>CM076582.1:1333286712-1334028911 GCA_034641835.2 Pinus albicaulis | reverse complement strand
TAGGTTGGTATCACATAATTAAAATAGTAAGATGATAAAATAACTGATAAATTAATAATTATTCTGACAGGTATTTATATTATATGTATACATGTATATTTTTAAGATGTGGTAGGGTTATTATATTGATATTAATGGAAATTTTTATAATTTTATATCATTTAATGGAGGGCTAATGTATGGAGCTCTCTAGTATTGTATTCACTTAATGTTTTACATAGTATTTACTTATTGTTTTACATTATTACAAAATAATTTGTCATTTCATAAGCAAAGACACCATTATTGTTTACAATTATGTATAGGTAACACTGATGGGCATCATTTAGAAATCATTTACTTAGATTTTATTTTTTCATTATTATTTAATAATAAACCAAAAAAAAACTCTCTAGTATTGTATTCACTTAATGTTTACATAGTATTTACTTATTGTTTTACATTACTACAAAATAATTTGTCATTTCATAAGCAAAAACACCATTATTGTTTACAATTATGTATAAGCAACACTGATGGGCATCATTTAGAAATCATTTACTTAGATTTTATCTTTTCATCATTATTTAATAATAAACCAAAAAACATAAATCGTAACCCAAAAACTAAAGGAAAAAAAAAAAAAACAAAAAAAAAACAAAATAAATATTTTTAGTATTGGACCAAAAAAATCTACCCCATAGCCTTTTTTTAATCCAAATTAAATACTTTTAAAAGATCTTTACCATAAATCAAAGAGTGTTTTTTATTGGAGTTGGGATTTAAAAATCATTTAATTTATTAGAAATATAGTTATTATTATAATAATTTTTTTTTACAATTTAATTAAAATCTAATGTAAAAACATAGTATCTCATTACAAACATTTTTCTTTCCAGTTTGTATGCAATACAATAAAATATTAAGCCATAGAAAAAAAATATATTATGCCATAAAAACATGTGAGTAGACCCATGTTGTTCCATCTGAATTGCAAGGTTTCACCAATGCTAGTGCCCTCCCCAAAAGAAGAATATGTGTTGTTCCATCTGAATTGCAAGGTTTCACCAATGCTAGTGCCCCTCCCATTAAAAGAACAACATGTGTTGTTCCATTTGAATTGTAAGGTTTCACCAATGCTAGTGCCCTCCTCGTTAAAAGAACAAGATGTGTTCTTCCATCTGAATTGTAAGGTTTCACCAATGCTAGTGCCCTCCCCATTAAAAGAACAACATGAGTACTTTGACGGCTTGTCCTTCACCTTCCCTGCCTCACTTTGACATGGTAAGCCATGGCTAACTTGGTCCTCTTGTGGTTTGTCCTTCACGTTCGTTTCCCCACTCTGAAATCCCTCTACATATCTCGAAGGTCTGGTACTGTGTCAATTATCCATGGACACAGAGTTTCTAATTTTTTTCCCTTTGTGATGATGATGCTTGTGCTCATGATTCACTACTTTTACATTGTTATTGACCCAATAATGTGCGAGAGTTGTATATATCTACCTTTGGAAAATTTACACTTGCCATATGTAATTATACACAGCCGGATACTATTTATTTTATGTACATTCTAGTTTTATACTTTTAATTACTTTTTAGGCGCTGATATGGATTAATAAGCTATGCACCGAGCTTACTCTATCTATATTCGGACTGATACTCATGGACTATAGCCTTATAAATGTAACAATGACTAGTGTATAAAGTCAGCAATATACTTTGAACACACAAGGTAGTATACTTAGTAAAATGTAATATGTAATTTCTCATCTAATGAAAGATTACGAATTTTTCCTTTGTGAAAAAAATCTACCATTGGAAAATGTATTTGCTTAAATCCAAAGGTGGGCATATACAACCCCACCCATTAATAGATCAACAACACAATAAATATTGGTTGGGGACCTTAACATCATCATTTTAGTTACTTCTCATTAGTGTTTTTTCCTTATGTAAAAACTTAAATTATGATGGAAAGTCACCAATTGTAAACATATTATTTACCTAAGTATCAAATATATTTTTTTTTAAATAATTTTTGATGTTTTTTTGTGGTAAAACTTAAGAATAAAAAATCACTATACTTATACCAAGAGTAGAGCCACGATCCAATTCCAAAGTTGGTGTTGAATTTGGAGGACGGGTCATACAGGGCAGCATGAGCTCTAGTGGCAGAGATGTTCTAGGTACTATGATAGTCGTAGCACACGACGTTCATGTAGTCAAGTACAGTGATAGTTGTAGCCCATGAGGTTCACCCAATCCAAATTTCAGAAATGGAGGTCACCGAGTACGCCCCTATCTAACTTTGTTCGCAGTATATACATTTATCCACATATTGTCAGAAGAATCAAGGCAACCCTGTTTCTTCTTTTCAGATCTTTGAGGCTCAGCGACTTTGTGGAAAGGCTCACCACAGGTATTGTTTTCTTTATATAAGTTTACTATTTCATTTCCCTAAAACATAAAGGTTCTTCTTTCAGGCCCTAATGAGCGAGGTTTCTACTAGAGAAACTAGACGCGTCTGCTTCCTTCCTCCGTTAGCTACATGACTAGCACATGCATGAGCTTACACAGTTCTAATTATAATTGTTGGCTTTGATGGAGGGTTTCGTGCACTCTTAAAGAGAGCTTGAGCCTGAGCCTAAGCCCTAGAGAGCTAGACCTTGTTGCAACTTAAATTATGGTGAATTGAATGAGAGGTGAATTGTTTGACTGGGATCTTATTTATTGAATTTTGGAAATGTTTGAAATATATATATATATATATGAGCAATGATGTTTAAAATCATTAATTGAAGTCCTTAAACTATTATTTTTATGTATATATAAAAAATTATGTGTGCAACTCTCGTGCATGCATGGAGATGTTCGTACAACATAAATCCAAGGAAGCACCATACAAGTACTCCAATGGGAAAAATCAGAGATCCGGGCCCCTCATTTACACCAATAGGCAAGTCTTTGGCCTATATTATGGCCAATTTATAGAGAGGAGCTTTCTTAACTATCTCTCGACAACCTCACAACTCCCGAGGAGAATAAATTTATTTATTATGGAAATGGGAATCATGCCTTTCTTCGACATGGATATGCAATTAACTTGTCAAATATATTCTTAGTGTTGTCCACCAAATCAAATTTACATAGTTATAAATTTTTGTTTTACAACTTTACTATTTAAGGATTAGATTTTTTTTTAATGAAACTTTTTCCTAAAATGATTAGGTTGAGTTTAGGCTACTCTCTCTTCACTATTTATTGGATCAAAGAAGAACAATCATCCATCATATTTAACATTAAAAACCTATTATCTATATATTCGATTTCTTCTTCTTATTTATATGGGAAATATATAATACATCTTCTATAGCTACATTATACCATTCATCTAATAAATTATCATAAATTATTTTGAAATTTGTTTATACAAAAATAAGATTATCTTAAAATATAATAACACAATCTAGATACATATAAATTACATTCAATATATATAAAAAATATCAATTTATTTCAAATCTTTGAGTACTTCCTCCTTCCCCTATCTTCTTACTATAAGGGCTCGTCCACTAAACACTCTTGCATGTTGTTAAGATACGAAGGGATACCTTGCGAGGTCCTGGCTTTGGATTTGTATCAAGGAGTGCAAGTGAACGAGGACCACCGCATTACCTTATAGAACAAGGAGGTTGTGAACCAAGCCTCTTGGTTAGTCACCCAAACTCGGATGGGTCTTCTATTGAGGATCAAATGTGAGCTACGCATTGTAACATCATAGATAAGCAAGTGTTGTGTCCATCTTCGTCAATCGATCCATATAGAATAAAAGCATAAAGGTAGCACTGATGAATGATAGCTTAATTTAGATGATGATGATGAAGAATAGTGTTCATGGTAAAACTGGTAGATAGATTCAAATACTTTTATTTATGTAAATATTTGGTGTGTTGTTCATAGGTGGTGAAATAATGAATTTGAAATTGAAAACATGTTTAACTACTTCTCATGTCATTTATTGGGTTATTGAGTGATGTAACATATGAATAATATTCTCTTGAAATCAAATTTTGGCCATCTATTTATGTAAAAAAAAAAATTTCTCAAGCCCAATTCCAATATAGACCATGCTTATGGCATAATTAAAGTATACACCAAATCGATGTATCAAATTTCTAATTTACCCACCTTGGTGCAATGATTTGACTATTATATAAATATACATATTTTATCCTCTCTACATTTGAACCTATAGTATACAACTTTTATTAGAAAACACATTGTATTCTTATAAATATTAAATAATCAATTCTTTAATATCAATTTCATTTTAATCTCATAATAATTTGATGTTCACTTAAAAAAAAAATTAAAATTAAATAAAATAAAATTATCAACATATCATGTCAATCGAAATAATGTTATGCAAAAACTATGAAATAATACATCATAAATATTTGTTAAATCTTAGTGATAGCATATGCATGTTGTTATATCAATTCTCGGTTATATATAAATTTAATATTGATAATTTTAATAAGAGTAATCCAATATGCTTAAGGTCTATGAACATGTACCAACAATCAAATTAAATACTTAACATCATGGAAAGGTTTAAAACTGACAACCTCTAAGGAAATTTGTCCTCTTTCTTTCTTTGTTGGCTCTATGATAGTAATGCAGCAGGTGATCAAGATCATTGAGAATTTAGATCAACCTCAATTCCCCATTCCACACAAGATCAATCTCCAGAATGTTAAGTTTGAAATTGTGGAGCTTTATCACATCAAAATAAACCTTAACCCGGTGATAGATTATTTAGTTAACATAGGTGCCACTTTGGATCAAGGAGAATTGGTTTTGAATGAGGGGAAATTCACTCATCATCCACAACTATGACAAGTATGAAGGAAAAGTTAGTAGTGAAAGAAAACATCAAGTAATGGGAGGGACGCCTCATGTCCCTTTGTTTGTTCAACAACAGGGGCATTATTTCATTCATTTACTCCCCTTAGGTATTTGCGGCGTGTTTCATTTATAAGGAGTATATTCCATGTTATCCTATGGATTACCCATGCATCTCACGATCTGTCACTAAACAGATATATGCGAGATCTAAGGGATAATAAATTTTAATGAAGGAAATGAATTAGGAACCCCACATTCCGAGTTTAGGAAACACACTTGAGCTTGATATTCTTAAAAGATTTTTGTATTAGTTGCGGGAAGAAAATCATGGCTGTAAATCCCAATGCCCAATGCCTTCTTGAGAAGTACTACGACATTAAAGGCATTGGAATGACAAGAAAAATGGAGAGAGAAATAATGCTTGGCTATAAGAGGAAGCGACATAGTTCTAATGTTGAAAAGTGGATCAACTGGTCCTCCTATTATTTAGGTGAAGACAAGGTTGTGGTACTACTAGTGGAGAATTCACACAATGTTGAAAGTGAGAGTGGTAATTTCTACAGAGCTCATCTTACAACCTCCATGGAGTGTGTCATCGGTTTGATATCCAGGTTGGGTGAAATGCATTTGTTTGAATCAAGAGTGCATTTTTCCCTGGTCAACGAGAAGCTCAATCTATTCAAAGCTAATATGGTTAGGTTACAATTGGTAACTAGCCTGTTGAATGCTAAGATGGGAAAATTGGCCATTTCTTCTGATTCAAACTCAGCGAAGGAGACCAGTGATGAAGCTAGTGATTGAAGTAGGGAATGTCTAAAGTAGAGCATATCTAGCCTCATCCCAATATTGAAATTCAAGGATCCAATAAAATCCCTACTCTCAGGTTTGATTGGGACAAGTAGTTTTCATGCTTATCTATGTTTTTTAATTATATATTAGTATTAGGAGTCTTTTGGAGGCTTTATAAAGATATTTTGTTAAGAATAATGGAATGTAGACAAAGGAGAATGATGGGAGATAGTGCTCAGAAGGAAGGTTTATGAATGGAAGGCAGGTTGAGGACTATGAGGTTTCTACCATGAAAAGGAGCAGCCTAAGGAGGCAGGAAGAACCAAGAATTGGAGGAATTGAAGATCAGAGTTTAAGAGCTAGAGATGTTGAAGGAGATTCAAGACCCCAATAGGGTTTCTTTTGTTGTAACTAAGCAAAAGATAGAGTAGATAAATGACTAGAAAAGATCAAGACATCGAAAAAAATGGTGAGTAAGATGAAGAAGTTCTTATATGTTTATTAATAGTATAGTTCATGTAGACATGTGCAAAAATGTAACGAGTAGGTGATATCAGGGTATATATATATATCAAAGTAAATTACATAATTATAAACTTCATTTAATCACAAAATCAAAGTTTTGAATCTTGATAATTGAGGATTTCAACAGTTTTTGGTCCTCAAGATGCAATATAACTATTGAGCAAACAATTAAAACAATGAAGGGAGACATATCATCCTTGTTGTCGCTACCTGACGAGCTGACATTCTCATATGGCGTTAAATTTGGTGGTGTAATAAAATTTGGTAAACAGTTGAATAACCCTTTTTTCATCCTCGTGAATTAAATTTTTAAATATTATAGTCAAAATAAGGAGATAAAATCTCGCTTAGTAAACCAACGGTGTTACACTTATTACCACCATGAATTTTATTGAGTTCTTGAATCCGGGTGCTTATGAGGTTGTTGTTGGTGGGTGCTCTTACAGCTTCCACAGAAGCGCTCATGCAAATATCTCACCAGTAGTTCAATTTTGATTATGGTTGTTGCTTTACTTGTCAACAAGGGTTAGAATTTCCAAATACAACCCATTTTTTTATTCTTTTCCAATTATTTTTACAATCTATTTTTTCAATTACTCCTATGAATTTGTTCCCGTTCATATTTGTTTCAATTAGAAATTGTGGTTTTGTGATCTGAGACAAAGTTGTCTCAATGTGTGTGACTATTAAAAGTGTTATTCTTGGGAGACACTACTGGGAAGGAAGGGATGCCACATTGGAATACCAAGAAATATTGTGGAACCCAACAATACAATTTCATTGGGGCATACCAATTCAAAGGAGGATTGTTACGATGTTGAAGACTAATTGACTTCAACACTACCTATTGGCATTTCTTGGGTTCAATGC
The DNA here is from genome assembly GCA_034641835.2 of Pinus albicaulis. Classification (NCBI taxonomy): domain Eukaryota; kingdom Viridiplantae; phylum Streptophyta; class Pinopsida; order Pinales; family Pinaceae; genus Pinus; species Pinus albicaulis. The sequence continues at coordinate 1,334,021,838 of CM076582.1, read as the reverse complement.
GAAATTTTTGCATATATTATTGGAATTTTAAAGTTTTTTTCTTAGTAACAGAACTTCATATCAGTTGGAGTACTTTTATGTTGGTTAATTGAATTTATATATGTATGTTGTACATTGAAAAACTGTATTTATCCCTCTTACAAAGCACAAAAGAGCTAAGCAATTTACATGAAATTTTTAACATTTGCAATGTTTCTTTTTGTTTCTTTGTGGGTATTATTTGTTTCTTATGATAAATTTCCATATCGTATCTTAATAAAAACTATTGTGCAAGAGACTAAGATGTGTTCTGTTATTTTATTTCATTTACTTATTTTGTACGATTTCAAATGACAAAACTATCTTATTTTTAATAGTTGAAACTACTTCAACATGACTACAATTAAATGTTTGCAACGTATAAAGTTAAAACAACATAGCTTGAAGTGGGTGTGCCCTTTGGTTCCTATCTTCTCCACTTTCACTACACCCTTCATCTTACAGGAGCCAGACAAAAGTGAGAACACATTTCAGGTCCCATCAAAATGCTTACATCTTCCTGAGAACCATAATTATATAATAATTGAACCCAAAGACTTGGAAACTCCTTACAAAATAACATTTGGGTTCTTTATCGAATTCATTGTAATCCTTTTGGTTGGCTTTGGAATAATTAATTCAGAAGATTTTAAAGTTCTTAATCTAGGGTTTGTACTTGCAGATCTCTCGCGAGTAGCAGAGAATCAAAATGAGGCTGCCAATAGCACATAATCAAAACAAACTACAAATTACAGACGTTATAGTTTTAAATATTTATTTTCCTCTTTCTCTTTTGAAATTTTTTAAAATTTGTGAATGTAAATTTGAGTTTACGATATTAATCAATTCTACAAAATTTATATTTCAAAGTTTCTTTCACAAAAAAACTTATAAATATATAAAATTCCATATTTTTTTTAATTCCATCTTCTATGCCACTCTTCCTTATGCCAAGCCTCACTTTACTGCATTCATTTTGCAACATGTGGTGCAATTGCTAGTTTAAAAATCATGCACTAATATAACAACAATATCTATAAATAATGGCATAAAATATATGAGGACTTATCCATATTGAACTATTTATTTTTGCAATGTTAAATATTATAAATTGCATTGGTCAATGCTATGACAACGTTGTTTGATCAACATTTAATGAAAATGATTGGCATTTTTTGCGTGTGGAAAAAAGAGAGGAGACGTTAGATCGGAGGTATAGAATCATTGTATCATGTTTTTGAAATTAATGAATATCTATGTTCTCTCCCTCAGATGATCGTGTTTTAGTTTATGTGATTGGTTTATCATTATATCATTGTTTATCTAACGATCTTCCGAAGAAGATCATTTTTTTTCCTTGTATGTTTGTGATTGTGTGCAAATATTGAGATCGAAAGCAAATCGAGTAGATCGCTCATGTGGAGCACAATAATTCTCCTTCAAACTCAAGATTTGTCCCCAATTTGTGAGGAGGCAAGGTAATTTTATCTTCCTCATAGCATAGATCCAATTTCATGCTGCTTGTGAATCATGTGGAATCAAGAATCTTGTATATCTTCTTAGTCGTGCTTATGTTTGTCTCGTGATCTAACAAACACTAGATCACGGAGCAACAACTCCTTGTGATTTCGATTACAACAGAACTGGTGCTTTCAATGAGAGCACACTCGCTTTTGTGTCAGCTATGCTCCAGATCCTGATTGGATCCTCTTGTTTATGATCTGTTGAGCTTCCTTGTAGTTTTGTGATTGTTTTCAACTATTTTTCGGGGTCATTGCCTCTGTAATTTGATTTTATGTTGGTCATTGCGTGAGAAAATAGGGAATTCCATCTTTGGTACCCTAACTGCGACCTTCTAAGGCTCTGCACGTGGCCCAGGACTCCCTAACCGCGAGCTAGAAAGCTTATGCCCGTGACCAACCGCTTCCAGGCCATTTTGTGCCCGGGGTTGAGGTTGTTAGCCCTCTGAAACCCATAACTTTTGGTCTAAGATCTCTGTTTTTGTATATGAGCATACTGGGCTTACTGTTTACTTCCTGAATTTGGTCTAGAGTTGTTTTGTTTATCAGTTTTCGTTGGTTTGGTTAAGTGTCTCTTAAGAGCACCCAATATCTTTCATTAGGCATCAAGCTTGTTGTTGCTTTCTGATATGCTAAAAACATGCTTGGATCCATCATTTTTTGTAGCTAATTAACTATCTTATTACCCTGATCTGACCTATCTAGATCAGTTTGTTTAAAGTCTTCTTTGTTTATCATTGCTTGAGTTTATTCTTGAGTTTTTGGTTGAAGGCCTTGGATTGGTTTTGAGTTTGATCCCTTGACTTTATTATGAATTTTGATTGGTTGAATTGAGCATTTGTTTCAATCTAATCTACTTTACATCCAGATTTTGAGATTGTTCCTCATTTTCATCTTGTTTTGTTCGGTGATCTTTTCGATTTTTTATCATTTGTGTCACAAAACAGTGGTGTTGTGACTGGTTGTGCAACTGTCATCTGATCAAGTTCTTTTGAATGCGTCTTATCACATTGTATCACTTTGTTTAAGATCTTGTTTAGGCCTCTTTGACTCTATGGTTTGGTTTAGTCCTTTGTAGAACATTGGCCTTGGTGAAGCCATTATGTTGCAACCATAGCTTGTTTGACATTGCCATCTTTTGTTTCCACTTTGGATTTCATTTTTCATTGCTTTGAGTGTTTTTGATTGGACTTTATTTCCACAAATATTTCACTTTTGGAGTGATTTGCGTTCTTGCTTGGGAGACTTGCTTTGGTCTCTTTTCTCGGTTTCATTTTTGTTGGGTGTGGTTTCCGATTATCTCCTTTTTATTTAGATGTATCACCGTGTTGGACCCTCGTTCTTAATAGGCAAAGAAATTGTCACGCGCTGCTTCGATCGTCGTCGTGGGGATCCAAGGGGGGGGAGGGGGTGGGCGATGACCTTTTCGAACTCCCTCTAGCGGGGTTTCTAGGCGCCCCCAAAGCTAAAAACAAATGTAAAATTGCCTTGTAAAATATTGTAATTTCGTAGTCAATCTAGGTCGTCCATTAGGCAGATGATCTAACAATATAATTTGTGTTTAATTTAGGGTTTTTTTCCCTAGAAGGCAACCCCTCTGTTGTATGAGGGTATTTTATTGCGACTGTGTATCGTGTGTATATTATGAGCGAGAAATAGAGAGGGGGACTGTGTGAGAGAGTAGATGATATTACAACGAATCTGTTGTAGGTTGTGTGTCTTCATTTTGCTGGATAATAAAAAGGAAGGACTGGCTATTTCTGTGGACGTAGACCAAGTTGGGTGAACCACATATATATGTGTCTCTCTTGTTTTATATGTTATTTCTATGTTTTTGTTTCCACATATTCTATGTGTTCCATTGCTCTGTAATATATAATTCTCTAACAAAATTTGGTGTGTTTTTGGGTCATTAATTCAAATTCTTGGGTTATTTTGGATTCAGGAAGAGTTAGTGAAAAGTGCATTTGATTAGGCATTGGTGTGTTAGATAATCTCTTGCCCTCTCGTAGCTAGCATTCATCAAATTGAAAAAGAAAATGATCACATATAGCTACATTAGGGTGACTAACTAAGAGTCCTAAAAACCATTTCAGTTTCACGCTGCTTCCCGCTTGTGTAAACAACAACCATTAAAATTAATGCGATAATAAAATCAAATTGATTCGTCTTTTATTTTTACTGGTTGTACACCAATGCTAGCTTAAACTAGGGACTTGGAGGTAGGAGTGTGAGTTAACCACTCCAAGACCACAAAATCAATTTAGCATCTTGCGGCAGGGAATAAAATCCATTTGTAGTAGTGCGGTCTAGGAATCCCTCCTCACAAAAGGGTTAAGCACAAGGTCACACTTGGGTTAAGCGGGGTGACATGACCCATTTCACTTAGTTTCAAGTGGCACGATATAGTAGAATGGCACACATACAAACAATGTTTATCACTTGGGGATCACTTGGAAGGTAAATCTCAAGGGGGTTTTGGTCTTGGCTCCTTCTGGGGTTAAGTTTCCTATCCTTGCGTGTTGTTTTGTCCTACGACTGTACACCCAAGTCGTGTTATTGTACGTGTTGACCATAATGGCCTTTCTTCCTAGGGCTCATACACAGGTGTAGGGTCGGGGTCATCTTCTTTATACCTGGGACATATATTAGTCATACTCTCTCAGTCCTCTTAGGGGGTGTTCCACTTGTGGGAGAACTTGTGCGGAGTTCGCAGGTAAAAGGGTTGGGAATTAGGTCACTAGTATAATTGTTCCATCGCCAACTTATTTGTATTATGTTTGTGTGTGCTATCTTCTAGGATGTTTCTAGAGTGTGTTGTTTGGTCTGAGTCTGTAGTTTGGCCTTAGGGTGTTTGCAATAACTTAATTGTGTTTTTATTTATTACCACCCTGGGTGAATTTTCTCGTCGACGTTCACGACATCTGAAAGGTCTACTTCCTGAATGAAGTGGAATGATTTCTCCTGCACGGAGAGTGCCTGTCGGCGCCTGTGACTTAGACCATCACACAGTGTTAGAATATGTATCTGGCCCCACTAATAGCGATATGATTTCTATTGAGACTTTGGCGGACAACTTTGATGCTTCTGCCAATCCACCTTTGAATGATCCTTTAGGGCCTACCTTACTGCAGTTGAATCTTGATGGTTCTACACCGGCTTACACTTACGTGCCTTTATCTACCATTTATCTTGTGGCAGAGTCTAAGACTTCATTGTCGTCTGCATCAGCAGTCTCAGCTACCATGATAGTGCTGCCACCTCTTAGCATGGCTATTCCTTCTCCTCAGTCCACACCTATTACTTCTTCTGGGGCATTCCACCAGTTTCATATATTTCTCCCACTAGTCTCCCAAATGTTTATGTGCCCACACTGTCCTCTATGCCGACTACGGTACGCCAACTTAGTCAGCCAATAGGTCTAGGAAATTTACACACCCTCATTTTCCCAACTGACTATTCATGTTCCTCAGTTAGGCATGGTTACTTCTGGGGACCCGTGGGGTGGATCACTAGTTGTCCCTAGTCAACCTGGCGGTAATGCAGCTTCTAGTATGTCGCAAGCTTGGTATAGTTCTCTTTTTGGAGGGACGTCACCTACTAGTACTTTTACTAGAGGGGCTAGTTTACCTGGAGGCAACCCCTCTGCCAGTACCGTCTCTTACCCGGGTCACTCCCCTTATTTTGGCCATACTGCTAAGTCTAGTCCTTCTTTTTACCCTGGGTACAATCCCATTAGTAGTCATGCTTTTTGGGGTCCATTACTCTCTGGAGGTTTTTACCCTGAGGGGAAACATCCATCTACCAGTTATGCTGGTCCACAACAATCATTTTCTGGGGCGAACCCTTTTCACCACCAGAAAATGCATCCATCGAATCCATTTACAGGGGGACCGCAAGGTTGTTCAAGGGATTCTCCTACTTATGACCCATTTAGTCAAATTCACAATCCATTTTTATCCTCTCTTGATTTACCAGATCTTGCTAAATTGACTAATGACCCCATCTGTCATGATCTCTGGTGGCCAGCGAGGCCCGCCGAGTTACCATCCGATATTCCCAAGTTCGAAGGGAAGCTTGGGGAGAATCCATCCACCCACATCACCACCTACCATCTATGGTGCTCATCGAATTCTTTGGTAGATGATTCTGTCAAACTTCACTTGTTCCAAAGAACATTAACCGGGGATGGTGCCTCTGTCGACAATTGTTGTCTCCCCTAGAGACATTCTAGAGTTTCCATAGACCAGTGCCTAGGACATCTTAGCATAATAGGAAGCATATAATAAAACTGGGTTGTCAATCCAAAGGCTCCCCTGCTATCTCTTGTTAAACAAGGAAATTGATTTAAATGGGACCAGAACTTACAGAAACTGCCACAGGGAAGGTAATGTTGCAGAAACAAGATGCAAAGCTCCAACACAAAAGCATCAGACAGTTAAGAGACAATTTACTGTAAAGAGGGCCGATTCAAATAATATACCACAGAAATCAAATATCAGAAAGTGTATGGAGTGAAAGAAACATGAGGAGAATACTAGTTAACCTTGAGCTGATACCCAGATACACAACAGAACCATATATGGGCTTATCAATTTAAGAATCCATAAATGAAAATGGAGTTTTAAAAGCACCCTCCCAAAGAAACTAATATAGCAGAAATATGGATGAATGAACATGGAACACTATATCATGCCTGAGCCATATTTAAAGTGCTTGACTGATTCAAGTATGGGCATCAACTAGGATGAATCCTTACCTAAAGCCAGTGAGCCACTCACATTCCAGTAACATGATACAAGAAGATGTATGAAATGAAATATTGTATTAAACACATAAGAGAAGTTTACATACTGTGAGATATCAAAGACCAGAATCCTCTAAAACAGACAGAACTCCTCCTCACTGAGACCCTACGGGCTCTGAGCTTTCATACAAGAGTTTTTACAAAATGTATACGAAGTGCCCTTCACTGCACAATTTTCTGATACAAGTCGTGAACCCTTACAATGTCTTTTTCCTCCCTCTTTATAGAGGAAGGATAAGAGAAACTAATAAAAGTAGGTGAAACATTTAATTTGCTTAATTTGAACAAAATGGTGGAAACATTCGCGCCCTTGCTGCTTAATTAATATGCTAAGCTATAGGTACTCTGAGGCCGGCTCCATGAAGTAAATTCTGTAGGTGAAAATTTTTCCAGGGATAAGACATGAAGAATAAAAATGTAACATTCTGTACTTTCCTGAAGAGAATTTGGCTGAAGTAAACCTTGAGGGCATGATTTTCTCTGAAAAGATCTTTCTAGTGATCTGCAAGGTCTTCGATTTGGTACTTTGCCTCCAAAAGGGTATGTAAAAGCCGCAAAATCCTTAAATAAATTTCTTTAATCCCCTACTCTTCACTGATATTCTCTACCTGCGCCATTAATTCTTCATTTGCTCAACCTGTGCATTTGTATGACCTTGGAGGGTTTGAGAGATTTAAATCCTTGCTTTCTTTAATAGTGGTCATATCATAGTGGCTCCCAGATCTCTTTCATAAATTTTGGTCCTGAAATGCAGTGCTGTCATGCATTCTCAGCTTCTGTAATGGAGGCGATGAATCATGATAATTCTCCGCCGAGGAAAACCTGCAAAACCACAAACTTGTTAAAGAAAACTAGACACCTGGGCTAGTTTTAAGATGACCATAAAGATGGTGAGGACCTGGGCGGAGGATGAGACTATGCAAGGTGGTGGAAAATGCATATTCATGGTGGATAAGAATTGAAGGCAAGGAATATGAAATTGACGGAACGTTGAGGGAGGTAACCGCGCGCCACAGACATCACTACCAGCTCAGACGGCCCAGCAACAATCAAACACGCTACAATGCAGGTTCCTAATCGTAAATAAACCGACTTGCGAGGAAGGCTTACCTGGAATCCAACGTTGTTGTTTGTAGAAGAGGTGGTGCTCCCGTTCCTTTGCCCTGGCAGATTACAATCCTCACGATCTCCGTGGTCAGACACCTGCACATGCAAGAAACAACACAAACGCAAGCATAAAATCTAGTATATACAACTATATGTCAGTCGAAGAGGACATAACTCATGAACATAATCAAGAACAAGAGTGGAACCATAACCAATAGTCACTTATCATTAATGATTCAAAAGAAGAATACAACCATAGCTTCGACGCAACACTCTCCTTTAGCGGGTCGTCAGCAAAACATGTTTCGATAAAGCCTGTCAAGGATGGGACAAGCCTCTCTCTCCGGATACTTGACAATAGTCTCCTTGCTTGGATTTGGCCTTAAGGGAATCAAGAAGGCTCTTGCAGCATAAGGATGTGAAAGCTCTTGGGAACTTGGAGATTAGCTTGCAAATGAGATGAGCAAGCTTTTATAGATGGAGGAAGGGGAGTTGGGATCCCTATAATTATGGGATTGGCCCTATCATCAAGGAAGCTTCCATGAGAGGTGGCAAACCACTTCCTCTCTATGGAAATCCGTAGCCAAACCTCCCAACTCAAGATAGATATCAGTCCAGGAATTTGTTAGGACGAAACTTTCGCCATTTATTTTTAAAAAACACCTCTTAATATGGTTGGCGCGGGTGCGGCTCTATGACAGAGCGCCAATTGGCGCGCCCTCTTTGGAGGATTTTCCCCCTTGGCGCGAGGGCTGAACTGTGGAACCGCGCCAATGGAAAAAGAGTTATTTTTAGGGTTTTTTGCAGGGAGATGTCTTCAGGGCAATGAAAGCTCATCTTCAGAGGGATGCAATGAAAGTATTTTCAAGTCTTGTCTCTACTCACAGGTCACGGAATGAGCCCTCCAATGTGCGGGATGGGGAATGGTAGGGATGGTGACAAATTGCTGTGTAACAGATGCCCCCTAAAGCATGAGGCCCGAGAGAGGGAGAGGGGTGTAATGCTTTACGAGAACATGCCGACTGAAAACACTGCCATCGGAAAACCTGCGGAGCGAAGTACAACTGATGTCTCAGATACATGATATGTATGTGGTATGGGCGCAGCCATCCATAACACAGTATACAATAATACAGATCCAAGGCATGGATGCAGCCATCCAGAGAGGATCAATAAATAGACTCAGGTATGGTCGCAGCCATCCAATCAGTGAGTCATGTAATAATAGTCCACAAAATTGCAGCCTGGATTACAACAGACACAATCCAGGGTCTTGCGCTCCATCTCGACCCAAACAAAGTACAAGTTCAAGCATGCGAATATGTGAGCTGAAGTCGAACATGCAAGAACATCGTTTGATTACCAGCCAATGATGAGAGCTGTTAACAAACGCGAGAGGAACCACCAATAATGACGATGGCCCTCAAGGTACTACAGGTACAATCTACAGCATGTGAATCAATGAGCTGGCATCGAACACCCGTAGAATCACTCAATCGGAGGCCAATGATGAAAACCTCACATCGAATGCGACGAACCTGCCATTGAGGCATGCAGGCTCCAAGGTACCATAAGGGAGTCTCTAGATCAGCTTCCTGGATAATGAGCTGAAGTCGACAGGAAGTGACCTTGATCGAAGGTGGGCCATAATGTTTCCCACATCATCGACATGAGACAGAGGAACATGATGTTTTTTGTGAATCAGGATCATATGAGAATCAGAGGAAGGTTGATACTTGCAGAGGTCAACTTCTCTTGAACATGTAAACGGCACGACAGTGGACTTGGCAGTATTTGACATCAACGGATCAGAGGTCATGGTGACGAGGCAATGAACAGATGAGAGGTCAAAAGGGGTTATCCAAACCCATGGAGGCAAAGTGAAGAACGAGATGAGATGTCCCCAACCCGACACGAATGCAGACAAGTGCCATGTTCAAGAGCGACATACTGCCGACACGACAATGATGTTGGTTCTAGTTTCCCCACCATGCTTGGCGAGTACCTCTTTATTTTTACACAAGCTTGAAGAGGATACCATATGCTTGTCATATAAATTCATCCTTCGGACGAATCCATCCTAGTACATTTAACGAGCCCTAGGAAGGAGGAACTCGAATATCGTCATCACGACTGAATCCGATGTCATCAGGGTTTAACGAGTTTGACAAAGGAAGAACTCGGCGTCTTTTCATGTTTAGAGAGTTTGAAAAGACAGCGGAAAAGTAAACTCCAAAGGTCCCTTTTCGTAAATAGTTCCTCAGATCCGAAAAGGTAGAAAACAAAATCTGAGAAAACCTCCTAGTCGCGATAGGCTAGGGTATTCCTTTTTCGTAAATAATCTATCCCAGCCCGAAAAAGGGGTAAACGTATACTGGGTAGATGTCGTTTCACAACCATTTAACGAGTTCAAAACGACAAGAGTCTCGGCAATCTTTTCAATTTTTAAGAGTCAGAAAAGAGCTGAAAGTTGACTCCTCCTGAAGGAACGAGTGGTATAAAGGGTAGCAACTGGTTCCGGTAATGGTGGAACTTCTCAAAACAAGTAAAGGTCAAGAGGATGGCTAACAAGACCACTCATCGCAGCGGTTCCTCAGGAATGGGTAAAACAACCAAGTGAAGGCATATGATCGGCCAAGCAGATAGTGACGATGGAGTGAGAAAACCAAGGCTCATCTGGAAAAACAGGCCGATAAAATGGCAATCACAAGAGGTAAAATGGGAAAGGTTTCATTTTTACACAAGCTTGAAATCAGGAAACTCTGCTTGAAGTTGGTTTCATTTTTACACAAGCTTGAAACAAAGATAAACTATGCTTGAAACTGATTTCATTTTTACACAAGCTTGAAACTAACAACCATGCTTTAAATCTGTTTATTTACACAAGCTTGAAACGGAACAAACTATGCTTGAAAAAAGTAAGCATGCCCCCAACATGGTGACTCAATTCGAGGTACATGCCCCCAAGCTTCAATCCATATGAAAGGCAGATGTGAGTGAAGGTTCAAGTTACGAGACCTAAGAAAGACTTGACTGACTTTACGAGCATTTATGACCATCTCAATTGAACAGAACGTGTTTCATTATTTTAACGAGGTTGACACATTACAAGAACTATCCTCAGACACCCTTGTTTCATTTTTTAAGGAGCTTGACACAAGACAAGGAACTCTGCTCCGACAACCTTGTTTCATTTTTAAGGAGCTTGACACAAGACAAGGAACTCTGCTCCGACAACCTTGTTTCATTTTTTAAGGAGCTTGACACAAGACAAGGAACTCTGCTCCAACAACCTTGTTCCATTTTTTAAGGAGCTTGACACAAGACAAGGAACTTTGCTCCGACAACCTTGTTTCATTTTTTAAGGAGCTTGACACAAGACAAGAACCATGCTCCGAACACCCTTGTTTCATTTTTTAAGGAGCTTGACCCAGGGAGGAAACCGTGCTCCAACCGACTTATATCAAAACGAACAAGAAGGCGGTGCTTCCAAGAGTTCCACTCCTGATGGAAGGGAAACATCCTGGAAGTCAGGACCCAATGCCCGAGCACCCGATGCACGACAAAGATCATCACCGAGCAAGGTGCATGGGTAGGTAGCCACATGTGCTGACTCAAGCGGTGGGGCAGACAGAACAAACAGTGGATAAAAACTAGGATCGTCCATGATGGCGCTGCCATATCATCACCAAAGAACGAAAGCTGATCAATGGTCACAATCCTTCCTTCATGCGGAAAACAGACCACACGAAAGAGGGAGGAGACGAGCGCTCCCATGGCATAAGTGTAATCGCGCCCCAGGAGGAGATTGAAATCCAAGGGGCTTGGAACGACCATCACGTCCATAAGGACGGTTTTACCTCCCAAAGTAATCGGTAACCTTGGAAGGATCCCCAATGGTTGACTCGTTCTTATGTTAAATGCCAACAGATTCTGCGTAACAGGCGCAAGCGGCGGCGAGCCAAACTCTTGCCAAGTAGTTGAGGAAAGAACAAAACATTTGTCAGATGTGCTCGTCAAAGATACTGTGCTGGTACAACCCACCAAAAGCCCGATCAGGATCTCAAAGGCACATAAGACGAAGGCTGATCCTGAAATCGATTCCAATCAAAGGAAGCGAACAACCACTGAGGAGCTACCATCGAACCAATATGGTTTTCCTCCGTGTTATGGAAGAAGAAGGAGCATCCTCCATAACCTCCATCTCGAAGGTGGGAGGGGTATCCTCCGGAGCCTCCATCATGGGAGGCGGAGGAGTATCTTCTTGAAGTACAGGGACAGGAGAATCTTTCTCCAAGTCTGAAGAATCTGAAGAGATCAGAAGGACATGGGGGGTGTGAGGTCCACTCTCGACAGAAAAGACCTAGTGCACCGTGGACGGGGCCAGTTCAACCGATCCCACGACCAATGGTTGGTCAGGGATGGATTCGTGAATTTGAATTTCTGGGGGAGTGGGATCGACCAAGGATAACTCTTGACCAATCATGGGATCAGCTGGCGGAGGACTCGAAGAAAGCCGATTATAACCAGGTGGAAGGCGTGGTGTAGAACCGGTCGGGTTGTCCAAAACTCGTTTGGCTTCATCCATATAAGGACAAAGGTGAATGGCATGGTGCCCTTCACACAACTTACAGGGATTGGTGATCTTACCCTGCTTCTTAGGAGCCTTATCAGCACCAGCTGAAGACGTGCCCCCAACCTGACTCCCGGAAGCCAAAGGCAACGGCGGGCGACCGTTGGACCATACTTCGAGTACCTTGGGAATGCCAGGGTAGTCTCGAAGAAGATGGTCTCCCGTGCACAACATGCAAGGGAACTTGACTTTCCGTGGAGGGTTGGAAGGTTTATCAAGAGGAGACTTCTTAGGCGCAATAGCCGTAGAGCTAGCCTCTCCTTTATCTGACTTCTTCTTCTTTGTCTTCTTCTTCTTCTTCTTAGCCACCTGGTTACTAGAATCCAGACTTTCACCAGGCGAAGTAGAAGAGGAGGACGCAGAAACAGGCGAAGAAGGGGAGAGGTCCACCTTAGAATCAACATGATGTTGTTCAGGAGGAGGAACTGATTGAATAGTAGCCGAGACATTCGGGACCACAGAGGTTGAAAACAACCAAACGGGCAACCCAACAGTTAACCCAGGAAGGGATAATGTTGCCATATAAGGAGCACCAACATTCCCAAAAGGAGGAAAAAGACTCAGATTCCCATCGGAGGGGATTCCTTGGTTGGTAAACTCCGGAAAAGTTGCCATCAAAACAACTCAAAATCGCACATGGGCTAAACCAAGGCACACAATCAAATGGCCAACAAGCAAATTCTAACAGGGCATGTGATCACAGGTGATTTATTTTACCACATTGAAACTTTAGAAACTTCACTGTTTCATGTTTTAACAGTCGAGAAACGGTTGAAAAGGTGACTATATCTCTTTCAGATTTGACACAAGCATGAAAGGACAAGCGCTTGGTGATCCTTTCAAATTTAAAGAGTCAGAAAAGATCAAATGACTTCTCAGGAATACTAGGCAAAAGGGTGTACCAAATAACCGTGAACTGCAATATACACATTGGTTTCAAAATGAAAGAGAAATCAACCAAGGACTTAACGTACGTGCAGGCAATCTCCCCGAATGCTGTGTCCGGTGTACCACGGGTATAAGGCGGCAGACTCAGCTCCCTACGGATAAAGGATAGCAACCTAGTGGGGTCTCCTTTTATATACGCGACAGTACGGGGAGCACAGGTCCGTACTAGTGCTGTCTAAAGCCAAGAGGCGAATGACAACTACTAGGTTTAATGACGCCGGAACACGTTTCTAACCTAGAACTCTAAATGTTTCGTTAATGTTTCAATGCTTCCTTAGGTAAATTGAGTAAATTTTATGGTTGATCTTCAATTATGTTTCGGTTTCAAGGCCCTACCGTATGTCATATGACAATCTCCTGTATGCAGCTATATGAGAAAAGAAAACTTTTCAATTCGATGAATGCTATCTATTTAAGGGAAGAGCTTCAAACAATGATGCGACATAAAACAACACTGCAAACGAAATATTTTCCAAACTAGATGACTTTCACTATCCAAAAGTAATTTCAAACATTCAACGATGCAAACAATGCAATGTGATCTATGCAAAATCCTCTTTTTCGAAAACTATGCAATTGTAATCTATGCACAATTTCCTTTTCTTTTCAAATGATAAGAATGCACTCAATGCATTTTTCGATGAAATGAGAATCTACTTAATGCATGCTTTCAATGAAAGAGAATGCACTCATAGCGATTTCTAGTTTTCAATCATTAAACAATGTAATCTAAGTTCAATGATGGATCTCAAAAAATACTTTTCAATGCAATGTGATCTAATGCATTTTAACAAAAAGAACACTTTGAGACGAAAACTAAATAAACGCAAATCTTCTTAATGAAGGATGAATGCAAAAGAGATGTAAACAAACACTAAGAATGCAATCATTGTTTCAAACACTTTGTCACGAAATCCCTCAAAAGGCGACAAGACATATGAGGTCAAACACAAAGAGGACTTCCAAAGCATGAGATCAAAACAAGGCATTCATTCCATTTTACATCAAGCAATCATAGCAAGAAGACATCCCAAACAATGAGCAATGTAATCTATGCTCATGCGAGGAAAAGACCGGAAGGGAAAGACACACCGGTGAAGGATTTACGGAAAAAATCTCAATTTTCACACACCCTGAAATTGGCTCGACTTGTACATTGACAACTAGCGCCAACTGGCGCGACTTGCACATTGACAACTAGCGCCAATGGCCAATTGGTGCGGGTTGCTAACTGACAACAAGCGCCAACGCCTGAAAATGAAAAAAACAAAGAATTTCTCCCAACCAAGACCAGACTTCACCACTTCAAGTAGAATCTCCAAGACTCAAATGAACCATGTGATCTAGGCTCAAAGCGAGACAGACACAGATCAAGCTCAGAAAGCTCAAAACAGAGTAAACCCTAGTACCTTACAGGATTGGCGCGACTGTAAGGCTGAAACTAGCACCAGAATAGAATTGGCGCGGGTAATACACTAGCAACCTGCGCCAATGGGCGCGACTGTCAAGCTAAAAAGTGCGCCAGTCAAGTTTCTCAGTCAAAAAAAAAAAAAAAAAAACAATCCAACAAGCAGACTAGTGATGATCAAGCTATCAAAGACCCAAATTCACAGAAAGAACCAGCCCAAAAGAGCTTATCAAGCAAGGAGGATCAAGAATCAACCAAAAATGCAAGACAATGTTCCAAGGGTTCAGTTTACAAACTAAACCGGATATTGACTGAAGCAGCTTTGATCTACTTCGCAATTGCAGAGCAACACCGTTTCGAAGGCTATCTAGCCAACTTCAGGCTCCGTCTATAGCTCATAAAACGAACAACAACAAGCCAACGAATCCCCAGCGGAGTCGCCAAATTGTTGAGGAGGTAAATCCCCTCTGCGGACAGAGGCGATCCCTACTAGCCCAGATCGGGTCTAGCAACAATCAAACACGCTACAGTGCAGGTTCCTAATCGTAAATAAACTGACTTGCGAGGAAGGCTTACCTGGAATCCAACGTTGTCGTTTGTAGAAGAGGTGGTGCTCCCATTCCTTTGCCTCGGCAGATCACAATCCTCACGATCTCCATGATTGGACACCTGCACATGCAAGAAACAACACAAATGCAAGCATAAAACCCAGTACATACAACTATATGTCAGTCGAAGAGGACATAACTCATGAACATGATTAAGAACAAGAGTGGAACCATAACCGATAGTCGCTTATCATTAAAGAGTCAAAAAGAAGAATACAACCAAAGCTTCGACGCCGAATTCTCCTTTGGCGGGTCGTCAGCAGAACATGTCTCGATAGAGCCTGTCAAGGATGGGACAAGCCTCTCTCTCCGGATACTTGAAAATAGTCTCCTTGCTTGGATTTGGCCTTAAGGGAATCAAGAAGGCTCTTGCAGCATAAAGATATGAAAGCTCTTGGGAACTTGGAGATTAGCTTGCAAATGAGATGAGCAAGCTTTTATAGATGATATGGGAGTTAGATCCCTATAATCATGGGATTGGCCCTATCATCAAGGAAGCTTCCAAGTGAGAGGTGGCAAACCACTTCCTCTCTATGGAAATCCGTAGCCAAACCCCTCCCAACTCAAGATAGATAACAGTCCAGGAATTTGTTAGGATGAAACTTCCGCTATTTATTTTTAAAAAAAATTCCTTAAAATGGCTGGCGCGAGTGCGACTCTGGGACAGAGCGCCAATTGGCACGCCCTATTTGAAGGATTTCCCCCACTGGCACGGGTACTGAACTAGCTGCCCGTGCCAATGCAAAAAGAGGCATTTTTAGGGTTTTTTGCAAAGAGATGTCTTCAGGGCAATGAAAGCTCATGTTCAGAGGGATGTCATGAAAGTGTTTTCAAGTCTTTTCTTTGCTTACAAGTCACAGAATGAGCCCTCCAATGTGTGGGATGGCGAATGGCAGGGACGGTGACAAATTATCGTGTGAGCTAGCGGATTAAGGTCCTTCGACCTGAAAATATATATGGGAGGCTGAGGGATGTACGATGGAAACACGTGGCGGGATGACGTGGAGGGAGGCTTGAGTCAACAGCGGGACAGGTAAATGATTCTGGGCCATACGATCAAACACAGAATCAACGGTTGATATTGTGTCGGGCGGTGATGCGATGGTGGGCCACGGGCGATGTGGATGGGAGTTAAAAGCTGCACAACTTTGGAGAAAATGAGCCGTTGGATCGAACGCTTAAGATCGGACTGTTTAAATGAATTCCGCTGCACGTCTTTGCCCGGGAGTTAATGCGCGAAATGGGGGCAGTATTGGAACATTACAGAGGGACACGCGGCGATCAGCATATGGAATCACTGGCCTATGGAGGAATACCGCCTACCCAGCAAAGGTGGTGCGGAATAAACCGGACGGTTTTTGCAATGTGCACGGGCACGGGGACCACCAGGACAGGCTGGCGGTGGACCGTTGATTTATATTTAATCGGACGGCACAGAACGTGCCCGATCATCTTACAAGGAGAGCGCCTTTTAGTCTAGCACGAGGTCTAGCGCCTTGGTCATGCGGGGAATAAAGCGAAGGGGGCGGGGCTGAGACCGAAAGGATCTGGGCCCAAAATATTTTCAAATATGGACGTCGGGTATTAAAAAAAAGTGATTTTAAGGCTAAGAAAGGGCAACGATATACAGCTAATGAACCTTGCACGACAGGGCGAGAGAATTTGATGATTTAAACCAGATGGCTCATGGAAATTTTGATAAGGGGAAGATCGTGGTCAACATTGGCTCCATCTGGGGACGGCACGTTCATCCCTGGACGTGTCGAGAACCTGCAGACCGCCTGTTCATCTTTCTGCTAACAATTCTATTCGGCCCCGCTGCATTTCTCTTTACAATTCGTCAGCACACATCCCTTATTGAAACAAGAACTGAAACAAAACTTATATACAATTATGGTACAACAGGCACTCCCTGCCTGAATCATAATCGGAAGTAGGGCTTCAGAAATTGGCCGTTTACAGGGGCATCCGACACGTCACCCTGTAAATTCTCCAATATGAACGTGTTATTGCCTCCCTGTTCCACAATTTTGAAGGGACCAAACCAGAGGGGGTCGAATTTGCCATGCTTTCCTTTTTCGGCCCTCCGGACATCCCATCTGAGCACTAAATCTCCAATCTGCAATTTCCTGTCTTTTGCATGCTGGTCAAATATATGTTTCATTTTCTCCTGATATTCTGCTAACCTCTGGTTCACTTGGTCTCGTGTTTCCTCTAATTCCACCAATTGATTAATTCTTCTGACCATATCATCTGGTTCCTCCTGACTTTCCTGCATGAAACGTGCCACTGGTAAGGCTAGCTGCACAGGAAACACAGCTGCTCATCCATATACCAATTCATATGGAGATTTCCTAGTTTCTCTCTTGCTGGTTATTCTATTAGCCCACAGAGCAAATTTTAATTGAGAATCCCAATTCTTCTGATTTTCATTTATAGTCTTTTTCAAGGCCCTTACTAGATTTTTATTGAAAGATTCTGCCAAGCCATTCCCCTGTGGGTAGTAGGCTGTGGAGTGATTCAATATGATATTATATTGCTGGAAGAAATTTACAAATTTTACAGATTTTAAGGCCTGTGAATTATCAGTTACTATTCTGGCAGGGCAGCCAAACCTGGAAATGATGTTTTCCTCCATGAACTTTATGATGATAGTGTCAGTAGCGTTCCTTGCAGGTATGGCTTCCACCCATTTTGTAAAGTAATCCGTGGCTATTAATATCCATTTATGTTGTCCACTTGATGGGGGATGTATTTCTCCAATAAAATCTATTCCCCATTGTTGAAATGGCTCATTCACATGAACTGGAATCAAGGGCAGAGCTGCCAATTTCTGTCTTTCAACAAATTTTTGGCACTTATCACATGCTCTGACCCAAGTAAAAACATTTCCAAATAATTTTGGCTAGTAGAAACCAGCTTTCAGTATTTTATGAGTTTTGGCCCTCCAGCTGTAATGGCCTCCACAAATTCCTTCATGAAATTCCATCATTATACCTTCTACTTCATCCTCTGTGAGGCACAGGAGTAGAATGCCTGAAGGATATCTCCAATACAGCTGACCATTGGCAACTATATACTTTTGAGACTTCAACCTCAAAGCCCTGTATTTTGATTTATCACAGCTGGGAGGACAGCTGAGTGTCAAAATATATTCAACTATTTCTTTATCCCATGGGCTGGTGAGGTATTTTATATGAACCTTCTGAGTAGCGTCCTTCACTCCTTGCTGCTCTCTTTCATTTTCAGATTCTTCATTTGAAAGCATAGATAGGTTTATGCCCAGAGCTTGATAGTTAGATTCTGATAAGATCCTTGCTAGCCCCTGTCCTTTTATCAGCTTAGTAGGGCGAATATCCAGATCATACTCCTGAATTCTTGCAATCCATCTCCCTCTTTTCCCTTCATTGTCTCCCTGAATGAGAATGTCTTTGACAGCTGCTGTAGGGACGTATGCAGTAATGTGAGACTGCAAAATATACATTCTAAATGCTTTGAGGGACTTTACTAGGGCATATGCCTACTTTTCTAATATATTTTATTTGAATTCAGCATCATGAAGCACTTGACTGAAAAAGGCAATAGGCTGCTCATATCCATCTTCATTTTTCTGCAATAACACTCCAGCTACCGTATGAGGTGATGCAAAAGAAAAGACCATAAATGGTCTAGTGTAATCAGGTCCAGCCAGCACAGGGGCTTCAGCAAATGCCTTTTTTATCCTGGTGAATGCCTCTCGTGATTCTTGTGACCATTTCACCTCATTATTCTTCTTTAGCATATCTGTTATGCGCCTAACTATCTCAGCATAGTTAGGGATGAATCTTCTTAGAAAATTTATTCGACCTAAAAACACTTGCACTTCTTTTTTATTCCTGGGGAGAGGAATACTATTTATCACCTCCACTCTTTTGGGGTCTATCCTTACCCCATCCTTAGTTACAATATGCCCCAAAAATTTTCCTTCCTCTAATGCAAATAAAGACTTTTGTGGATTAAGAGAAAGACCATACCTTCTGCATTTCTCAAAAGTTCTTCGTAGATGCTCGATGTGCTCATTGTCACCTTTTGAAAACACTGTTATATCATCAAGGTATACCACCAAAAATTTATCCTGCTCACCCACAAAAGAAATGTCCATCGCCCTTTGAAAGGTAGCTCCTGCGTTAATCAACCCAAAAGGCATCCTGGCATACATAAATGTGCCCCATGGTGTAGTGAATGCAGTCTTCTTCTGATCCTCTGGGAGCACAGCTATCTGATTATAACCAGAAAAACCATCCATCATTGACATTCTAGAGGCTCCCACCACTTTCTGCAGGATGTGGTCCATCTTAGGCAGTGGATAATTATCTTTTAAAGATGCTCTGTTTAAATTCCTGAAATCGACACATAGCCTTATTTCTCCATTTCTCTTTCGAACAGGGACTAGATTTGCCACCCATTCTGAGTACCTTAATGGCACAATTATTTTGGCCCTTAGAAGCTTCTTGATTTCTTTTTCAATGGAGGGAAGTAGCAGAGGATTTATCTATCTGAGCTTCTGCTTGTCAGGTCTTGCATCTTCCCTCAAAGGAATTTTGTGCTGCATTATGCTGACATCAAAAGTTTTCAGGTCTTGATAGGACCATGCAAATACATCTTTGTATGATTGAAATAATTTTAGGTATTTTTCTTTATATTCCTCTGGGACCTTCTTAGATAGCTTTACAATTTTAGGCTCAACATTGGTACCCAAATTCATATCTTCCACTTGATCCTCCTCTACCACTTTATTAGGCTGCAATGAGACATCATTTTTATCAAATAATCTCTCTAGAAGCACCAGCCCTCTAGGGATAAAATTTCCCTTCAACTGCAGCACTTTACTACCTGCCATTTTATCTTCCCACTTATTTTCTGAAAAATCTTCAGCCTCATCTTCTTCACAATCATCAATCTCCATATTGGATAATTCTCCCACTGTCTCCAGGAATTTCTTCATATGTTCATCATCTTCAAATACCTGCAAGTGCTTGATATTATCTGGGATAGATGGCCTATAACGTACCTCGATTTCATAGCTCAAGAGAGGGTTCTGAGGAGGACGAAATGTACTAGCAGCGACAGCAAGAGAATATGCCATTCTATTCTACTCCCGGGGCATGAACTAGATATTGAATGCTGAGAATAAATTCTCCACCATGTCCCACACTTCATTCCTGTATGCCCTCAACCGAGGGTGCTTGGTTTGACATTGATTTCTGATCTGTCTAACCACCAGCTCAGAATCTCCCAGAACCTTTAAACTTTGTATACCCATACTCTTGGCTGTCTGCAGTCCCAATAGTAGCGCTTCATATTCAGCCACATTATTAGTAGCCTCATATTCCAATTTAAAAGACAGTGGCACCCATTTTCCTGTGGGAGAGATTAATAATACTCCAGCCCCATTTCCTTCTCTTGAATTTGCTCCATCAAAATGTAGAGTCCATACTCCTGCTTCACGGTCTTCTAAAGGCTGCTCAGACTTGATTTGACAGAAGAAAGGTTCATGAGCAAAATTTTGATCTTCTTCTAACATTAAACATGAGAAATCTCCTTCTTTGTTGTAGACTGGTGCATTCTCTGAGCTGTCAGCCTTAGTCACCATCTTGAAAAATCTGGTTTCTCTGTATAATCTCCTCTCCTGGCCACCAAAAACAGGGATAGTGGCATAGGTTAAATCCATCCTGAGTGACCCACTGATTTTTTTTCCCTAGGACCTTGACAACAGCATGCCAAAGCGAGCTGGGATGTCAGCCACCACAATGTCCATCACTACGCTTTTTGCTGGAATTTGGGCCAGATTGACCACTAAATCTTTAATCATCCCCAAGCATTTAACTCTTTTGGAATCAAATGAATATAGATCTTTATATGGACGTGTGATTTGTAAACCTAGTTTCTCCATGACTGAAAAGGCATAATATTATGGGAAGCCCCAGAATCTAACATACAATTGTGTAACAGCATGTCATGAATAACTAGAGACACATATAAAGGAGGAGTAGAGGGGTCTATCTCCTTGACATGTGGGCCAAAAACTACCATGGGTATTTCTTCTTGAAGATTAAGACTGTCTGGGATTATTGGTGCTTCAGGAGGGAGCAATAAAGAAGTAACTTGAGATTGATATGCAGGTTGTTTCAATAGTTCAGTCAAAGGGACTGGGATTTTGATTTTCTCAAGTTCTTTTTGCAAATTGAAAGCAGGAGGGGGCTTTTCTATTACAACTTCTTTTGACTCTTTATTTTCAACTGAAGGTTTAACTTCTTTTGATACAGACTCGACATTAGGAGCGGTGACTACTTTTGAAGAAGAAGGGACTTGATCATTAGACTGCAGAGATTTGTTTAGAGAACTCTTACCTTTGTCTGTGACTTTCTTCATTGTCGACTCCTTTTGAGCAGATTCTTCCTTCTGGGGAGGCTCTTCTTCTTCATCTTGAGTCCGGGTCCTCTTTCTGAAAGATCTGAGGTCATATTTTATGTTAAAATATGCTTGCATGAAATCATTAAACTTCTTGCAATAGTGATCAATTTCTGCTTCTTCTTCTTCTTGCAAAGGGCATTCTATTTCCTCATTATTTGAAAAAGAAAGATTTGAATCTTCTAGCTCATAAGCAGCATCTTCAGTGGAGTCATCTACTGGGCCTTCCAGGTATAATGGGTGTGGCACTTGATCATGTTGCTCCTTAGCTTCCCTTAGCAATATTTGCAGAGGTTGATTTCTATACTGAGGGTTGTGACCTCTGTTTGGAGCATTATAAAAATTCTTGGGGGCTGTATTCTTGGCCTCCAGTTCTAGCTTGACCATATTTTTTATCATCTTTCTTATTTCCTCCATTTTATCTGAATCCTTCTCCTGATTAGAAGTAGATACTTCCTCCTTGCACCTTCTTCTGGTATCTTGTTCAGCTTTCCCATTTAATTTTCCAGTGGAGGAAAAATTTGCTTCCAACTCAAGAGCATATGATTGAGCATCATCTAGAGTGGCAGGCTTTCTTTCCCTGAGAGAGAAACCAAAATCTGAGTCAAAGGCTGCTATGAAAACAAATTTGGCAGCATTCTGATGAGGCTTCATATCTGCAGAGAGGTTTAGATATAACTTATTAAATCTCTTGATAAATTCTGACACCCCTTCATTATGTTTCTTCTTGAGTGTATTGAACTCAGTAAGACACTGTCCATGATCTTTCTTTTCTCCCCATTTTCTGAGAAAAGTATTTTCCATATCATCCCAAGTGGTTACGGAACGGTTTCCCAATGTCTTGAACCATTTTCTGGCTTCACCGTCCAAAGATTGCACAAATAGTATTAAGACTACATCTAGATGTTCAACATTAAATTTCTCTGCAAAAGAGCAGAAAGTCTCAAGATGTTTCTGAGCATCAATCTCATTTTCCCCAGTGAATCTGGGCAATATCTTCAAGTAATCCTATGGCATATCATTTAGCACTTGAGGTAATGCCAGGGGAGCATATTTGTTTAACAAAAAGGCTGGTACATTAGCCATTAGAGGAGGTGGGGGTTGTGCAACAATCTGGTGTACAAATGGAGGAAGAGGAGGAGGTGGAAGTGGAGTATGGATAACAATGGGAATATATTGTACAGCAGGCTGAGGTGTAGATGGAAACAATGCACGATTAACAGGGGCTACCTCTGTAACTTCTTTAACTTCTTCAGCCTCAGGGGTAGGACAAAAGTTTTCTTTGGTTCTAGCACTTCCCCTGGGTGGGCTATCTGAGTAATATTCAGGATTTTCCTCAGTGGAATCGGGATTTTCTACTGGAATTTCTTGAGAAGAAGAGGATAGATAATCTTCTATGGAAAACTCAGGGATTTCAGCACGGGCTGATTTCTTTTCTTTCCAACCTCTTCTATGTATAATCTTCTTTGGGTCAGACACAGAGAGTATCTTCGATTTAAACGTATCTGACCTTAAATGTGGCTTTCGAGGATCCAGGACTACCAATAGATTTATCAAATAAATAACAGTGTGGAGTCACCAAGGTGAGAGATATACAACTCTTCAACTCTCTATGCTCACCTGATTAGAGAGTGAATAAATATTGTCGAGGCCCAGGGAAACTGATATTCTTAAATTCGTCCCCGGCAACGGTGCCAAAAAAATGTTGTCGACATATATTGTCTCCCCTAGAGACAGTCTAGAGTTGCCATAGACTAGTGCCTAGGACATCTTAGCATAGTAGGGGGCATATAATAAAGCTTGGGTGTCAATCCAAAGGCTCCCCTGCTATCTCTTGTTAAACAAGGATATTGATGTAAATGGGACCAGAACTTACAGAAACTGCCACAGGGAAAGTAATGTTGCAGAGACAAGATGCAAGGCTCCAACATAAAAGCATCAAACAGTTAAGAGACAATTTACTATAAAGAGGGCCGATTCAAATAATATGCCACAGAAATCAAGTATCAGAAGATGTATGTAGTGAAATAAATATAAGAGGATATTAGTTAACTTTAGTCTGATACCCAGATACACAACAGAACCATGTATGGGCTTATCAATTTAAGAATCCATACATGACAATGGAATTTTAAAAGCATCCTCCCAAAGCAACTAATATAGAAGAAAGATGGATGAAATGAACATGAAACATCATATCATGCCTGAGCCTATTTAAAGCGCTTGACTGATTTGAGTATGGGCATCAACTAGGATGAATCCTTACCAAACCAGTGAGCCACTCGCATTCCAAAACATGATACAAAAAGTGGATGAAATGAAATATTGTATTAAACACATAAGAGCAGGTTACATACTGTGAAATATCAAAGACCAGAATCCTCATTACAGATAGAACTCCTCCTCACTGAGACCCTACGGGCTCTGAGCCTTCACACAGAAAATTTACAAGATGTATACACAAAATGCCTTTCACTACACAATTTTCTGATAGAAATCTGGAACCCTTACAATGTATTTCTTCCTCCCTTTTATAGAAGAAGGAGAAGAGAAACTAATAAAGAGGTAGGTGAAAACAATTAATTGTTACATTGAAACAAAATGGCAGAAACATTTTGCGCCCACCCTGCTTGAATGACCATGCTGAGCTATGTGTACTCTGCTGCTGCTCTATGGAGTAAATGCTGTAGGGGCAAACTTCTCCAGGGATAAGACATGGAGAATAAAATATGTAATATTCTGTACCTTCCTGGGAGAAATATCTATTGAAAATAAACCTGGAGGATATGATTTTTGTGCACTTGTACTCTTTGCCTTCTAAATCTTGAGTTAGGATCGAAAATCTGCATAGCTGCATAATATAACCCCTGATCTTCCATTGATTTTCTTTGTTGCAGCATTTATATCTCCTTCTGCAAAAATCTGTGCTTCAAATAGTTCCGGAGGGTTTGGTGAATTTTGAACCATGTTGCTTTAATGAGGGCTGTGTCATAATACCCTTCCAGATCTTTCTTCATAAATTTGCTTCTGAAAATTTGTCCTTCGAAGCAGCTTCGGTTTCTGTAATGGTGGTTGTGGGCAATGGCTATTCTTCATCACCGCAACCTTCAAAACCCACAAATATGTTAAGAAAACCAGGCACAGGGACGACGACATGACGGGATCCATGGACATGGTGGCGCAGACTCATCAAAATGTCGAAACGATGTGGGGTGGTGGAAAACGCAGAGGAATGGTGGAGAAAAATTGAAGGGATACGTGGAATTAGACGTGGACAGTGGTCCTTCGACCTAAAAAGATATATGGGAGGCTGAGGGATGTACGATGGAAACGCGTGGCGGGATGACATCGAGGGAGGCTTGAGTCAACAGCGGGACAGGTAAATGATTCTGGGCCATACGATCAAACACGGAATCAACGATTGATATTGTGTCGGGCGGTGATGCGATGGTGGGCCATGGGCGATGTGGATGGGAGTTAAAAGCTGCAAAACTTTGGAGAACACGAGCCGTTGGATTGAACGCTTAAGATCGGATGGTTTAAATGAATTCCACTGCACGTCTTTGCCCGAGAGTTAATGCGCGAAATGGTGGCGGTATTGGAATAGTACAGAGGGACACGCGGCGATCAGCGTATGGAATCGCTGGCCTGTGGAGGAATACTGCCTGCCCAGCAAAGGTGGTGCGGAATAAACTAGATGGCTTTGGCAATGTGCGCGGGCGCGGGAACCACCAGGACAGGCTGGCGGTGGACCTTTGATTTATATTTAATCGGACGGCACAGAACGCGCCCGATCATCTTACAGGGAGAGCGCCTTTTAGTCTAGCATGAGGTCTAGCGCCTTGGTCACGCGGGGAATAAAGCGAAGGGGGCGGGGCTGAGACCGAAAGGAGCTGGGCCCAAAATATTTTCAAATATGGATGTCGGGTATTAAAAAAAAGTGATTTTAAGGCTAAGAAAGGGCAACGATATACAGCTAATGAACCTTGCACGACAGGGCAAGAGAATTTGATGATTTAAACCGGATGGCTCATGGAAATTTTGATAAGGGGAAGATCGTGGTCAACAGTAATACTGTGGGTTACTTGTTGTTTAGAAGATCCTTATTTCATTATATATAGTCTCCTTCAATAAAATCTTCCAATAAATCTCTAGCTGATGAATGAGATCTAGCTATAATGTCATAAGTAGTTCAAATATTCATAGGAGATCCTTAGCATATTATAGCAATTTTCTTCTCAAGCTGTTCCAAAATATCTCTATTATATGAATAAGATTGCATTATAATATTCTAAGTTGTTGTCTGTTTTTAGTAAGAACCTCATCACATTGGAGTTCAATCTCTTCCACAAACTATTCCAACAAACCTCTAACTAAAAAGATCAGATTGGAATATAATTTCTTGAGTTACATTTTTGTTCATTTGCAAGCTAGGACATCCATGGATTAGAATGCTCTGTTTTTCATCATTTTCCTGATTAGGGATAGAATTTACAATTATACTCTGTTTTGAGTTTGGTTCTCTTTTCTTTCCTTTCTGTCACATATTTGATGTCACCTTTTGAACATAGAATAGCATACTAAAACCTAAACATAACAAAACTCAAAAACATCAACAAAATACTGAAAACAATGAAATAAGAATAAGGATATTTAGGCACATATAGTGCAAGTATACCTCATCAGTTTACAATCCCTGGTCGATAATTTATGCTATTAATTCAGGACACTAAATTGACTAAACATTGTCAATTATGGTTTTAACAATACGATAAAATATCGTGTTAACTTTAATATAAGGTTGATTGTTGTTGTGTAAACTAGTTTTATTTATTTGTTTACTAATAATGTCTATATTTTTTTTAATTATAATGTTAATTTTTTTGATAAATAGGTATATGGTTTTTATAATTTAATTTAATTATTTTAATTTAATTAGGTTGATAGGCCTTCTCTTTTGAATCAATACACTTGCCTTTTCTTCTATCTTTCTTCTCTCCAAATGACACTTGTACACACATCTTTTAAGCTACCGAGCTTGTTATTTTATTTTATAATAAGTTGTTATTTTTCTCTAGAGAAATTTCCTGCTACTGTTTCCTACCGTTTAAGATTTTACTGGGAAACGAAATTTCCTATTATTTTTCATTTAAATTCTCTGCTTGTTTCAAAGCTCTCTCCTTGACCTTGAATACGCAGTAATCTCCTTTGGTTAGCTCCATATTTGATATGTATTCCTAAATTTTTGTATTCTTGTATATAAAGTAGGCATTAAATTTGATTCATCTAAAGCTTTAGCATTTTCCATTTAAATCCCTATTTTTCTTAGAGGTTCCTTTCCTTGACCTTGAATGCACTATAATCTCCATTTTTTAGCTCTAAATTTGATGTATTCTTAGTATTTCTGAGTCTTAAATTTTAGTATTTTCCATTAAATTCTCTACTTTTCTCAAATCTCTAAATTTGATGTATTCTTCGTATCTTTGAGTCTTAAATTTTAGTATTTTCCATTAAATTCTCTACTTTTCTCAAATCTCTAAATTTGATGTATTCTTCGTATTTCTGAGTCTTAAATTTTAGTATTTTCCCTTAAATTCTCTACTTTTCTCAAAGCTCCCTTTACTCGACCTTGAATGCACGGTAATCACCTTTCTTTAGCTGCAAATTTGATGTATTCGTACATGTATTTCTTGATCTTTTATTTTATGTTTGTTAACCTAATTACTTTCTTTTTGGTTTTCGACTTGTACCATTTATTTTTTCACAATATTTTGTTATAGCCTTAAAATTAGGTTCACAGTAGACATTATTTTAGCACTGGATTTGATTATCAGAACAACCTATTATATTTTTTTTTAGCTTTGTTGTTAAAGTTTCATTTACAAAGTCTGTTAGCTTAATTTTTGGCTTTCATTTTGTTATTTTCAAACTTGTAATGGTGTATGCATTAATTTTGTTCCGAGCTTATGTTAGGTGCTCTTGAAGATGTGTATATGACGAGTGCTAACCTTATCCTTACCTCTCTCATTTTATCTTTAACCTGATTTAACTTGAAGTGCTCCTTTGACGACTTTATTTCTTATTCTGCTCGTACCTTTTGATTTTGTTTTGTATTTTTAGCTTTGATTAGAATATTTGGACTTAATTGAAATGCCTTGCAGTGATACAATTCAAATATTTAACTTTCTTCCTTTGAGTCTTTGTTCTGAGCAATTCAATGCCATGTCAATTGCTTCCTTTTCAAAAACGTCCTTGAGTAATTCCTGCATTTTCATTTTGTAGTGACTTTTTAAAGATTTTACTAAATAAATATTACTGAAATTTAGAAGCGAATTCGCTAAATACCAATTACTATTTAGTAGGAAATAGTAAATTTAGTAGGAAAGAAAAAAAAAACACAAACTTTTCTTTTACTAAAGAGAAATTTGCTGCTAAATAGTAAGTAGGAAATATTACTGATTCAGAAGAATTAAGTATTATTTAGTAATATTTCAGGAATTCCATTCATAAATTTACAAGAGGCAAGGATCATGTTGTTACAGTATTGTGAATCTCAAATTTTGTTTTGAGTTGGTCTTTGTCTTTGTTGTGAAATGCCATTGCTTGGTTTTTCTTGCAGGGGGCAAGATGAAAAGATGTCAGAGTAGAGGTGCAGGCGATCGGGCGAGTCAGTGACAAAAATCTTGCTTATTTTTTTGGGTATTGCGCTGAGGGCGTAGGCAGGTATTGTCATAAATGGATGGATCTATCTATTTGTTAGGTATATTATTAATCATGAGAATCCATTACTGGTAAAATTATTTAATAATGTAGCCTATGGATTTTGATGATTGATAACCACGATGCTGGTGTATGAGTTCGTTGACAATGGAAACCCAGAATAGTGGCTTCATGGAGATGTAGGGTTATTCCCTTCACATGGGACATCCGGATGAAAATTATTCTTCGAACTGCCAAAGGGTAATTAATCTGAACACATGAATTTATCAGCTTTTCTTGGTGCATAAGGCCAATAATGCAAACATTCCTGATATATGTTGTTACTGATTTAGAATCATGGATGTGTTCAGGTTACATATTTACATGAAAGGTTGGAGCCCAAGGTTGTTCATAGAGATATCAAATCTAGCAACATTCTCCTTGGTAAGCAATGGAGTGCCAAGGTTTCAGATTTTGGGCTGGCCAAGCTCCTTGGATCCAAGAAAAGCTATGTCATAACCTGGGTAATGGGCACTTTTGGGTAAATACTAATCCTTATCATGCTCCTTGGTTTCAATGCCCAGTCTTTGGTACTGAAACTCAAAAACGTTTTTTCATTTTGCTGGATTATACTGGCCTACAAATCGAAGAAATCATTAGCTTTGGTGCAGGAAAGAATCAAATTTATTCAAGTTTTTCCCTTTTATTATGCAGTTAGAACATACAGATCTATGGGATTGGGAAAAAATTAAACTTAATGAGATATTGTGTATTATTAGGGATCTCTCTTATTAGTCATATTGTTAGTAATCATTGATGAGATATTGATGGGTATTAGGGATCTCTGTTATTAGTCATATTGCTAACAGTTTTTTGATCATAGCCAGTTGATATATTATATCATAATTATGGTTCTTATTTGTTATTTGAAGGTGTGTAATATATGCCAGACTGCTGAGAGCACTTAGCATTTGTTTTTGTTAGTGTTTATCTGTGAATTTTTATAGTTACAAAGAAGAATCCTCTCAATTTTTGTCCATTCCTATTGCAGAATATTGGCATTAATATTTACTGAAAAATTCACCCCATTTTTTTGTACAATTTTAATTCATTTGTAAATTGGCATTGCATTGAAGCTTCCATTGATTTTTAAGGGTGGTTTTCTATTTTCTTGTTTAATTAAAAATCCTATCTGCCTCTCTTTGCACCTTTTGGGGCAACTGCTAGTTATTACTAATTATTAAATTGATAGTTAGAATTTAATCTCTATAGAATACTTAGATTCATTTCCAAAATAGTTAGGTTTGTTTTTTTGCCATTTCAATTCAATTTATTAATTAAAAAAAATGTAATATGAACCATAATTATTAAATTGATAGTAGGGATTTAACCTCTATAGAATACTTAGATTCATTTCCAAAATAGTTAGGTTTGTTTTTTTTGCCATTTCAATTAAATTTATTAATTAAAACAAATGTAATACTAACCATAGTTACCAAATTCGAATTCGAATTCGATTCGATATGGAAATAATTCGATGTATAAAATTTAATACAGAAAAAATTTGATATTATACATCTTACAAATATTTACTCTTTTTATTTTTATTTTATTTATTTATTTTAAATGAACTATCATTATATTCAAAATTTTAATGAAATTTCATTAAATATTTTTCTAATTTTCAACTTAATATAATGAAATTTCATTAAATCTTTTCCTAATTTCCAACATTAATTTCTTTATAGACTATTTCTCTAAAAGATTTAGAAATAATTAAATCAAAATACATCAAATTTATTATTATTGCAAATTAAAAAAACATGTAAAAGTAAAATCTAATAAAAACACAAAGCTAGAGTTAATTTTATAATTTTTTTCTAATTTTAAATTTAGCTTTTTTTTTCATATTTTTTTTATCTATTTGAAACTGAAATTTTCCATTTTATAATTATTTGTAATATAGAAGTTACCTTTTTTCTATTATTTTGTATAAGATTTAGGGATTTACAAGTAAGATTTGCCATTTTATCATTTTTTTAATATTAATTTTTTTTTTTTTTAAATAAAATTATCCATTTAAAACTGAAATTTTCGGTTTTATAATGTTTTCCAATATAAAAATTATGCTTTTTTTTATTTTTTTATATAAAATTTATTGATTTACAACTAATTTAATATTTTATAATTTTACAATTTGTCATTTTATAAACTTTTTTATATAGAAATTACTAATTTTTTTGAGATTTATGATTTTTTAAATGATTTCTAATCTTGATTCCAGCATTAACTTATTGTTCACAATACAGGCTGGGCAAGTCTGAACTTGTATTTTCCACAGGTGCATTGTGTCTCGCATTCTTTATCGATATTCCTTGTCCCTGCAGTTAACATGATTTCCAATTAATCTAAATTGTTTGAAAAGATCGGATGTCATTTTAATGGTTGTTATATGAATTAATTTTTTTTGAAGCTGATCTTCTGGCAACATTTGGAGGACTGTGGTTTTTTTCTGTTGAGAAACCTCATCTTGGCAGGGGATTACAACTGCTCTTTTTCTCCTGATGAAATTTGGGGCGACAAAGGGCGGATAGATCCTCGTGACAGGGACATCAAGGAATTGCTGACTAACTCGGATCTATTTGATATTCCGATGGCCACTAAAAGTCCAACATGGATCAATGGGAGGAAAGGTCCGGAATTTATTGGGAAGCGAATTGATAGAATCATGATCAGGATGGATTTTAGGATGGCTATCAGAAACCTGGAAGCAGAGGTAGTAGACCTTGCGATTTCTGATCATAAACCGTTGCTCTTGGTTTGGGACCTGGAGGAGAAAGTGTATGGTTATCCTTTTAAATTCAACAGATTGTGGCTTGAAGATGAAGATTTTATTAAGCTGGTGCAGAGGTATTTGGCAGCGCATTATAGAAGCCTGGGTATATCAGCCACTGAATACCTCACAAATAATTTAAATGGACTCAAAAAGGAGGTCCGAGGATGGGATCATAGGAAGAAAAGGGTTTTCAGGTAGAGATCCAAACATATAATTGCAGAAAGGGCGAGAATATACTCTGAGGTGGCAGATAGTATTCAAAATGACAACTACTGGGAGGACCTGAAAAATCTGGAGGAAAAATACAGGAATATCCTACTAAAAGAAGAGGTTGATTGGAGATTAAAAAGTAGGGCAGTATGGCTAAAGGTGGGTGATAAAAATTCCAAATTTTTCCATAAGTTCGCCTCGGGTAGAAGGCGGGATAATGCTACCTGGGAAATTAAAGAAGGGGGTGACACTTTATACAGGAACTCTAAGATTAAAAAAGCGGTTGTTGAATATTTTCGAACTCTATATGCAAAAAGAGATACAGTACTAGTCGAGGACCACATGGAGATGATAGCAGAATATCCATTGATGTTTAATGAGGCAGACAATAGGAGGTTCATGGAACCAGTGACGTGTGAAGAGGTAAGGGGTATCCTAATCTCATTCTCGGTTGACAAAAGCCCGGGTCCAGATGGCTGGACTCCAGAATTATTTATACACTTTATCGATGACTTCATTCAGGATCTAACAAAGATGGTGGAGGATGTGAGGGTCACCGAGCAGATCCAAGCGGCTGTAAATTCTACTTTCATTGTACTTATTCCAAAAAGATCGGGGAAGCTATCCTTTCATGATTACCAGCCCATTTCACTGTGTAACACACTTCATAAGATAATATCCAAAGTCATAGCACAGAGAATGAAAGGAAATCTATCTAGGTTTATTTCTTCAGAACAATCTGGATTTCTTAAGGATAGGAATATACATGACGCAGTTGGGATGACACAAGAGGTAATTCATACTATTGGGCTCAAAAATATGGATGTTGTTGTCATGAAGATCAATTTGAATAAAGCATACGATAGGGTGGACTGGATATTTTTGAGATTGGTGCTTCATAGGATCAGTTTCGGCACTAATGCAGTAGCATGGATTATGGGTTGTGTCTCCAGGGTATCTATGGCCATCATAATTAATGGCTCAGCTACCAAATTCTTTATGCCAGGGAGGGGTTTAAGGAAAGGATGCGCCCTGTCCCCTTTGCTTTTTATCTTGGTTATGGATGCACTGAGTTGAAGGATTAGCAGGGTAGGAAATATGAACTCGTTCCGGGGGATAAAGATCAGTCCACAACAAAGCCTATGCATAGTCTATTCGTGGATGATATATTAATTTTTGGCATGTTGGGCTTTAATGGATGGGTGACCCTGAAAGAGATTTTCTCAGTTTTCTGTAGGGCCATAGGTATGGTGATTAGTGAGGTGAAATCTTTTATCTATTTTACGGGAGGAAGTGAGAGGAATAAGAAAGAGATGGATTTTCTGTTTGGTTTTAATATTGCGCCGCTATATGATGGAATAACATACCTGGGTTTCCGTATGAAGGCAATGAGCTACACAACAGAGGACTGGAGGTGGCTACTACATAAATATGACAAAAAATTAAATGCCTGGTCTAACAAATGGCTCTCAAAGGGTGGAAGATTGATCTTGTCACAGGCTGTGTTACTACAGTTATCTATTTACTGGGGACATTTGTATATTATTCCAAAGAAGATCATGTATGAGATCCGCAAAATGATGGCTAACTTCATATGGGGGGGTAGAGAAAAGAAGAAGGTCATTCATTTGGCACGGTGGGATCAGTTAACATGCCCAAATGATAAAGGGGGATGGGGTCTTTTGGACTTGGGACATTTTGGCAATTCTCTTTTGCTGAAATCCATGTGGAGAAGTCTTCATTCTGGAGGTTCATGGCAGGATATCATAAACCAGAAATATTTGGGAGGGGCTTCTTTAGAGGATTTGTATGTCTTGGGATGGAAATCTGGGAGTGGAAGTTCTGCTATTTGGAAGGGATATGGAAAACTGTGACCGATTTTAAAACAAAACCTGATTTGGCAGTTTGGAAACGGAAACAAAATCTTGGTTGGGAGCATTAATATGATGGGAATCTGGAAAAAATTTCAGTTTCCGGAAGGCATGGAACTTTTTTTAAATCAAAAAGGGATCCTTTACCTAAGCCAATTAATCGTGGAGTGGAAGGGTGATATCCCGAAATGGAAGGAAAAGTTGAACCTATGACTCTATGGCAGATGGGGAGAAGCATGGGATGCTTATTTAAATATGCTGAGAAGGCAAGGCTTATGAAAAATGCGAGAAGGGGACCTACTTAGATGGGTAGGCTCTAACTATGAAAAGGGGCCGAGAGTAAAGGAATTATACAGCTCTCTTATAGAACAAAAGTTGGAACTGGTACAAGACTATTGGTTCAGGATTTTATGGAAGGTAGATGTTCCTATAAAAATGATTATTTTCCTGTGGCTGGTAAAGAATGATAAAAACCTGACCTGGAGGAATCTACAATGCAGGGGGTGGCAAGGGCCAGGTCTCTGTATCCTATGTGGTGCTCATGATGAAGACAATAAGCACCTTTTATACTCCTGTCCATTTGCAAAAGAGACCCTACAACTACTGTATGAGTGCTTAAAAATACAGGTCCCATTATTTGAAGGAACGGAGGAATGTTTGCGATGGTGGATGCAAAGGGGCAAAAGCTTGTGGCCAATACCAATCATGTTTCATTGTCATCTCTGGTGTGGGAGAAACAAGAGATTATTCGAGGGTCGATGTGTGTCTTCAGCAAACATTGTAAATAAAATCCATATGGACTGGGCCAGCATAAATCGTAAAGAGAAGACTATCAAAGATCTATCAAAAAGACTTGTCCCATTTCAGTTTCAATATCCAGTTAAGTATATTGATGGTGCGGCTCAGAAGTCTATATGTGGATGTGGAGTCTGGCTGCGCATCTCTACAGGATGTCATTATAAAATGTTCTGGAATGGTGGAGTTGGGACAAATATGAAAGCTGAAATCATGGCATTATGGGGCCTTATGTGGTGGGAATATTTTCTCGGTGAAGATCATATCTGGATTGTGGGTGATTAAAAGGTCTTAATCGACCATCTGAATCAAAAAGCGAAAATTAACTTGGGCTCTCTTTCACATTGGCTATGCAGAATTGAGAATTTAAAAATTGTTTTTGCAGGTATTACTTATCAACATATATATCGTGAAAAGAATATTGTTGCAGATTTTTTGTCAAAGCAGGGGCTGAAGGCTATTTCTGGAAAGATGAATTACCAGCTATATAACTCGCAGGGTCTTCAAGCAGAAGGCTCGGTCCCCATCATATAAGTTCAGTGGGGTTCGGGGAGGTTGTGTAATCAGATTTCAGGTTTAATATGTGTTGTTATTTCTATAGTAAAACCTTGTTGTTCCTTTTGTATGAGCTCATCAAGAGTTCTTTCTTCTGTCACTTTTTGGGCTATTTCGAGGCGGGGATAACAGTTTCTCTGTTTTAAATTGGCAAGTTCTGGACTGTGATATTTCTTTTTGTTTGTGCACGTTAAGAGGTGACATTCAGACATTTTCAGTAACATTGGAAGTGGAGGTTTATGTTATATATGCTTTTAAAGTTTATCTGTTTTGTCCCTAGTACATAATATAAACCAGGGTATTTTTCTTACTGAAAAAAAAAAATAATTAATTTTTTTTGGATTAATAGTTTGTAAGGCCTTTCAAACAGACCGCCTGAATTATGATTGTTTATTAATTGGTTTTAAGCTTGTTATTATATATGTTTTCTTTTTTTTGTTCAGGTTGAAACAGTGGCTACTATAACAGCTAATGCGACAGCACACTTCAGCAGTTAACAGACAAGGCAACAGAACACCTAACAACAAACTTCAGCTGGTAACAGCGAAGGCGAAGGCGAAGGCGAAGGCGAAGGCGAAGGCGAAGGCGAAGGCGAAGGCGAAGGCGAACACCTCAGCAGTTGGAACCGGGAAGTTGGAACCCCGGTGGAATCGTACCGAATTGAAAGCTAACGAACTATTCACTCTATCAAATCGAAATCACCATATTTAAGTATTTTTTGGATCAGTACAACGGAACTTGGTAACTATGAAATAAGTTATGGTTTTTCAAACATATGGTATTGATAAGCCATAATATTATAAGAAAATCTATTTATATATTAAGGAATTTCAGAATAAAGTGAGAGTGAATCTTTATGATTAAAAATTTTATCACATGTTTTTTAAATGTATATACATTTAATTTATATATATTTTTTTCATTAATAATAATAATAATTTTAAATAATTTTATAATTTAGTGATTTCTTATATTTTTTGAAATTTAGTAACTTAAGATATATGATAAGATAAATTCTTATGTCTATCTATATTTACTAGCTATTTATTATAATTTCATTATTAACTATTATTTTTTTTTCATCATTAAAAAAATAAAAAAATAATTTTAAATTTAAAAATTTTAAATGTTATATTAAAAAATAATATTTTATTTTTTTATTTATGAAAATTTGAGAGATTAAATTTTTTGAATTGTAAATATTTAAAAATTTAACTTCATAAAAATAATTTGAATCTACTATATATATATAAACTCAACATACTAAAGATACGGAAGAAATTATAAATCTAAACATTATTTCAATAAATTATTTTAATAATAATAATCTTTTTACTTCAACTATTTTATATAATGTATAATTAAAATTTGAACATTTTATTCAGGGTGCATTGATATATTAACTCTAATCTACATTGTCCATGTTAAACAATATTTCAATAAAATGTTTTAATCATTCATAATTTAATTTTCAATTATTTTATATAATTTATATAATTAACATTTGAACATTTTATTCAATATGCATTGAAATATTTTATTTGTCTTACATTGCTCATATTATTAGTATATTTTTAAAGATAAGTTGTCTCAAATATATATCCATGAAATAAAATATCTCTATATATCAAATTCTTTTGTTATTACTAATTTTTAAAATACTACATGTTAAAGTTATGAGGGAATTTTATGTATCATTAGTAGATTTTTCTCTCTCTACATACACAAATATTTTCAAATATTTTATTTAAATATGATATTGAAGTATTTCTAAAATTACATATTTTATGTTATATATATATATATATATATATATATATATATATATATATATATATATATAACTTTTTTGTCTTGTTATATAGAATTAAGTTAATTAATATAACATTGAAATATCTTATTTATGGTTGATAATGGAATATTTTTGTTATTAATATATATATTTTAAGTACTTATTTTTCCAAGAAAATATATTGGACACCCACCTAAGAGAGTTCACAAGGGTCTAAGCCAATACAAAGATATTCATAAATAGTAAGCCATTGCAACATATATATCAAAACATTATGAATCACCATGTTAGTATTGGAATGTGAACATGGTTGCTGAAGATAACAAACATTCTAACTAACAACCCAATATAACTTCAATATAACCTCAATTTACTAAAAATTGAGCACTGGGGATTTCCAAATTAGCCTCCCTCTCAGTAGGAAGTCTGACCTCCTTAGCTCGAAGACAAGACACTAGGTTGTTGTACATGGCCAACCCACTTAAGAGCGCAACATAGTTGCTCTATTCGTGAGCTACAACATGTAAAACTATAAGACTTGAACTTAGATAAGTGAGAAGTTGTTTTACATGGCCAACCCATACTATAGACTCACTTAAGAGGCCCCTTTTTGAAAATTTATTGTTTCAAACATTACTCAAACTATATGTTGTACATTGCACTTAAAGATAACCCATATTAGGTGTGTCCTAACTAAAATAGTTCAAAATAACTTATCAGAAAATGAATTTTATCTGTAAAAACTCACATTGATATCCCATTCTATCTTCATTACATAATGTTACATTTAAAAATAATAAACTATTATTTACATTAACAAATAAAAAACATTAATAACCAAAAGAATCAATGAGAGACATAAATAAAACGCTTCAATTATCACCTTAATTTTACATCAACTTTCTATAGAGAGATAATGTAATGGAAAGTAGAAAAAAATAAATTAGCTTTTGGTAAGAGGGAGATATGTCTTTTTTTACTACTTAATATGGAATTCGTAGATGACATGTAAAAATAATATTATTGATATTATACGATGGGTATTTCATTATATGTGAAGTTGGTGCATAATATTTAAAACAAATATATATTGAAACAAAAAAAGGGTTAACATAATCATAATTAGATCTATTGACACCTAACCCTAAGGGATATGGCGAAATTGTATAGTAATGTAAATCAAAAAAAAGGAAGTTGAACAAGCACTGGGAAATGAATCCCAAGAGTCTCACCTCCATGTATATATTCATATGAGTCCTTAATCAATGTAATTTAGTTTTTTCGCTGAGTTACCTGCTGGCCTAACATGGTATAAGAGCCAACTTCATTTTTACGTTATGTAACTCCCTTTCTGCCATATTTTTTGTCCTTCTACCATTTTTGCAGTCTTTCATATTTTCCAAATTACCACTACACACTCCACAGTCAATTCACTCTCCCTCATTCAGTTGATGCTCTCTTCCTCATTCAATCAATTCCTTAGTAAGGTCCATATTGTTAACACCTACAACGACACCTCTCGGCACCCAACCACCCTCCACTGCTACCATGCTACGACAATGCTCAACCTACCTCCATTTCTAGGCCATTACACAATGCTCCCACCGTTGACGCCCCATCCTCCATTGTCGCCTTTGGCTTGGCCTCAATCAGTCCCGCTGCTTGGCCCTCTTGGCCTCAAACATGCGTCGCCTCCCATGGCACTTCTCCATCGCCACTTCTCGCACCTCTGTTGGCCTCTTGTGGCACCTTCCCCCGAACTTCGCACCACCCGCATTGTCTCCTCCACCGACCCTTCCCATGGCTCTCTGCCTCTGTGGCCTCCACTTACTACATCATCCCACCTGCGCTCCCCCCATCAGTGCTTCCCACAGTCTAGCGCTACCCACCTATGTGCTCCTCCCGTGGCTCCTTGTCTCTTGGTGCCATTCGACCCTCTCTGCTTATACCCTCCCCACATCGACCCTCCCCACTTTGTCCCTCCCCAGTAAAACCTCCCCCAGTTAGAACCTCCCCCAGCTCAACCCTCGCCAATAAAACCTTCCCTATTTAATACCTCCCCCAGTTAATACCTCCAAAATTATTTTACAAATTTTTATTTTTAAAGTGCATAATTCTCTTTTAGCACCAAAATTGATTTTTTTTACAGTGGTAGAAAAGTAGTTTTTTTTTTTTTTTTTTTTTTTTTTTTTTTACAGAATGCATTCTCTCATATCCATTGTGGGAGTCCTTCTCTCAGGAAAAGAGAACTATCCTGAGTGGTCAAGGAAGATTAAACACACACTCATTTTTAATGAGTTGTGGAAAGGAATTTGTGAAGGAGATGGAGAAAATGTGCCTGCAAATCCTACAACAGAAAAGGAGATCACCATTTGGGAAAAAAAAAACAACAAGGCCTATGTCTTGATTGCAACATCTATAAATGAAGAGGTGAGTTACCATATTACACTATTTTCAAATTCCCATGAAGCCTTTTCGAAATTGGAATAACTCTATGACTCACATTTAGAACTTGAAGTTATTCAGTTAATGATTAAACTATTCAGCCTTAAATTGAAAAATGACGACCCTCTTTCTTTAACATGACAAGTAAGATCTATCATGCATGAAATTAAAAAAATTAGTGTTGAAATTGACATATCTCTCATAGCTTATGTCAATGCATTGTATCCCACTT
Source organism: Pinus albicaulis (assembly GCA_034641835.2). Classification (NCBI taxonomy): domain Eukaryota; kingdom Viridiplantae; phylum Streptophyta; class Pinopsida; order Pinales; family Pinaceae; genus Pinus; species Pinus albicaulis. The sequence goes on along the minus strand of CM076582.1, from coordinate 1,333,982,904 downwards.
ACACTATCTTGATTCATTGCAAGCAAGTGGAAACCTCAAGGAAATTACCTTTGACTTCCTTGAGAAAAATTTTGCAAAAAGAGAGAAGGTTTTTGGAAAGAAGGCAACCACTCAGTCTTTTGAAGAAGCTATATATTTTGCACATAGAGAGAAGAATCATGATCAAGATTCTTCTAGAGGGAGATGTGGCTGAAGAGGACGAGGAAGAAGAAATTTCAAAGGCAGGGGGACAGACATGCTCAAAGTGAAAAAATTAATCTTCATTACATACTCTGAAATAGAGATTGGGATGATGCATCCACATGTAAACTTCGTTGGGACAGAATTGAGCAGTAAAGAAATGAAGCCAAAGGTAAAATTCATGATAAAAAAAATATATAAAGCACCCAAAACTACTCATTATGTTGTGGTACATTGTAATATTGGAGTAACTGAACACTTATTTAATGCTTCGCTTTCTTGTTGGAGAAATGATTGGTTGCTAGATTCAGGAGCAACATGCCACATGAATTTTAGAAAATATTTTTTTGAAGAATTTACTGAAAAGGTTGACGGAGCAATATACGTTGTAGATAAATCTAAACTCAAACCATTAGGGCTTCGCACGATCAGGATTAAGTTTCCTAGTCTATCAGACATTCTTCTACATGAGGTTCTATACCTCCCAGAGTTGAGGAGAAACTGGTTGTCCTAGGTCCACATCCACAAAAAAGGACACTCCATTCACATGTTTGATGGCAAGGTTGAGGTCAAAAAAGCATCAGATCACTCGCTTTTCATGAGAGGGATAAAAGAAGGAATACTCCTAAAGCTGCAAGGTATCTCTTATCAAAAAAGAAACTTTTCATTTATTTCTCATTATGATGAAGGTACATTCCCATCAATTCTTTTATGGAATGTTATATTTGGACACTTTAACTATGAAATCCTTCAATTTTTGAAGAATAATGGTGTTACTGGTTTGCCTACAATTCCTAGGAAACATAAGCAATGTGTTGCTTGTATTCTAGGAAAGGATAGAAAACAAACCTTTCATGATTCACATTCCAGAGCACATAGAAAAATTAAGATTATTCATTCAGATTTATGTGGCCCCATGCTTGTTCCTTATTCAAATGACATTCACTGATGACTACACCAAAATGTGTTGGGTTTACATATTGAACAACAAATATGATGTTTTTCAAACATTCAAAAATTTTCATGCATGGATTGAAAATGATGCAGAAACTCATATTGGCTCTTTACGCACTGATAATGGAAAATAATATACTTCAAATGAATTTGAAAACTATATTTTCCAACATGGGATCAAACATAAAACAACTATGCCTTATAATCCCCATCGGAACGGTGTAGCTCAAAGAATGAATATGACAATTTTAAATATTGTTTGTTCCATGATTTTTTTCAAGAATGTAAAATTGATGTTTTGGGTTGATGCGATTTTATGTGTTGTGTACATATAGAATAGGTGTCCTTCTAATGCAATTAGAATTAATACTCCTTATGAAATGTGGCATGGCCACATTCCTTCAGTAAAGCATCTCAAGGTATTTGGTTACACCTGTTATGCTTTGATACATAAGGAACAAAGAAATAAACTTGGTGCAAGAAGTAAAAAATGTATCTTCTTGGTGTATTCCAATACCTCCAAAGGATATCCTTTCTATAATGAAGTTAATAAAAAGTTTGTATTATCTAGAGATGTCATATTTCTTGAATCTTCCAAGACTGACAATGTTTTTGAGCAGCAACTTGATTGCTTGGATATATTCGCACATGCAAAGTCATTTCAAGAATTTGATAATCAAATTCCACATCTTTAGGGGTGGATTCCTATACTGAATCAATTTATGGAATAGTCTTCCAAGCACTCTCTCCCCCACATGAAGAACCAACCACATATGACACTTTGAGTGATGTGATTTATAGAATTGGGATACTGAATCTTGATTCAATCCAAACTTAGCCAAATGAGAAGCTTGGGACATCTCATAAAGGTCCTCCAAAATGGTTGACAAAGAAACTTGAAAAGGTTCTTCCTTATGAGGTTGGAAAGACAAGAAAAAGAAGTTCCACCAAGCAAAATGGAGGTGATGTAGATTATTTTGATTCACCTCTTGATATGATGTTTCTTATAATTGTGAATTGAATTTTTCTATATATCTTGAACCAACTTCCTTCAAAGAAGCCACTTCTCATGATGAATGGAATGAGGCGATGTAAAAAGAATATGATGCCTTGATAAAGAAGGGAACTTGGAAGCTGGTTGATCCTCCATTTGCAACCAAACCAATTGGTTGCAAGTGGTTCTACGAGAACAAGAAAAAATCTAATGGCTCACTCAAAAAGAACAAAGCCAAGCTTGTGGAAAAAAAATTTACACAGAAAGAAGGGGTTGATTATGAGGATAATTTTTCCCCCACAACAAAATGGGCTACCATCTAGATACTCTTTTCCTTAGTAGCTCAGAATGGTTGAAAATTCGATCATATGGATGTAAAAACTAGTTTCCTGAATGGAATCTAAAGGATAATGTTTGTATGTCCGAGACAGAAGGATTTTTTGTGAAGGGCGAAGAACACAAAGTATGCAAGCTTGCAAAATCCTTGTATGGCCTCAAGCAAGCACCACGAGCTTGGTATGAGAAGTTAATTGAGAATTTTATGAAACTTAACTTCAAACATTATGATATTGGTGATGCAAATTTGTTTGTTAAGAAAGTTGGAAAAAAAAATGTATATCTTGTGGTGCATGTAGATGATATTTTGATGACAAGGAAAAATGAGAGTTATATTGCATCCATAAAGAAGGAATTGAGTAAATTTTTTGAAATGACTGATTTGGGCTATGTTCACTACTATCTTGGTATTGAAGTGACTCAACATACTAAGTTTATATTCCTCTCTCAGAAGAAGTACATTGGAGATCTATTGAATATGTTTGGCATGGCTGAGTGCAATCTTTTGACCACTCCAATGGAACAAAAATCTAAGCTCGCATCCATTGAAGGGAAAGAATTTGAGGATGAAATGAATTATAGAAAACTTATAGGAAGTCTCATTTACCTCGAAACTACTAGACCAAACATCTCATTTGTTGTTGTAATCCTCTCCAGGTTTATGAAAAATCCTTGTGAGGGACATTGGTCTACTGCAAAAATATTTCTAAAGTACTTGAAAGGGACTCAAGACTTTCGAATCAAGTATACACAGGTGGGAAACTTCAGCTTGATTGGATACTATGATTTATATTTGATGGAGACAAAGAAACTAAGGTATCCATTTCAGGTTATAGTATGAGTGTTGGATCAGGAGTTGTGTCCTAGAGATCACGCAAACAATCAGTTCCAGCAAATTCCCCAAGTGAGGTAGAATATGTGGGACCAGTTGAAGCGACAAAGGAAATTGTGTGGCTTAGGAAAATCCTGGAATATTTTCAGATGAAACAAATGCATTCAACTCCACTCATGATTGATAACACTTCTGCAATAAAGATGGCCAAGAACCCAAATTTCCATGATCAAACGAAGTGCATAAATACAAAATACCATCTTATTTGACATCATGTTGAGGCTAAGTGATCTGAAAATGGGTTGGATAACTTGTGATGATTTTCAAGAACCTCCCACTCAGTTAAACAAATGAAGATCTAGCTTATTCTTGACTTGTGCGGAAATCAACACTTGAAACAGGTGTATTTTTTTTTAAACAGATTAATTTCTTTAAGACCATTTGTTTTTGTTGATATTAAACGTGTTAAAAAACCATATAATGCATCAAATAATCATCAACACATAACAAAAAATTTAATAAAGGATTTCACCCGAATATTGTGGGCTATGTCTCCTTGAGCCTTTGTCAACTAACTTAACTCTTTGGGATTAGGATGGAAAATTATTTTACAAGTTAAAAAATCAACTCCAATGGTTATATTAAATGAACCAATGGGTTTATAATACCATTTATATCCCTGGTATGGTTTAAATCTCTCTGAAGATGAACCTTGGCTCCCTTAGACTAGTCTCCTTGAGTTGGTGCTCTTGAGCTACACTGAGCTTCTCTATGGCACTAACTCTCTTAGAAATCATTTTCTATCCCTAAAAAATTTTCTGCTATATCCATCATACATCATACATCCAAAATGGGTTGTTCATTTTCTCCAAATGAGCACTGGCTCCCAATCTAGGCCTCCATCCACTAATGGCCCTAGGCTGCCCAAAACTTCTATGTGGCTCTTTGACCTTCAGAATTCTTAAAATATCTCTAAAATTCCTCTCATTTGATTCAAAATGTCCAAAATAGTCATAATATACTATTCACTTGCAAAAATTGACCTTCGGCTGCTCCGGTTACGCCTCCAACACCTAGTGGCACCCCCTAGCTCTAGGGTCACTGAAAACTTCTCTGAAGCATATCGACCTTAAAAAGTCTTCAAAAGCTTCTTAAATTCCCTACAATGGGTTCATAAGACTCATTACAGTCATAAATGACTATTGGTTTGCTGATCATTTATACTGGCTACTTTGGATAGGCCTCATTCTCCCACTGGCACTAGATGGCCCTTGTGGCCCTTGGAACTTATCTGAAGCATATCGGCTTTCAAAAGTCCTCTACATGCTCTAAAAACTACACCATTAGTTCCAAAATGTCAGAAAAATCCAAAATTGACTATTGGATTGTTGACAAAGGCCTCTAGCTGCCCTGGCTAGTCCTCAAACTGCTGCTGGCCAATGGTGGCCCTAGTGGCCCCTAGAACATCTCTAAATAAAAAACCTACTCAAAATTACTCTGGTGGATCTGTTACCCTCACCAATGAATCTGGGAGGTTTGATATAGTCGAAATTGGCTATTCACACTCTCAGAATGGACGAATCTAGCTCAAGATAGAGTCTAAACCACATTTGTCTAGTGACCCCTAAAAAGCTCCACCAAATCTGGAGCAATTGCACTTAATTGAAGCTAAGTTTAGAGAATTCTGAAAATTTTGGGGCTCGCAAATTTTTCCACCAGTTCTGACCATTAGCAATAATTATTGGCCATTGCATGTGATAGGTCTAACATAAAGGCTCGCTAAACCTCTGCCAGACTTGACTGTCGAACAAACCGCAATATAAATTTTAAGTTATTTCATGTGAAAAACCTCCAGGTTTGATGGTTGGGTTGCGGAATAACAGTTGGATTTTAGCCCTCGGGCCATGGGTTTAAGGACACATGGGGAGGGGTTGGCCCCTCTGCTCCCCCAAACACGAAATTGTTAAACGTTAAATCGCATCGATCCACCATAGTGGTTAAGAACCATTTCTTAGATGAGACGGTAAAGCCTTTGGCGTGCCTGCTTAGAGGTCACGTGGTCAACTCCTGTCCCCTACCAAAAATTTTGTTACATGGTACAAGGGCCACGTGGCAGCCTCAGGGCCCACGAAACGTACAACAAATTAAATTGCGACACTTGTCACAATATGACTGACCTGGAGGGAATATTTCGAGCAATATTATAAGGAATATTCCCTTTTTTTTGAATTTTCAAACCTACTCAAACCTGGTCAAAGGTTGAAAATTGTAGTTTACAGGACTTTTAAAATAGCGATAACGTCTTCATACAATGTCAGTTTTTCAAACCGTTCACGGCACTGGAATTAGGAAGAAGAGATCTATTCGGTCACTCAAGTTTGACACTCTTTAGAACACTTTGAATTTTGAGCTATCACTTAGGTCCTTGTTCCAAATATGATCACACCTCCCCATTAGAAATATTTTGGAACCCAAAAGACTGACTCCTAATCTGTTCAGTAGATGAGAGTACAACACCCTAAATTTTTAGCCTCCATACACTTTGTCTTGCATGGCTTAGTGCCTCTAAACCACAACTCGAAGGTAGTCAACACTTCCCTTATTGAATGCTCTTTTCCTCCTGTAAAGAATTATCTTCCTTGAACTCATCCTAAAATTTATGGTGAGAAATTTATAGAAGGTAGTTTTACATCATGTCCTTGATCATCGATCCAAGGTGGCTCAAACAAACATAAGTTTCCAATATAAATGCATACATGACTAAAATTTGTATATGTACAAATGAATGTATGTCTTACTGAGTTAAGAAGTCAAACCACTTCTTACCAAGCCACTTCCATGGAGATTTTTGCTGCTGAAAATATTCTTCATGTGAAACATCTGTTCTCACATCAATGATGGAATCTGTGGTTCCAATTTCACCAGTATTTCTATCCTCTTGCTTCAAATTCTTGGGATGATTAGTTGGATGCAATGTCCAACATTGGGCAATTAAATGTGCCCTTTTCTGGCAATGCGTGCAAGTCTTTTGCACCTTCTTTGCAAGTTGCCTTTGCTTCAACTGTTTCCTGTATGCCTTCAATCTCTTCCAGCATTTTGAAACAAAAAGGTTAGACAGACCACAATATGCACAAAAACTATTTCTTCCATTCAAGCATGCAAATTTTTCATGCTTGTCAAAAACATAATCAACTTGACTATGGCAAGAATTATACCTCAAATGCTGCTTTGCATGTCCATCTTTTTTACCTTCATGAGGAGACGAACTTGTAGAGGTTTGAGTTTTCCTTTGAAGACTAATATCAGTGTTCATGTCTTGATAGTTGTCGAAACTCTCATTCTCGCAATAATTTGCATTTCTACAAACATCTTGCTGCAACATAGGCTTCAAACAATGGAAATCAACTTGAAAACAAACTTGGCATGTTTGTGATTTAGAACTTCGAACAAAATTTATTCTTGAAGTTGTCTCACATGCCTTCATGGCTGTAGATTTTTCGCTATAAGATTGAACATAGCCTAGACCAAATTTCTTAGGTCTTCCCTCAACCAAAATAGGATCAATCATGCCTTGTGCATGTTTTCCTAAACCCTTGCCTTCATAGCCCATTTTAAACATCAACTTGGACCCTATACCTCTAGTGTGCTTTTCAAATGAACCTACACATCTTTCTGAAGAGGAATTTGAAGACAAATTTGAGTGTATTACCTCTCCTTCACACATGTTCTTGGTTAAGGCCTCTTGGGCTTGATGGAGTTGCATCTCCATCTCATGCATTCTTTGAAGAATTTTTTCCTTCTCTTGCTTCATAGCAACCAATTTCTCACGAATTCTAGTGCTTTAATTTCTATCTTCAAACAGAATTTTCACCCTATCCTTTAGGATGTAGAAGTCTTTCTTCATGTCTTCATCGAAGAATCTTGTGAAGAAGGAGGATTTTGAAACCTCACTTGATGAAGTTTGCATTATGAAAATGAACTAAAGAAATGAAGATCTAGCTTATTCTTGACTTGTGCGGAAATCAATACTTGAAAAATGTGTATTTTTTTAACTGTTTAAGTGCTTTAATACCATTTCTTTTTGCTGATATTAAAAATGTGCAACAACCATGTAATTTAGAAAATAAGTATCGACAAATAACAACAAATTTAATAAAGGAGTTCACCCGAATATCCTGGGCTACATCTCCTTGAGCCTTTGTCAACTGATTTGGCTCTTTGTGATTAGGATGGAAAATTATTTTACAAGTTACAAAATCAACTCCAATGTTTATATGAACTAAACCAATGGGTTTAGAATACCATTTATATCCCTGGTATGGCTAAAATCTCTCTGAATATGAATCTTGGCTCCCTTAGACTGGTCTCCGTGAGTCGGTGCTCTTGAGCTACCCTAAGCTTCTCTATGGCACTAACTCACTCAGAAATAATTTTTTGTCCCTGAAAAAATTTCTACTATCTTCAGCATACATCAGACATCCAAAATAGGTTGGTCATTTACTCGAAATGAGCATTGGCTCCCCAATCTAGACCTTTATCCATTGATGGCCCTAGGTTGCCCAAAACTTCCATGTGGCTCTTGGACATTCAAAATTCCTCAAATGGCTCTGAAAATTATTTAATTGGATTCAAAATGTCCAAAATAGTCAGAATAGACTATTTTCTTACAGAAATTGGCCTTCGGTTGCTCTAGTTACGCCTCCAACACTTGGTGGCACCCCCTAGCTCTAGGGTCACTGAAAATTTCTTTGAATCATATCGGACTTCAAAATTCTTAAAATTCTTCTGAAAATACCTCCAATGGATTCAGAAGACTCATTACAGTCAGAAATTACTATTGGTTTGTTGAGAATGGATATTGATTGCTCTGGATAGGCCTCATTCTCCCACTGGAACTGGATGGCGCTAGTGGCCCTTGAAACTTCTCTACAGGCTCTGAAAACCTGACCAATGACTTGGAAAGGCCTAAGATAGTTGAAATTGACTATTCACACTCTCAGAATGGACGAATCTAGCTCAAGATAGAGCCTAAACAACATTTGTCTAGTGACCCCTAAAAAGCTCCACCAAATATGGAGCAACTACACTTAACTGAAGCTAAGTTTGGAAAATTCCAAAAATTTTAGGGTGCACCAATTTTTCTGCCAGTTCTTACCATTAGCAATAACTATTGGTTGTTGCATGTGATAAGCCTAACATAAAGGCTGGCTAAACCTCCGCCAGACTTGACCACCGAACAAACAGCAATATAAATTCTAAGTTGTTGCATGTGAACAACCTCCAGGTTTGATGGTGGGGTTGCAGACTAACAGTTGGATTTTAGACCTCAGACCATGGGGTTAAGGACACATGGGGAGGGGCTGGCCTGAATGGTTGGCCCCTCTGCTCCCCCAAACACGAAATCGTTAAACGTTAAATCACATCGGTCCAACATAGTAGTTAAGAACCATTTCTTAGATGAGACGGTAAAGCCTTTGGCATGTGTGGTCAGAGGTCACGGGGTCGACTCCTGTCCCATACTAAAAAAAAATTTACACAGTACAAGGGCCACGTGGCGGCCTCAAGGCTGGCCACGTGGTGCCTTATCATTGGCCCGTGAAAACATACATCAAATTAAACTGCGACACTTGTCACAATATGGCTGGCACGAAGGGAATATTCAAAGAATATTCCAAGGAATATTCCAAGAATATTCCCTTTTTTTTTAATTTTCAAATGCAGTCAAACATGGTCAAAGGTCGAAAATTGCAATTTACTGGACTTTTCAAATCGCAATAACTTCTTCATACAGTATTGGTTTTTCGAACCGTTTGCGATGCCGAAATCAGGAAGACGAGATCTATCCAGTCAATCAGGTTTGACACTATTTTGAACACTTTTAATTTTTAGCTATCACTTAGGTCCTTGATCCAAATCTGATCACTAAGACAATCCATCTACAATTTTTTTCAAAAAATGATCAAATTGCACACATCTTCACAAAAACGCTTAGAAGAGAAAAATTTGAAAAATTCAGAACGATCTTTGGATTCACCAACATCCCTTCAGATTAATGGGGGGGGGGGGAATGTTGACACCTAATCCTAAGGGATTGGACGAAATTGTATAATAATGTAAATAGAAAACAAGGAAGTTGAAGAGACACTGGGAAATGAATCCCAAGATTCTCACCTCCATGTATATAATCAATGTAATTTAGTATTTTGGTGGAGTTACCCCCTGGCCTGACAAGATCCAAGGACAATAAAAATAGAAACAACTTGATCACAAAGCTTACCATCCATCTCAATTATAGATGCCTGATTATATGCATGCCTATTATCCAACGCTGATAGATACGAGGAATTCTCTACCCAACATCCCCAACAGTCTGTGCCTCCTCTTCACTATAGAGTTTAGGTCTACCACCCTAATTCTGTAGACAATCCTTCATAAGGTGCTCCTTACCAAATGTCCAAAGTTCCAACCGTCATGTACCCTCACCTGTATTCTGCCATTGTGACCCATGTCCCTATCTAGTTGTATTGAACTTCTTATGCGGTGCAACATTCTCTTTCTCTTCTGCACTCTGATATCTTGCTCTTTTTGTCTTCCATATACCTTTACCTTTATCTTTCCTTTCCATCCTTGCTGAGATTCATTCTTAAGATTTGACTGCTCAAAAGTGTTTCACTTTCCCAATAACTTCCTCAAGTGACCGAGGCTTATCATTCTCAATCTGATCTCTAAAAGCTAATGGAAATCCACTAAAAAATATCTAAACTTTAGCCTTTTCATATATAAGATATGGTACATACCTCAATAGCTCCAAGAACTTGGTCATGTATTCCTCATTTGTCATCAATCCCATTTTAAGATCCTAGAATTCCTTTGATTTTCTATCGTAGTACCTTTCTGAAAAGTACTTCTTTTTGAAGGGTCTCTTAAATTCATGCAAACTCAACTCCTCTGTATTGATGTATCTAGCCCATTTTAAATCTTCCCACGAGATGTCTGTTTTACCTTTCAGGATGAAGATAACTATTCTGGCATTCATATTCTCTATGTACTCATGCAATTCAAAAGACTTATTCATGCCACGTAACCAAGCCTCTGCATCCTCAGGCTTATTTAACTCTCCATCAAAATCAGGTGGCTTCACTTTATTAAAATCATCTAGAAGGTATCCCCTGTCACTCACCCTGTACAGGTGATAACGATGAAAATCATAGTGCCTCTCAGAGCCAAAACTAGAATAGTACTTTCATCCATCACCTCTCCTATCCAAACTATCCAAGAATTTACCTTATTTTTTCATGTTATCTCTATCTGATCTATGACCATATGAGACCTATTACCATATACCCCATTAGTCCCATCCTCCTGTTAATAGCTGATCCAGAGTGGCCCCTTTTTTTGAAATTTTTAGAAACTTTGAAGAATTATTGCATTGACTTCTACTTGTTTCTCCTTTGCCTTCATGATTCTGTCATTATCTGATTTACAAATCCTTATTTCTTCCTTCAAAATCCTCAATGTGTCTGCTAAGTTAGAAGAGTGGCCAAACTTATGTTGCTTATTTGATTCATAGGGATAATCGTTGTATTCTACCATCTTGCTAGTCATCTTGATCTCTTCCTGCAAGGCATACTATGTTAGCTGAATCAAATCATAAAAAAACCAATGTACTTTACTATAATTCAGGGAGGATATCTCATCTGCAAGACAGACCAAATTAACACAGTACACATATACGTATATAAACATAATCAAATAAAAATATATTAATCATTCCAACCATTGTCCAGTTATAAATGCATGACCATACCCCTAAACATCATGACCTCATGCATGGTAACTACCACCATATAATTGTATGCATAAAAACATATGTATGAAATTCACATACACATTACATAAAAACACTAACATTCATATATAGTGCATAGCCAATAGAAACTCACAACAATTACATTAAGCAATGAAACCATCCACTTTCACATGATGACATGAATAAAAACATAACCAACACCATGCATACAAAACTAGTACATAGAACACAAGCATACAACCACATATGAAACCGACATGAATGCATGACCAAAAAATTTCCCATCCAGTCCAAGGGGTGAACCATGCTCTGATATGACTTTGTAACACCCTCCTCCCACATCTACCCAAGTAACCATCCAACCACGGTAAACATGTGACGAGAGGCTACTATATATGATTAAACTACCCATGTATATTTAAGGAAGAGGAGCCAACACAACACAACCAATATGAAATTCTACACATACAACAGAACCCCCAGAAGCTATCCAACCCTTCCAAGCGACCAACCCCTCAGAAAACCTAACATTTTGATGCATTAAAGCCTCATTCACTCCCTTCACATGAGAATGCATGCGACTGGCACCATCCAGTCGTTCCAACAACAATACATGCCTGTTACTAGGGACTTATCCTAGTATTTTTATGCCAACGACTCCATATTTTGTACCACCTTTTAGGGCGAGGACTTAGGCCACTGCCAAAAAATCCATGAAACTTCCAGAAATTAAAAGTGTAACAGAACCAGTCTTAAATTTCATGTAATAAATGTTAATAAAGGAAACAATAAGACCACGGTTAAGGGACTCTTATTCTAAGTTTAATGTTGGGAAAAGATATCTGAGTGGGCATCACTGGATGTGTTTATAGAAAAGGTAAATTTCCAAAGGCAATGTCGAAGGCATTAAATAGGAAAAAAGTTTTTTTGGCACATTTATTTATGAAAATAAAGGAAATTAGCAGAAACGGAAGGTAAAAGGACAAAAATTGCATGTGAGGAGGAAATTGAAGTAAAATCATGGAAAATGAAGAAAATAGAGGCCTCATTAATAAAATGGCTTATGAGGATCAGTTGGTACCTTTTTTTAGTGTAACATTTTATCAAATCAGTTTTCGATCTCTCTCATTAGTCTCTCTCTCTCATACTCTTTAACACTTAGACTTTTCCTAGAGAATTTCAGCATTGAACCAAGAAAGGGGAAAAAAATCAAAGGAAGGAAAAGTAAAGGAAAAGAAAGAAAAGATCAAGAAAGGAAGAGAAAGATATAATAGCTTCAGCAATAACACATACATGTAACATATTTCATGTGTGATTTCCTAGAAGGTTTGGACATGCATGGCTTATGCTTGTTGGTATTTTGTTCTCTTATTGTTGGTGGCATGGTTTTTCCAGATTTTGACAGTGGGTTTCAGCCTTTCCTTTCCTTTTTCTATATATCCATGGTGTGTTATGATTTTGATCTCGGTTTTGAGTTTTTGAATTTCCATATGGATTCCGGAATCCAAAGCAGAGGTGGTATCAGGGAAAATTCCCAAAGGCCTAGGAATTCCTTGAGTGGTTTTGGTGGGATACACAGTAAAGCATGATGATGGTGTCTCATTTTAGGGCCTATTGATCCAGGATTGGATTGCGATAAATCCTGAGAGATAGGGAGACAAAAAATTCCTCAAGGTTAGTGATGGATTTTCAAAGACATTTCAAGCTTGATTCAATTTTGTGATTAGGGCACCCATTTAGGTGTGATCACAGTATGGTGAGGGTCGAGGTGGTTTAACCTATGGATTCCCATGGTTTTTTTTTATTGGTTAATCCATGAGATCCCACATTCATGATTTGAATATGGCATGAGGGTGATTGGCTGAAGAGAGATTTGTCTCAGCCATGTCTATGGTCGGGTGGTACATGGAAGTCCCGAACCTGGTCATCTATTGCCTATGTTTAATGAAAGATAATTTCTCTTGATTTTGTACTTATTAATGTATGGATTAACGGATTTTATCTCCTTTTTATTTCCATGGTTTTATGTTCTTTATAAGCATTTTTATGTAACTGGTTCAAGTCATGGTTATTTCATGTATTTATTTGTAAATGATGAAATAATGGATACAAGACCGATGTCATATCAATTCAAGGAAGAGGGTGGTTATGCTTCTTGTAATGTCTCATAATATTTTTCAGTCATTCATGCTCTATCTTGTATCCTAGACCTGTAGATTTCATTGATGCCAAGTGTTTGATAGACCATCAGTCCCAGATGGGGATGGTCAAGCCTAGTCCTGGAGTTAGTTTTTGGTTCATTGGCATTGACTTCATGTGTTTTATGGATTCTCAAAGCTACGGGAAGTTCTGGGTAGTGTCCAGTATTATGGGCTTAAAAAGTTCCTTAAATACTGCGACACTGGCACAAGTCTAAGTAAAAGAGTCCATGCATGCACACATGGTTATGCTATGGGAACATCTAGAGCCTCCTAGATGCACCCTTACTCATATCAAGGGGTTTTCTGAGAGTTTTCTTCAATAAAAGTCAGTGGGACTGAGAGACAAGTCAACTTGATGACTCAGATAGACCTTGGGGGTCATGTAGTAGGTACAAGGGGTATGTGTTATGGTTTTTCATGTCAATTCCACTTCCTTAAAGTCACCTAGGAGGTTGAGTCTGCTCTTAACTACCCTCAGCTCATGTCTATCTTGGTTGACCGGTTACTTGGGTACATGTGAGGGGAGGTGTACGTTACAAAAAGTGACATCAAAACAATTATACAAATGCAAAAAATTGAACAAGGACATGATTAGAACCCTACTAGCCATGACATACATTTCCTCAAACATGTCACAAATATGCATTCCACAAGTTTAAACAGCAAATCTCAGCATAGGGGTCTCATAATTATATGATAATTGCTAAGAAGCATTCATGCCTTATCACATTGGTTACATTATCATCTATTAGATCATATATTTATTGCTCATTCATTTACAAATCAAAACATGAAGAAAACCATATAATTTCGTTGTCATAGAATATATATTCATAACCAACATATTAACAACAAAAATAATGAGTATACGACAACTGTATATGCCACAAATCAACCAGTACATTTACAAATAAAATACCCAGCAAAGGAACTCTTATTGATGAATGCAAAAGGCAACCCAGTATGGGACTACCACGTTCCACCCAACCATAGATTGGCTGAGCGAAATCTCTCTTCAACCAATAACCCCGGTTCCATATTCCACACATGAATGTGGGATTCATAAACAAAAAGAAGAACTGACTGAGCATGGAGGCCACTTGATTTATCCACCTACATCGTGAGGAATTTTACTACGTCCTAGTCCCTAGGCTTTACAACAACGCACAGTCTCATTCAGGGGTCACTAGGCCATGGTCGGGACACCACGGTCTAGGTTTTAATTTATATCCCACCATTCGTCAACATGGATTACTAGGTCTGATCAAGGGAAACCACCTCTAGGATTTACCGTATATCCCACCATTCATGGGTCGATGATTCCTAGACCCACCGAGGCACACAATACCTAGATTTAACACAACCCACAGTTGAGTTTAGGGGTTACTAAACTAGTTGATTTACGGAACTCCATAGTCTGGTTTAGGGATCACTAGGCCATGTATTCTTCCTTTCAGAGATCCACCTCACTTAACTTTGAATCCATCTGTAAATCTAGCTCCACCAAAACACGAGAACCCATCACCTCAAGACTATCCAGAAATGACAAAGAAAGACTGAAGAACACTATCACACCTGGAAAATCCCATGCCAATGATAGCAAGAGGAACAAGAACACACATTAATAACCATGCATGTCGAATCTAGTAAGGAAATCAGACATTCAAATCGATACCTACAAGTAAACCTGATGTAGCTGCTTAATCCTTCTCTTCCTTGCTTGATGTTTGCTTCCTCTTTTCCTTCTTTTCCTTTCTTGATCCAATGCTAAAGTGCTCCAATAAAAACCTAAGTGTCCAATACTGAGAGAGAGAGAATAGAGAGAGAGCTCCAAAACTGAACTGACAAAAGGTACCAACTGATCTTCAAAATCTTTTTTATCAATGTGGCCTATATTTTCTTCATTTTCCGTTATTTTCCTCCTCACATGCAACCTGTGACCTTTCACCTTCCTTTTCTCCTAATTTCCATTATTTTCATAAATAAATTGCCATAAATGTAATTTTTTCTTTCCAAAGCCTTTTCGATTTCCTTTGCCAATTTCCTTAGCCATAATAAACCATATGAACACCCGCACTAGGATGTTTTTTCCCAACATTCAACTTGGAGTAAGTGCCCATAACCGTGGTTATTATTTTTCCTTTATTAACTTATATTTACATGGAATTTTCACCGGGGATGTTACACACTTGGAGTTCCTTGACTTCTAGTGAATTCAAGTTGTTAGAGAGTTTTCTGTCATCTCAAGCTGAGTTATGGAGTTAATGAGGTGGAAAAGCTCCCTACATGGTAAATATCTCCAAAAATGCATATTTGACTTGAATATGAATCACATTAGGCCATAAAATATGAAAAACACACTTTAGTCTTCGTATTAAGCATATTATGGCTAAAAATGTGAATTAATGTGAGAAAAAGGGAGTTTTAAAGGTTGGAGGATATCAGCATGAACTTGAAAATATACCTATTGACGAGGCCCATAAATGGGGCTAATAAAAACAATGCCATTGAGCTCTTTTCTATTAATTTTGGTCTCAGGAAAAACATCCACCTAAATTTTTCCAAACTTTGTATTGAAGGAGACTCTTAACTCAATATTGCAATGGCCAGCAAACTCTCTTGAGACTCATCATTGCTTCAAATATCTTGTATTTGGAAACTATAAAAATTCTTATCCATAATTTCCTCCATCATATCCCATATTCATGTTGCCCTTCCTTCTTATGCCACACATCAAGGAAAAAAATGTAGCAAATGTTCTTACCTTGAAGGGTGTGTATCTCCCTCCTCCTTAATCAATTATTTGTGGGAAGATTCCCTTGCCTCTTGCCTTAAGGAGGACTACATTTGGCTAAAAAAAGAGAATATAGCTTCCTCAATTAGGATTATCAAATAGGGAACCAATATGGACGTCAAACGATATTACTTGGCTCTAGGCCATGACGCACTCAAATGAGCCACACTTGAAGCTTTAATGTCAAATGTTACCTTAGAAGAGAAGATTTCTAACTTTCATGGCACGAAAAAGTGATTTTGATCCTATGAGGGCAGCCTCTAGAATTTATGTGAGGATATTTGTGTCTCAGTGTCTTGACACAACTTCCATTTCCATTTTTGTAACCATCCTCTAGTCGTTTCCATTTTCCACTATGACTTCTAGCTAGAACCCATCCCTATTAGGTTCCATTCCCAAGAGCCTCACTTGGCTCTTACTCTCACCTTTGTCCAAGATGAAAATTGGGATAGTATATCCCATAATGATCTATGATTTACTTTATGCAAGGTATATTATCTTTTATTTCTTTTTTTCATGCTTCATAAGCTAGGTTTTCTATTTCAAGCATTGTTATTTCCTTTTCATAGACTAGATTTTCCTTTGATGCAAAATTTACATCCTGCAAATAGATTAAATGTCCACATTCTGGAAGTAGTGTAGTCTTCTAAACATATTTTAGCCTTTACATTTCAACAAGTAGGTTAGCATTTACATTTCAAAAATTAGGTTAGTATATATATTTCTGCAAAGTAGAATATCATTTCCATTTTTACAAAATAAGTTAGCATTTACATTTATGTAAGTAGATTAGAAATTTCCTTTTAGGAAATCTATTTCATTACAAATATAGATTCATCTGATAGATTGGTCTTGGTATATCATGGTATATTCCATTGCTTCATAGTAACTTGAGTAGATCTTAGCCTACTGTGCATATAACACTTCCACCTCTTAAGTTTGTACGAACCCCAGGTTGATAATTAAAGTTGGCAGCCTTGAGAGTTGCAACACTCTTGTTGTAATATCAAGGCTCATCAAAGGGTGTAAATACCCCTTTTGCCTTGTCATTTATTTATAGGAATATTTCCTTGTCTCTAAACTTGAGGACTACTTTGTGCTAGCTCAAAAGGATATAAATAACTCAATCAGGATTACCACAAAGGGAACCAATATGGAATTCAAATTGTAGTACTTGGCTCTAGGCCACGACTCACTCCATTGTCCCACACTTCAAGATTTAATGCTAAATTTCAACAAGTCATAAGAGAATATCACCAAAATTAATTGCACGAAAAATTGATTATGTTTGTGTGAGGGTAGTGTTACAATACAAATGACCTCCTCATCAGCTCAGAGGAGAATGACACATGGAAGGAAGAAATTGACCTAGACAGAGACCTATTTTTCCAAGGTAACACACCCTAGAGACTGCTAGTTCGAGTTATAATGCTTCCTTGCCTCTTCAAGGGAGCGTTAGGGCCTAGGTTAACGCATTGTCTTTCCTAAGTGGAAGTGTTACCCATGTTTCATGAAGAAAAAGGGACAAATTCCGCAGTAACTGACTGACATTTCCAGCTTTTCTCAAGGATTCAGTCCAAAAATCGGGCAACCTACGGTGCAGGCATCTGATTTGACATTACTAAACCTAACTAAGCATACAAAGAGGGAAAAAGATAGAAAAGCATGGAAACATCATGTATTTTTCCCTATTCAAACTAATGGAGAAGAATGGCGAGGTTGATGCTCCCAAACTCTTATAAATCGGAGGATAGGGCTCATTGTCAAAGGTTGAAAGGTTGATTGTGTGAGGAGCGAAATTTTTTTGTTGAGTGTGAGGTTTCATAGTTGGCTTGGTTCATTGAGAAATTTTTGCCTAAGCATTGTCACACTTGGATATTGAAGAGAGAGAGCTTGGAGTCGGATGACCAAGGGAAGCTTGACCAAAATGATGGTTGTAATCTTCCTTCTTTGAATAATATAATTGCCTCTATCTTGTCCACTTGGTGTCTTATTGAGGCATCTATTGTTTATTTGTTTAAGATACATGTTACAAGTGGCTTAGATTTACATGGATTATTGTTTGATTATATACTTATTTGATTTTTTGTTGTGATAATACTGTGAAGATTATGCTAGTTCATTGTTTTTTTGCAGGATTCAAACCTGGAGACAGTTGATTAAGAGTTCATAAATTTTCCTCAAAATTCAAACTTATAGGATTAGGTTGAAACTAGAATGGTTGTGTAGATCTCATCTTCCTGATTTTGGCACCGTGAACGGTTCGAAAAACCGATGTCGTATGAGGGAGATATCTCATTCTGATCGAATTGCCAAACAGGTAAATTTTGCGACAGTTTGACCAGGGTTGACTGGGATGCACAGTCAGCAAGGTGGAGGTACAATAAAAAAAAAAAGTATTCTAAGGAATATTCCTTTCCTCAGAACCAATCATGTGATGACAAGTGTCATTGTTTAATTTGTTGAATGAGTTTGGTACTTTTTTGGAGGGCCAATCATAAGGTGCCACGTGGCCAACCCTGATGTCACCACGTGTCCCTGTAATGCAGCGATAATATTATTGAGGGTCCGCAGGAATCAAACCCTGGACACTGACGGTCCCAACTCGCCAGTGGTCCACGCAGCAGATGTCACATGGATAAAATATAATATCCAAATGTCGTGGTCAGATAACCTCCAACCCGCATCATTCCAGCATATCCGTGTAGGTAGTCACATGGCTAGGGTTACTGTTATCTCCACGCGGGATAAGACTTAACCCACAAGGTTGCAACCGGATTTCAAACTTATCACCATTGTTTATGCCTGGAGTTCCACTAACCGTTGTGTTAGTCGTGGGGTTTGGGGTTGGCATGTGGCCACCCCAACCACTGACATTTAACACCACAGTTTAAAACGATGGGATATTTGGAGCGCGCCTAAATTTTGGGTGGAATTTACTAATTTAACTCTAGATAAGTGGAGTTTTTCTAGGTGTAACTAGGCAAAAGAGTAGGAGACTCAATTTTTTCACGTTCTGAGTGAATGATGAGTCATTTTTTACTAATTGGATCATTCTGGAGCCATTGGTGCAGAGAAAAAAACCATTAGATGATTGTAACTACATGTATTTGCAAAATATTGAGCATAATGAAAGATGGACATGCCATTGGGAGTTGGACCAGCAGATGTAGCCCAAGAGGGGTGAACTGCTTCATCATAACTGTCATGTAAATTTCATGTGGTGACTTATTTATCTATTTTACACTGCTGTGTAGTGTTATTTAAGCTTTTTTTATCCTTCTAATTCACCTAAAATCATCTAAAATTCATGGACAACCACCTCAATCCTTAAGAAAACTAACGAACTAATTATGCACATGTTTATAAACTAAAATGATACTTAGCACAACAAAACTAATAGAGTCATTTCAGATCAGATTGGTATCAGAGCTAGAGTTTATTCTCTGATGTTGTTTAGTGCAAAGAATTGTTTAACTGCTTGCAGGTTTTGGATGCTTACTAGGCTCAATCTCAAAAGAGGAGAAGGAAAATTGGTGGAAGAAGAAGGGTCTCAAGAAGAGCCAAATAAAAGGAGAGCAATATTACCACAATATCCACCACCTAGTTCATCTCCTAAAGAAGCAGAAGCTCCATTAATCATGCCTCAAGGGGAAGGAGAAATCCATGAAGAAGTTGATCCCAAGGAGGAAGAAAGGGTGATCGAGAAATCATTTCTTGACATGACGAATATGGTTAGAATCCTTTATCAAGAAATGAATGAGAAACTAGAAGGAGAAGGATCTAAACTTCACAAGGAAGGACAAGGATCTTCAGGAGGTCACAATGATGAAGATAAGTCAAAGAAGGCAAATGGAGGAAATGGAGGCAATGGAGAGCCATCATCCTCACCCTCATCATCCTCTACTTCTTCTTCAGTACATCAGCCACACAAGTCAAAGAACATTAATAAAAATATTTTTTTTAAACTTGATGTTAAGTTTGAATTTCCATTTTTTAATGGTCAACTCAATGCAGAAAATCTTGATAATTGGATTAGGCAATTGGAGGTCTATTTGAGAATCCAAAACCTTCAAGATGATGATACCAAAATTCAATCAACTTCATTGACAATGGAAGGTGTAGCACTTGTTTGGTGGTAAGACAAGACAAAGGAGGAGATCAAGAAATATGGTCAGATTTCATTACTGCTATAAAACAACAGTTTTATCCATTAGCTCATATGCAGAAATCCATAATGAACTGGAAAAAAATTAGGCAATTAAAGGGACAAAATGTGCAAGAATACACCCAAGAATTTAGGAGAAGAGATCTCTTATTAGGGGTAGATTTGCAGAGCCAAGATACTTTTCTCAAGTACTTATGAGGCTTACATAGCTACCTAGAACATACTATTCTCATGTTTAACCCCACCAGTCTAGATGAAGTATGCGTCCAGGCCACACATCTAGAAGCTAGAGGGAAGAACAATTCTGAAGAGGGTAGAAAGAAACCTTTTAAGGGTAAATCCAAAGAAAATACCTCAAAAGGTAAAAACAAGAAGAATGCATCTGTTAAGAAAGAGGGAGAAAAATTGGTTTGTAAATATTCTTCAAATGAAGGCCATCATGAAACTCATTGTTGGAAATTACATCCTGAAATGAGGCCAAAGAAACCCAATAACAAAGCGAAACAAAAAATTGCTACTACAACTCAATGTGATTTAGGAGATGATTTATGTGATGAATCTAAGATTACAGCCATGGGATTGAAGAACATGAAGGGAAAATAAATTGAAAATAAACCCAATACTAGTACATCAAACTGTCACATAAACACTCCAAATGAAGAAGAAAGAATAGAAATATTTCATGTGAGGGTCATATCCAAGCATACCAAGATTGACACATTTTTTGATAGTGGGTCACAAGAAAACTTCATCTCTGAATACTTGGTCAAGAAACTTAACCTGGATACCATACCACATCCAAAACCATATCCATTGGGTTGGATTTTTAAAGATGCAAATCTATAGGTTTCAAAGAAATGTATATTGCAGTTTGCAATCACTGCAAATTTTGTTGACACAGTTGAATTAGATGTGGTTCTGCTTGACATAATAGGTATTGTGTTGGGGAGTCCTTACTTGTATGACAGAAATCGATATTATATCACCATGAGAACAAGTATCATCTATTCAAATATGGAAAGGAGTTCATTTTTAGAGCACATCGCAAGAAGACAAACATTGCTATGATAAATGTTGGACAGGTAAAGAGGCTAGTAAATTCAAGTAAGAAATTTTTTTATTCTTATGATTAGGCCTAAAGCTGATGTTATTCATAAATAATTTGAGAGATGTGATCCTAAGTTAAAATCAGATTTATATGATGTAGTTAGTTGCAGCAAGATTGTCCTCTTCCAAACATCGGTATATATCACATGTCAATAATGGATAATTCTGAAATAAAGAGGCAAATCAAGGAGATGTTGGATAAAGGAATCATAAGGCCATGCACCTCACCATGCGGTTCACCCATAGTCTTGATACCAAAGAAAGATGGGACTTGGCGCATTTGTGTAGATTTTTGAGCTTTGAACAAGATTACAGTAAAAAATCATTACCCACTACCAAGGATAGATGATTTGATTGATCAGCTAAAATAAGAAAATTTTTAGACTAAGTTAGATTTACGAAGTGGATATCATCAAGTGTGAATTGAAGAAAGTGATATATGGAAAGCTGCATCCAAAACCAAACAAGGACTCTTTGAGTGGCTAGTTATGCCATTTGGTTTTTGTAATGCACTGGAAACTTTCACACGTGTTATGGATAGTGTTTTGTGTCCATTCCTTGATGAATTTTTCATTGTGTACTTAGATGACATATTTATTTTCAGCAAAACAAGAGAAGAACATGTCTTGCATTTGAATAGAGTTCTTGATATTTTGAAGAAAGAGAAATTGTTTCTTAAGATGTCAAAGTGTGAGTTTGGAAAGACTTATTTCGTTTATTTGGGACATATCGTAGGAGGAGGAGAGTTGAGAATTGATCCTTCTAAAGTGGAAGCCATTGTGAATTGGCCCACACCCAAAACTGTTACCAGGGTAAGAAGTTTCTTAGGTGCAGCTCAATATTGGAGAAAGTTTATTGCTAAATTTTCGTCCATCATAGCTCCTATGCATGCAGTGACAAGTGTGAAGAATGGATTACAATGGGGAGGTAAACAACAGCAAGCTTTTGAAGCTTTAAAATAAAGGATCAATTCAGCTCATTTCCTTGCATTACCAAATTTGAGACAGCCATTCGAGATACAAATTGATGTTAGTGATTATGCCATGGGTGCAGTGCTTTTGCAGCATGGTAACCCTATCGCTTTGCATTCTGAAACATTTAATGGTGTTGTAACTAATTATTCTACATATGACAAAGAAATATATGTGTTGGTAGAAAGTGTCAATAAGTGGAAACACTACTTGATGGGTAAAGAACTATTGTGCATACCGATCACGAACCATTACAGTACTTGCACTCACAAACAAAATTGCAGCAATCAAGACATTTCAGGTGGATGGGATTTCTTCAATAGTTTCACTTGGTTATAAGGTACAAGAAAGGTATTTTCACTAAATTTCCTGATATTCTTTCAAGACCAATCATTAGTGCTTCTACTTTACTCAAAAATTATTATGTTGTACATGATAGTTACATAGAACAATATGCACATGACATTGATTTTAAAGATGTGTATTCTAGTTTGAGTGAAGGGAATCAAGTTGAAGAAAAAGATTATCACATGCATAAAAATTTGTTGTTTCATTTGGGAAATTTGTGTATACCACAAGGAGAGAGGCTAAGTGTCATGAGAGAATCTCATTCATCTCTTACTATTGGACACTTTGGGGTAAGAAAAATAGTGGCGCATCTATAGAGGTATTGATATTGGCCTCGCATGATAGATAGTGTGTAACTTTTTATAAGAGGTTGTTCTATGTGTGCAACAAGTAAGCCTAGTAATAGGAAGCTTGGGTTGTACACGCCATTACCGGTACCATCAAGGCCATGGGAGAGTGTCTCCATGGACTTTGTTAGAGGTCTACCTAGGTCAAGAATACAACATGATTCTCTTTATGTAGTTGTGGATATATTCAGTAAAATTTGTATACTTATGCCATGTAAGAAAACCATTACTCGTGAACAAACTGCTGAACTTTATTTTCAACATGTTTGGGTTCATTTTGGATTACCAACTTCTATTGTTAGTGACAGGGATTCCAGGTTCATTGGGAATTTTTGGTCAAATCTATGGAGAATGATGGACACAAAGTTGAAAAAGAGTACCGCTTTTCATCCACAAACAGATGGAAAAACCGAGGTGGTGAATAGAACCTTTGTGCATATTTTGAGAGGATATTTCAGCAAACATCCTAATTTGTGGGATGAGGAATTGCATTACATTCAACACGCTTACAACCAGACAAAGCACTCTTCTACACAAACATCACCTTTTGAAGTATGCTTTGGGTATTTTCCAAAATCACCATTAGACTTCATATTTGGGAAGGATGTTGCAATAGATGGCCATAGTGACATTTAAAAGGCTCGAAAGCTCATTGAGAAAATTCATATTATACATCAACAAGTTCAAGAACAAATTGAGAAAATTCAAAGAAAATACAAAGAGAGGCATGACAAACATTGAGTTGATCACAATTTTCAAGAGGGAGATGAGGTATGGTTGCACATTAGCAAAGAAAGGATGCAAGGGGAAGGTAAAAAGCTCAAACCCATTCATTATGGTCCTTTCAAGATCATAAAGCAAGTTGGAAATAATGCATTTCAATTTGACTTGCCTTATATGGAAATGTATTAAGTTGTTAATGTTAAAAAATTACATTTGTATAAGCCACCTTTGATCGATGATCAAGGAAGTGATGTTCAACTACCTTCTATTGAAGATTTCTTGCCATAATTTCTGGATGAGCTCAAATAAGATACAACTCTTGACAGAAGGACAAGAACATCCAAGAGGCGAAGTGTTGACCACCTTCGAGTTGGGCTCAAATGCACTAAACAAAGAAAGGCAAAATGGATGGAGGTTGGAAAGGTGAGGGAGTTGTACCCTCATCTACTAAATAGGTAATCAAGTCTTTTGGGGTCCAAAAGCTTCCCAAGGGAGAGGAGTGATCAGGAGTTCATAAATTTTTCTCAAAATTAAAAGTTACAAGATTGGGTTGAAACCAGGATGGTTGCGTAGATCTCGTCTTCCTGATTTCGGTGTTGCAAAAGGTTTGAAAAACCGATCTTGTATGGGGGAGATATCACGTTCTGATCAAATTTCCAAACAGGTAAATTTTGTGACAATTTGACCAGGGTTGACTGGGATGCACAGTCAGCAGGGTGGAGGTGCAATCAGTAAAAAAGGAATATTCTGAGGAATAGTCTTTCCTCAGAACCAATCATGGGATGACAAGTGTCATTGTTTAATTTTTTGAATGATTTTGGTACGTTTTTGGAGGGCCAATCACAGGGTGCCACATGGCCAGCCATGAGGCCACCACGTGTCCCTGTAATGCAGTGATAATATTATTGAGGGTCCGCAGGAATCGAACCCTGGACCACCGGTAGGTCACGCGCATGGCTTTCCACCCGTTTTATGCATTAGAACTTAACATTCAATGGTCACAAGTCTATATTATGTTTTAATGAAAATGATATTGGGGGTTGGGAACAGTCGGCGGTCCCAACCCGCCAGCGATCCCCGCAGCAGTTGTCACATGGAAAACATATAATATCCAAATGTCGCGATCTGGCTAACCTCAACCGACATCCTACCATCATATCCAAATAGGTAGTCACATGGCTATAGTTACCGTTATCTCCGCATGAGATAAGACTTAACCCACAACGTTTCAACTGGAGTTCAAAATTATCACCATGGTTTATGCCTGGAGTTTCACTAACCATTGTGTTAGCCACGGGGTTTGGGGTAGCGAGATGTAGCCTAGGAGGTCTGAAATTTTCCATCATGCCTGCTTTGTAAATTTCATGTGGTGACTTATTTATTTGTTTTAAACTATTGTTCAATGTTATTTAAGCTTGTTTTATGCTTCTAATTCACCTGAAATCATCTACAATTCATAGACAAACACCTCAATCCTTAAGCAAACTAATGAACTGATTATGCACATGTTTATAAACTGAAAAGACACTTAGCACTACAAAACTAATACATTCATTTCAAATCACCAGTGAGGAGGACTTTCACCACACTGCATTGCACTCTTCAAAAAATTTTCCTTATACATCAAGGTAAGCCTTCAATACTTCTCTTTGTCAATCAAGCATTAGTATGAACATGCATGTAGTTTCTTTGTGAATTTTATAGCTAATATGATTGTTTGCCTTGGGTCACGGGAAGTCCCAAGAGGGATCTTACTCCAGCTACCACCTATGCATTTTACCCCCAAGCAGAATTGGGGACTCCACTGGGGACTAATCTCTAGTTCCCGATTGTTTATTTCCGAGCCCTTGGTTCTTTCCCTCTATCACTTCCCGTTATGCTCACATCCCTTTCTAATATTTTCATGTGCTCTATGACCATTTCATCAGCTCAAATTGCTCAGAGAAGACCTTTCTTGACCATTATTTGAAATGTATCCTCAATAACGCACCCCTGTGTGTGTTCCAAAGCATTATAACACATCTCCTACTTGAGAACAATGTTTTAGTCCTGATATTAATGCATTGTATTCCGTGCTAGGAAACATTACTTAGCCTAAAACTTGTTATTCCACCCCTGCTATGATTTCCATGGATGTTGAGTTGTTGGCTATCATTTTGGCTTTTGTATTCTAAATCTTTGTGCTTGGTTTCCTACTAGAATATTAGTTTTTCTTGTTTGAAAAGTTAGCTTAGTTGCATTTACTTTTTTTAAAGAAAATTTATTTATTTTAAGTTTTTCTAAGATAGTTGATTAATTTTTGGGTTAAATAGTTGTTAGTGAGGATAGATATCTGAAACATTTTTAGGCTAAACTGCAGTATTGGATGTTTGTTGCTGCATGGATGTGTGAAATATTTCTCCTTATAGAAATAACTCTTTCATTGAACTGAATCTAAAAATCATTTTTTGCATGGTTTGAGTCAGAGTCGCATAAAATTTTATATGTTTGATCCTCCTCCGGATATTTATAAGCAAGTACACTAAAATTAAGCGTTAATAAAATCAATTAATAACTATTTTCTGAGCTTACACCAACATTTGTTTAGGCTAGGATCTTGGGATAGGCAGAGTGAGAAAACTACCCAAGATCAAAAAACTTGAGACTACTTTCACTAAATAGTGAAAATCATGTTTCACTCATACTATTAGGATAGCTCCACTCATAATGGAGTTAAGCGCAAGACAACACTGGGGTGTGTGAGAAGGTAGCTCGCCTTCGATCGAATAACAGTGGACATTTTGTGTATTGGAGTTCCCCTCGTGGATGTCGAAACTAGATAGGGGATCTAGGTGTTCTGCCCATACAACATGTCTTCTATGACTGTGACGCCCCAGTAGTGTCTGTGACTTGAGGTATCCCTATTTGCGATACTTCTAGGGACGTACAGAAGGTCACTGGGGCGGGCTACCCTGGTACCTGACACAGACGGACCTACTCTGTCTTCGGTTTTTGGGAGGGTCATTAGGGGAATTTTGAGGTCTAAAATGGGCCTCCTAAGGAAATTATAAAATAATAGTGAAAATCATAAAATAACATTTGATTGCATTATCAAATTTTATAGGAAAAAAAAAAACTATTTTTTCAACTCATATTTTCAACTTATCTCCCTATGGGTTTACTCAAATTTCGAGTGGAAACACTCATTGGATGTAAAATTTTATTCCTCATCCAAGGATTACCCATGCTGCATACTTTTGATGGACCCTGCTACATGAAAAATGAGAAATACTTGAAAAACGTGATTGAAATCATGTTTTTTCATATATTTCTCATTTTTCATGTAGGAGGGTCCATCGAAAGTATGCAACATGGATCCTCCCATGAGGAATTAAATTTTTCATCCTGTTGGGGTTCCCATGTTTTGGCCAGATTGGCAAGACCAAAATATGAGACAACATCAGAACCACTTTCAGACCTTAGGATCTAGCCCTCCTAGGTCCAGAGAGGGATCTCTCTGAGATTGTCAAAGTATATATGTCTTTGAGGCTCAAAGTTTAAGATATTAGGCTAGTTATAGGAAAGGAAGGTCCAGTATAAGACAAGGATGAGCATAGAGGAGATTAGGCTAAGACAGATAACTCAGAGAACATCAAGGCCATTGGGCAATGGAGTCAAGAAAGGGTTTACTTGTTGTTCAATGTGCAAGCTTTCAGTTGGGCTAGTCATCTAAAACATTTGGATCTTTAAAGTGAAGGGTGGGATGGAACATTAAGGACTGAGAGTGAAAGGGGGAGAACCATCCAATTTTGTCTATAGATCAGGTCAGAGGTCATTTAACTCTAGACCTGCTTGGACAAAATCAGAGGCAAACAAGGGATCTAAGAAAGGCTTAGTCGAGATGGAAAGATCCTAGTGAGGCAGAGACAGGGTTCTAGACCTCCCATTGTTCTCAACTCATTCAACTAAATCCTAACAAGAACATCTAAACATATATTTCATTAATTCATACATCAGAGAGCAGGCAATAACATCCACTACACTGATTAAATCAATTGAAATCAATATTTAGACACACATATAAGCAGAAAACATAAAGGCTAGGAGAGCAGAAACATAAGGTACCTATCAAGGGTAAATCTTATGCCAAACTTCTGATGTGACCCTGAAGAAATGGAATGAAATGAAATAAAACACAGAGATAAGAAAACATCCCCAGCTTCTTTAGATCAGGAACCAAAGAAACGTGCTTGTCATATTAAAAACAACACCAATCAGGTACATCATTGCCCACAGCTTGAACATTCAGTCTGAATACATCAAATCTCAGCCTATCTTACAATATTACACAGAGAACTTGTCTCAAGAGGAAAATGCTTGCATTTCTCTGATATCTCATCAACAACCCTTACAATAATTTCCTTCTGTGTTTTATAGCAGAGGATGAGCAGAAGATCAACTGAGGGGGTAGGTGAATACGAAATGTAACATTAAACACAGAAATGAATGTAGGGCCGGAATCCATTCTGTTTGACTGCTGAGTATTTAATCTCTGTCACCCCCTTTGTGAAAGAGTGATCTTCTCCGAATACGATCTTGACATCTTTCGGCTGTAGTACTCCTGGTGCTTTGAACAAAAATAAAATAAACTACTGAGAGGTCTGTCATATAAATGCTCTGGCAGTTTTGAACTGTTGTTAGGGTGGAAATCCCTTCAGGGACAATATGCATAAAAAAAACTGTATGGGCGCCCTGTACTTGATGAAGAAAAACATTCTGCTGACAAATAAACCCTGATGTTACCTTTTGCTCGTGCTCAAGACCTTTTGATTGATCCTCGGGGTCTTCAAACTGGTGCTTTGCCTCTTAAACCACTGATTCAAGGCTTAAGATCTTCATTAGCGTACCTCAAAATCCTTTGCTTTGTACTGAAACATTATGCCGCTCCATTCTTGCTTCTGTCAGGTAAGCTCGAGCTTTAATGGCACAGGAAGGTTTTAAAAGTTTGGGTTCTGCCTTTCTTTAATGTAAGTCCTGTCTTCACCTTCCCGGGTCTTTGCTCATAAATTCTGCCACTGTAACTGATCTTCTTCAACCTCCCTGTCCTTGAAACATAGATGTACATCATGGCGGCCATTAACCTTTGATAACCCTGCAAAAACGAAAACTGATTAAGAAAACAGACATGGGGGGGGATCACCACGATGGAGACGACGGGAGTGACTGTATAGAGCAGTGCCATGGTGGAATAACGTGGTGGAAGGCGCAGTGCGCAGTGGAAAAGCATTCATGGTCACAGGTTGGCGCACTGCGGTGGAAGAATTTCAAATGGAAAACAGAACTTAAAAACACGACCTTAAAACGAATATATGCGACGTGGTGGAAGACATACGGTGGACACACGTGGAATGACCCTTGGCGGGACCGGGCAGGTGGAATATTCAACGACGGGGAAAACAAGTGTGGACCATCAATCTCAAAGGAGATCTATGGTTAACGATGTAGTGGAGGACGATGACGATGGGTAAGGGGTACGGAGGAGACCAGTTAACACGGGCGCAGCTTCATTGATCAATGACCGTTGGATGAAGCGCCCAAGATCCGACGACTAAAATGAATATCGTTGGGCGTCCCGGTTTGAAAGTTAATGCGCGATGGGCCGGAGGTTTCGTAACAGTGTCGGGGCTACGTGTCAAGAGCTGAGTGGAATCACTGGGCTACGGGAGAAAACCGCCCGTCGCGCATAAGCGGTGTGATGAATACCGGTGGTTTTGAGCAGTGTGCGGCGAGGCCCACTGGGCGGATAGGTTCCGAACCGTTAGATTGCAGTGAATTTGGACGGCGATGGCGCTATCCAAGGTTCGAACGAGGAAAACACAAAAGGTCGCGGGTTAAACGACAGCCATCCGATCTACCCAGATCGATGGCCAAGGTTGCGCCCGGTATGGACTTAAGATAAGCGCCTTTCAGTACTGGGTTTCGGTCATAGCGTCGGGTTCTGTGGGAGGTAAAGGAGTGCTGGGGCTGTGGCTGGAGGGGCTGGGACCTAGTATGAAAAATATATGATTTTTTTCCCATTTTTAATGCATTTTCAGGCTAAAAGGGGGAACGATAGGTGAATCAAGGGGATTTAAGCATAGGCAAGGGGTGAAAGTGAGCTTTAGAAGGGATTTTGGGGGGCTTTCAGAGGTTGATGGGGGAAAAGAGAGGGGAGAAGGGGGAAAGCTGGGCCCTTTGAGAAATGAATCAGCAGAGGGGGGTTTATGTTAGGCGTAGCACAAAGAGGCTTCAAGGAGGATGGGTTTTCAGGGGAAAGGCAACCCTTGAAGGCTCTGAAACGATCCATCCCCCAGCTTGCTTGTCAAGAATTTCATAGGGGGGCTAACAGTGGCTCCACATGGGGATGGCTTCTTCTTGAAGGAGGCAAGAAACCAGAAATGATCTTTGTAGTAGGCCAGTTGCCTACTGCTTGGCACATCCCTTTCTTTGAACAGTTGCCACAATATGAATATGTTACATCAGCAGAAACATTTTTCCCAACCAAAACTACCTACCCACACTACAATCCTAGCATTTTTTCTTCTTTTGGATTGCATTTGAGCTAGCAGACCTTTTACATTTATTTTTGAAACAGAAAACAAACCTATTCTACTTCTGCCCTTATTGCTCCATGAGACCAGATTAAACAGTTGGCCTCATATGCTTCTCTACCTAATCTAATATCTGCTGGGATTAAACTGTCCAACAGATTTCTTCTCCTACATTCTAAGACAGGAAATTGAAAAACAGTCGAGCCAGGATTAGACTGTCTGACTTGCTGGAGTGAAGACTTGTAGAAAACTGAAAACAAAACTGTGAAGGCATGAAATCTGTAGTTTTGAAACATCCTTGTTTCTCTGTGACTCGGGTTTTGAGCATATTAGAGTCACTTCTTTCTTTCAATCCAACTCTGGTTTTAAGCATGTTAGAGCTGATTCTTCTTTGTTGCTTGCTGGTCCAGATTTTGAGCATGTTAGGACCGGCTGTCTTCTCTTCTTTGGCTCATGTTTTGAGTTTATTAGAGCCAATCTTTGTACTTCAGAGGTTCATGTTTTGAACATATCTGAACCTCTCCTTTCTTTCTGTTTTTTGGAACATTTTCTTCTTTTTCTCAAATATGAAAAACTGCAATGGTATGTACAATGAAAATGAAACTAGAAATTGAGATTTAGCAGAAGTAATGCTTAAGCATCCTGCCATTGACAGGACCCTCAAACAGCTCTGTACCATCGAGTTCTTGTAGAAAAAATGCATTTGGGCCCACAGTAGCTTGGATAATGTATGGGCCCTGCCATAAGCTGTCAAATTTGCCGTGTTTACCTTTTTCCGCTCTTCTCGAGTCCCACTTCAGAACCTTGTCACCAATTTTGAAATCTGCAGCTTTGGTTCTTTTGTCAAATAGATTTTTAATGTTTTCCTGAACTCTGACTGCTTTGTTATATACTTCCTCCCTAGTTTTCTGAAGATGGATTGTCTGATTTATCCTTCTTATCATGTTGTCTTCCTCTGATTGGATCTCCTGGACAAGTTTGATTACTGGAACTCCAAGGCTGGTAGGAAATACTGCTTCTGTCCCATATACTAGCTGGAATGGTGACATGCCGATGGATTTCTTTGTAGTAAGCCTATCAGCCCACAAGGCATGTACCGACTTGTTGTGCCAAGATTTTTTGTTCTCTTCTAATAACTTTTTGATGATTGTCACTAGGCTCTTATTTGATGATTCAGCCAAGCCATTACCTTGAGGGTAATAGGCAGTTGAATGACCAAGCGTGATATGGTACCTGTGACAAAAATCAAGCATTTTCTTGGATCCAAAAGCAGCAGCATTGTCGGTGATTATTTTTCTTGGACAGCCAAACCGAGAAAGGATGTAATCTTCTAGGAACCTAATGATGACAGAATCAGTGGCGTTCCTAGTGGGTATGGCTTCTATCCATTTGGTGAAGTAATATGTAGCAGTTAGGATCCATTTGTGTTGTCCTGAAGAGGTTGGATGAATTTCCCCTATAAAGTCTAGACCCCATTGCATGAAAGGACCCTCAACTGTAATGGGTTGTAAAGGGAGGGGAAGAAGTTTTCTTTTTCCTTCAAAGATCTGGCATTTGTGGCAAGCAGTTATCATTTTATGGACATCATTAAACAGTGTAGGCTAATAATAACCAGCCCTAAGTATCTTATTTGCTGTGGCTTTCCAACTCAGGTGGCCTCCACATTCTCCATCATGAAACTCTTGTTTAACATTTTCAGCTTCAGTTTCAGACAAACATTTTAGCAATAGGCCATTTGGATTTTTCCAATATAAGCTTTCATTCAAGATGCAGTAGTTTTTGGCTTTGAGTTTGGTGAATCTGGCCTTAGTTTTTTACAGTTCTGGCAGAGCGTTCAAATTGGTGAGGACATAAAGGATATCAGAATACCATGGAGAGTTTTGGAATTTCTCTTCTATAGTAGTACCAGGTAGGTTTTCCTGCTCATCCAAGGCATTCATCATGTTAATTTCAAGGGCCTGCAGATTAGATTCAGCCATCAATTGGGCCAGGCCTTGACCTTTGATCAGTTTGGTGGGCTTTATCTCAAGGTCATATTCTAAGATGGTAGCAATCCATTTGCCCCTTTTCCCATCGAGGTCTTGGGACAAGATATCTTTGACCACTATATTTGGCACATAGGCAATGGTGTGAGAATGTAGAATGTACACCCTAAAGTCCTTTAAGGCCTTGACTAAAGCATAAGCCTGTTTTTCCATAATGTTGTACTTCAAGGGTGCGTCTCTTAAGGCTTTGCTGAAAAGGGCAATAGGCTGTTCATTACCCTTAGAATTTTTCTGCAGCAAGACTGCAGCCACAGTATGCTGGGAGGAAAATGAAAAGATCAGAAAATCTTTCGAGAAATCTAGGCTAATCAGAACAGGGGCCTGAGTGAGTGCAAGTTTTACAGATTCGAAAGATTGTTTAGCTCCAACAGTCCATTTAACTCCTACACCTTTCTTCAGCATGTTAGTCATATTTCTAAGGTGTTCGGCTAGGTTGGGAATAAATCTCCTACGGAAGTTGATTTTCCCAACGAAGGACTGTAACTCCTTGATGTTTCTTGGGTGTATGATTTGCAGTATTCCCTCAACTCTCTGTGGATCTATCCTGATCCCTTTCTCAGAAATGATATGGCCTAGAAGTTTACCTTCTTGCAGCCCAAAGACAGTCTTCTTTGGATTCAGTGACAGACCATACCTTCTACACTTTTCAAACACTTTCCTCAGATGTTTCAGGTGTTCATTTCTGCCCACCAGGAAATCTTCGATCTGTTTATCTCCTTCAAAGACCTGCCAATATTTTTCATTGTCTGGCACTGCAGGTCCGAATTTGGTCTGAATGATGATTTGTTGGTCAGCTGCAGTCTTAGGATATGAACTAGCCAGGCAAGCTAATCCATTTGCAATGACATTTTTACCCCTGGGGACAAACACCAGCTCATATTCCATAAATGTTTTCAGTATATCCATGGCGTCATTCCTGTATGCCCTGAGCCTGGGGTGTTTTGCTGAATACTCGCCGTTTACTTGTTTTATGACCAACTCTGAGTCTCCTCGTACAGCTATCCTATGAGCTCCCAATTTTTTCAACAGATTTAGGCCAAAGATAAGAGCTTCGTATTCTGTAATATTATTTGTACATTTGAAACGTAGATTCACAGCATGGCTCTCAGCGTGGTCACTCTCTGTGTTACGTATCCACACCCCTGCCCCAGCGTCTTTCCTAGTACAAGACCCATCGAAATTCATCTCCCACAGGGGTTCGCCATCATGTTGCGCTATGGGGTCTGCACTAGGATGTGGGTCGCTTTGTTCTTCGTGAAATGTAAGAGGTTTAGGGGTCTGGTTAGAGGGTTGTTCACATTCTGTTTTTTGTTCATTTGGAGTCAGGTCTCCGCCGCATATCCTACAAGTTTCATTGTTGTTTTCTTCTTTGATTTCCTCCAAAGTGGCCATTATGTTCAGGTCTGTGCTTTCATCCTCTGCGCTCGTATCTATGTTTTCAGTTTCTGACTCCTCCAAGGATTCATCATTACAAAGGATGAAGGAGTCGAGGTCCGTATGTACAGAGTATAAAGGATATTTTTCAAGCTTCTCGGGGCTGCTAACTAAGAATTTCATCTGGCTTCTCTATACAGTCTTCTAAGTTGGCCAAAGATAGGGATCGTGGCATAGGTTCCATCCATTTGCATGGTACCCTGCAGCTTCGCTCCCCACGATCTAGATAGTAATATGCCATACTTAGGTGGCACATCTTCTACCACCACATCCATGACCATACATTTAGCTGGGATCTGGGTAAGGCTCACACATAAATCTTTGATTAGACCAAGGCACTTCACTCTGCTAGAGTCAAATGAATACAAATCTTTGTACGGGCGGGTTATCTGTAGGCCTAATATTTCCATCACCACCTTAGGCATTAAATTTTGTGATGCTCTAGAGTCATGCATTGCATTATGTAGGATCTTATCATGGATGTTGAGACTAATATAGAAAGGTGGTACTACTCCTTCCTGAAACCTCCCCTCAATATTTGGACCAAAGAGTAGAGCCGGTTGATCATCATTCAGGTTTACAGAATCATTGATTTCCCCTAGATTCAACGCTTTCAAAATTTGGGCTTTATAAACATCCTGAGTGGCCAACTCAGATAATGGGACAGAGATTTTAATTTTTGCAATCTCACTTTCCAAATTGAAAGTGGACTGACTCTTGGAAATGCTCGACTCTGTTTTGTTAGCCACTGCCTTAGTGGCTAAATCAATTTGTAATTTCTCGTTATGTACAGAGTTAGGAACAATTTTATCAGGAGTACTAACTGAAGTGCTAGTACTGCTAGCGGGCTCACCTTGTTTTTCATTCTTCTGGTTGCCTTTTTCTTTGTTTTTCCCAGAAATTTCAGCTGCTGATTTGCTATTTACAGCAGATGCTTTAGAAGATTTATCAGGTCTTTTCTTGATGGTAATCCCAGGAGTCTCAGTTTTGGAATTTTCTTGGTTATTTTTGCTCATGAGTTCATATTTTTCTCTGACCTGCATCATGGCGTTTTCAAATCCTAATCTGTAATCTTCAGTTTCTAACCATTCCTCATCCCAGTATGTGGACAAGGGCTGATCCTCCTCTGTGGAGTAGCCATGGACTGAATTTTCTGTTTCAAACATGTTTATTTCATTCCCTTCAGACTCTTCTATGATTCCCTCGTCTTCATCAAGAAATTTTTCCTGGAATGGGGGAATTATTTGTTGATCTGACTCTCTTTGTCTGTTGGGAATGGCATTGTTGTTCCTTCTAAAGTTTTGGTTCTGGTTTTTATTTCTGTTTTGTTTATTGACAGTGACAACCATTCTTTTCATCATTTTTTGTAGCTCTTCCATGTTTTTAGACAATTTTTCATAATTTGGATCAGATGTGGAGGCTACATTGTCATCCCTATATGTTACCCTCCTCTCAGTTCTCTGTCTTGCTCTTTTCTCAATCAAATTGGCCTCTATGTTTACTGCTCCTTTCTGCATGTCCTCCAATGTGTTATATTCTTTATCTCTAAGCTCATAGGCCATATCAGCATCAAATCCATCAGGATATTTGGCCAGGGCCATACCTTGTGGAGGTTTCATGTGTGGAGGGAGAGCATTGTAAATGCTATTGAATCTAGTGGTGTAATCATGGACACTCTCTCCTGCATTTCTTTTAAGGCTCATGTATTCAGCTAGGAGTTGGCAAGGATTTTCCCTAGTCTCCCATTTATTTATGAAGGTCTGATATAATGCGGGGAGATCTTGGATACTGCCAGGAGGTAGGCTTTTAAACCACTTCTTTACATCACCCCCTAAACTTTGGGAAAATATTCTCATTTTGATTGTTTCGTCATCAATTTCCATGTAGTCAAAAGAATCCTCCATTTTATCTACATGTTGTTGAGCTGTGATGGACTCTTTAGCAATGAAGTGTGGGATTTTTGACTGATAATCATTGGGTAAGGGTAGCAAGGGTTGAGGTAAAACTAGAGGTGCATACCAGGATGCCATGATAATGTTATGATGGGGTACAGGGTTAACTTGAGCAGCCGGTATATAGATGACAGGGATATTAGGACCAGCAGAAGTCTGTTGAGTAGATCTAGGGTGACTGAGCCCCAAGTTTTGAATGAAGTGAATATCAGGAGGTGTGGATGGACGAGTCTCTGTGTCCCTAAGCTGAGGGTCTGGCTGGTCTAAAGTACTGAATGACCTAGTTCTAGGTAATCTGTTTGGCAGGTCTAGGTCAAGCTTGAAGTGTGATAGAGCTGTAAGATCTTCTGGCGCAGAGTTAGCTCTATAGATGTGACTGGAAATATTTGGTCTCTTAGGTACAGGAGATCTCTTGAGGATGCTCTCAGGGTTATCAACTATTTCAGGTGGGTCAATGATAATCTCTTGTGTGAATGGTTCTAAAAGCCAGAATGTTGTTTCTTAGCCAGGCAGCTTAACCCTACTTGATCCTCTATTGTGGTTAATGTTTTTATGAAGGCAGGTCTCCCAGTGGAGTCTTATGTGAAACCAAGATAACCAGCAGGCCTACTGATCACCAGTGGATTCTTTGATCTTTTAGGAACTATGGAGTTGCCAGGTGGAAGGCTTAGGGTATGTCAAGGGGCTACATTGTCCACCGCAATGCTCAGGCACTATCACCTTTCAAGGATAACCTCAGAACACAACAAACTCTAACCAGAGATCGACTGGGAGGGCATTTACCAGATATGTCACCTCCAAAGGAGGATGAGATCCGGAGGCTACCTGGCCCTGTCCAAGCTCTGTCTAGGAGTACCAGAGAACACAACAAATAATACTGAGGTTGTCCGAGAAGAGGTGTGACTAATAGCCAACCTAACCAGAGATGGAGGGTTTGAATGCTTAGGGATGTTCAAAGTGTAATGCACTCAGTCCCCAGCAGAGTCGCCATTATGTTGGGGTTCCCATGTTTTGGCCAGATTGGCAAGACCAAAAGATGAGACAACATCAAAACCACTTTCAGACCTTAGGATCTAGCCCTCCTAGGTCCAGAGAGGGATCTCTCTGAGATTTTCAAAGTATATATGTCTTTGAGGCTCAAAGTTTAAGATATTAGGCTAGTTATAGGCTCAGGGTTTGTTTGTTTGATTGTTTATGTTTGGTTGTTGGGAATCAGAAAAGGAAGGTCCAGTATAAGACAAGGATGAGCATAGAGGAGATTAGGCTAAGACAGATAAAAGAGAACATCAAGGCCATTGGGCAATGGAGTCAAGAAAGGGTTTACTTGTTGTTCAATGTGCAAGCTTTCAGTTGGGCTAGTCATCTAAAACATTTGGATCTTTAAAG
Organism: Pinus albicaulis; assembly: GCA_034641835.2. Classification (NCBI taxonomy): domain Eukaryota; kingdom Viridiplantae; phylum Streptophyta; class Pinopsida; order Pinales; family Pinaceae; genus Pinus; species Pinus albicaulis. The sequence continues at coordinate 1,333,945,753 of CM076582.1, read as the reverse complement.
TGAAGGGTGGGATGGAACATTAAGGACTGAGAGTGAAAGGGGGAGAACCATCCAATTATTTCTATAGATCAGGTCAGAGTTCATTTAACTCTAGACCTGCTTGGACAAAATCAGAGGCAAACAAGGGATATAAGAAAGGCTTAGTCGAGATGGAAAGATCCTAGTGAGGCAGAGACAGGGTTCTAGACCTCCCAGTGTTCTCAACTCATTCAACTAAATCCTAACAAGAACATCTAAACATATATTTCATTAATTCATACATCAGAGAGCAGGAAATAACATCCACTACACTGATTAAATCAATTGAAATCAATATTTAGACACACATATAAGCAGAAAACATAAAGGCTGGGAGAGCAGCAACATAAGGTACATATCAAGGGTAAATCTTATGCCAAACTTCTGATGCGAGCCTGAAGAAATGGAATGAAATGAAATAAAACATAGAGATAGGAAAACATCCCCAGCTGCTTTAGATTATGATCCAAAAAAACGTGCTTGTCATATTAAAAACAACACTAATCAGGTACATCATTGCCCAACGCTTGAACATTCAGTCTGAATACATCAAATCTCAGCCTATCTTACAATATTACACAGAGAACTTGTCTCAAGAGGAAAATGCTTGCATTTCTCTGATATCTCATCAGCAACCCTTACAATAATTTCCTTCTGTGTTTTATAGCATAGGATGAGCAGAAGATCAACTGAGGGGGTAGGTGAATACGAAATGTAACATTAAACACAGAAATGAATGTAGGGTTGGAACCCATTCTGTTTGACTGCTGAGTATTTAATCTCTGTCACCCCCTTTGTGAAAGAGTGATCTTCTCCGGATACGATCTTGACATCTTTCGGCTGTAGTACTCCTGGTGCTTTGAACAAAAATAAAATAAAATACTGAGAGGTCTGTCCTATAAATGCTCTGGCAGTTTTGAACTGTTGTTAGGGTGGAAATCCCTTCAGGGACAATGTGCATAATAAAAACTGTATGGGCGCCCTGTACTTGATGAAGAAAAACATTCTGCTGACGAATAAACCCTGATGTTACCTTTTGCTCATGCTCAGGACCTTTTGATTGATCCTCGGGGTCTTCAAACTGGTGCTTTGCCTCTTAAACCGCTGATTCAAGGCTTAAGATCTTCATTAGCGTACCTCAATCTCCTTTTCTTTGTACTGAAACATTCTACCGCTCCATTCTTGCTTCTGTCAGGTAAGCTCGAGCTTTAATGGCACAGGAAGGTTTTAAAAGTTTGGATTTTTCCTTTCTTTAATGTAAGTCCTGTCTTCACCTTCCCAGGTCTTTGCTCATAAATTCTGCCACTGTAACTGATCTTCTTCAACCTCCTTGTCCTTGAAACAGAGATGTACATCATGGCGGCCATTAACCTTTGATAACCCTGCAAAAACGAAAACTGATTAAGAAAATAGACATGGGGGGGGGACGGCCACGATGGAGACGACGGGAGTGACTGTATAGACCGGTGCCATGGTGGAATAACGTGGTGGAAGGTGCAATGCGCAGTGGAAAAGTGTTCATGGTCACAGGTTGGCGCACTGTGGTGGAAGAAATTCAAATGGAAAACAGAACTTAAAAACACGACCTTAAAACGAATATATGCGACGTGGTGGAAGACGTACGGTGGACACACGTGGAATGACCCTTGGCGGGACCGGGCAAGTGGAATATTCAACGACGGGGAAAACAAGTGCGGACCATCGATCTCAAAGGAGATCTATGGTTAACGATGCAGCGGAGGACGACGACGATGGGTAAGGGGTACGAAGGATATCGGTTAACAGGGGCGCAGCTTCATTGATCAACGACCGTTGGATGAAGCGCCCAATATCCGACGGCTAAAATGAATATCGCTGGGCGTCCCGGTTCGAAATTTAATGCGCGATGGGCCGGCGGTTTTGTAACAGTGTCGGGGATACGTGTCAAGATCTGAGTGGAATCACTGGGCTATGGGAGAAAACCGTCCGTCGAGCATAAGCGGTGCGATGAATACCGGTGGTTTTGAGCAGTGCACGGCGGGGCCCACTGGGCGGATAGGTTCCAAACCGTTAGATTGCAGTGAATTTGGACGGCGATGGCGCTATCCAAGGTTCGAATGGGGAAAACAAAAAGGGTCGCGGGTTAAACGACATCCATCCGATCTGCCCAGATCGACGGCCAAGGTTGCGCCTGGTATGGACTTAAGATAAGCGCCTTTCAGTACTGGGTTTCGATCATAGCGTCGGGTTCTGTGGGAGATAAAGGAGCATTGGGGCTGTGGCTGGAGGGGTTGGGACCCAGTATGCAAAATATATGATTTTTTGCCCATTTTTAATGCATTTTCAGGCTAAAAGGGAGAACGATAGGTGAATGAAGGGGATTTAAGCATAGGCAAGGGGTGAAAGTGAGCTTTAAAATGGATTTTGGGGGGCTTTCAGAGGTTGATGGGGGAAAAGAGAGGGGAGAAGGGGGAAAGATGGGCCCTTTGAGAAATGAATCAGCAGAGGGGGGTTTATATTAGGCGTAGCACAAAGAGGCTTCAAGGAGGATGGGTTTTCGGGGGAAAGGCAACCCTTGAAGGCTCTGAAATGATCCAGCCCCCAGCTTGCTTGTCAAGAATTTCATAGGGGGGCTAACACATCCAATGACTGCTCCCACTTGAAATTTTAGTAAAACCTTAGGGAGCTAAGTTGAAAATACGAGTTGAAAAAGTAGTTTTATTATTTTATTATTTTTTAATATCTTTATTTTTTTACTCCAAAAATGGTGAATCATCCCCCATGGCTGACATCATCATATTGAATCCTATTGGTTCTTATAAAGTTTATTTTGATTTTACATTTTTCTAATGAAGCCCATTTTAGACCTCAAAATTCCCCTAATGACTTGTCTTCACGAGAGTGCTTGGCCCCATTATCTGAGGTTCGGGCAAAGCTCAATAATAATCGTAACTGTACATATGACCAGCTCTCTATGTATGCTCTTGTGATACTAGGTTTCATCTCCAGCAAATGGTAGTACTCAGATAGGGTCTTACCCCTCTCACTGCTTGATTGATTGACTTTAGAGTTCTTTCTTTTTTTAGGTGTTTGGTTCTACTATCACTGAGACTTAATAATATATCAAATTAAAATTTTTATAAAACTAACTGGTCATCGTGGCGTCCTTCGACCCTCATCGTATTTCTAGGCAGCAGCAAGGTCTCCCTCCATTGACATTGGAGGAGGTTTTGAGCCTAGGTGACCCAATGCCTTATTCAGAAGAGAAGTCTCAACTGTTGACACATGATTTACACATTTCTCCTCACATTACAGAGTTTCTCGAGGATCCTTTCATGCAAGGAGTTGTGCCTTCTTATAATCCTCCTCTCACTGCCCATTGGAGCCACTATTGATTTAGGTAGCACAAGTACTAGCTATGTCTTTGCTTGCACCGACATCCACTACACAATAGGAAACCTATGGGTTAGTGCCACTGGTGGCCAACTCTGTACCACCACCATCTTCCCTACCAGTTGTCAGTTCTTCAAGGCTAACTAGCAACCCTGGTAGCCAGAATATGCCTAGTCCTAGAAACTTGGTGACAACAACTATGAGTGGAATTCCAAAATCTTCAGTATTTTTTCCTATTGTGCCTACTCCTGGAATTTAGACTTCCACTTCCACTAGCAGGGCTACCTCAGTTCCCTTCAGCAACCCTTTTGGTTGAAATCCCTTGTTGAGTTCGAACCCCTAGGCTACTATTCCAGGGGGTAGTGTTACCAACACTTACATGCTAGGGGGCACTTCTATACCCCTACATTCTATGGGAAAAGCAGGTCCATCCATTGTTAATGCCATTCCTCTTAGTGGTCTACTTTATGGTGTAGGGTCCATGCCAATGGTCAATTATGTGACTAGTAGTATGCCACAAGAAAACTCTATCACGTCTATTTGGGAGACCCTTCCCCAAAACAAATTAGGGCAAGAGGGAAACTATTACCCTGGGGGTAGCCAACCATTTTTCCCCCAATATAATATCCCCTATGGACAACAACCTTACATCCCTAAACCTACACTAGCTAGAAATTATTATCAAATGAGTCCTACTTATCCCATTGGAAACACTTTCATGGGAGGACCCTACAGTCCAAATGGTCAACCAACACCTCCTCGGTTAGACTCGGGGGAAACAATGAAATTTCCATTCTTGGAAGCTTTAGACATCCCAGATATATATAAATTTACCAATGATCCCATCAATTATAACCCGTTTTGGCCTCTTGTACCGAATAATATTCCATCAAATATCCCTAATTTCGAAGGGAAACAAGGGGAGGATCTAGCTACACATTTCACCACCTTTCATTTATGGTTTGTTTCTAATTCCATGGTGGACGATAGTGATGAGCTCCGTCATTAGACATATTTGGAGGGGTTAATAGTCACCATTTTTCCTTCTTAGATATCTTTTTCTTGCATTTTTAATTTTATTGGGTTTTATGATGCTAGTATAGGTGATGATTAAGGCTAACATACTCTGAGTGCCTAATATGAGGTTGAGTGCAAAAAATGATGAATTATTAGCATTTTTATAAGGATTTTATCATAAAGACTTGGAGGAGACAACAAGGAGAAATTATAGGAGGATTTTCCACCCTCCTTAACTTTGAAAGGTAGCCAAAGGATCCCAAATATTCTCTCCTGCAGTTCAAATTCCAAAGATAGCCAAAGGATCCCCAAGGATTCTCTCCAGCAATTCGAATTCCAGAGGCAACCAAGCAACTCAAAGAGGAGTGCACCCAATATTTGTTTACTTCGATTCGAGTGGACTGAATCACCATTTTCTAGGGAGATGTTGGTAGCTACCCTGTAGAGTAAATAGAGTAGAGATGGAGCTAGGAAGGGGTCGATTCTAGTCAGAACTTTGTTGCAAGATATTGAGATTTTTATTATTTTACTCAGTGATCAAACTTTCAGAAATGTATGAGGTTATTCTTTTATGAAATGAGCAGAATGATTTCATTTTACTGGTTTAAGTTTTAAAGTTCTAAGCTTGTGGGTTAGGGCCCAATCCATGTGCCTCAACTTCTCTGTTGTATTCATTCTCTACTTTCTGTCATTCAATTAGTTCTGCTTCTGATAGTTTCATTGTCGTTTAGTTTTTATTTCAGTGTGTTGCTGTAGTTTTTCATTTTCTTATGAGAGTAATAGAATAGAGGAAAACCAAAAAGCTGTGGATCAAGACCCCCTTCTCATCTCTTTCAATAGTGCTCGAGCAGGATGAAAAGTTCCCACAAACCCAAAAACTGATTTTTGTTCACTATTTCTGAGATTAAAAGTAGAGTTGCATTACCATTTTCAGCCTTCCTTTTTGTATTACATTTTCACGCATTTTCTTGTTTTTCATGCATAGACCAGTAGAGTTGTTTGCAGGAATTAGTGATAAAACCCCAGAGCAGCTTCGCGGTGCTTACCCGCTTCATTTTCCATATTTGTACTCACAACCTAAGAATTTTTGTTACGCCCTCCATTCCCTCTTTTTCTCCGCTTATTCTAACTGTTGGACCCAACTTTTTCCCCTCAAAAGCACTTAAACCCTTCAGCCCGCCTTATTCCTTTGTTTCTATTGGTTATGGTTGTCTTACTTGTTTTAACACAAATACGCTTGAAAAACCATCAAATTTGACCTCCGCCTTTTCTCCTCGAAATCCTCGCTACCGTACTTTTCTCATCACAAATCGCAGTTTTCATTTGGTTCATTTTAAGACTTACCACTCTTTTTTCTGATTGCAACATTACAGTATCGCATATCGGAGATGACAACCTTTTCCCTTTTTTCAATCGCACTTCGCACGTCGCAGCTTTTCCATTTTCCTTTACAACTTACCACAATTCCCACATCATAGTCACACTTTGCACCTTTTCCCTTTTTCCTCAAGACTTGCCACTTCCAAACGTCGATTGCGATATTGCGATCGCGCTCCACCACGTCACCCATCATAATCACACATCGCAAAATTTTCCCTTTTACTTTTATACTTACTGCTCTTGTCTGCCGATTATGACATTGCGATCGCGTTCTACCACCGATCCCACTACCATGTCACCCAGTGCATTTCGCACTTCGCACTTTTCCTAGACAACATTTCCACTACCCCTCAAATTTTGTGCTATTGTGAACTGCGATATCGCATTTCGCATTTCGCAACTTTTACCACATCGAAAATCGTAAATCACAACTTTTTCCCCATCGCAATTTGCACTTCACAGTTTTTACCCCATCGCACTTTGCAGTTTGTAGCTTTTTACCCCATTGCACACTGCACTTCGCAATTTTTACCTCATCGCATTTTGGATTTCGCTCTCACTATCGGATAACACTTCTGTTATTCCTTTAACTTTGCGATATTGCGATTGCGTTATCGCATATCGAATTTCCTTCCTCCGTCACAACTCCACCATCGCACTTTTCAAATCATTCTACTCTAAAGTTTTTTTGTGCCGTAATAAAGATTTAATGAATTTTAAACCTGCACTTTCCACTTCTAAGCCTTGTTTCATGCGTTAATCCCTCCATTAGCCTCTTTAGCCCTTTTTTCCCTCCAAGCTGCAAATCAACACTTTTTCAATTAGAATTAAGCCATTGATAACTCCGTTGCATGGATAGAAGCACGGTAGATAGACCATAGGATAAGTAGATTGCATTTATCCATTTGGCCAAGTTAAGTGTCATTTAGAATTAGTTTCCTTTCTGCCATTTATTTCCAGCAATTTAGTTTAGTTTTCTTCTTGTCATTTCCTTTCAGTAATTTAATTTAGTTTAGTTTTCTTCTTGTCATTTCCTTTCAGTAATTTAATTTAGTTTCTTTTTGTCATTTCCTTTTTGCACATTAAATTAGTTTCATTTATGTCATTTCCTTTCTGCAAATTAAGTAGTTTCCTTTTTCTAATTTCCTTCCAGCAATTTACTTTTCGATTTTTATCATAGTTTAAGAAATAGCACCCTTTTCATAAAGCAGAAGAGGACGACATGAATAGAATGCATTTTTTGTGTATATAGCATTTTCACCTCCAACTTTTTATGAACCCCGGGCTCATAAAGTAAAGTAGGGCACCCCCTGGGAGTTGCAGCACCCTTGGTGCAATACCAGGGCTCACCACTTTTTGGCGTCGTTGTTGGGGTGGTGTCTAGTAGATATTTTGATTTTGTTTTAGAATTATTTTTTGTTTTCCTTTCTTTCATGTCATTTCATAAATATTGAAAAAAGTAAAAAAAGATATAACTTTCATGCCTCGTAGGAGTAGGAATACTCAAACAAAAATCTTACCTAAAACCCCCACATCACCTCCTATTGGCCGGATAAATCGATCTTGCGGACAAGATCGATCTCCCTAGTATTAGAAGATAGTCTAGCAACAAATAGAAAATTAAATCTATCTTTCTCTAGATATATAATGATTTACAAGTAAACGCTACAAAGGTGTTACGATCCTACCTCGATCCAATGCTTGTTCGTTGCAGATGTCCTTCGACCGAAAGAGAATCCTTGAAGACCTGCAATCAAAAACAAGAAAACAGTAATAGCACCTGAATAGCATATATTTATCAATCATATATATTATGGTGATCAAGGAATCCATAAAATAAACAATCAAATGACAGTTTATTGAGAAAAACAAACTTATTTGTATTAACTTTGAAAATAGTAGAAGAACCTTACAACCTTTTCATCCTTGATGTTGAACAGGTCCTCCCGGGGTCCGAAGCAGGAATTTCCTCTACTTTGACAGGTCTTGCACTCTTCTAACTGAGACGCATACAGGTATGTGATCTTCCCTCATAAAATCTCAGTTAAAGGAGTCTAATTTCCAACATCACTTTACCTCAAAAAATACTAAAGCTTGAACTCCCTTTGAGGCTGCCCAATGCCTCTTTTTATAGTGCAAAAGAGGAGGTTATAGTTCCACCTATGAAGGGATAGAATCCTACTTCTAAGGGATAAGCTCCTCATATCAAGGGGTTAGCTCCTTAAGGCATGGGATACATGAACCTGAAAAAAGCGAACTTGCCACTGCAATATTCCTTCCAGAAGCTTCTAGAAATGACTAAAAGTGAGCTTTTTGAGTTTACTTGCGCCCTTTTAATATTTTACAGGGGCCCGCACTCTTAACACAGAGAAAGTATGGTACGGTTCGTAGGATACATCACCATTAGGTGCGGGACCGCAGGTAAAACAAAGAGAAAGTGCGATACCAGAGTTTTAGAGACTTTGAGATTTTTTTCTCTTATTTTTAAGGCTTGACATGAGGAACTGATGTTTTAGACTTGCAAAGGAGGATAGTATGAGTGATAATGAGCTCATACATATAGAAGAATGTCAAAGTGACAATTTTCAGTGCAACACCTCCTAGCCACCCTTCCCTCTTCTTCAGTGGCAGTGATATTGAACCCCCTATAGGAGAGCCTTCTGAATATTTTGAGGATCATATTGGGGAATAAGAAGAAGACCTTGTTTCAACTGAGGGACCTACTTCACCTATCTTAACCATGGTTGGGATCCAGAGAGCCTTTCCCATAAGAGAGGCAGATGGGGAAACTAAGATGAGAAACATTATCCCCTCACCTCTTCCACAATTTCATGGACTTACCTTTGAGGACCCTGACACGTTCATGTTTGAATTTGTTGTTGTTTGTAGGACTTAGGACTAAAGCTTTGATGATCAGAAGTTGAAGCAATTCCCATCCACCCTTAATGATGTAGCTTTGCACTGATTCATGGTTCTGCCTGGGGATAGTGTTGAATATTGCAACAAGAAACAATGAAAGAGGCATCCGGAAACATCATCCTTGATCCTAATGAAAAATAAGCACCTAAACTAGGTGGGGCCCACACAGGCTATTTTTAGGTGTATGTCTATTTTTTGAATGGTGAGCATATTCTAAAATTGGCAGGATGTTGATTCTAGATGGTTGAGAAAATTATATCTTTAGATGAGTTTCTATTTTTAGAATATGGGTCAATTTTATTTATAGAACGCTAATCTAAAATTAGAATTCATGTCGATTATTATTATCCCTTAATAATAATAAGACAATAAATAGTAACTTATTCTCGTGGAGCACTTTATTTCAGTGAACAGATGTGGCACATCAGTTGGATGAAGGAATTACGCAATTCCTAGGGTGGTTGGTGACTCATGCATGGAGGAATTCATTATAACTGATAGTGGCAAGTTGTAACAGAGTTGGAAGAGTAGTTATGTGAGTTGTTATTTAGTTTAACTCAGTTCAGTGAGTTAAACTTAGTTGTGCTAGTTATAACTGAACATACACTAGTGATAGATGAGTGAATTAATTATTTAATTAATTCACAAGTAGTGTCTTACTTGCAACTGAACAAATACAACAGTTAACTACGTGCATGTCAGATCCAGTGGAGACCCAGTGGAGAGATAGGTGAAAGGGTGAGATGGACTATCAGTTGTGACTATAGTGATGCATTCAATTCATCTACACACGCATTGGATATTCTTATGAGGATTGCGTAGTCAAGGAAAGGTAAGGTCGAATTCATTTAGGTTTTTTCTTTAGCAGGGATTGCGCAATGGAGGCAGGCTGTCAGGAGGCAAGAAATTGGTGCATAGATATGCAAATTTCAGCATGATAGTGTGTGACGATTGTTGATTGTACTGAGAGCTCTATGAGCTGAACTTTGTATGAGATTGTTACATGTTCCATTGATATAAATAATAAATGATAGTTTGGGTTTTTAGCTTTAAGCTTTCCCGGTAAAACATCTTGTTATGTGCGATTGATTTTGCTTCATATGTGTTTTGCAATTGGTGATTTAATTTCCACAAAGAATTAAGTGGAAGGATTATGTATTTAATGAGAAATGGGTTGCGGTTGGAGTATGCACTCAAGGGCAGCTCTAACTACATAGCCTATAAGGACAAGATGGAGGTAGTTCTTGAAGATAATGGCTTGAAGGAGTTCATCGATAGTGATGTTCCTAAGCCCACTTCGGCGGATGCTGCAGTACTTGACGCATGGAGAAATAAAGTAGAAAAGGCAAGGAGGATTTTGTTGGAAGGTGTGAAAGACCATATTTTTTCAAGCCTTCATGGGAAAGCCACTCCATTTGCAATGTGGAAGGCTTTGACAGATCTTTGACATATAGCCCAAAAATTCGAGCCAACCACAAACTGACACTTGGTAATTGTTCACTGGTCCACTTGGGGAATATTTTGGAAATATTTCAAGGAATATTCCTTGGAATACTATTTTTGTTGACTAGGCTTCCCAGTCATCATTCTGTCAATTTTGCACAAATTTTAGTTGTTTTTGAAAATGGACAACAGGCTCTAATTTTCACATAGGGAGTCGGTTTTCGATGAAATGAAGTGTGCCAGAATCATGGAAACGAGCACTTTGCGGTCATTCAGGATTTGAACAATTCTGAGAAATTTGATTTTTGGGCTTAAGTTGGAGCTCTTGATCATGAACCATGGAAAAGGGGAAGGGAAGCAAAAACTCTAGTAGAAGAATTTGACTTAATCTCTGAGGAAAGAAGGTGCAAGTATGATTGATAGGCTTTGGCTGACCATGATTTTTTAAAAGACTCATGAAATATGGTGATGACCTACCATGATTAAATGATCTTCATTTTTGGATTGGGAGTAGTAATGACACCTATATTGTGAATCATATTGTTTGTCATGTGACTTGGAAATTTTTTCTAGTATAGACAAAAATTTGACTTTTCACTCTAATGACTAAACTGAAAAATTGAAAATTTTTATATTTATGGACATAAGACTCTAACACCTTATTCTTGGACATTTCGTGGCATAGTTCCCGAACTTGTGACAGTGAAAGCACTTGATTTTGGACAAGTATTTCTTCTCCCCCTCCTCACCTTGGGACTTATTTCCCTTAGCTTTATTTTCTTTGCTGACTAATGAAAATTCCTCTTCCACTTCTTTGGATGAGGTCCCATCTCTGGTGTTGTGGCGTGAAGGAAAGAGGATAATATTTTCCATTTAATTTGATGCAAACTTTGATGAATTTAGCTATTTAGCTCAAAATAGGCATTTTTATCTCGGTGATCATCCCCCCCCAATCCTCATGCATCACATAAATATCCTCCTCAACTACATCCTAGTGTTGTGGATATTTGTGAGCCCCATCCACCACCACATCAACAACCTCAGTGGCATGATGGATGGGAACCAAATCCCGTCATAACAACGTTCGACATTATTCATTGGCCCTCTAGTGCTCGGCATGATATTCCATCACCTAATATTGGACCTCATATCCCATTCACTGTATCTCATTTTAACCATCATTCCAAACAAGAGCCTCTGATTTTTGTAGCCCTTGCTGAAAAAGGAAAATGGCTTTCAGCTACCTCTCTTGTCTTTTCATGTACACAGGCCACTTTAGCTCACTCACATACTAACACACCAAGAACTTACACTAGTACATTTGGTGGAAATTTCGACACTTGGTTCCGACACTTTTGACCAAATCTCCCGCCTGAAACCGTCGCTATACCAACGTTTAGAGACAAGTGTCGCAATACCGACACTTAGAGGCAAGTGTCGTTCTTGCGACTTTTGCAAAATAGCGTCGTAATTGCGATGGATTTCTGAACTATGTCATTATTTCGACGTTACAGAAACAAGGTGTAGCTATTGTGACGTTTAGAGGAAGGTGTCGCTATTGCAACATTTAGAATAATGTGTCGCTATTGCGACATTTGGTGGCAAAGTGTCGCTCTTGCGACGGTTGGTGGCAAAGTGTCGCTCTTGCGACGGTTAGGCGATATGTCACTCTTCCGACGATTGGTGGCAAAGTGTCACTCTTGCGACGGTTGGTGGAAATGTGTCACTCTTGCGACGGTTGGTGGCAAAGTGTCGCTCTTGCGATGGTTGGTGGAAAGGGTGTCTGGTGGGATAATCCCACATTCACCGGGCGTATAAGCGATATTGGTGTTTATATACGAGTTGAGGTTTTACATGTTTCGATTACGAGCCCAAGGCTATGCACACTCATACAATCAATTGGGACTCAGCGCATGTGCTCAGCCCCACCCCTCATGACTTGGATTTGGTTGTGGTTTAGCTTGTGGTTCTTCGCCTCGGTCCTGTGGTGATTAGTGTAGCTGCTGAGCCAGGTGCTCGATAGAGTAAAAAGCCCACAATTTTATTAAAAATGTAAACAATTTGTAAAAAGCCCACAATTTTATTAAAAATATAAACAATTTTGTATTAAATATAAAATTGATATACACTTTTTTATTGGGAGTAAGAAGCCCACAATTTTATTAAAAATATAAACAATTTGTAAAAAGCCCACAATTTTGTAAAAAGCCCACAATTTGTAAAAATCCCACTTTTATTTTCTTTTTGCTTATTGAGCTTCCATTGAGTTCAACACGTCTTGGGTTTTCTACACCATTGAGAGAGATAATTGCTAAATATAATTATTATTTTCTTTATAGGATAATTTGCATCAATGGAAGAAAACATTAGAGGTGGAAAAAAAAATCAAAAGGGTGAAAGGGGTGATGGTAGAGTTTATTGCCCTTGCAAAAAATGTTGTATGAGAAATAATTTTAGAGTTTTAATAGCAACAGCAACAATGCATTGTAGGAAATATGGGCACATTGATGGTGGATTGAATGACTATCGTCCCGTGGTAATTAATTATCTATCTTCATTTTGATTATATCGCAAAATTTTACATTATTTTAATAATTTTTATATGCTCACTAATGTTTAATGATTAATGTTTGTAATTTTAATAAAGGCACAGTTGCCCTCCAACTTTTTGCAGATGATCAACCAGCTTCCACAGCTAAATAGTAGTAGATTAGATGATGTTGCACCAGTACAAGAGAATATTGTAGGAAATATTAGTATTGGAAATGATGTTGTACAAGGTGAAGAACATGAAGCGAATGATGAAGGTAATTTTAATGATCCCATGGAGGTATATCATGATGACAGTAATGAGACAGTTCACATTAATGATGGGACAAATCAAATGCTCCAAGACTTGTATGGTGAGTCATATTATGATGGTGGAGATAGTGACGGTATTTATGATGTACCTCTGATTAAAAGGTCAAGTGAATGACTTTTTGAACACTCAAATGCAACTCTTCTCTCTGCTACATTGTTGCTGGTAAACTTAAAGGTTATGAATAATTTTTTGAACAGATGTATGACACAACTCTTAAGGTATGCAATATGTCTATATGATCACATATATGTAAATGTTGATTATTTTCCCTTTTTTAGTTGTAATAAATGTGTAAAATAATAATTCAATACTTATGTGTGTGTGTGTGTGTGTGTGTGTGTGTGTGTGTGTGATTAATAATCTTTACATTAACTAGTTTTTTTTATGTTGTAGATTGTTGGGTGAATATTTGTTACCATCGCCAAATACTTTACCTCGAACATATCGAGATCTATGTGCTATTATGAAACACTTTGGAATGGAATATAACACTATAGATGCATGTCCTAAAGATCATATTATATATTATGGAGAACATGTGCCGAAAATAGAATGTCCGAAATGTGGTACCAGTAGATATCGAACAGATCAACTAACCAAAAAGGTGCCTCAAAAGGTTCTTCGTCATATTCCCATAATTCCACATTTGCAGCGAATTTTCAGGTGTAACAGCATAGCACAGTTTATGGATTACCATTCAAATAATAGAAGTGGAAATGGTGTTCTTCGAATGCCTGCAGATGGTTCTGCATTTAGAGAAATCGAGGAAAAATATGTAGATTTTAAAAATGAACCTGGTAATGTCAGGCTTTCATTGGCAGCTGATGGTGTTAATCCATTCGAAGAGCTTAGATCTACTTACTCAGTGTGGCCTATTTTCATTATCAACAATAACATTCCTCCTTGGATGTCAATAAAGAGGGAGCACAGAATGTTGACTATGATTATTCCAGGTATTTGATACATTATTTTTTTTAATGTAACATTTTCATTTCTCTCGTTGTTTGCATAAATATATATTTTATTTATTTACTTACTTATATATACATATATCATGGTAGTAATTATTATGTACCGTAATTTTGAACAATTAGGTAAGTACCAGGTCAAAGATATGAATGTATATATTGAGACTCTTATCGATGAGCTAATACAGTTATGGCATGGCATCACTATGTATGACATCACTAAACCAATCAAGCAGAAGATATTTCAATGTCGTGGAATGCTTGTATGGACAATTCATGATGCCCCAGGACTAACACATGTTTTTGGTATGTAATATTTTGTTTCACTTTAATATAATACATAATTATCTAAATTAGATATACCATATTGCATGTTTTAAAAATGATCTCATAGTATAATTGTTATTGATCCATATATTGCAGGTCTTCAAACAAAGGGTAGATTTTCATGTCCATTTTGTGGCCCTAAGATGAAGTATCGTCATTCTCCAGACTTAAGAAAGATGGTGTTTGATGAGTTTAGGCACTTCCTCTCTAGGAACCATAAGTATCATACTACTGAAAAACATATTTTCAATGATAAAGAAGAAACTGGATTAAAACCACGAAGAATGACACCTCAATTGTGGAAGTTGGAATATAACATAATTAATAATCGTCAAGTAGCTGGTACGTAATTTGTGTGTGTGTGTGTGTGTGTGTGTGTATATATATATATATATTATTTGTTTATGTAATGTTTGGAATTTTTGTTTTAACTAATGAATTTATTTTATTGTATTTTATAATTATTGTTCTGATTTATTTTATTCTTTGATATCATGGTCATCATCGCGGTGAAGGTACTGATATTTTACTTCCACCTGGATTGAAATTTTATCCTTCTCAATTCGCGAGGTTGCCCTACTATGAGGACCTAAAAATAGCTCATTTGTTTGATACAATGCATGTCGAGAAGAATGTGACAGAAACGTTATGGCGAACCATAGATGGTGCACATGATAGAGATAAAATTGGCAAAATTTGTGCTAACATAGAGAAATCGAATCATGCAATGAAAAGTGTGATCGACAGATCAAATAACAATGGAGGTCGAAATTATAATAATATTCCATGGTTATTAACAGAACAACAAAGAAATGATGTAAAAGAGGTCGTTAGAAGAATTGAATTTCCAACAAGTTTTGCTTCAAACATAAATAATATCATAACGAAGAAAGGTGACTTCAGTGGGGTGAAAACACATGATTGGCATACCTTTGTTAAGGTAATTTTTTTGATATACATTTTTGTATGTTATTGCTTGAATACATATTTTAAATTTTCATTTTTTCTGTTTAATTTGGAAACCAATAACAATTCATTTTTTATTTTTATAGTATGTTCTACCTGTATCTCTCCCAAACAACTTCGACAACAATGTCAAACAAGTTATATATGGTCTTAGTAAATACATGAGGTAAGTAGTTTTGATTTATACGCAAAATCTAATTGCTACAATTTCTTTTTGTACTTAATGAAATGATGTATTAATTTACTTGTAATGAAATATATATTATGTTTCATTGAAATAACCTTGTGTAATGATTTGCAAATGGTTTTCATTGAAATAAATCCATCAAGATGAAATAAAGTATTGGAAGAGAGAAATTCCTCGGCTAATGTGTGAAATGCAAAAGTATCTACCTCCAAAAATTTTCAATGCACAAGAACACTACTTGATACACCAAGTTGAGGAGATTGAAATGTGTGGACCAGTACACACAAGGTCAATGTGGATGGTCGAGAGGCACCTAAAATCCTTGAATGCTTTGGTTAGACAAAGAGCACGACCTGAGGGTTCTATGGTTGATGGATATCTGGTATATCAATCCATGGTGTATATTATTCATTATCTTCCTATATTAGCTGCACCAGCTATGAAGGCGGTGGATTGCATTTGGGATGTGAACTCCATCAAAAAATTTGAAGTGGAGCACCTGTTGGGAAAAGGTAGAATGAAGAAAGGGAGAGGTAAAAGATTTATTGTGTATAATACAAATAATGTTTCATTTTTTTACATCATGTATATGATCATTATATTCATTTAGGTCTTATTCTTTCATAGTTTATTAATTAATATAATTTACCATGGTTATAAGTAATATTTATTAATATTGGTGAATTATTGTTTTTTTATTCAGGCGCTCAAGATTATGAGGCACTACTTTTATACATTGCAAACAATCTTGAGTGGATGAGTGAATGGATTGAAACATGTAAAGCACGTAACGACGGTAGGTTATCATGGCAACTACTATCTGAATTGATTAGAGAAGCGTATCGTAGTGGAGATGGAAATGTTACGGACAGAGAAATCGATTTAGCATATGGTTTGAAAGATAGAAAGGTAAGAAATTAATTCACCTATTTTATTCATTACTTATTTTATACTATATTTACAATGTGACAACAAGATTGATTTTTTAGATAATTTTCATGCTGTGTAAATTATATGATTAATTATTAATTGAGAATGCATCTTTTTCATGTTTGGCATATTGTAGTTGAAACACCACAAGGCTATGTGGTGCAATGGTCATAAATTTCTCGTTAAACAGTTGGATGATAACAGGAAAACTTCTGATAGTGGGATAACTGCAGTATTCCAGGTCACTAATTTTTCCTCCAAGAGTGACAGACATCCTTGAGAAACTGAAAATAGATATTATGGGTTTTTAGATGATATAGTTGTGTGAATTTAATTCCTTCAAAATAGTTTTGTTCGACGTCAAATGTTTAGGCTACGAATGAATGTACGTGATGATGATAGAACACTTATTCAACATGACAATGGATTTCCAATGGTTAAAACATCGTAGTTTGAAGCAAGAAAAGATCACTATGTTTTTCCAAGCCAATGCGAACAATTCTTTTACTCAGAGGTTCCAGGTGAGAACGAATGGTAATTTTCTATTAGATATGATCCAAGAGGAAGGCCAGTAGAGTATACTGTAGAGGAAGAAGATGATATTGATCAAGAGGAAGATGATGCAGTGGCAGATGAGCAGGAAGATGCATTGACAGATGAAGAAGATATATTAGAAGATGAACCAGGCATAGGAGATGAGGCAACAATTATTGATGAATATGTCGATGAGGATATTATTGAAAATGACATAATTGATGATGATGATGACATGGTCGATCATTTCAACACCATTTCTGAATCAGATGTTGGTATAGATGTCGATCAGTTGGATGAAGATCAAGAAGATACAGAAGAAGAATATTGATACAGATGTTATGTTTGAGTATGAGCTGGTATGTTATAACTTTGTATTTTAATATGTAGGAATTATTGTCTTTAAATAATTTACTAATTATGTGGGTTTGTTGCATGTTGTTTATTATTTCAAACCAATAAATAATGGCCTTACTATTGTACAAGCTAAACTAAAATTATATGCCATTTTTAAATCAAACCTAAGTTGGCATTTGAAAGGTTTTAATACCTATTTATATGGTGGAGCATTACTACCATAAACTATGGTTTTAATAGGAATTTCAAATGAATTACAAAGGTTTCGGATTAATCATGGCGGGCATTTCAAAATTTTACATTAATCACTATAGCTACCCTGCATGTAATCAATACTACAGTTCCTTGCCTTTTCTAATCGACTCAAACCCTACTGGATATATGCCTTTGTAGATCAGTACTACAGCTCCTTGCCTTTTCTAATCAACTCAAACCCTACTAGATATATGCCTCCTACTACAAAGAATCGCCTGTCGCACAAGAAACTCCAAAAAGCAGGCCCTTGATGCAAAGAACCACCCGTCGCGCAAGTTGAAACTCCAAAAAGCAAACCCTTGTTGCAAATAACCGCCCGTCGGGCAAGAAACTCTAGAAAGCAGGCCCTTCCTCCACCAGCAGGAAAAACGGTATGGCCAAACAGAATTTTGCCAGATTTTGAAAAGTGATTTTACCATTTAGAATGCCCAAGATTTGAAACAGAGCAATAAATTGGGCTGCTCATTTTCCTTGAATAGGGCATGCCTGTAGACTTAGTTTTGTTTTTAATAAAAGTCAATGTAAGACATAACGAATTCCCCAAACCTCAGTCTCCAGCATGCTTTCCATAAAATTTGGCAGTTGATTTCCATCATCACAATTTGGTATTTACAAGAAGAAAAATTGATCACCATTTCCTACCATTTTCCTTATGCAACAACATTTCTAAGAGGCACGGGTTTTCCCAATTTTTCTACAACAACATATTCTAAGAGGCACCGGTTTTCCAAGATCCAAACAACTACATCCTTCATCCAAATACAGAGTTAAATATAGAGTTTTAATCACCTAAAGTCATATAAGGGACCAGTTGTATCCGAAATGAAGCACATGAGAATGATGGTTGATTAATATAGGGTCATATACAAAGTTTTCTTCATATAAGGTCTTGGTTTTTCCTCCTTCCCAATCTACATGTGTTTTATGTTGTGGCTCTAATGTATCAAAATTTATATAGAGGCTGACATCCACTAGGTGTTCCAAGAGGATTCTTTACTACATCAAGCTCAAACCTCTATCTCATTTATTTCTTGGAGCTCAAATGTTGTGTGAACCTTGGACATCATTAAAAACTAAAGAGGCCCCAAGAAAAGGTAATTCATAGATACCAAATAATTATCTCTACATGGAGTTACAACACAGGAGAACAAAAAACATATTAAGATAGGTCTAATGGGAAAATAATGTTAAACAAGAAGAGAGGCAGGTCTTAGCGAGAATAATGGAGTTATTAGAACCACCAAAGATTTGATATCATGTCATATAAAGGTGTAACTCCAAACTTGGATCATATTCCATTAACATGAATCCATATTTAATATGGTAATATGACTCTTGATTTCATCTTTCAAGAGGTTAATTGACCTTTCATGTTGACCTATATATTAATATTTCTCCTATTATTTAGAAATGATTAAAATGACAAAAAAATGAAGAATTATATGTCCAATATCACTAAAACCAAATTGAACTACGATCTCAGCTTGCCAAAACCCGTTGAAACTTCTTTCAGTAAGGTCTATTGTTCTACTTGAATTCACTTTACATGATTTCACACTTGTTATCTTGTACATGTGTTATGCCTTACATTTTTGTTATCTTTTCCATGTGTTATGCCTTACATTTTGGTCTTCATCATCCTTGTCTCTCATTTTGTCTCTCACAACAAGTACCTATATGCAATCATGTCACTCCTTGGTCCATCACATTATTCCACATAAAATGAGCTTGTCCATTCCCATCATGCACTGGTCCAGATAACTTGCCTTGTCAACCCATGTGATGATTCATTTCACCCACTTAAATTATCAAGATAACATGCATGCCAACTTGTTTTACCCACTTAACTTATCAAGCTAACCCATGTGTCTTCTCAACACACATTGCACCAAACTATGCCATGTCATCTTATGCTATGCT
This sequence comes from Pinus albicaulis, assembly GCA_034641835.2. Lineage (NCBI taxonomy): Eukaryota > Viridiplantae > Streptophyta > Pinopsida > Pinales > Pinaceae > Pinus > Pinus albicaulis. The sequence continues at coordinate 1,333,926,297 of CM076582.1, read as the reverse complement.
AACTCCTTGGTCACACACTTACCTCTGACACCATTTACCATCATCATGCCATGTTAAGTCACTATCCAAAAATCCACTTAAACTTTATTGCACCAAAATTTAGCCTTCCAATCATGCATAACATGCTTGATACATTTTGGTGTGAATCCCCTTGGCACTTTTGCACGCCCAAGGAAATCTAGCCCACCCACTATATATCCAATGCACCTCTAGTTCATGCATAACACATTGCATTCATGCAAATAGATACTTTTTGAAATCGTGCAAGAGCAGACACCTAGACCATGACCTTCAAGGTCTGACACATCCTATTGAGATGAAAAAAATGGAAAGTCTACCCATGACATGGTCAAGATGTCAAATTTGAAAAGGATTTTGTCAAAATGCTTGTGTTGTGAAAATGGAGAGTATATTTTATGAATTTCAAAGTTTCAATTAATTTAAATTGGTTGGATGTGATAGGCTAGAATCACTACAAGGAAAAGAACCTCTAGCGGATGTTTTTGAGGAACCCCTTACAAAAATACCCCATACATCTGTTTCTAGTGTAGGTTACTAGAGGAGGTTGGCGGGTGGATGGTTTTGCAGATAACTACACATCTGTGGTTGTATCTTGTATTCATTTCCACTATTTGTATGGTACTGATGAAACTAGTAGAAAGTCTACTTTAGAGTTCATATCACTGCTATAGCAGAATGTGATTAAGTTGTTGCTTTTCTGGTGTTTTGTTTCAATTTTTTTGTGATTTATACACAACAGACTCAATAATACTGAAATTTTGAAGTTGATTTGTTTCGATAATTAATATACCTTTTGAGATTTTAAAATTTCACTACAAATAACCCAGTTTAGTCTCATTGTCAACTCGTCTCTTGTTTAGGTGCCTTAATGTGCAATGACATGTTTCCAAGACTGAATTCAATGCAAGGCATATTTGAAACTCTAACTCTGTCTTCCTGTGTCTTATTAGAAATTATTTCAGTTTTCATTTTGTGTTTTCAAGTTCGATATTGTTTTCAAGTTTTTACATTTATAATTTTATTGCAATGTGGTAGACTGAACAGGGCAGTACATGAACAACCCCGAGACAGGATTATCGTAGAAAGGGGCCAGCTGAAGAACATGTAAAGTGCCAGCATTGCTCTATCTTCAGGTATTTTAGTTATTTACATAATTGAAATAATATTAATTTTGTTCAAATATGCAAACACCTGGCCATGCTACGCCTGATGATTACCTCTATGAGGAAGAGCTTTCTTCATCCCTATCTCCATTGCTCTTGCTGCGAAAAAAGGCGTAAAAGGCAAGGTCGGAATTTGATAGTTTGATAGACGTGCCTCAAACACCTAAAACAGAAGAGAGGATAAAAAAACTTATGACCCAGCTAGAAACATATCAGGTAATAATAAAAAATCAAAAGGATATTTTTTTTGTTCTGCATGAGATGAATTGTGATAGTTTGATTTTTAATTTTTACATTGACTAAACTAACAAAAAGTTCTTTTGTATGTAGCGTTTTCTGGCACTTGTTGAACCCAGTGTTGGTGGTAGTGGGACACAAGGGCAAGAGATTTCCCAGCAACCCTCTCATACACCTTCTACTCCTTTAGGTGCCAGCCAAGAAACACACCCTGCCCAAGCAGACACCCAGCCAACCGCTGAACGTGTTGGCAGTGATGAGGCTGATATGGCCAACTTCATTATTGCATTTCCTAGAGCTACAAGTGTCAGCTCCACGGGGACCATTAATGTCACGTTGTTGGTGAATGATGAAGGTGTCCCTATAAAGCACGTACAAATCCCAAGTAAGTTTTAATATTTTAACTATTTCATGTACTCTATCTAAAACATATTTTATCATGATTTTTATTTTTAAATTAATGATAATATTTTTTTTTTCTGTGTAGGAAACAATGAGTTCTACAGGTTTTTGGAGAGCCATGCGTTGGTAATTTTTGGCCCAACCATATGCATAGGGTGGAATTCCCAGAATTCCAACCTGAAAAAAGAACTTCTAGATTATCTAGAAGCCCTTTTTGGGGTCGACACATTTGACAGAACATCGGTGGCTCGGGTAGCCGACAAATATTTGAAATATACTAGGGACACCTATAGGACGCAATTGAAATTTAAACCTAGATACGAGCATCCTCTCACAGTTCCAGAGAGTGAGTGGAGAGCACTCATCCATGACGGAAAAGAGAAAAGGGCAAAGAAAGAAGGAAAAATGCCAACTGGACCCGCAAGGTAAATTACAACTTTAATTCAATAGCTTTAATTTTTTCTATGTCTAAAATAAAAGTGTGCTACGTCATATCTGACTTCAATATTTTGATGATAGGTTGCCTGACACCTCGAAGGAAACCAAAGCTAGGATTGAAAAAAAGGGCCATCACAAGCTAGGCCAGGGTGGCTACTTGAAATTAGCCGCAAGAATTGTAAGTAGCTAAACATCTTATAATTAATTGTATCACCTTCCAACATTTTTGTAATCCTATCAAATAAAATTAAAAATACACAATCATATGTAATGTAGGGTGATGAATTCGAAACAAAAACTACAGAGGAAGATAAAAATATCGCTTTCCATTTCGGCTATCAAGCCGTAGTTGAACGTCGCAGAAGCTTGGGGCGGGTCCCAAGATCCAGAATGCCTGATAAGGTAAAACATTAACCTTTCAATATTTTTTTTTTCGTCCATAAATTTAATGTCTAACAACTTTGTTTAAATAAGGGGAGCAACACTACCGATGAGGCAAATAACCAGGTTTTAGAGCCAGATGTAGATGATCCTCTCGTGCAACCTGATCATTGTAGTGGGGACCAGGCCGACAATGCTGCTATCAGTGAGGGCCGTGACGGTAATTAATTTCCACTTATAATTTTTTCTAATTATACCTTGATGGTTGTCCTTATAACGTTTTTTGTTTAAATGACAGAGAATGTTTCCATTGAGGATCTTACCACCAGAGAGGAAGACAGGGCAACAGTCCCAACGGCGACAACTGGTGCACCAGGTAAATAATCTCATTGCAATTTTTTTTATTAATATTACCGAACTATTTCAATGATATTTAAAAACTGACAATTAGAATTTAATATTATCTGTTTTTGTAGGCGATGCCCCATCACTGGATGAGACCAGACATCGTGACTACGCAACTAGGTCAACAGTGCGGGTCAAAAGGCACGAAACAGGATCAGAGCATGATGATATCGATGATGTAATTAGGAGCTTTAGAAATAGGAAGAAGAAAAAGAAAATTTGATAATGTAAAATATTGTATTATTATAAGACAAACGTTACCATACTTGGAACTTTTTTTGCGTTATATAAAAAACTCATTTATCATACTATTTTTATGTCAAGCACTAATTTCAATGTTTCCTTGCATACTTTTTGTTGCATTGTTTTTTCATTAGTTATTGAATATGTCTTTTTATGCTCATGAAAGTAAAAAATGAAATATAGATTGGGTATTGGGGAATTGAGAGTGATGTGAGGGGGTGGAGGGAGGGGCCATAAGAGCTTCCACCTTCACGTGGTTGGCCCTGTTTAGTAGAGAATAATTTATTGGAGCAATTTAATCTTGGATCAAACCTCCCTCGATCCAACGTAGCAACAAAAAATTCACTGCTAACTTAGTTGCTACTCTTTTAGATCGTGGGAGGCTTGTTCCAAGTTCATGCGACTCCAATAAATTGTTCTTGAAACGAAGAGGAGCTTATTCAGGTATGTTTTGACATTTTCAACATATGTTCTAACATTATCATAAGAATGCATCTTAGAGTAAAAAATACTACATCAATTACTTGTATTTATTGTATAGATAATAATGGATTTTGATTGACTTGGCAGTGCAGGTACAAATCCTCTTGCATCATGAGCAATACAACTTGTCAACCAGGGTCATGTCCAGGATATTTTTGCTTGTGCGCTTGAACAAGTTCTTAATGTCACATTTTGTAAGTTCCTTTACAGTTCATAATTCAATATTAAGCTTGTTCATGATTATTATCTAGGTTTTTTGTATGTGTTTTTTCATCTATTTGATTGTAAGAAACTATGCATGTTTCCTATTGTTCACTATGATTTCTCCATTTACCACTCCCAGGATGAATTCGATTTTATTGTTACATAGGTTACTTTATTGTTACTATGATTTCTCCATTTACGATTTCATAGGTGACATCATGTAAAGTTGTTAATCTCAAGTTGGTGATGAGCTTTAGTTCTCTAGATTTGGGACTTTTCTGATATTTTCTCCCTCATGTCATTCCTGCATCACCTCGTTGTTTGAGCATGCCAATTGTCTACCACTTGTACAAATTGGAACATGTCAATCTCTAAGTGGTGCCACATTTCACCTATTTTCAGCCCACTTGACCACCTGAAAAACTCAAATCCATACACCATGTGTCTTTATCATGGATTGCCACATGTCCTATATATTTTAGATGCTAATATCATGCTTCTAATGTGTTATGTCAACCAATCACAGTGGTCCATGTGGCCTTGTGCCATGTCACCAGTCTGGAAGAGAGATTTGAGCCCTTTCTTTTCATGTTTTTTCTATTATAATTTTTTTCTTCAGGACGGGAAATCCCTTTTGCAATAGATGGGGATTTTCCCATTTCCCTGGAGTCATATCCTAGGGCACCCTTCAAGCCATCATCCAAGAGGCAATCTGCAAGTCTCTTTTTTTTCCCACTTGCCCTTGAATTATGCGCTTCTAGAAGACCAGTTAGGGCACTCTTCTAGCCCTTATTCCATTACTTCATCATTGTATCAACTTCTCCCACAGGCTACTTCTATTTTTTGTCCACTTAAAGGAAGAAAACACTACCCTAGGGTGAGGTTGCTCCTCAACTATCCCTACCACACTTATGGACCAACCAGCAATATGAACGTTTCCCTTACTTATGGAGACACCCCCTATGCTACTACACATTCAATTCCAGGAGCTACTTGCTAAGGAACACTCCTACACTATGCCTAACAACCCTCCAAACAATCCCTCTAACTATTGTTGTATAATCCCTTGTGTAATCCCCTCTCCTTCCTCAACACATCTGGATAGAGGGCAGCTATTCTGAGTCAGTTAATTTGATTTGAACCCATGATCAATGCGCTGTTGTTTTCCATAAAATTGCATTGTCCTGACAGGTCTATGTGAGATGGCCTGTCAACGTGCCTTTATTTCTCATCTCACAGGTCCAAGCTAGGCATTGAGTCCAATTTTTCTTCCTTTATTTCTCATCTATTCATTTTTACTATTGTTTATATGTACCAAAAGTGCCATTGCCAATGAAGGTAGGTGTTACTGAGAATTTTAGGTGCAATTTCTTTAAATTTCTCAAGTTTTTTCCCTGAAAGTTGAACTCTTGAGCATGCATTTCATCCTTGCCTTAGATCTGTCTGGCATAGCAGACTAAAAATGTAATGGCATACATGTTTGTTCAAGTGAAGCCTGGCCATATAGAACTACCACCTTTATGGACTCTGCAAGAGGATTGCCTTTTTTTTTGTTGCAATTAAAGTTGCATTTTGTTCATCAGGAAATACAAAATCTTATCAAATTTCAAGGTGTAATTCCAATCTAACTAAGATGGGGCGGACAACATGCCATGAACATCTAATTAAAAAGTGCTTGTTAGGGTTTAAGTAGCTTACAGTTCTTGTTCCTGACATTAGTTTTTGAAATATCAATTTGCTAAACTGTTTTAACCCAATTTTCTCTTGATTTTATGGAAATTGGGTGTTTGGATATAGAAAATTTAATCTCTATTATTTTGGCTTCTCTTAGTATGAATACAATTTTAATATGTAAAATCCATTACAGTAAGTAATCAAGTGTTCACTGGAGAAGCGATACCCAGTTTCAATACTCATGCTCTCCTCCTTAATATGGTAGTTCACTCAAGTCCTCCGCCTCCTGCATACATCCTGACCTCTGAATCAATTAATTGCGAGACTTTCATGCTGGGATACACCATGTTCAAAATATTTGCCAGAAGAGCAGACAAATTCATCTCCATATGGGCAGAGAGGAAGAAATTGCAGGTTTAAGGCTTAGTCATTGCAAATGGAATCACCGCACTTTTGACTATTTTTCAATCCTCCCAAATGCTATTGAGGAAGAAAAATTAAGTATATTGTTGATCCATGGACACCTGTTAAGCCTTTCAGATAGTTGGAAGAAACCTACTATTTGAGAGGCTGAAGGTATACCTCTCATATGCTTGGCGATCTCTATAATTATGACCCTACATGAGATTCAAATGATCATCTCTCGGGTCTATTATATACATTAACATAGTAGTCAAGCAAAGGTGTCGACTGCCTCACATTCTTTGGACTTCATATTTATGGATGAGAGTTTCTCATTTCAAAATCCATGGGTGGTAAAGGTGGAGGCCCTCTATGGGATCTCCATTTCACTATTTTTTGACAACATTGTCCTTCTATTTCACAAATCCAAAAACAAAAGTACATTTTGAGCTCATTCTGGGAAGAACATGGTCTTCAAGTCCACCTTGCAAACACAAAAGCATGTAAGTTAGCTCTCCTTATTTTCAAGGATAGCAGGTAGAAATGGTGACATCCTAGTCTTTCCTTTGAATGTTATTATTTGGTTCATCTTTTAACTTGTTTTCGACATTTGTATCAATGTTGAACAGAGGATTGCAACATTAACAACCTTGGAGAGACGATGTTTCCAACTTCAGTTTTAAGATATTCAGGCTAAGTTCTGGTTTCTTGAAGTCTTTTCATAATACTTTGTTACACATGACTTTCATTTTATTCTTGCAGAATTTCTAGAAATGAATGGATATCTTGTGGATTGTTGTAAACAAATTTAGTTCTATTACCATGCTCAAGAGAATTTAATGTTTTTCATTATTGGAGGACAGAGATATACCATAAGAGCTCAGTTCTATGTTGTAGCTTTTTATTAAGACTTGAATCAATTAAAACCTCGGACCTACTGCAACCCTATATTGAGGCTTGGTTCTATTGAAGCTGCCATACTTTGGACCTCTTCATTGCAGTCTCAGGCCAGGGATATAGCTACAGAATTTTGACATATTTTATGCGGTGAACATCTATTAAAATCTCAGATTATCTCCTATTTACTGATGCTTGGACAGAACTTTCGAATTAGCTAAGTCACCTATTTACTTAAAACTAGCACATTTGGCGGAATTTTTTTTTAAATATTTTTAACCAAGATTGAATGTTATGTACTACATATAGAAATCTGGAGGGGAATAGAGCGTTCAGGTTGTATAATTTATTACTTCAGTGTTATGATTTATCAATGTTCTGTTGGAAACTAAGTTGATTGCTTGTAGAGTTTTGTTGTGTTATTCTGTTGTAAATTAAGCATGCATTTCATCCCATTTGGTTATTTTGTCATTTCTAAATCCTGAACTCATCAACCCTTTCTGTCAAACTAATAAACCCTACATAAAAAACTGATAACCCTTTCCTCATAAAAAACTAATAACCCTTTCCTCATTGTATTGTTTGTATAATTTTGAATCGTTAAATTTTGTAGAGATTTATGGTTGGTTCTCGACCAAGGTTTAAGTCAATGTAATGGGTCTCTTTACCACAAATTAAATATGTTGAGTTTTTTCATCTCACGGTCGTATTTATTAATGGGATTTTATTTTAAATTATGACAGTTATTTAGACGGATTGTGCTCTTTCAAATGAAGTTTGTGGCCATTAATGGAGTGCCCTTTGTTTTTTCTAAGGTGTTCCACAGTCGTTCAAATAGAGAGAATTTTCTATGATAATATATGCTTTTAAAGAGTGCTATTGCGGGTAACTGAGTATGTTAACCTCAAACTGAAACTTCTTTTATTTTTCAATTGTGTGTTTGAAAATTATGTATGTTCACATGCTGCTGACTCCTGAGTGCCTTTCAGAAGGAATATCTAATGGGAACACAAACTGTCAGAGTTTTAGTTAATAGTAAATACTAAATACACATTCTTATATTGAAAATAAATTATAAACACCAGTAAAAAGACGTTGTATAGAGGCAGTAAGTTGGGAACTATGGAGAGGATTGAATTGCTGAAGAACTCATTTATGGAAATCACCTTTCAACATGTTTACAGAGAAAGAAATACTGTTGCTGACAGCTTGTCGAAGAGAGGCCTAAATAGTAGTTTCGGTATCATGCACTATCAGCTTCACAAGTCGGATGGGCAAGGGGCAGCTGGTGTTGTTCATTTTTCCTTAATAGGGTCTGTCTCTTATGGCCATTAACCTCACATATTGTTTTCCTGTTCTTTTTGGGAAGCACTGGTACAACTCACTTTTTTTTTTCTTTTTTTTTTCTGTCGTTTTGTGACTTTCTGGGTGGTGATGCTGACTACTTATCACGTCCTGGAACTATATATTGTTTTCTCTGTTTTAATATGGTTGTGTCCATATCTGTTTTCACAGTTTTCATAGTGATCTAGTCCGGTTTTATTTGGAACTTCCTAATCCCTCATGATACATCATTTGGCTCTGTAGCCTTGGATGTTCTGAATTTTTTATAATAATACTATAATGATGCACGCTACCTGTTTGAGCCACAATTTATTTTGGCAGAGCCTGGTTCCTTGGACAACATTGTTTCTAACCCTGTGACTAGTGCTGCTACTCCGGATTCATAATGTAAAGAGTAAAAACAAACTCTCGGAGAACTATAACTAGTTTTATTTCTTGGTCTAGAACTAGATCTAAGATGGCGATGCATTGAGTACAAATTTAGGGTTATAGAACTTGGAGAAAGAGTATACTTCAAATGACAGCAAATTTTTTTTGAACCCGGGCACTAAGGAGAGCTGGTCTCTCTCTATGTCAACAATTTCACTTAACACAACTTCTACTTAAACCAAGGAAGTCTATTTTGTTTTCTTTGTCAAATTTTATTTATCAATTTCATAGAAATTAATAAATAATTACTTTAGCCAAAATTTATTGTAACCCGAGCCCTTTGATAATTTAAATTCAGCATGCATTACCATACATATATATACCTTCTATTATAAGGTTGGCCCTTTAAATAAAGCGCTTTACTTATTTTATTTTGGAGCCTTTCCTTTGTATGAATATCGAATGAATGCCCGACAATCAAAGCTCTTTATCCAACCTCCTAAGGAAAATATAATAACCCACATTCATTTTTCAAATCTTAGCACTTAACACTACAAAAAGGGGTCCGACTCTTTTAATCATATACACCCACGCTTATAGCATCCAACTATGGTTATAAATTAACAACAAATTATATTATATGGTGGTTCCCGGCCCCACACGTCCAACGCAATTTAAATAAATGTTGAATTAACACAAAACCGCCAGTCTTCACCTGGAGTTAACTTCTGTGCTACTGACCACGCGATATTCTTTACCGATCAGACGATGCACATCAATATCGCATTTTTTTGCATGCCCGCCTTTAGCACTTCAAAAAAACGCGATGGGGGCGGTATTACCCTAGTGACGTGGCGACATATTATAGGATCGCGTTTTTTTTAAATGGTTTCACTCTGGCCCAAAGGCTGTGTGATGAGGGTGGTTTTGGTTTTCACAAACCCACTCCCGAGTTTTGAACAGTGCTCAACCGGACTTTCACCATGGTTAATGCCATTAAACGTAATAACTTCGCCTTGTTAACTCCGGGTCAAGCCTCAATAATATCATTCAACTCACCATAAAACACGCTATTTTCCTGCCTTCAACAGAATTTCAAAGTTCAATGGTAAATGAGGGATAACAGGGGTTTCACTCCTATAAAGCCTGGTCTAAGCACACGGAGCTCGGCGCCTTGTACAAAGACTCAATATTCTTCATTTGGCTGAGAACCACTACAAACTCGTTCAGCCAACGGACTCACTCTCGGCCTCATACAGGGTTTCTATATCAATTTAACACATTCGGATTTATCATTGGGAACCTCTACTCAACCACAGATAGAGAGGGCTACAGGAGATTTAACACAGCATTTTTTTTATTCAAGTATACACAGAGTTCATAATGTAAAAGGAGTAATTCATCGGAGAATGCCAATAGCACATGCACAGTTAGACAATAAGGCTTAAATCTTATTCAACAGATAATACAGTTTCTCAATTCAACCTTTCGCTGCCAAAATCCCCCTTTCACCATATCAGGGCTACAATTTATAATCAATTACATGACTCTTCGGTTCCTTTGGGGACCATTTTATTTCTTCAACCTAAAAGACTAATTACATCATATTCTAACAATGGAAACTGAACAGATGGACTTAAACCAAAACTATTCGACTTCTACAGTTTCTAGACTGACCCTAATTGTTCTAAAAGAAACAGACAGCTAAGGTATTGACACCTTGCTGTTACAATTTGAATAATTTAGAATCCTTCTAGCCACAACATGTGGACAATCCTCCACATTGTTGGCTAGTGTCTAATGCCCTTGCATCATCAAACCTCCGCACAATAATTCGTTCTTCATGTATCTTCAAATAATAGGGTTTTACTTGAGCAAGTACTACTTCTATGTTATTGAAAAGGTGTCTCTAAAAGCATCATTATGTACCTTTTGACATTCATTTTAGCACAATGAATCAGGCCACAAAGAATCATATAAAGAGAGAGATATGTCATAGAACTCAACTACCACATAGGCATAATGCCACAAAGATTTCAAAACTTGTATGTCAGAGTGTCACAAAAATTCAGTATACTATAATGCCATAAAAGATTCAGATGCCACCAAAGAAGCCATAGGTTCATATCTATCGTGAATGCTTCTTGTGTTTTTCTATTGTAAACAATTCTCCCAATATTTTGAGATTAGATGCTTCAACAAATTTATTGGCATATGATCTTTGATACTTCAGATCACATGTCACATATATACGGTACTCTTCCAAATTATGTTCTGCTTCATTTTCTACCTTCATTTGCCCATAAAATATTTATCCTTTTGTCAAGATGATTATCATAAACTTGACCTTCAACCTTAAGCAAGAGCGAGTTATAATAGATGGTTAAGATGTTTCAAACTTCATTGGATATTCTTTCATCTTCTTCCATAAATCACAAAGAATATTGTATCGAATGTCATGTATAGTCACATGTAATTGTTTGGTGTCATCATAAGTGCTTGTTTCTGTAACTTGGTCGAGAGATTAGCTTCAAAGAGATGTAGGATTTATTCTTTCAGTATTGGTCCTAGATTCCTTTAGGATTCAACCTACAGAACTTTTGGAAAGATGCTTCAAACCATAGTCTCAAATTAGGATATAGACTTTTGGATTGCAAACATAGAGCATAGAGGATAACTTACTTGTAAAAGGAAAGAGAATCTATCAAGAGTATTGATTTGGCTTCCAATAACATCTTTCAATGATGGCTACTACAGAGAAGATGATCTTCAAGTATATTTGTTATAATAGCTAGCATTCACTCATAATTTTAATTGCTTCTCAAAAAAATATGTTTTATTTTTTTGATTGTAAATATTTTTAAAGAATCAAAATAAACAAACATTTAATTATTTATAAATTATTTTAATTATTTAAAAATTATTATAATTATTAGAAATATATCTATTTTTAAATTAATTTGAGTGGCATTAAAAGAAACACACATTTTTCATTTCAAAATGTCAAAAATTTTCAAATATCAAAAGTTTTAATTTCCCTCTGGTTGCATGGTTTGTCTAGGGAAGGAGGGAAGATGCAGCCATACTGTCGCCAGTTTTGAGGAAGGATGCAGCCATACTATTGCAGGTTTGGAGGAAGGATGCGGGAGATTTGTGCCCCCAACTGTGCTCATAGATCTGGCACCATGGACAGTGTGAGGATCTCTGCATTGCTCTCAACTCCACAACTCCAAAAACAGGTATCTTATTCTTCAATACAACAAGAATTTTGTTTGGCGTTTTAGCTTTTTTTTCAAGATCTTGTCTCATGGGTCTGCTTGTAATTTTTTCTATTGGGACTATAACCCATTACCAACCCGATCTAATGAAACAAATGCATAGTGGCCTCTGTGGGAGTTTATAAGCCTAATCAGACCTTACCACAGAAGTTGCACTGATATCACTCATTACAGGCATTACACTGGCTAAGCTTCACTTGGCTTCATCGCCTTTTACCCCTTGTTGGAACCCTACTATGTGGAACATTTCATTGTCTAGACGAATAATATTATTTGTGTGCTTGCGCAGTGTAATCAAGAACCCTGAAATATCTGCACTAGTTTCATCATTACTCTTGAGTATCTCAGATCCCAATGAATACACAAAGCATTCCCTTGACATTCTTCTGCAGGTATTTTTTAAAGTTTTGTGTCAGGCCTTCTATACCATTTTTTGCGAGATTTGATGTTGTTTATTTATTACCAACATCTTGTATTCCTTTATCTCTTACCATCATTGCAGACAACATTTGTCAATACTATTGATGCTCCATCACTAGCATTGTTGGTGCCTATAGTCCACCACAGTCTTAGGGAAAGAAGTGCAAATACGTGAAAAGAAAGCAGCCCAGATTGTTGGAAACATGTGTTCTTCGGTAACAAAGCCAAAGGATATTCTACCATATATAAGCTTGATGCTTCCTGAAGTGAAGAAGGTATTGGCAGAATCTTTTTCCCTGTATGTGTCTTATTGAGATATTTTGTTCAGACATTTCTAATTAATTTAAATTCTACACAAGTTCTTGCAGACCCTATACCAGAAGTACGTGTTGTTGCAGCTAGAGCTCTTGGGTCGCTCATAAGGGGCATGGGTGAAGAGAACTTCCCGGATCTGGTGCCTTGGTTACTGGAGACTCTGAAATCAGATAACAGCAATGTTGAGCGATCAGGAGTTGCACAGGGCTTGAGTGAGGTAATTGAAATTATGTTAAAAAATTCTTTAATTTTGGGCAACTTATGCATGCCTAGACACTTAGGCCTGTGAAAAACCTGCCTGAAATACAAACATTAATTGATTGGCACCACCATGATAGTTCCCTCCACTAGGAAGAAAAATTTCTTTCTCTCATGCCAGTGGACTTGTTGGCTGGCTTACCATTTGGTTGACATAAAGCCTTACTATAAGGATGGACAAAATGATTGCACTTTTCTAAGTCTTTCATGCATATGTGTTCGAGTTTAGAATTATCGATTAGCACATGGTTAATTGCTGCAAAGTGTTGATTATGGTACTGTACAGTGACAGTAGCAATGGCTTTTTGTTTTGAAAGGAAATCCTTGTGTAATCCCCTCTCCTTCCTCGACACATCTGGATAGAGGGAAGCTATTCTGAGTCAGTTAATTTTATTTGAACACATGATCTTGTCTCTAAGAACATCCTCAAGCAACTTCCTTTTCCCTTGCTTTGTCTTATAGTTCTTGGATCCTTCTTGAAGCTTATCAATGAGTCTTTTACCCTGTTCTTGACCTGCAACTTCTGAAAATTCAAAAAAATCTTTGGAATTCGACTCCATGTCCCCTATTTTGGCCTTCATTTCTTTGACATCCTTGTATATTATTGTTCTTAAGTAGGTTTTTTGTCCATATTGATGTTTTCTTGTATGTTTCTTTTCCAAGTATGTTATACACCTTTTCATATCAGACTTGTCATTCATTTGCTTTATCTCGTCTTCATATTGAAACCTGAGATCATTATTACAAATCAGAGATGCTTCTTCAATTACTCTTTGTACATGCATCCATAGTTCATAAAAGACTTGTACTAGGCTGGATCTCTATACATTTGACATTGCCATAACAGAATTTTTTTAGAATTTTGATTGCCATCTATTCCATCTTGTGAAATCTTGGAGCTTTCCTTCAGTTGGTCCTCTACCCTGTTTATTTGAGGTCCATGACTTTTTATTTACATTGCATTTGTTTTCAAGAGACAATTTTTTGTCTTTCTCCTTTATGACAGCTTCTTGTACTCGTTCATCTTCGTATTCTTCAAGTCCTGCAAACAAACACTCATATAAATAGTTAGACTGAAAAACTTGACGCTCATTTGCCCCTGTTGATGCCTCTAGGATTGAAATTTCTCCTCTATGCTGGATTGAACTTCTTAAGTTTTCCATGAGACTCTTATCTTGTCTCTCATCCACCTCTTCTTCATCAAACATTGGTCCTCTCTCAAGTTCACAGATAAAGATTGCTTTCTCTGCCCCTAAGGACTGATTTTCATACCTTTTTCTTCCTTCAACTCATTTTTTTCTCCATGCCCCTAATTTGGGCAGAGAGCTTGATGGAAAACTCTGATTTCAGTGAGTCTCAAGAAGGATACAACGTTTTGTTGAACGTGTATGATCTAAGCCAGGGACTTGTGCGACAATTGACTTCCTCATTACTTGGTAGATCCATTGAAGGAATATGGTACATTAAATATCAAAATGCTATGCTTAAGATGCATTTTCTGAATGAATCTCTTTTTCTTAAAAAAGGTATACGTTTTGCATTAGTTTACATTGATGTTTAGAGTTATATTGAACAACTTACATTAAGCCCAGCTACAACTCGAGAAATTGCAGACTTAAATTAAGATAAGTTGCTTTGCATTTATTGAAATTAAAATTTACCAAAGATTAAGTTTGAACAAAGAATAATTAGCTTGTGTGGAATTTGAATCCTTTCCAGTAAGTGAGCTGAAATGTCAGTGCCCTCAACATGGGTTAGGATTAATGGTAGAGATCTTGGGTTTTCATGGATGATATCCATGTTAAAATCCCATGGAGTATATGAGTAAGGGAGGCCAAAAATGTGAAACGGGTTGAGGCAAAGTGAAAATGGATAGTCAACTCAGCAAATTGGTAAATCTCATCAAATTTCAAGAACTATGAATGATGGACCATGGGCTATGGCATTATTGTTTGAGTCATGAAGCATATGCAAATTACTATTGGGTTGAGAGCTCATAAACAAGAATCTCAACACATATTTCTCCAATGGTGCTATTAATTTCGATTCCAATTCTTTTTGGCCTCATTTGAGAAGGTTGGCTTCCTGATGTTGAGTATCTAATTATTACTTGGATCAACCTTATCCAATTCGATTGTATAATCATCCCTAGTTCCTTCCCATTGCCTCCTACATGGTTGAAGTGCATGAACATATTACAGTTATGGTGGCATTTATAGTCATTTTATATTTTCCTCAACAACAGAATAGCACTTAAAGCTATGTTACTGGATTTTTTGGTCCTGAGGGATGGATCCCCAGATTGGATCCTAATCCGCTAGGATTTTCCCGAGATATGTTTCGTACTTGTCTACTGTGTAGATCGAGAAAGATCCCTCATCCATGAAACGAATCCCAAGAATTATGATTCATAAGTGGATCCAACAATTTTGGTTTCTTAAAATATGAAAATAAAATGAATTTGTTTGGTATTCTGTATTCACCCAAAGTTGGTTATCCTTTGTGCTCATTCACGGCTTAACCAAAATTAAGTGACAATTTTTGTTGCCAATTAGGTGTAGTATAACTAACTCGGTCATACAACAAAGATTGATTTTAAAGTCCATTTGACTATAGATTTAACTCCATAGGTGAATATAGGGGTTCGTTCATGTGTCGATGAATGACAAAAAGAATGGGCAATACTATGAAATCCAACACAGTAATAGCATTGATGACATTTGAATGTATCTGAATTACATTGGGTTCACTACAGTTGTAGCGATGGGGTCGTTCTCAGTTCTCACGACTGAGATGGAGCTAATGTGAGTTACAACCTCTTGAATGGTTACGCCGAAGTAAGCAGTGGGTCTATTCAGCATTTTATTGAATTTGCAGAGGAGTCTTGGGCAAACGAGAAATGGCGAGAATTAAATTGGGCAGACACAGAAGTTAGAATTTACACCAAATAGAGGTGCATTCATTCCACGGGATTGAAATGTAGATGATTGGAGTTCATGGAACCTTGAATCACGAAGTAGAAGGCGGAGCATCGAAGAATTGGGTGGAACCACAAGTAGAAACAAAATCGGAAGTAAGTGGAACAGCAAAGTCGGTTTTGAGCCCAAAACCGTGGGTTTCACGTAAGTTATAAGCGGTAAATTGTTTTTTATGAAAAAAATGCGATATCACCCATTGTTGGACACGTGGAAAAAGTGGTAAGGCTAATACCATTTTTATCGCGTAAAATTGGAAGAACAACAGGCGTGCACTTTTGTAACGTGATGGTCGTTGGATTGCCAAGTGTGAGTGCGATGATGTGTCCATCGTTGGATGGAAAGGTACGTTTGTAAATGTTATGTGTATCGCTGTTGTGGGACCAACCCTTGATATATGTTGATGCTTGGGTCTAAACCTAAGGTCAAGGATCTTATATTGTATTTCAAAACAGCGGATTAGAGAACGTAATATATATTGACATATTATGGTTTTACACATGTCGTGAGTCATCATTATATTGGGTTATAAAGAAAGGCAAAATTCGAAGATTAAATATTCACATGAGATTGGTAATGGCCCACATATTACATATGGGTTTGATATACGTTGGCACTGAGGAGTTTTGATAAAGGTGAACTAACAATTGTATGATCTGTGTTCAACCAAAGTTATAAAGCCTGAGTATTAGGATTCATTAAGTTGGACATGGAAAGCGTTTGATATGCGAGCTTTTAATGAGGATTAAGCCGCAAGGGAACAAAGGTAAATTTCTGCATGAAGGATAATTTTAAATGGGTTTTATAACCATTTTATGTCATGTTTTAAAGTTTCATTTTTTTTTTTTAAATTGAACCCGTCGTCGCTCTTCCGACGCCTTATAAGCGTCGCTCTTCCGACGCCTTATAATCTTTGCTCTTCCGACGCCTTATAATCTTTGCTCTTTCGACGCCTTATAAGCGTTGGTCTTCCGACACCATGGACGTTTTCCCTTTTCATCGGTCTTGCGACATTACATTTTTTTTAATTTTTAAATGCCCGTTGGTATTGCGACAGTTCTTCCTGGCGTCGGCGTTACGACGCTTCTGCAAAGCATCGATATTGCGACACCTTGGGAACGTGTCGGTATTGCGACACATTAAAAGGCATCGGAAGAGCGACGTTGAAAACGTCAAACCACATATCGTCGAAATTGTGACAGTCTACAAACGTCGGAAGAGAGACAGTTAACAAATTTCGGAAGAGCGATGTCCAAAACGTCGGATGGAATATTGCCGGAATTGCGACAGTTTAGGAACGTCGGAAGAGCGATGGTTTGGGAAACGTCGGAAGAGCAACGGTTGTTTGGAAACATCGGAAAGAGTGCTGGTATTGCGACAGTTTGGAAAAGCGTCGGAATTGCGACGTAATGGCTAACCACGTTTTGTCTGACCTCGAACTGTCGCTCTTGCGACGAATATGTGTCAGAACAGCGACGAAGTGGCCGTTGGAAAATTGGCCAAATTTTCTAGTGTTAAAATGAAGGAAGAGAGATCTCCTTCCTATACATGCATCTTGTGTTGAATGGAGAAAATAAGGGTGATGAGAAAAGGATGGCCACTAGTTTTGATTTGCATTTAGAGATATTTTGACTATGATATTTATTTGATTTTATGACTACTTACTTTTCAGACTTTGACAAAACTATCTAGTAAGGGAGCCCATTTCAAAGAAATCACATCTTAAATTACATGATTATATTTATTGGTTACCCTGTATGATAATATAGTAGCTTGAGAAATATTTTTTTGAACTCAAGCCTTAATTTGAGTAAGGTTGGTTTGGAAATAAAATTTAATTTGCTAAAACGTAAAGTAAAGTTTCCCATTGATTTCCTACCTATGTTTACTAACATGATGCATGAGTAACCATGGTGGTTATGATAGCCCTCCTTCCTTATATAAGTAAGAGATTTTCATGTTTATGTTCTTTGGTGTTTATAGCCAAATTGATTTTTAATGTAATATATGACACATTTTTTGTCAACCTTTTGAATGGGAATGTTGAAATCTTGAATGTCAAGAAAACCTTTTGATGAACATTACAGTGACTTTATGAGTTCCTAAAGAGCTAAGTGACTTTATGAACTTGAAGCCTAATTTTGTTGAAATCTTAAATGTCAAGAAGACCTTTTGATGAACATTATAATGACTTTAGGAACTTAAAGGCTAAGTGACTTTATGAACTTGAAGACTAATTTTATCCAAGTTGGGGCAACCTTCTAAGGCACAAACACATTTTCTAAATGCAAATTGTAACCTTTATAACATCAGGGCGACTTACTCATGCTAAATCAAGTTGAAATAAAAAAAAAATCCTAAATTCTTGTGAATGTAACCTTTATAAAAGGTAAGGGTGGCTTAGTAATGCTAAATCAAGTTGCAATAAAAAATAATAGAAATAGCATAGACAAGACCAAGTTGATTCTTAGGAAAACTATCATAGGCATTAAAAGGACCAAGTGGCCGGTATGGAGGAGGACCTATTGTGTTGGAATTGTAATAGGCAAACCCGTGATTTTCGTGTGTTTTTGACAAGAGAGTAAAAAGACCATTTCAAATAGTAAGATCCCCTAGCCTCAAATTCAATCAAACAGATTCAAGTATAACATTGATATCTCAAAGATATCGTACATTGATTTCTCGAAGAGCTCGTGTAATAATTGTATTGATTTCTCTAATATCTCCTGTTAGGTGGGATAGATACTTTCTTGTTAGGTAACTCGATTTCCAACTGCAGAATCCGACCAGTATGAACGAAGTGAAACAATTAATTTTGTTAATATTTATTAATATAAATCTATTTTAAGTATGGATTTAGATTTAGATTTAACATATCAATTTTTTTTACACAGTACAAAATACAATGTGTTAGTTTTCATTGTTTAAGTTGTATTTTTGAACGATAAATATAGTATGTATAAGATCAAATAAAAATTTTAATCATAATTTTTTTCCTAAATAGATATATATGAAATTGATATGGATATAAATTAATTAACATAAATCTTCAAATAGTCTATTTATATCTTTTATTGAAATATTTTTAAAAAGTATAAGATTTAAATATTTGATTCACACTTTTTTTTACTTTGAAACTTTACATTATATTCATTTTTTTTAATTATAGCTAATATTATTTTTCTAGTTAAAATATAATTTTTATTTTAAAAAAATGCAAACTCACCAACAACCCTACTTATTACTGAAGTCTAATATTAAATTTCAAAAAAAAAAAAACTACATAGATTAATTTTAAGTTTGTCAACAATTTTCAAGTCAACAGAGGACAGAAGAGTAAGTTGGTCCAGAATTTTCAAGTCAATAGAAGACAAAATATTATTTAAAGGTCAATTCGATTTTTCTTTTAAATGATTTCAAAGAATAATATTGGTATAAATTTATTTTTGTATATTCCTAGAAATAATGAAATACATAAAATGATATTTTAATTTTTACGATACATAAAATAGTTTATGATATTATTAGTTTTTTTGTTTTTAGTTTTTTGTAATTTGATTTTTTTTTATTTCTTTAAATTGATGATAAGCTGGTCTCACCTTCCAACCATGCAAATAATATGGAGATTATATTGTTGTTATTATGTTCCAATTTAACATAAGTTTGGTGACGGACCCAAATCTGGTAACACTTTTATGTATTGAATCCGTCGATCAATCTTGATTTATCATTTGGTCTCCCATTTCTTGAATCATGGAGGTAGGTGAGGTTGCTCGGTTACTAGGATTCTTATGAGGAACGCTTCTATTCATTGCCTTCATGGGAATGGACGTCAAGAAAGCATTAAGGAGAGATAAAATCTTATTTTGAAAACTATATTATTAATCAAAGAGATTACACATATATATACATGAAGTATAGTCTCAAGATAGGAAAACTATCTTGGACGCACAATAATGTGGTTGAGAGAATATCTCAATCACACACCAAACTAGGAATATATAGTTCTAGCTACCTCCTATGATATAGGAACAAATTCCTTATATAGAGAGTCACAACCGCAGACAAGTAGGAATTACATATTCCAACACCCTCCCTTAATGACTACTTGTCGCGATATTGATTCACAAAATCTAGTTGTTGTCAATCATAACAAAAGATGTGTCTACGACTCAGATCCACCACAAATGGGAAAATCCCATGTGCAGAACCGGCAACAATGTTTGCGACTCAAATCCACCACAAACAGGCGAATCCCATGTGCAGAATTTCCAAAAGAGAGATCAACGCCTTTCTAAGCCAAATATCGGCGCCCAAATAGCAGTCCCTAATAGTCGCACTGATTGTGCCTTTCGATGCGACTATCAGGCAGAAAAACGTACCGACCCTCATGTGCTTATAAACAAAAATATCTGAGACATGTGAGTGAGGTGTTTACTGCAGTCCACCTACTCCTGTGAGCATTGAATCTCCTGTGTGCACCCGGGGCACCGTAGCCACTAAGGCTTTGTAGCCGTGAAGGCTCTATATGTGCTTTCTGGTTCACCACAAATCATCACTTCAAAGTGACAAAAGATGGTTTTCGGCTAACCATAAACCTGTAATTACAAAGTGGTATTTAGATAACCACGAACTTCACAGGGATACATATGTCTTTACAAGGCTTACATTACATACTCCAACTATTGGAGTTACCAGGTACATAACATGACCACTACAAAACCATCCTAGACTTGCTTACCATTCAACTGTGTGACTCATCATCAAGAGTCTATTCCAAAAAACTCAGAAAAAAACACACACAGACTTGATTGTCCATCCTCCTTTGTCGCTCACCATACCATTCATATGCTAGAACACACCAATGCTTTCTCGCTTGAATATTTCTGTCATAGATTTTGTACTTTCGAGTTTTGGATATACTGTTATTGAATCTCCATGCTTTACCTATCATTAGTTAGAGTCACGAATTCTAACAAAATAAATACATATTGAGGTCGCAAATCTCAATATGTATAAAAACTTCCAAGACATAATCCCTTCAAAACAATATGAAATAACAATAAAAGCACATTCCAAAATATATGACTATGATTTTATGCATTAAGGAAAAAGCACCAACCACGAATGCAATATCTTAACTGCACAAGCTGCAATATCTTAACTCCACAAGCTTCAATATCGTAACTACACAATCATTCAACTGGGGTAAAAATATGTGCTCACTAGAAACACAGAGTAAACAATCCCTTCTTCGAGATGGCAGCATTGCCGTCAAGTTCACCTCCAGCACCATTGAATCCTTTCCTGGAAATATTTGTGGATTTAGCACTCTAATACCTCTGCTGACAGCACATTGGAACTAGCATTTGACGACTCGACCCTTCTCAGTGGCCTAGTCCACCCTCTCACCATACAACAACAACACTCCAAATATCAATGATCCTATCACAAGCAAACATCCGCTGCGCATATCACTACTTTTGATCTGCACCAACACTTTCATTGACATTCGACTTCTTCGAGCAGCCTCATTCAAATAGCAGCAATTACAAATTGTTCTTGGCAAACTCATACCAAATAAAACACCACACAATTTGTAGCATCATTGCCAAAACACACTCGCAGTCACTAACATCTCGAACAACCGCAGTAGGTAGAAAGTCTCCAGCTCACAGATCACTTAAAATACCAATAGGCCATACTACAAGGTTCCACTTTCTGGTGCAGGATCTCTTGGGGAACAATTTCTACTCACACACACCACCGTGAACACTTCTCGAAAACAAGCTCACAACATTCCGGAGCAATTCAATTTGTGACACAGCATAATGAAGTCTAGTAGAAAACGATGCACACATAGATAGATCTCGATCTAGGGATGATTCTTCCTTTTTCCACTGCTATGACCGATGCATCTCTCAAATTGCTAATTCTCTTCCTTATACACATGGTGTACGATGGTTGCACCATAGTAAACAGCGCAGCACTTAGTGGGTGGTCAGATACATTAGCAGAACAGTTCTCAACCACAACCTCGTCATGCCCACTCAACACCTCCTCCTTACATTCCTTCTCAGTGAAATGGCATATGGCGGTGGAAGGCTTCCAACCAGTTACCATTGGGCACCACAGGCACCAACAACAACTGCTCACTGCTCAAATGCTTCGGCAACCTAGCAGGCCACGATAACCTATGATGGCAACCGTGAATCACATCTACAAGCAGATCACAGATCTTCACATCACAGGTCCTCAGCTTTACACACTGGCAACTCCACACCCAAAGGCCAAACGCGTCACTGCACTGGATGTGCACATATGAAAGTTGATACGACCTTCAAAGATCACAACACACATTCCACCGATCTGGTAGTCAAAGAAAATCTAAACTACCAGAACTTGAGTGAAACTCTAGCAACGAATAACTTTGCTCTACGAGAGAATGACCCAATTCTACCCTCAGCTACCCAATCCGATCCTTATCTTCTACTGCAAATCTTGATTCAGGCGGATCTTCTTGCAAAGTTTTCATGAATAGAGCTCTTCTCACAGTTCTGTGTGCCAAAGCCCATCAATGAATAGTTCTCTCAACAGATCCATGCACTCACACTCAGCTCCAGTCGGCTTCCACCTAAAGCTTGATCGCCTCTCCATGAATCTCCATAGCGGTAACATAAAATCCCAATGGTTTAAGGGATTCGCAAAGGCACCACTCACATATACTCTACCATCGCCACAAGAATCCCAACAGTCAAACAGTTCCTCTGCACACACAACGGACATCGAGTTTCTACGGCATTCAATTCAAATGGATGAACTAAAACAAAAAACTAAACCAAAAAATATACTCTCTCTTATATTTCCCTCAGCCTAGGAGGGGCCGAGGTTCAGGCCCATATGGGCTCTGATACCAAGATAAAATCTTACTATGCAAACTATATTATTAATCAAAGAGACTACACATATATATACATGAAGTATAGTCTCAAGATAGGAAAAGTATCTTGGACGCATAATAATGTGGTTGAGAGAATATCTCAACCACACACCAAACTAGGAATATGTAGTTCTAGCTACCTCCTATGATATAGGAATAGACAAGGAGGAATTACATATTCCAACAAGGAGGGGGGTTTATTGGGTGCCCGGACATTCTCTCATTCTTAGCGCTTTAACAATTCAAATTATGAACTTCGTGGAGGACCAGAGAAATCGTGTTTTAGTGGGTTCCAAAACATTGAAAGATGAAATAGGTGAGAATAACTTCATTATGATATATAGCACTAGAGTAACGATATGTGTCTTGATAGCCTTTTTCATTCCCAAAATTGCGGTGCTTTGGTTAACGGTCTTCATTGACATTTTCTCCGAGTTTTTCACTGTATATCGCCGCTTGTCTTACTCCATGGAGGGGGTTAGCCTTCCTTCCAAGGGTGGGCTTTCGTGGGTTTCATTTATGATATTGGATGTGTTAATATCGATATCCTAGTTATGGCTTATTACTCTTCTCGTCTGCACAATTAGAGCCAATAAAAGCATCTGCAATATCGCCAATCAAAAAGTTCCTTTCATCCTTGCACAGGATGTACAACCTTACCCTGACCTTGCAAAATATTGGAAGGCAATAGAATATCAAGTACTGAAATCGTGGATTGTGGTATATGTATTTTATCCTCAAGCCATCATAGTTCAATTGGTGTTAGGCTCATCAGTTGCACTCGTAGTCACAATTTGTATTGTAAGTTCAAGTGTTGGATGGATTGTCCAGGGTCCAAACATTTCTCTTTGTGACAATGCTGAATCATTCTTAAAACTCATAATAACTATCATGGAAGTTATATTCGTCGTTATACGATGAGTATTCATAGGCTGGAGATCGCTTGCATCTGTACATTATAATTAAAAAAGAGAGAAGGAGACGAGTTGGTCCGACTGGTTTAAGCAGATTTTGGTAGAGGATTTTTGGACACGGCACATTAAGGATAAGGAAAAATCAAAATACCAAAGGAATATAGAGGCCTATTGGACAAAGCACGTGGAATCGAAAGAACATGAGTGGAAGCTAAGAGGGTAAAAACATTGTTCATCTCATTATTCCCAAGCGAGTAAGAAGGACATTGCTCAGATTTCTCCTCTTGCTGCAGGTTATTGTGGTTTTTTTCAGCAAATTATTATTGGAATTTCTGAATATTCAAGAACAACTGAGAGGAAAATAAAATTCCTCTACAAACATAGAGATTTAATAAAAGAAAATTGTGGACAGAGAGATGGAGTAAAAACTCTGTTTCTATTAAAAGAAATGCTACTGGACAGTTATAAAATGAAAATCTTTTCTTCAGAACTATGCTTGTTCTGGATTCATAATACAAAAATAGCTTGGATGCTACAACAACGTAGTGCCACTCAAAATATGTTTTTCCTGCTCTCTCTATCTTTGTATTGCTCTCGACATATAATGTGTACCACACAGTCCTCCTTTTGTTCTCATCCTATATATTTTAACACTGCATACATTTGTTTTAAATATTGTAAATATTTCATATTTACAATATATATATATATATATATATATATATATATATATATATATATATATATATATATATATATATATATAACCTAAGTTCTAAAATGAACTTATCGCAGCGTTTAATAAAACTATATCAAAAACATTTAAAAACATTACATCAAGGCTCTAAAAGCTTATACATCACGGCGCATAAGACATAATACATTAAACCTTTAACCCAAGGTTTTAAACCTTATAACAAATGCATTTCACTAATTCCAAACGTCTTTATCCAAAACAGTTTAAATAGTTTATCGCATCCATTTGGGGTGTTGTTGATTGTGCACCCAAATGATGTGAATGCGTTGTTATTGGTCGGAGGCTGATGACTAGGTGGATTTAAAAAATTTATACAAAACACTTCAATAGCTTATCACAACCATTTGAGGATGGGCTGACTGGACTTCAATCTGCGCAATACGAGCGTTATTGGTCGATGGCCTTTGACTTGGCGTTGGTGGGCTAACCTTTATCGCAAGCTTTCGGGCCTCTGGTGACGTAGGCACAAAACCTTGCGATTCGAAGCGAATTGGTAGAGAGTTGTGCTGCGTGGACATGGAGGGCTCGACAACCGTTGACATGGGCCATTTCAAAACAAAAACTAATGGCACGTTAATGAAATGGTTGGTGAGGTTTTAATGTGGTAGATGAATGGGTTTAAGAGGCAGGATGGCGTGGTTTGAACCACGGATTTCTTTGTAGAACCAGGGTACGACTTGTGAACCAAAAATTGGGTTTGCAGAGTTTCAAGCACGGGGCTTCAATGCACGGTGGAGTGCAAATTCATCCAACAACAAACACTGCTCCTACTATCCTCCAGGAACTCAAATCAAAATTAAATTTCTGTTCTCCTTACTATATTATAGTTGGAATTAGTTTCCAACACTCTCCCTTAATTGAAACCGCTGCTTTCTTCCATACCCAGACATTTTCTTAGGTAGTTAAAACTTTTCTACCCCAATGGTTTTGTTAGTATATCAACAAGCTGCTCTTTTGTTCTACAATGTTGTAAAACAATTTCTCCATTGCTCACTAATTCTATGATGTAGTGATATTTTGCATCAATGTGTTTCGTTCTCTTATGAAACACTGAATTATTGGATAAGGCGATAGCTAAGCTATTACCACAATAAAATGTTGTGCCTTTTACCTATTCATGACGCAAACTTCTTAACGTTCTCCTCATCCATACTACTTGACATGTTGTTGTTGTAGCTACCACATATTCTGCCTCTGTTGTTGATAAAGCCACAATTGGATATTTCTTAGAATCCCATGAAATGACTCTTGGTCCCATATGAAAAACATATCCAGAGGTGCTCTTCCTGTCATCTATACTTCTAGCACAATCACTATTAGTATATCCAATAAGTTCAAAATTTTCTGAAGTGGTTTATAAGATTCCATACCTTTTTGTTCCTTTCACATACCTCGGAATTCTTTTTGTTGCCTGCCAATGTGCCTCCTTTAGCCTTTCCATAAATCTATAAATTAAACTTATAGCATGCATAATATTTGGCCTAGTTGCTGTCAAATACATAAGGCTGCCAACTATGCTCTTATACAAACTTGGATCAAAATCCTTGTTGTTGTCTTCTTTGCTCAACTTCAATCCCATCACTGTAGGAGTAATTGCTTCTTTGAAATCCTGCATGTTAAATATTTCCAAAATTTCTTTAACGTACTTTTCTTGAGAAATAAAATTTTCATTTTCATTTTTCTCTACTTCAATTCCTAACAAGCATCTCAATAATCCCATATCAGTCATCTCAAAATCATCCTTCATGACTGTCTTAAAATTCTCAATGAGGTAAGAATCATTACCTATGAATATAACATCATCAACATATAAAACAACAATGAGCATCTTACCATCTTTTTCTTTGATGTATAATGTGGGTTCTCCTTCACATTTCTCAAACCCATTTTCCAGTAGATAGGCATCTATCCTACTGTACCATGCTCTTGGTGCTTATTTCAGCCCATATAGATCTTTCTTCAATTTTCATACCTTGTGCTCTTGACCTTCTTTATCATAACCCGAAGGTTGTTCAACATAAACCTCTTCCATCAACACTCCATTAAGGAATGCTAATTTCACATCCATTTGGTAAACTTTCCACTTGTGTTGTGCTGCTATGGACAACATTTCTCTTACAGTTTCCATTCTTGCAACTGGTGCAAAAGTTTCCTCATAGTCTCTTTCCTCACTGATAAGCCATAATATTATAAGAAAACCTATTTACATATTAAGAAATTTCATAATAAAGTGGGAGGGAATATTTATGGTTAAAAATTTTATTACATATTTTTTTAAATGTATATACATTTAATTTATATTTTACTTTTTTTCATTAATAATAATAATAATTTTAAAAACAAAACGAATCAGCTCTCTTTGTTCCTCTAATCGATCTTCAGACTTCTTTGGCTAGAAATCTTCTGAGAAGTTGTTCTCCTCCCGCTCTTCGTCAACTTAGCTTAGGCTAAATTTTGCACCGATAGAATTTTAACCCACCAGCAACTACTAAAGGTTTGCAGCTCAGCTTCCGGCACTCTGAATCATCATTCAACTTAAGGATTGCGTCACCCTAGCTGGCCTTTGCGTGAGCAAACAGTCTCAGTGCAGCTTCTGCGCAGTAAGTGTGTGGGCCTGCGTGGATCTGCATGGAGACTACGTCACCCTGGCCTCTGCGTGTCTCTGCTTCCTTCTGCTGCTACGTTGCCCTCTATGGTTCGGCTTTCTACGGCTGTTGCTTCTTTCTCTGGTGCTTTCTGCAACAAATATTCTTCGGTCTTCTTGTTGGAGATCCAGGCTAGATCTGCAATCACTCTGATTCCATGTGAAATTTTCTGAATATCTCAAACAGAAATGCTACTGTTAATTTTCAGATTTACTACTCCTACTTACATTAAGTTATTAATGTGAAATATTCAGCATTAACATCGAAGTAAATACATCAACGACCTACACATAAAGATCTAAATTGAATACACGCACAATGACAAAGTGACACACAAGGATTTTCTAGAAAACTTTCCCCTGGAAAAAACCCAATGCGGGAAAATCGATCTTCTGGCTGCTGGAGGGTTTTATTATTAAGTAGATTCTAAGTACAACAAATTTGGGCACCAAACTGGTTAACCCGATAGAGAAATAAATTGCAATTATACCTCTGGTCTAGAGACGGAAAATCTAACCGATTCACACCCATAAACGAGATTTACAGAACTCATCCTTTTTCAGTCTTCAGAAACCACAGTGCTGCTCTTAAGCCCTCTGAGTCAACTCTACTAGCCTGCGTCAACCCCTATGCTGCTCAAGAAGGGCTTGTGTCACCCCAGACTGGGTTACGATGCCCCTGCACTACCCTGGTTGGGCCTGCACCAGCCCTGCTGCCTCTGCACTGCCCTTTTTGGGCCTGTGTAAGCCCTGCATTGCCCCTGAAGCCTCTACGCCGCCTCTGTTGGGCTGTGGCTACGCTGCGTAGCCACAGCCCTCTCTGCGCGGCTCAGCCTGCTACTTCTCTACCTCTTGTTGCACTCTTGGCCTAGGATCAAACCAACCCTCTCGCCAATACTACCCCTCGCTGCAACTGAAACACTTCTGAAATTCTTAGCAAACCACACCCTAGAATTTCAGCTTAGTCTCAATGCTCTGCCACTGTGTATGTTCTCCAACTGACCTCAAGCCTTTCCTTTATACTTTTCTCGTTGGGAAACCAATGGTTGTGATCTAATCTCTTATCGACGGCTAAGATTAAAAGAAAGCTTGATCCGTGTGACTTAAGTCATTTTCATCACATGTTTAATTTAATTAAATTTAATCTTTTAACTTTCCTAAGTTAGACTTAGGGTCCTTAATTAAAAATATTAATTAATTAAATATCTCTTAAACAAGATGGAATTTCTTAAATCGCATTCTGGGTCTTCGAGATCTCATGTACTATAGTACCTCCATAAATTTTGGGAGCTAGAGCACATCCGAAGCTACCCCAACACATCCAAAATCTCAACAGATGATGAACCTAAATCACCATGCCCAGTCGGCTCCATAGTTGCACCATACACTTGGCATATGTTCCAGGATCCAAAGGATTATCCCCCATTATAGAGGGAGGGCTTATGTCATCATTCTAACCCTTACAGATGGCCTACAGACACTTTTGATCCACTTGGAGACTCGTGAGGTTTCCCTTGTGTCCCCACACCCACTTGCGAGCACCACAGATTCTTGCTTGGAAAACAAGGGGCCATCCCCTTGTCCACTATGTTTGGAGTCCATTTCTACATCATGGCACCCCTTGGACTTCATTAGGTCTCCTCAAATGCCTAACGACTCGCTTTATTGATCATTCGACCCTTTTGAGAGGCGTATTCATGTATTATTGAGCTATTTAGTGGGCTTGTCACCAAAAGTATTGTTATTATGCGTATTATTTTATTTTAGGGGCTCAATTAGGTCGATTTAGCTAAATCGAATTCATTAGAGAGTGTATAAATAGAAGTGAGATGATTTATTTTCATCATCATCACTTGGATTAGGTCATTCTCTCTTGTGAGATTTTTGCTATACCTTTTGGAGGACAAGTTTGAATGAATGGATGAATTTTGATGTTTGGATCTCTTTCATTTTGTCTTGGAGCTTCAGTATTGGCATATGTTGATGGTTGGATATAGTCTTTCTTACATGTAAGTGTTCTTTTAATGCTATTCTTATTATTTACTTTTTTCACATGCATGTTGTTGGAATTTTTTCTATATTAGGTTGAAATTTACTGCATTTCTTATGCGAAATTATGGAAATTTGTTCTTTTATAGCATTGCATCATGTCATGGGCCATGTATGAGGCCATGTATGAATGGGTGAATTTTCCTACAGATAATTTATGGTAAATAATCTTGATAAGTCATCATTTATTGAAAACCGAAGTATAAAGTACTAGCAGCAGTTGTTCTCATGCTCTAAATGCCATGCGAAGTTGTTGAAGGCCTCCTTGATTGGGTGAATTCTTCCCAAACCACAAATTCTCCTTGACTCCAACTCTCCCAAAGGACAAGGCACTAATTATCCATTGTGATCATTTTCAACACTTATTCTTTTCACCTCCCTCTTTTTCTAGGCCTAGCCTACATAGGTCACCTAGGTCAACAATTATCTCACAATCTAGCCATCCAAACACTTTGATTTTTGGTCCACAACTACACTGAGTTTTGGTCTAAAGGCCCTCCAAATTTGAAGCAAATCTGACGGTGGGATCTCAGGATATAGCAAGCCCTAGCTCAAGGACCATTTCTTGCCCTAGTTTTCCCATGGCTAGTGTCCTCATTAGGATCATTGAGTTCAAACCTCAAAGAAAATTTGTCCTTTGATCCTCTTCTCCTCCCTAATTAGGTCAAGCCTCTCATTAGGTGATCAACTCCATACCCTTGACCTAATTTTGGGTATGCTTGGTCCCATGTGGTCCCACAACCTATTGACGCCAATTCCACAAAGATCACACAAAGACCAATTCTCCATAAGGATTTCGAGGCATAGGAATCATCTTTGCTATATATATTCCCAAACCCTAGCCTCAAGAATCCTCTTAGCCCTTCATAGAGAGCATATTGCCTTGCTTCCCGAGCAAGAAACCCATATAATTGAGTCTCTCTTGTGAATAAGCCTTAGGAATCACTTTGCTCCTTCTCATTGTTCCATTCATCTAGTGATCCCCCTTTATATTGGGTCTCCTCCCATTGGTGAAAGTCCATAAAGAGCAGGGAGCTTTAGTTGACGTTACAGTGGGCTATTACTCCATTGTTTCCCTTGACCTAGTAGTTTCTCTATAGGATCCCCGCCTAGGACCCCTGCTAGTTTGTGTGGTAATAATACCATGTTGAGAAACCAAGTGTAATAAAGATTATGCTTGATTTCTCTTAACTTGATAATTACTTGTGAATGTTTGTTGAATACTTATTAAATTTGATGTCCTCTTCATCAAGCAATTACCAAAACATAAAGATCACAGAGAGACAAAGAACACAAGAAATTAGTCTCCAAGCCAGAGCAAAAATCGACAAGGGGGAATACCCAAAAATTTGTGTCTTATAGAATCAAATCAAAATGAGATATCCAAGACCCAAAGCCAAGACCAAGATTGTCACAAGGAACCCAAGTCAACCCTCCTCCAAGTCACCTCCAACAATTCAAAGTCAACAAAAAGTCAACATTGGTCAAACCCTTCTAAAATCTGGTCAAATTGCAGAAAATCTCGGACCTATAGTGGAGGTTGAATTTTGACCATGTAGTAGCCTCAGAAAACCACAAAAAATTGCAAGTGGTAGTAGAATTAGGGTAGAAAATACAATGTTTCTCTCTCCTTTGACTTCCTCTCTCTCTCCTTTGACTTCGGCTGATTTTTCTTCTTTTTCTTGCATAGAAATCGATGTAATGAGTTGAGTGAAGAACAAGGTCAAGTTTACTTGTATTTATATATGTCCAGGAGGGTCGAATAACTCTATAAACATGAAGAACATGCTTTGACCAAAATAAAATAATAATAATGAATATAAATGATAAAAATACATTTTATTACATTATGAAGACTAACACTTGTTACATTTTTCAATAGTAATAAAGTCAATGCATAGGGAGCCTGGTGTTCAATAGGGCACAGTAATGGCACATAAAAAACCTCTACAATCGCGGCAATGCTTTCTAAAACTAAAAGAAAAGACCACTGGTAAGTATATTATGCTCTTGCATGGAGTTGTCCCATAACTATTTCAACGGAGAGAACCCGTGAAACATTACAAGCCTGCCATTTCGGGGGTTGTGCTTTTTATAATAATATTAAATAAATAAAAATTGCATGCATATCAATTACAAGCAGAACAATGTCAAACTAAACACGGGGAAGCAAAATGGAGAAGGAAAGAGCATCGAATGAGGAGATTAACCCAAACATGTCACACAGAAAGAGCCATAAAAAGTAAACTATTCAATCAGCCAGTCTTTCAAGTGAATTCTTCTTTCAGGGGTCAAAATCATGCATACATGAGCTATTGAGCTCTTATATTGTTGCCAATGACCCCAAAATTTGTTGCCACGCAACACCCAACCACAAACTTGCATGGTTTTTCCTTGAATTGTTAGGATTTGAGCAGAGCTAAGGGTGGAGCTCAAACAGCAACACCAAATGAATGCAGAAGTGGGTTGGCGACTTGCCTTCAAGGATTGCCACCCTCGATACGTGAGGCATACATCCCGAGGCATGCCTTGAGATGTGCCTCATCAACCATAACAAATATCCACTGCATCACATTAATCGCCCAATAATTCATGAACCCAAACCATAAGTCTTTTCTTATGTGCCTTGTGTATCATATGACAAGACAACATTAATCACATGCCACCCAAACAGTTATAAAATAATGCCCAAGCTCTATTTGCATCATAAATTCCAAACATATGGTTGTCTCATCAATGAAGTATGCTATGAGAGAGCAAGGCCAACAACATTAATATGCAAAGCATTTAACCAAGGTTCATCAAAACCTTTCAATTGTCACGCTTTATAACATATGCCATCAAAAGAAATGTCATGTCAAACCAAGATTTGATATGTGCCGACAACACGGAAATATGTACTTGTGTGAATTCAAAACCTGATGAAGATTTCCAAGACAATTGTTTCCCACGTATTTATAGAGGAGACCAACAAAAAGATAAATATATCAAATATTTCTTGCCAATTCTCTGTCATGTATGTCATAAGTCATAGCATATGCTAACAACCACAATGATTATGCAGTTATGAAATTTAAACAAATCTGAGAACCAACACCTTCTTATTTCCTACGGGGACCCCACCTACTTAAAAGTTTCTTATTATATCAAATTTTTAGAACAAAGTAAGATTGCAATGGCTTGCACAATTTTTGTAGGGGTGAGTCATTCATGAGTCAACATCTGTCTTCCTCATTGAGAGATTTGAGCATTAGTTTAATGTTTTAAGTCTTTCAGTTTATATTTCTCAAAGTAAGATTGCAATGGCTTGCACAATTTTTGTAGAGGTGAGTCATTCATGAGTCAACATTTGTCTTCCTCATTGAGAGATTTGAGCATTAGTTTAATGTTTTAAGTCTCAGTTTATATTTCTCTTTTTGTAACTCATCCCTTTTTACGTATGGTGTCTGTTTTAATTGAAAAGTAACCTGTTGACTGGTCTATCTAAACCTATGGTCCCACAGTTCTGGGAATAAAATACAATCTCTATTCAATCAGTGATTAAAAACACATAGTCTGGTGCCTTGGCATAGTTCCCTGGCCAAGAATGATCTCAAGGAACAACACTCCCTATCCCTAGACTTCTTTCCTAGGGCCCATGCCCTCTACACCTTCATCCTAGTTCCTTGGTCACTACCCTGTGCTCTAACCATGTTCAATCCTTTGGCGTAGTGTCTGCAAGTCCATGATAGTGTTTGCCTCACCATTCTTGCCAAGTACGTAGTAACTATTCACATTTAAAAAGAAAATAAAAATAAATGTTGTTGACATCATTTTGGAACTTTAAGGGAATTGTTACTTTTAACGGAGTTAAGAGTACTTCTAGGACAGACTACCTTAGCATGTCATAATCTCTGGTAACCGTTGTTAATTGGTTGTGTAGATATTATTTCATACCCTTGGTGGATACTCTACCTGCTAGTAAGCTGCACAGCTGAAACCAAAATTACAAAGTAACATGGAGACTAATATGACTAATGTGCCAAAGGCACCGTTTTGACTGCAATAGTTGTAGTCGGTGTTTAGCAAAAGTAGTTTCAAAACATCTTTAAAACGACTACTGCTAAACACTATAATTAAAATCTGCAAGGGAAGTAATATTCTTGACCTTTCGCAACCAGCAAAATGGAATTAGTTTAACAATCTTAATCCTAATAAAAATCAAATAGTACAAACAGATCATATATAGCGATACTTGATAACTCTGTTGAATCTAAAACTTAAGTTACAAAATTGACACATCATTAAGAAACATAATCTTTCCAACAATACTGTATGCATGATATTTTGCTGAGAACTATAGTAAAAGCGTGACTTTTTGTGGAATCACAAACACTACCCTACTTTTGTATGATGTATATCTAATAGAAAAAAGATTCGGGATCAGATAAAAAAAATTAAAAAAAAAAAACAAAAAAAAAAAATTAGCCAAATCACCAAGTGGAGCATTCTGAAAAGTTGCATGAGATCATGCCAAAATCTGGTTAAACACGAATTTTAGAAAGGAAAAACCTCATGTAAGCTACTCCATGCATTTCTATTCCAGGGAAGCAACTGCCATTTCTTTGTTTATCTCATATTTCAAAACCTGTGAAGACAATAGAGAAGTTACCCTATAAATATATAAATCAGCATGACTTTATTCCAAAACTCTTGAGAGATTGGCCGAGGTACAGATTAGGAAATGTCTTCACATCTAGACTGGTTAATGAAAAAAATAAGGATCGGAATTTTCATCTTAAATTCTAAGTAAATATTTCACTTACTCAGAGAGCCTGGCAGTGTCTGTGTCTATTGTATAGACTTAAGTTACTTACCCATGGTTTACATTCTCAGAATTGCAAGGCTCCAACAATGAAGTTCTGTGAATAAATTTTAAAGCCACTGGAAATTAAAGGCATGTAATATCAAAGTCTCTCTACCTATCATACTATGCAACATCTATTGCAGCTATGTTTGATTCCTAAAGTAGTATAAGCTAGAACATTGGATTGCACCAAAATCATCAGTATATTTCTTGTTTGCAGATTTCTGTGGGTAGAATTTGAAGAAGAGAAATGCGGAACAAGCTCTACAGTTTGATTTTCAAGTCGACGTTTCAAGTCCGGACCAGGACCCACCCATCATCAGTACAATATGTTTAGGGCAAATGGATAAGTATAAATAAAAATGAAGGGGGAGAAAGACCAAAGCCAACGAAGGGAAAAAACTAACCTTAAAAAGCACGAAATCCTAAAAGCCATACAAATAAAAATGAGGAAAACTATTAATTAATAATAATAGTTTTTATATAATTAATGTATTATTTTTAAGAAATACAATGAAATATTAATAATTATTAATGTAGAAAATATTTAATAAATTAGTGTATTATTAATAATATATTAATATATTATATAATTCTAATATGCTAATGGCATAGCATATTAATATTTATATAATGTTATATAATATATAATATATTAATGGAGAGTATTAAATGTATTAATCAATTAATACATTAACATCAAAATATTAATGTATTAATTTATTATGGAAATATATTAATGAATTATTGTATTAATATTAATATGATATATTAATAAATTAGTATATTAATATTAATGTAATACAATAGTATATAATCATGCTATATGGTACTATTAATAATGCAAAAAAAGTTAAAAACCTTAAAAACTACAGGGGATGATTGACCTGAGGGATGAGGGATGAGAGGGAGTCAATTTCTACTCACCTCAAGTTCGCCATCCCAATTGAGGTTGTTAGGATGTTTTATTATCTTGTGCCCTTCTTTAAAATTTCTTTTGAACTAGTGATCTTCTTTTGAGATAATTTTAGTGTTTTCCAGGCAGATATGATGTTTAGACTGGAGGGAATGTTCTGCTAGAGCAGATGTGTGAATGCATTGGTTCTTGATGCCTGCTCCATGCTCCTTAATTCTTATTTTAAACAATCTTCCAGTTTTACCAATGTAGCTTCTTCCACAAGAGCAATTGATTTTCTACACCCCTTTAAGTTGTTTCTGATCAATTCTGTCACTTACTGATTTCATCTTGTGTTTTATTGTTTCCAGAGGTTTGAATACAGAACCAATATTCCTTTTCTTGAGAACCTTCATCGGTATATTTTTAGACTAGGTTTAGATGATTATGCAGTGATGAGGGAAATTCACAAATGTATCTTCAATCAGTCTGCAATGTGTTGCAGATCCCTGAACTCTTTTAATGCAGTGTTTTTTGCAATTTTCCCATGCTCTGTCCTAACAGGACTTGCAGCAACTGGCCCTCGGGATCCCTTCTTGGGGCCATAACCCCATTAGATGCAAGTGATTCCACACCACAGAATAGTGCTGAGGCAACATTTCTGAAAAGGGCAACAACTCCTGAGCTTGCAGCTGCCAAATGCATGTGCTGCAAATGATAGTCATAATTACTTCTCTAGGTAGCTAGGAATAGGGTATTTTGATGGCTACAACTGCAAAATGTAGAAGTACATGGAATTGCATGCAATGAAATTTAACATCTATAATCAAAGAATAATACCTCCACCGCCACCTCAAAGGGAATTTTTTTTTTACTTTTGTTCTGTGCCGTATCTGGACTTTTAGGTTGAAGAAAAACTGATGGAAACCAATTATGAGCTGGCAAAAATTAGTCATAGACTCCAAATTTTGACCCTGTTGGAACAAGAATAAAATAAGCACGGGATTTAGAATCCTTTTATTACTAAAATAGATAAATAGTATGTGTTACATTTATTGGCCTTCAGTAAAAAGGAGAAAAGTGTTGAGCAGACTAGGTTCAAATCTTAAAAAGAAAGCTCCCAGGAAATTAGAAATACATGAAATAAGCTAGAGATAAACAAGGGAAAAAAATCTTTCATAGAAAAGAACGGTGGCAAAAAACACATTTTACATAATGGCAGAAGGAATAACATAATCATTGGCAGGAAATAAACTGAAATCATGTGATATATTGCTTAAGTGCTAGAATGTCCACAACCAAATTTTGATGGCAGAGAGTGTGTCAGATATTTACAGGTAAGAAAGTGTGTTTGATCTTTGTTGGTACTGTGTGACTTCGTTAGCATTATCAAGTACACAAGTGCATACAAACAACCTTGTTAAAGGATCTAAATTTCTGAAGGCATGAATCCATCTTTGTAAATTTTTGTAGATGTTCTATGCTTGATGCAAGTTTACTTTTTATCCCAATATCAGTCAGCAATCACATAAACAACAAAGTAAAATGCTGATAGAACATACCAGTGTATCGACAGAAGACAAGCCAAAAATATATAAGTGTGTTGGTGCATTACAGTGATCAGCAGGATGCTTCAACCAACAATGTCACACAACCCTCTAGGACAGCCAAAACGGTCAACACAAAAGTCAACCCAAAAGTCAACGATGTTAGTCAACAGTCAACGCAAACAGCAGCAGCAGCTAGGTCAATGCAGCAAAGTCAAAGTCAGTGTCTAGCCTCGGGAATAGTGCCAAAAAATGTGGATTTGAAAAATTGAACTTTTGGGAGAGTTTCAAGTCCGTTTGACCTTGTGCTGACCAAAGTCAACGCTGGTCAAAGCTGTTGCAGAAACCCTAGGCCAAAAACATAAAAGAGTTGCTGCTTAAATTTCCCACGTGTGGAGAGAAGAGCCTCCAAGGTCATCGAACCAATTAGATGAGAAGAGAGAAATGTGTGAGGATGAGATGAGTGAAAATGTCCTCCAACGTTGACCAATTTATTTCATTAGTGAGGGTGTGTGACACAACTGCTGGGGCACAAACCTTAAGGCCGACCTGCACATATTTTGAATAAATTCAAAATAAATGTTCGGCTCATCGGATTAAGATGATCTTTAGATCGATCTTGCACCTCTTCGAAAGAGTAATCCAATAAAGATATTGACATCTTTATCTGAGCATCACAACATGGAGTTTGGACCTAGTTGTCCAAAATTAACACTCCCTCTCAACTAGGGAGAACTCCATCCACCTGTGCAATCCAAACATCATGCATCATCCCACCGTAACTTGCTTTGTTGGCTTCTTTA
The DNA here is from genome assembly GCA_034641835.2 of Pinus albicaulis. Lineage (NCBI taxonomy): Eukaryota > Viridiplantae > Streptophyta > Pinopsida > Pinales > Pinaceae > Pinus > Pinus albicaulis. The sequence continues at coordinate 1,333,888,993 of CM076582.1, read as the reverse complement.
TTTCAGAACAGAAGTGGGTCAGTCACAAAGACATCATTCCCGGCTGACAGATTCAGCGCAAAGGTCCGAAACCTCTATAGGACTCACAAAGAGTCTCATACCAACCCGAAGTTGGTTTACCTGCCTGAAGTCAGTTGGAGGTCCGAAACCTCACTATACTTGATGCCAAATCAAGTGGTTGGACCGTGCCATCCTAGATACAGAGTACAACAATCTCTTATGCGTCCATCAATCTTTGCTACTAGTCTCTAGCTTTTCCCACCTCACTGGCCAAATGAGAGGTACTTCCCATGAGCCCTGAACTCAATGGGTAGGATGCATACGAGGCACAGATAATGAGAGGTGAACCAACTCAATCATCATAATGGTGGGGCAGAAGCACACCAAAAAGGTTCGAAAATCCTAGTCGTGTGGTTGCTTATAGCTCCGAGAAGCTATCCCCAAAGCCCCCCAGAGCTCCCAGAGCTCATCGTTCAACAAGACCCTCAGCATAGGGTCGTTCCATGATACCAAGATTCTCACGGAAGGTTAGGAACTTGACCTTCCCCAGGGGCTTTGTGAGAATATCTGTGACCTGCTCATCAGTTCCTATATGATCAAGCCTTACAGCGCCTCGCTATACCATATCCCGGATAAAGTGGTACCTGATATCAATATGCTTGGATCGATCATGGAACATGGGATTCTCGAACAACCGAATCCCACTCTGGTTATCACAGAGTATCACAGTGGTATCTAGCACATGCCCGAATAGCTCACTGAAGAGCTTTCGCAACCAAACTGCTTCACAACAAGCCATACTCACTGCAATGTATTCGGCCTCCGCGGTGGTCAAAGCCACCGACTTCTGCTCCCTGCTCATCCATGATATCGAAGCAGAACCGAGTGTGAAGCAGCATCCCGATGTGCTCTTACGATCAACCACACTGCCAGCCCAATCGGCATCAGTATATCCATGGAGTGTCACGCTCTCGGCAGTATATCTCAGCCCATGGTTTATCGTGCCCCGAAGATATCTCAACAGATTCTTGGCACCAACCCAGTGAATGTGATGAGGCTCAACCATATGTTGACTCAAAGTGTTCACTGCAAAACATACGTCCGGACCGGTGTTCACTAACAACATCAGGGCCCCTACGAGTTGACGATACTCAGTAGGATTTGCTAGCACAGGCCCAGCAGCACTACCACTCAACTTCTTAAAGTTGAGCTCCATCGGTGTCGACACGGACTTATAGTCCACCATACCAAATCTTTCCAGAAGCTTCACAATGTATTTTCCTTGAGAAAGGAAAATCTCGCCAGGTCTCTGCCAGACCTCCAGGCCTAGGAAGTAATGCATCAGTCCTAGGTCCTTCATCTCGAATTCAGCAGCGAGCTCCCTCTTGCACTGATGAATGAGAGGGTCAGCACCTGTCAGGAAGAGGTCGTCCACATACAACACCAGAATGAGAAGCTTTTCTCTATCAACCTTGAAGTAAAGGTTCGGATCAACTTTACTACGAGTGAAGCCCAGCTTCATCAGGTAGCTATCTATCTTCTCATACCAAGCTTTGGGTGCTTGCTTCAACCCATAGAGGGCTTTCTTCAACCTGCAGACATGGGTGTCCCGATCCTGGACTTCAAACCCTAGAGGTTGCTCCACATACACCTCTTCCTTTATCGCACCATGCAGAAATGCGGTCTTCACATCCATCTGATGAAGACTCCATCCTTGCGTAGCAGCAAGGGCTATGATAGATCAGATGGTGGTATATTGGGCCACAGGTGCAAATATATCATCATAGTCTACGCCTTCCTTTTGAGAGAAGCAACGGGCAACGAATCTTGCCTTGAACTTTTCAGCACTTCCATCAGATCCATGCTTGATCTTGTACAGTCATTTCGAGGTGACAAATGCTTTGTCCTCTGGTCTTGGAACCACATCCCAGACATCATTCTTCATTATGGACTCATACTCTTCATGCATAGCATCCTCCCAAACTTGATGCTTTATGGCTTCCTCAAAAATCCAGGCTCAAATTGTACAATAGTACTCATGGCTGCTAGATACCCTTGGTATCTATTCGGCTTCTTGCTTTCACGGAATGTCCCCCTTGGGGCCATATGTCCCTCGGCATCCTCGAGAGTGTCCCTGAGCCATGATGGTCTCTTCCTCATCGAAGGAGGTGGATCAATCGGGTCCATCGGTCCTTCAACATCAGGCATTGTCTCATCCTTCGGTTCTTCTTGATTTCCAGGCCTTGCTTCATGATCTTCCTCAGATCTCGGAAGATTGACTTCTTTCCTCAAGGAAGCATCTTCGTCAAAGATAACATCGTGGCATATCTCCACTTCCCTTTGACCAGGCACATAGACTCTATAGGCCTTCGAAGTTTCGTTGTAGCCCACAAACATTCCCTTCTTCCCAGAAGCATCCATCTTGCTCCTCTTCTCTTTTGGCACATGAAAATAAACAGGACATCCAAAAACTCTAAAATGTGAGACGTCAGGTTTCTTACCAGTGAAAACCTCTTCGAGAGTTTTGGAGTCCAGAGCGGAATGCAGGCATCAGTTTTGTATGTACACAACAGTGCTCGCAGCTTCTCCCCACGGAAACTTCGGTAGACCTTGGTCACAGCATGGCATGGGCAGCTTCCACAATGGTCCTATTCTTTCGTTCAGCAATGCCATTCTGCTCAGGAGTATAAACAGTTGTGGTCTCCTCTTGATGCCAGCTTCTCTGCAAAAATTTTTGAACTCGTTTGTCTCATATTCAGTGCCATTAGCGGTCCTCAGTGTCTTGATCTTCTTCCCTGTCAGATTTTCCACCAAGGCTTTGAAGGTACGGAACCACATGAAAGCCTCATCCTTCTTCTTCAAGAAGTATATCCAGGTTTTGCGAGAGAAGTCATCTATGAACATCATATAATAAGAACATCCCAAGGATGTCACGGACGCTTATGCAGACGGTCGAGAATGTATCAATTGCAAGACATCAGATGTCTTTGTGACACTTGAGGGGAAAGGTCCCCTTGTATGCTTTCCTTCGGCACAACCCTGACATACACCTTCATGATTATTTGACAACTCGAGCATCCCCGTCACCACCTTCCTTGCTTCGGGAAGGGCTTTGTAGTGAAGGTGTCCAAACCTTCGGTGCCATAGTTCTGTCTGTTGGATAGTATCACACGTCATCGCTCCTAGTGGACTTCTTCCAACCTGGTAGAGTGTATCAACTCTAAACCCAATCGTGACAACTTCCTTGAAACTCTTCTTCCACATACGCACCTTCCCATCAATGAATGCCACATTGAAACCTTTGTCTTCCATGGTTGAAATAGACACAAGGTTCTTCTTCAAATCAGGTACATAGAGTACATCCTGCAAGCGGAGGACTTGACCTTGAGACAAGTGGAGGGTCACAGTCCCTGTCCCTTCCACAGGATATGTGGCATTATCTCCAAGGATAATTTCCAGATTAGTATCCTTCTCAACCATATCAGAAAGTGCTTCCTTGAACCCAATGATGTGCCTTGAGGCACCACTATCTATCAACCAGACATCCATAGTGTTGGGTGGAGATGCATCAGAGAGGGCAGATACAAGAATGAATTCATTTTTTTTATCAACAACATTTGATTCCTCATACCTGGAATTTCTCGACCTTTTGAAAGGTTGACCATTTCCGCTGGAGGGAGCCTTCTTTTTTCCCTTGAACCTGTTGTTCCTTTGATTTCCATTCCTCTGGTTGTTGTTGTTGTCATCATCATCGGGAGAATCCTTCTTGAAAGGGCATTCTCTAGCATAGTGACCTGGCTTGTGACAAGTGTAACACTTGCCATTCTTTCCTTGGGCCCCTACTCTTCCTTTGTTCCTTGGACCACCAAAGTTCTTCTTCCTAGAATGAGCAGCGAAGGCAACATTTCCTTCATTTTCATATTCCTTCATCCTTATCTCTTCTTGTACACATATCGATAGTACTTCGTCAAAGTTAGGTATGACATTGTTGTTGAGAATGGTAGTGTTGAAGACATGCCATTCGGATGAGAGACCTCCAAGTGCGGTGAGTACCATCTCTCAATCAGCTATTGTCTCCCCAATAGCCAGCAGATTATTCCTGATCTCGGTCATCTTCAGAAAGTATGATTAAACAGACTCATCCCTGCCTTTCTTCAGATTCTTCAATTGATTCTTGAAGAATAGGACTTGATTCGCATTGTTGGCCTTGAACATGTTGACCAACTTATCATACATCTCCTTAGATGTGCCCAGCTCAGACATGTAGGCAACCAGACTCTTATGAATAGAGTCCCTGACCATCAGCTTCGCTTTGATTTCTCCCTTCTTGTACTTTGTTTTGGCAGCAGCAGTTGTAGTGGATGGAGGCTCTCGAATTTTACCCAGCACATAGTCCATGACATCTTGGTCTTCCAAATTAAGATCCGATGTCATCTTCCAAGCATGGAAGTCATCCTTCCCAGTCAATTTGTCATCAGCCTTAAGGCCATTGTAATTTGAGGAACCCATCCTCTTCTTCGGTGATTGCTACAAACTAGGGCTTTGTCTTCATCTCAGCTCTGATACCATGTAAATTTTTGTAGATGTTCTATGCTTGATTCAACTTTACTTTTTATCCCAATATCAGTCAGCAATCACATAAACAACAAAGTAAAATGTTGATAGAACATACCAGTAGATCGACAGAAGACAAGCCAAAAATATATAAGTGTGTTGGTGCGTTACAGCGATTAGCAGGATGCTTCAACCAGCAAAGTCTCAATATGGTCAGCCAACCAACAATGTTACACAACCCTCTAGGACAGCCAAAATGGTCAACACAAAAGTCAACCCAAAAGTCAACGTTGTCAGTCAACGGTCAACGCAAACAGCAGCGGCAGCTAGGTCAATGCAGCAAAGTCAAAGTCAACGTCTAGCCTCGAGAATAGTGCCAAAAAATGCAAATTTGAAAAATCGAACTTTTGGGAGAGTTTCAGGTCTGTTTGACCTTGCGTTGACCAAAGTCAACGCTGATCAAAGCTGCTGCAGAAACCCTAGGCCGAAAACATAAAAGAGCTGCTGCTGAAATTTCCCATGTGTGGAGAGAAGAGCCTCCAAGGTCATCGAACCAATCAGATGAGGAGAGAAAAATGTGTGAGGATGAGATGAGTGAAAATGTCCTCCAACGTTGACCAATTTATATCCATTAGTGAGGGTGTGTGACACAACTGCTAGGGCACAAACCTTAAAGCTGACCTGCACATATTTTGAATAAATTCAAAATAAATGTTCTGCTCATCGGATTAAGATGATCTTTAGATCGATCTTGCACCTCTCCGAAAGAGGAGTCCAATAAAAATATTGGCATCTTTATTTGAGCATCACAACATGGAGTTTGGACCTAATTGTCCAAAATTAACAATCTTTCTTTTGCAAAGAAAACCAGAATGGTTTTTTATTGAAGAAAATAAACCTCGTTATCATTTGGAACAAGGGCTAGGATCACATGACTAGAGATGAAGTCATTAACTAAAAGAAACTTCTTAGCTACAAGGATATAGCAAGAAACTTGTGAATTTATATAAAGAATGATGTTTGGGAAGAAAATGCATTAGCATAGGATAAATTGGTAGTCTAGTTTGAGGGGAAATTAATTAGGACAAGACACTGAATGAGACTCTAAAAAGACCAAAAGACACTGTAAAAAACAAAGTCACTCTCTCTTTTTTAAAATTGTATCTAAATCTGTTGGTATTTCTATGTTTTTGTTTCTAAGTGACCTATAAAATGGAGGACTAGCAAGATAGAGAAACTGTTATTAAATAAACACAATGTCGATGTCCATGCCCTTCTACTCACCCAAATTCTTAGCTGAGACTCCTTCCACAAATTCCTTTTGAAAATGACTCAGAACATGCTGTAGTGTAATATCCTTCAAAAACCCCGAACAGTCTTCCAACAAGAGAGTTATTACTACCAGACTAAGAAACAACAAAAATATTGACAGGGATGTTGGACCAGAAGAGATCATGAAGTGCAAAGAAAGCAGAAAGCAATAAATAGAATGAAACATGAAAGTAAAACAAAAGGGGTCAAATGTCAACTAACACTATATAATAATTACACACAAAAGTAGCCTAGTGCAGATATCTTTCGGTTCTCTGACAGCATGCTGAGTAGCAAAAATTCAAAGACAAATCACCATTTTAAGATTGAGTACGATTTCATCTTGCAGACCTTAGAATGGCATCCAACAACCAAGTTATTGACCTTCTTATGGCTCTGTAGCACAGTTTAAAGCTGCTGGCAATCTAGTGCATGTTTCTAGATGGATATGTATTGCCTTTGTAACTGGGATTTGGCTTAATTACAGTACAAATAAAGATCAAAACTAGAGTATTTTTAGTTCCTTAGATTATTCTCCTTTATGTAGCAAACAACAACAAAGGGTTTATTGTTAATATTATTATCATAGATGAGAATAAGGCATCACCTGATACGGGGATACGGGGATTCGAGGAATCGGATTCGGGTACGGTGACCCCCGGAACAGGATACTTCTGGGATACAATACGTTATATATTATTTTATTAAAAATATATATATTTTTTAAAAAATATATATATATTAATATATTAAAAATTAGATAGTTTTTGCACAAATTCATACAAAATTCATTGATTCAAACATAGATACTCATGAGTCATACATGATCATTGATCATTGATACATTGATACACCATACATGATACAATTGTCAAATTTACTCAGAAAGACAAGATTGAAGATAGTAAGATACTATAGTTTTCTCATTAAGTCATCAGAATCAAAATGTGTTACATAAGTACACTGCCAATGGCAAATAGAAATAGCAAATACAAAAAAACTACAGTCTACAAGACTACAAGCCTGAAGCCTCAATGAGTCAGACTCTCAAAGTCATCAATCCTCATCATCATAATCAGCATCACTGTCCTCATCCCGATCATCATGCTCACCACTGCTCTCCTCTGGCTCTGATGCATCCTCCTCCTCTGTCATCTCTGCATTTGCTGGTGTGGAGGATGACGCCTCTACTCCATCATCAAATGTGACAGGCTCTAGCACTGGCGCATTGAGATCCAAGTTGGCCAATGCCAACTCAACACTGCTGTCCAGACCCATATCATCAGGAAAGACATCCCACATCTTTGTCTTTCCCTTCAACCAATCCTCCCTCTGCCTGTAGATGAGACGAAGGTTAGTGTGCACATACACCATTGTCTCTGCCCTGGACTGCTCAACCCTGCTCCTCTTCACACTATACAAATTCCCATATGTGCTCCAATTCCTCTCGCAACAAGAGGATGAAGTCACCTGAGAGAGGAGCCTCATGGCTAACTGTTGTAGAGGAGGGCTTGTTGCCCCATGAGTTGCCCACCAAGAATGGGGCTTCTTAGCCCCCCTGTCTCGAATCAAATCATAGCCTCCAAATCGCCCCCTGCCAGTGGAAAAATCTACAAAGGCATCCTCCACCTCATCAAGGGATGCCCTATCCTGAAAAATCCTCCTCAATGCATCTTTCCTCCCTTGTGAGATTTCAGCATCCATGTGAGGAGGGAATTTGCGGGAAGGTCCACCATTCAGCCACTCATGGCTGTAGTATTTTGGGTTCAAGGAGTGAGCCAAACAATGTAAAGGTGTGCAATTCTTGTCCCATCTGCTGACAAGAATATCCTGTATGACAGTGAAGAAGGCCTCAGGTGATGTCTCATACTCTGGGCACTGACTCTGTAAAACAATGGTCCTCACGGACTCAATCATGGAATCCCATCCCTCATAAACCTCTCCTACGATGGGTTGGTATGTATCTGCAAATCGGAGCAAGGAAATGATAGGCTCCATGATCTGAATAACTAGATCTACCTTCTCCCACCATATATCATCCAACACTGTGTCCTTCACCTTCTTTGAGGCTGCTTGATCTGTCTTTCTCCAAAAAGACCAAAACTCTGAAATAACCATAGACCCAAGAGCGGTCTTGACCTCCCTCAACCTCTTCAACATGATGAATGAAGAGGCAAACCGTGTATCTACAATCTTCAACAATGATAGATTGTTGTACTCCTTGTAGATAGTGAGGGCATTTGTATGGTTTTGTACAAAGTTGCGGATATGTCGTGCATCCTCAATAATGGCTCCAATCCAAAGCACATCAGAAGCAATAGATTTCAGTGCCAAGTTCAATGAATGGACAATGCAAGGGGTCCAAAATACTTGTGGATATTTTTCTTCCACAATCATGCCAGCGGCCTTGCAAAAAGGTGCATTATTTGTAATGATTTGCACACAACAATCCACACCTACATTTTCAATAACTTTAATAAACAACTCACCCATATATTGTGCATCCTTGTACTGTCCAAGTGCATCCACTGATTTCAAGAAAACTGGACCATTCAAGGATGACACCATGAAGTTGATGAGTGGGTGGCGTGTTGTATCTGTCCATCCATCAGAAACAATGCTAACCCCAGATGTTGGCCATGTTGATTTAATAGGCTCAAGCATTTTGTCCACCTCTTTCTTTGCCTTTGTCAACAATGTGGTTCTGAGCTTCTCTGACCCAGGAGGCACATAACCTGATGGAGCCCCATGACTAAGAGCTCGACACATCTCAATAAATAGAGGTGATTGTGCAACATTAAAGGATATGAAGTTCTGATAGAAAATAAATGCAATGGTGAGATCAAGCTTTTCCCTCTTCTCTTTTTGGAAAATCTTGTCCATTGGACCAACTGCAGTTGCCTTTCTCTTTGCTGATTGTCCCCTACTAAAAGTCTCAAAAGGGAACTTGTTGTTGCTTTTCCTTAAGAATGGAAGGGGGTCATCATTCTTGTTTTTATTTTTATTTTGCTGCCACATTTGCCTCACCAATACCCTGCTCTTTCTCCAATTCCTTCCTCTTTGGCGATTCAATTGTTGTACAACATTTAATGCCACAACCTAGAATACCCAACAAATGAGCTTTCACACGGAAATATGTGCAAGTGAAATGGCCGTTGCAAAAATTGCATTTCCATGAACAATTTCCTCCTCCCTTTTTTCCTGCCCCTCCCTCTCTTGTCACATATTTCCACAATGGGTATTTGGGGTCAACAATTTGTTTTCCCTGCACATTTGAAATTGTTGTTGCAGCCCCACTTCCAATGGATGGAATACTTGCAAACCCTGATGAAAGAGGGACAGGAGGGGCATCTCCAATGGGGACATTCTTCCCCTTTCTTTGCCCCTGTCTTGCTGCCTTTGATTGAGCCATAAATACTGTAAAAAATAAACAAAAATAACCAAATATATAAAACATATGCACATGCAAACACTAACAGCAAACTAAATGCAAAATATAGAGGGGCAATGCACTTACCGGATGCTCGAATCTCTTTGAAAGAACTCCCTTTCTCCTTGCTCACACTAGCTCTCCTTCTCACTTCACAAAATGAAATGGGTGAGAAACAATGAGGAAAAACCTCACTTTATAGAAGAAACAGTGCCTTTTTTTTAACCGGCGAGTCCGGCCGTATCCGGTTCACCGAGTACGGCGTATCCGTACGGGGTACGGTCGCGATACGTCGTACCCTATACGAATACGCCGTACTCGGTGTATTGGGGCTGAATCTTGTATGAATTCATATCCGATATGGCGATTCGGGATTCGTTGACCCTTTTGGACGAATCCGGTTACTTAGGCCACAACCATGACCTAAAAATCAACTATAATTACAAATAAGGAAAACAAAACAACACTTCTAGGTAGTTGTAGGCTAGAAAGACAATGGAAGAGCAGTGCACAACAGAAGGTCTACATGTCAGTAATGTGGAACCCATGTTATTGGGATGGGGAGGGGAGAGGATGGTTAAGGAATCTGAGGTTTTTGTGGAGGGTAGAGTTTCTGGATCTAGGGAGGGCAAGGAAAAGAAGTGAAGCAATGGACCTTTTGGAAGAGCAAATTCATATCTAGATGAAGGTGGGATTTCAAGGAAGTATTGTCTTAAAATCAGTTATAGTGAGAGGAAGATCTCTCTTCTCCACAATTGGATTATCAATGATATGGCGATACTCAAGGACACAACATTGTTCGTCTATTTTTGCAAGAGAAAGCTTCCAGCATTAGAGCTGATCTCTTGGTTTGAGGAGACATGGGACAAGGTTATCCATGGAAAGGTCAAAGTCTACCCTATTAATTGGGATTTTTTTCTTTTTTTTTGAAAATTTGGAGGAAAAAGAAGCAAAACTTAATGGTCCCATGGCTCTATGGAGATGTGGGTTTGAGTCCTTTTTCCTAGAATGAGCACTTTGATTCCTCATGGGCAATAAGAGATAGCCAAATGGCAGGGCTACCTCTCCACCTATGAAGTCCAAAAAATTTGGAGTTATGGGGGATCCTCTAGGATCATTTTGGTGTACAACTCTTGACACCCTATGTCTGGAAGGTTTTCCCAAATTCTTATTTTAATGGATCGAAATGGCAGTCTCCCAGATTAAATGTCTCTTAAATGTGACGACAATTAGAGGTCGCAAGAGCTGGGCTATAACAATATTCCCTTTCATTGTCAAGTTTGTCATAAGGTTGGTCATATTCTATGGGATTGTTTCAAGACACCGACATATAAAAAAAGGAAATTGTCTAGGTGCCATAAGAGTTCTAGTCTTCCAAGGGAGGGTGGCAATGGAATCTCTCCTATGGGAGATGAGGCATTTGCTGGATTGCCTTCTAATTCACAGCATTTGGACTCCAACTAGATGCTTATGGGTTGTAAAGTTCTTGGTTCTAACAGAACCACAAAGTCAAAGGCTCCTTTGTCAAATTGCCAAGCAATGTAAATCCTACGTCTTCTCATACAAATGGTGGATGCCTTGGGTGATCTCTCACAAAGAATAGCAACTAACCATTTGCCTTCTACAAATCAAACTTGCGATGTAGTCAATAGCTCCAAAGGTATTAATAAATTCCATGGTGTTCCCCTTGAGAAGACCTCTCCTACAAACACTGAATAATCAGAGTTTTCTACTTTCTTGGTTTGGAAGCTATAGTTTGTCCAACTTTGATGGAGGGTGATGATCCTCCTTTGTTGGGTATAGAGAGTGACCCCCCCATCACTTATTTGTTTTGTGAAATTCAAGGCGAGGGGATCACTCCTTTGATCAATCCATGAGAGCTTAAGTCAAAAGAGTCCCCTTGTATGGTTACTCAATTGGGTTTGGGAAAACATTTCTCTCACTTCTTTAGAAGATTTTTCATTTTTTCATCTAATTCCAGGTTCTTTTGGAGCTTGAAAGGTGACTAAGGAGGGTTCCGAGTGTCTCATCTGTAGCTATATTGTGGGTGATCATAATGAGTCCTTCCCAACATCTTTGAGGTCTTTTCTCTACAGCCTAGGTGGATTCAAATGTTTGTGGTGATTAGATATACAATTCCAAGGTTAGTGTTGTTTTTCTTCTAAAGGCAAAAGACTGTGGTATATTCCTTCGGATATTTCCCGACTTAGTTTGTGGACAAACAAGACAAGATTGAAGCCTCACTCTCAATGTTTCAGTTTGATGCCCTATTGGAGTTCATAAATCAGCTAGGCGAGATTGAATCCTCACCCTCAATGTTTTAATTTAATGCCCCATTAGAGTTTTTTCTGAAGCAGTCTTCATAGGACTATCTCGGTCTATGCAAGATTTTGCCTAGGTATGAATAATTGTTTTGTGGCTATTTTTAGGGCATGTGTATAGTGAGGCCTTTTGGAATCACTTAGTTATGGTTCTTTTTCCCACATTAGATATTTTTCGAAAATGCTTGTTGATTGAGATCTGGGGGGTGTTAGTTTTTGGTAGCAGCGGATTGGTGTTCTAGTCTCTATGGTGTCTATGAAGCTAGGGAACACATTTTCTCTAACCCAGAAAAGGTTTCGCGAGAAAACACCTCAATTAGATTAATTGACCAATTATTAAAATTTCCCTAAGTCTAATTTAGGAAAATTGGTTAATTAAATCGAATTAATTGAGGAAATTTGATTTTGCTCTAGAGATTTTTGGAAAAGTCATTTGATGGAGCCAAGATGATCTTAGCCATCGATTATGATTAGATCATGGCCATTGATTGCCCAACGAGAAATTATAAGAGCAAGTCGATGGAGTTAGAGAGACACACTTGAGCAGTTCGATTTACCCAGTCGCAGAGTTAGCAAGAGCGTAGTTGAAGCAAAGGAAAACACCGCCAGAAATATTTTCAGTAGAGATTTGAGAGAAGAATTCTGAAGGAGTTTCCACAGTGATTTCTAGTTCCAGAGGAAGGAAGGAGGTCAATTTTATCTGCAGAAGAGTAGGTCGATTCAGCTAGTGTGAGTAGCCAGTTAGCCAGTGCGAGTTGTAGAGGAGAACTCGATTCAATATGCCACTGTCAGGTGATGGATCTATCACCCAGAGGCAGAGCGAGTGGGTCTAGCAATTTGTTGGAGGCAGTTTTATTGCAGAAATATTTTCCAAGAGGTTGTGTGAATTTTCCAGAGTAGGCACTGCACATTTCTAGGCAACAATGCGAGTACCAGGAGGAGGTGCGAGTTCACTGGAGGAGGTCGTTTTGATTTGCAGAGGAGACTTTGTGCCTCCAGATTATTTTTGCCAATGGAGATTATTACTTGTCGGAGCTTTTCCATTATCAAGCAAGCAAATTGACGAACTCTTAAATTGTTGAAGAATTAATAATATAAAGCCTCATTTGCTGAACTAGTTTTCCCTACACAGGGATTTTTCCAAGGACTATTGTCCAAAAATATTGGTGTCCATATTTTTGTGTGTGCATTATTTTCTTAGTTCCTAAATTTTATTTGTAAAGATTGCAATAGTGAATTAATCGTTATTTGTCAAATTAAAATTCTGAAGACAAATAATCTCTAGTAAAGATAAGATTAAATTCCAATTATTATAATCATAGAAATCTCATAACGATTAATTCTAGCTTTGCAATCGTGGAAATTTAACATGGTATCCAAGCATATCTAGGCGCAATAGTTTTGCAGTGGTAAATCATCGCAGGGCACAGGAAGAAAAGCACACAGGGGTTTTTACCTAGATCGATATCTTCAGTTCAATTTCTCTAGAGTATTTGAGTTCACAAATTTCCAGAGATGGTCGCAGCAAGAATGAGAGATCAGGATAGATTGGATGGAGCCTCAAACATTGGAGTCTAGAAGGACAGGATGTTGTTCTTGTTGGACGAATTTGTGAAAAATTCTGAATCTACACTGGAAATCCTACTGCAATAAATCTGATTTGCATTACCTACTTGCCTTATTTAAATTACAAGTTGTTTTTCTGAATATTCAGTAAAAATGCTAATGCAAACACACTATAGCCTACACAATTATACAGATCAAGTACTGAAAAATAAGAGGAACAACCAGACAAAGGACACACAAATTTTTCGAACAAATGTCCCCAGAAAAACCCAATGCAGGAAAATCGATGCAGCAGTTCTGAGGGTTTATATTATTATGCAGATTTTTGAAGAGAATCTAAGGTGCCAAATCTGGCTCACCCAACAGAGAAAATCCTCGGCAGAAGTACATGTATCTGGAGACGGATATTTTAGCAGATCCAGCGGCAGAATGAAGAAACCCCACAGGTGACTGTGCAGTCCTCAGTGTTGTGCGGCAATAGCTGCAGCTAGCTCTGCATTGAGACTACGTCACCTCTCCTAGTGGTTGCGTCACCCTCTCCATGAGCCTTCCCAGCTCAGAAATCGATATGTTGGATGACTGCCCAATCTGCCCCACAGAAACCCCAGCGCAGCTACTCAAGTGACTGTGTCACCCTCTCTAGCTCTCCGTCACCTTCTCTGGCTCTGCGTCACTCCTGCGTGAGTCCTGTTGGCTCTGCGTCACTCTTGCATGAGTCTTGTTGGCTCTGTGTCACCCTCTCTGAGCTGCGTTGTCCCTCCTGGTGTTGATCTGCCTCTCTGCAATTGTATTCTCAGCCTTGGATGGAAATCCCGCTGCCGAACTGCCCCTCACTGCACTGAATTACTCAAATCTGATCTTCGTCCAAGCACTGCTTCATCAAAAGAATTCAATCTCTAAATCCAGTCTCTGTGTGTGTTCTCCAACTGACCCCAAGCCTTCCTTTAATACTTTTCCTATTGATGAATCAACGGTCGTGATCTAATCTCTAATCGACGACTAAGATTAGAAAAGACTTGATCTTCGTCACTTAGAACATTCTCACCCACATGTTAAATTAATTCACTTTAATTATTTAATTTCCTTAAGTTTAGACTTAGGGTCCCCGTTAAAATAATTAATTATTCGAATAACTTAAGCTCCAGGTGGAATTTCTCCAAACGATTTATGGGTCTTGGGGATCTCATGTGTTCTAGCCCCTCCACAAAGTTTTGGAGCTAGAGCACATCCGATGCTACCCAAAAATCAACACTCCCTCTTAGCGAGAAATGTGCTCTAGCAATACTTCAACCAGAAGCATCACACTGATCCACAGCATCGGTCCTCTGCGCTGTTGATGCTCGGCTGCTGCCCCTCATCCATTGTGTTGATGTCTTTTGTATTGCTTCCCATGACACTACCACTTGTCACTACCTCATCTGTATTGCAGCTCCCTCTCAAATGCTGCATCATGTTTCCCATAGCACTGCCATCGCTAACTGCTGCACTGCAACTTGGTTGTTGAGAGTTAAGCAACTGTAAATCCACCCAAAAACTTGACATACAAGTCAGTCTGGATGCATCTCGATGATGGCTGCTAATTCTGCGTTGACCCTCTGATGCTCTGCGTTGTTGCTGCTCTGCACTATGCTGTTGAAGTCCATCAACCACTGCGTTGCTGCTGCCTCTGCTTTGCGCTGCTTCAGTCTTCAGGGTCCTAGCTCTGCCATTGTTGCACCATCCTCCTCACACCAACTGACTCCAGTCATCTTGCTACTGTCATTAAGGGCTCCCGTAGACATATGTGATCCAAGAGTTTGGGCACCTCAAGGATCCTACCCCACACTGCAGTTCGAAAGAACTACAGATCAATGTCACCCCACCTCTTCTCTCGAGCCACATGAGCACTCATGGCAACATCACCAACATCCCCATCATCATCCTTTGCTGCAGCAGTCTTCGAATCAGAATCTTTTTTGCCCTTCTTCTTCTAATGGCATTGTGTGGCGAAATGTCCCAATTCACCACACTTGAAGCATCTAACCTTCGAGACGTCCTTCTTCTTCCTTCTTTGTTGCCCATCTTGTCCCTTAAATGCGAGAGCCGCAGCTTACTCTTCCTCCTTGATCTTGATCCCCATATTGTTGCTTCCCTCCTTGGTCAACCTTTTGATCTCTTCTTGTCGAAGAGTTGCCCACATATCCTCCCAGTTTGGAAAAACTGCTCTGCCCAAAATACCTTGGACAAAGGTTTCCAAGTCTTCTGTGACTGCATTCAGGGCAGTCCTGACCATAAGTCCATCATTTGGTGTAGCCCCTACGGAAGTCAGCTGATCACGAATCTCTCGTAATCTAATAAGGGGTCAATTTCTTCTCCCTTCTGCATCTGAAACAGTGTCAGTTGATTCTCAAGCAACGTCCTCCGCTAGACGGAGGTTCCCTGGTACATCGAGGTCAAGGAAGTCACATTTCCCTTGTCGTGTTCTTCTCGGCAATACGTGGGATCACATGACCCTTGACTCTGTCCATGATCAAGCGTTTTGTCTTCACTTGAGCCTCCTTGTACTTCTTGAGTGGATCAACATCAACAGGAACAGTAACTGCATGCAAGACATGATCCTTGACGTGATGGTCATCCAAAACTGACAGGATCCTAGCCTTCCAGATGAAAAAGTTGGAAGCTCCATCCAACCTGTCCTGATCCCTCAGTCCATGTGCAGCCATCTCTTCTCAAAAAAAAATGTCGAACCTGTTCTCTTCTCCCTCTTTCGTTGCTGCCCCAACAACAACTCGAATTTGGGTTTCTTTGGCGCTAGAAATCCTCTAAGGAACAAGCTCATCCTGAGACTCGATTTCCTTCAATGAAATCCTTCTGCCAACTGATGTCGAATCAGTCCTCTCCGATCACTCTTTGCTATTGATCAGCACTGGATCTAGACTTTGTGGCAAGAAGTCTTCTGAGGAATTGTTTCCCTCTACTTTGCCACAGCGCCACTAGACACTGTTTTGCACCAACAGAAACAATACCCCACCAGCAACTCCTGAAGAAAAACGAATTGCTCTTCCAGCCACGGCAGCCGGAAAGACGAAGGCTCAAAACCTCTGCGCAGCTACAGCGTCACCCTGGCTGATGCAGGCTCTGCGTGAGCCCCTCTGGTGACTGCGTCACCCTTCCTTGCCTCTTCTAGATCTATGTTGTCACTCGGGACAGCGGCTTTCCTGCAACAAAATTTTCCCTTCGTTTTTTCGCTGATGGCTTCAACTCTACTTGATCTGCAACAGCTCTGATACCATGTGAAAATTTCAGAACCTACACCATAAATCCTACTGCGGTAAATCTGATTTGCATTACCTACTTGCCTTATTTAAATTACAAGTTGTTTTTCTGAATATTCGGTAAAAATACTAATGCAAACACATTGCAGCGTACACAATTATATGGATCAAGTACTGAAAAATAAGAGGAACCAGACAACAGACAAACTTTTTGGACAAATGTCCCCGGAAAAACCCAATGCGGGAAAATTGATGCATCAGTTCTAAGGGTTTATATTATTATGAAAATTTCTGAATACAATCTAGGGTGACAAATCTGTCTCACCCAACAGAGAAAATCCTCGGCAGAAGTACCTCTATCCGGAGACAGATATTTTGGCGGATCCAGCGGCAGAATGAAGAAACCACACAGGTGACTGCGCAGACGCCAGTGTTGCGCAACAATAGCTGTAGCTAGCTCTGCGCTCAGACTACGTCACCTCTCCTAGTGGTTGTGTCACCCTCTCCGTGAGCCTTCCCGGCTCAGAAATCAATCTGCTGGATGACTGCCCGATCTGCCCCACAAAAACCCCAGCGCAGCTACTCAAGTGACTGCGTCACCCTCTCTAGATCTGCGTCACTCCTGCATGAGCCCTGTTGGCTCTGCGTCACCCTCTCTGAGTTGCGTTGTCCCTCCTAGTGTTGATTTTCCTCTCTGCAATTGTATTCTCCAGCTTGGCTGAAAATCACGATGTCGAACTGCCCCATTGCACTGAATTACTCAGATCTGATCTTCGTCCAAGCACTACTCCATCAGAAGATCTCTAAATTCAGTCTCTGTGTGTGTTCTCCAACTGACCCCAAGCCTTCCTTTAATACTTTTCCTATTAATGAATCAACGGTCGTGATCTAATCTCTAATCAACAGCTAAGATTAGCAAAGACTTGATCTTCGTCATTTAGAATGTTCTCACCCACATGTTAAATTAATTCACTTTAATTATTTAATTTCCCTAAGTTTAGACTTGGGGTCCCCATTAAAATAATTAATTATTTGAATAACTTAAGCTCTGAGTGGAATTTCTCCAAACGATTTCTGGGTCTTGGAGACCTCATGTGTTCTAGCCCCTCCACAATGTTTTGGAGCTAGAGCACATCCGATGCTACCCAAAAATCAACAAAATTTTGTCTAAAGGAGTTTGCTACAGAAACTATTGTTGTACCAACAGATCCCATCATGTTACATGAGTACTAGAGGGGCAATGCCAAAGTGAAGTGGATGATTCTTGATGGAGTCAGGCATCACATCATTCCGCATATCACAGAGAATAATACAACGAAGCGAATGCGGGATGCCATCATCAAACCGTAACAGGATCCTTCAGAAAACATTAATATGATCCTCGAGGAAAGGTTGAGAAGCATCAAGATGCATAAGGGTGAGGATGTAAATTCCTATCTCACCAGTATTCACGCTGTCAGAGATGAACTAGCTGCAGTCAAAGAGAAGTCAAGTGATGACGAGCTAGTGCGTATAGCACTCAGTGGGTTTACCAAGGAATGGCATATGTCCGGCCAAGTAATTTTCGGTCGAGACAAGCTTCTAGATTGGGATCACCTATAGATTGATTTCACTCAGGAGGAGCTAAGGCTCAACCTAGTTAATGGCACCAGCAGCAGTGAGAAGGCACCGAAGGTCAAGGAGCAAGAGAATGTCACTCTAGCAAGGAAAGGTAAAGCGAAGAAGGGTCACAGTAAGGGACAAGGCTCAAAAGGAGAAAAGAAGAAGAAGGAACTGTCAAAGGTCAAATGTTTTGGGTGCAGTCAACATGGTCACTATGTCAACCAATGTCCTAAGCGAAAGAAGGATAAGAAGGGGAAGTTCACTGCAGCCTCAGCGGACATTGAGGATTTGTCTTCTAGGTTGGAAGATGAATTCGCTCTCATAACTTGCCAATCTAGCTCCACATCCATAGGTGTCTAGTACATAGACAGTGGAGCGTTAGCACACATGACAAGGGTTAGAGACTACTTCTCCAGTTATAAGGAGGAGATAGACTTCCAGATCCAAATGGGAAACAAGACGAAGTGCACCCCAGTTCGGAGAGGCACCATCAATATTCAGAGGGAATCAGGCAAGAGCACCAGTGTTATAGATGTGTTGCATGTGCCAAGTTTAGGCATGAACCTGATTTCAATATTTGCACTACAGGATAAGGGGTACGATGTTTATTTCGTAGGATAGAAGGTGTATATTAAACACCAAAGTTGGAAGAAGGTCAAGCATATCGGAGTTCGAAGCAACAATCGATTCAAGTTGCAATTCGATTCTCCAAAGGCACTAGTGAGCAACAACATTAGCAGTGTTAGAGACTTGGGAAAGTTGTGGCATAGGAGGATGGGACACTTACACCATGAAGCACTGAAATTGCTCAGGGAGACTATAACAAGGATTCCAGAATTGAGCACGGAACACGATGACATGTGCAAGGGGTGCGTAATTGGGAAGTTTGCCAATGCAGTGTTCCCAATAAGTGACAATAGAACCGATGGTGTGTTGTAGTTGGTACATTCAGATATTTGCAGCCCGATGTCCACCAGATCCCTCAAAGGGTACGAGCACTTCGTGATCTTCATAGATGACTACTCCAAGAAAACCTAGATCTACTTTTTGAAGACAAAGGATGAAGTCTTCAGTCACTTCCAGGAGTTTAAGGATCTTATGAAGAATATGACAAGAAAAAGGATCAAGGTGCTTCGTACAAACAATGGAGGTGAGTATACAGACAAGGACTTCATGGGATTTTGTGCGAAGGAGGGCATCGGGAGGGAGTGGACAACTCCATACAATCCATAGCAAAATGGAATAGCAGAGCGAAAGAACAGGACTACTGTTGGGGAAGCAAAGGAAACGTTGTATGACTAGGATATGCCCAAGTTCTTATGGGTAGCAGCATGTAGCACGGTGGTGTACATACAGAATAGGGTTCCTCATAGAGCGTCGAGGAAGATAACACTAGAAGAGGTCTTTACAGGGAAGAAGCCAGAGGTCGAGCACTTCAAGATCTTTGGCAACATAGCATAATGTCATGTGTCAGATGACAAACGCACCAAACTTGATCAGACTGTAGAGAATGGATATTTCATGGGCTACAGCGAAACGTACAAGGCATTCAGAATCTATATTCTAAGAAACAAGAGGATCATCGTGTGACGGGACGTGAAATTCCAAGAGGGGACAGCCTTGAAGAGATCTTGCGAGTTGCCAGCAAGTGATCAGAGTGAGATAGCATAAGCTCCAAGGGTTGAGCAACAACAGCAAGGACGGGCGTAGGGACAAAAGAGCACGAGTACAGTTACTAGTACAAGAAATAGCTCAAGTGCAGGAGATCCAGCGAGTTCACAACGAACGGAGTAGCATGGGCAAGATGAGGAGCAAGAAGCTCCACCTACCACCAACATGAGAAGGAACAGAGAGGATCAACAGATGCCGAAGGATGCACAGGAGTTTGTGGGGACTCCTAGGATGAGCAAGAAGGAGCGTAGACAACCAGACATGTACAAGGTGTTGGTGACAGAGGTCGTTGACAAGGAACCTTCCAACTATGATGAGGCTGCACAGAATCAGGTGTGGCAGGATGCTATGGTGGAAGAATCTAACTCCATCATGATCAACAATGTATAGGAGGTCATGCCTAGACCAGTGGACAAGGCAGCGGTCGGCTCCAAATGGATCTACAAGATTAAATATGCTGCAAATGGCAGTGTGGCAAGGTTCGTGGCCAAGGGGTATGTGTAGAAGGAAGGCATTGACTATGAGGAGACCTTCCCACCAATGGCTATAAATACCTCTATTCGAGCAGTGGTATCTCTAGCAATGTATATGGGATGGCAGATTCACCAGATGGACGTCAAGACAACATTCTTGAACAGGGTGATAGAGGAGGAGGTGTACATTGAACAACGAGAGGGTTTTAAGATGCATGAGAGAGGCACACACATGTGCATGCTAAAGAGAGCGATATACAAACTCAAATAGGCTTCCAAGGCATGGTATGGTCAGATAGACAACTACTTGCAACAAATGGGCTTCGTGAAAAGCGAAGCGAATTCCAACCTCTACTATTTGATGGTAGGGGTTGAGCCACCCATTCTAGTTTTGTATGTGGATGATCTCTTCTTGCCAAGGTCATTAGGGCTCATAGAGGATTGCAAGAGGGACTTGGCAGTAGAATTTGGGATGAAGGACTTCGGACTGATGCATTACTTCCTAGGATTGGAGGTATGGCAGACGAATAGGGAGATCTTCCTTGGGTAAGGGAGATATGCTATGTAGATCCTAAAGAGGTTCAAAATGTAGGACTGTAGACCCATATCCATGCCTATGATTACCAACTAGAGGGAGATCGATGCTTCAGAGGACGTAGATGTGGACCCAACCTTGTATAGGCAGCTCATCAGATCTCTTATGTATCTAGTCAACACAAGGCCAGACATTTGTTTCGCAGTCAACACTCTCAGGCAGTTCATGGTGGAACCAAAGAGGGTGAATTGGACAGCAGCATGACATGTTTTGAGGTACTTGCACAACACAGTCGAGTATGGTTTGAGGTATGCTCGAGGTGATGGTGTCAGTTTATGTGGATACATAGATGCAGACTGGGCAGCCAGTTCAATGGATCGAAAAAGCACCTTAGGGTGTTGTTTCAGTATTGGATCAGGAGTTGTCTCTTGATGCAGCAGGAAGCAGAAGTTTGTGGCACTGAGTTCTGCAGAGGAAAAATACATGCCACCTAGCATGGCCACAAGCGAAGCTATTTGGCTCGAAAGTTGCGAGTGGGTTTGTATTGTCAGGGGATGGATTCGACCAGTATCTACTATGATAATCAGAGTTGCATCAAGCTCTCTGAGAATCCAATGTTTCATGATAGGTTGAAGCATATCAACATAAGGTACCACTTCATCAGAGATTGTGTACAGCATGGGTCAGTTCAGTTACAACATGTTCCCACAGATCAACAGGTTGCAGACATTCTCACAAAGGCCTTGGGTAAGGCAAAGTTTGTCATCTTTAGGGATAAGATGGGAGTAGTGGAGAACACCTTCCTCGGTAAGAGGGAGTGTTATTTTTTGGTAGTAGTAGGCAAGTGTTCTAGTCTCTATGGTATTTATGAGGCTAGGGAACACATTTTCTCTAATACCTAGAAAAGGTTTCATGTGGAAGCACCTCAATTATATTAATTGACCAAATTATTAAAATTTCCCTAAGTCTAACTTAGGAAAACTGGTTAATTAAACCAAATTAATTGAGGAAAATTGATTTTGTTCTAGAGACTTCCGCAAAAGTCATTTGATGGAGTCAAGATGATCTTAATCATCGATTATGATTAGATCATGGCCTTTGATAGCTCAACGAGAGCTTATAAGAGCAAGTCAATGGGGTTGGAGAAACACACTTGAGCAATTCAACTTACCCAATTGCAGAGTTAGCAAGGGCACAATTGAAGCAAAGGGAGACACCAGTAGCAAGGGTTTCAGCAAAGATTTGGGAGAAGAATCCCGAAGGAGATTTCCACAGTGATTTCCAGTTTCCATAGGCAAGAAGGGGATTGATTTTATCTGCAGAAGAGTAGGTCGATGTAGCTAGTGCAAATAGCTAGTTAGCTAGTGCGAGTTGCGGAGAAGAGCTCGATTCAATGTGTCAATGTCGGATCTATCACCCAGAGGCAGAGCGAGTGGGTCTAGCAAAGCGTTGGAGGCAGTTTTACTTGCATGGACATTTTCTCAGAGGCTGTGCGAATTTTCAGAGTAGGCAGTGCGCATTTCTAGGCAGTAGTGTGAGTGTCAGGAGGAGGTGCGAGTTTGTTGGAGGAGGCCATTTTGATTTGCAGAGGAGACTTTGTGTCTCCAAATTATTTTTGCCAGTGGAGATTATGATTTGTCGGAGCTTTACCATTATCAAGCAAGCAGATTTATGTACACCTAAATTGTTGAAGAATTAATAATATAAACCATAATATGTTGCACTAGTTTTCCCCACGTTGGGGTTTTCCCATGGACTATTGTCCAAAAATCTTGGTGTCCAAATTTTTTGTGTGTGCATTGTTTTCTCAGATCTTGAATTTTATTTGTGAAGATTGCAATAGTCAATTAATTATTATTTGTCGAATTAAGGGAGGGGGGTGTTGGGAGGGGCTATATATTCATATCCAATAGTAGAACTCAATCAGCCTTTTAAACAGATTTGATATCTAGCATGTGCAAAAATTTATAAATTAAAAAATATGATTTTTTTAGAATAATTAATAAATTAATTAAATTATTTAGTATCTACAAAACAAATATGGCATGCTATAAGTATTTATTCAATTCCATGTTTCTTTTTTTCGACTCCTGCATGGGATTCATAAAATAATAAGAAGTTCAACTTGTGTTGCGAACATCTCGATAACACCCTGATTTTATCTCAAAATCCCGATTTTTTGGCCTAGACGATGTTTGCTGATTTTTAAAAATATTTTTATGGTATCTTAATTTTGCCGATGTTTGCCGATTTTTACGATTTTTTGGTTTTCCGGGGCCATGCCGATTTTATCCCGATGTCGATGTTCGCAACATTGAGTTGAAGTGTAATGAACACCTTTGAGACATGCAAAAATGGATATACAAAGAAGAAGAGGAAGCAGGTATCCCTTGATCCATTCCAAAATTTTGATAAAGTAATTTCCACCCTAGCTTAAGCATCGATGTACTTTTCTCCCAATACACATTAAATTTTAGGAAGGCTAATAGAAATGGTTACCAGGATTAAGAGATCCACATAATTCTTCAAGCATTGCTATCCCCGAAACTATGGCATTTTTTACCCTCTCAAACATTGAGCTAATATTACAAACCCCCGTGTCATCGAGCATGTAGTGCTTAGGGGATACCTTCCAACTGAGAAGAAAATGATTTCCTTGAGCACTAGCAGGTGGCTTATCTAACATAGGAAAGCTCCTCTACCCCTAAAATGAGCATGACAAGGTTTATTGGTGATTCAAAGTGGTTTGCAAGAACTGGAAGTTCCCATTTGGCTGATGAAATTTTCTAGGGTTTCCTCATTAGTCCATCCATATCTTCATATCCTAGGGCATTATGGAGGAGGAATTAGTTGACTTTTGGGAGAAAGGAGGGGAGCTTGTCTTGAAGTCAATCTTCAATGGTAGGGATGAGTTGGTCAAGATCTAGAAAGTGACACACACAAATAACGAAGAGATCAAAGAAGGTTAGAGGAATGACTTTGCTCCAATAAAATCTGTTGAGGTAGGAGCAATTGGACAAGGCTAGGTACAAAATCTTAATGATGGCTTAGGTGAAAAGACTCTACCTACAAACAAAGGGTCTAGTTGGCAGTTCACTGTAAGGTCAAAGGAGAATCCAACATAGGCAAGTTCAGTGACAAAGGGCTCAAGGAGGGAGTTCATTTGATCCGTTAGAGGGAGCACCAGTTCTAAATAGCGACTAAGTTTTGGAAAATTGACTAAGTCTCATTCGAGGCTTAGGATCTCTCACAATTGCAAAAGTAGTAGAAGCATGCTTTGGAGGGAAGGAGAAAGATCATGTTGTAGCTCATGGGATCAAAAGAAGAAAAAGATGTACAAGATTACGTCCAGGCAGACTAAAGCTAGTACTTAGAGAGAATATAGGTATCAGGGACATCATGAACCTAATGGAAAAATCATTGAAGCACAATTTGAGGGGAATCAATCATCAGGGGAAACCATGAAGAGATGACCAGAAACTTCCTAGAGAAGTTTGCTTGCATACATGACTAAATTTCATATCCTAGTTAAGGTTGGCTAGTGTTTGAGTTTAAATCAGACGCTGATCTAGTAAAAGTGTTATCACGGAAGTGGTATCAGGGCCTCACCCTCTTTAACCTATGGAGACAGAAATCGAGCTTCGACCCTAGAAGAGAGTCATCACATTTGCTGCCGATCTTGGTTAAATTAACAGTGTTGCCAGTGGAATTGTGGAGTATAGAAGCTTTGACTATTCCTTCCCATCACCTTAGGGGGAAGTTTTTCACTTTGGAAACGTAAATATTTGCATTCGTATGAAACATATGAATCTGAAAGTGCACGGACTAGTATATCAACTGAAGGGTAAAGCACAAGAAAGATAACTCTAATGATACTTGAACTTTTTATTATTTATGTTCCACCTTTCATGAGTATTTACCTTCCTGGGAACCCATATCAGAGAAGAAGGATTCATAGTTGATAGAGAGCTTCCATTCCACTCATGTCTTCATACTTTCTCATAAAAAATGCAGATCCAGGCATTGCTGCATGCTTATATCATCCATAATCTGTGCTTAACATTGTCCATCAAACTCATCTAATCCATTCAATCAACCCAATGCTATCAGTAAAGTGAAGGACAGATGCCAGAGAACAATGTTATAGGAACAGATGCCAGGGCTGATATTAATGAGTTATTGCTTTGAATTGCAGAAATTTTGAATGTCTAAATTTATAATGTGATCATCCTGCTGATGACACTGTTATGCCCTCTTCATATGTCCATGTCTCGGGACATTAATTGCAGTATTATATACCAACAACAATGAACTCTAGACTTTAAAGTTCACAAGTGTCAGAAAAACAGGAAAATGTGTTCTTGGCTACCAATTGACACTATGCATAGGCTTAGGCAGACAAATCGTTAAGTGCATGTTTTACTTAGAATCAGCAATAATCCCCACAAGAACACCATTCATCTTTGAAATGGCGGAAACAATTGGAATCCTTCAATATAATCTATCGGACCACAATCTTTAAGATGAACTTGGTGGTAGTGGCAGTCACTGCACACTGTAAGGTTCTTGACAACCCAGACAGGTGTCCCACATTTTGTGTTGATAAGTCTAACTGTGATGGACAATTTTTCGTTCTGGCGGTAGAGAATCTAGTCCTTGTGTTCTTCGTCCAATCATGGAGAACAAAGTATATAACTGGCACGACCTGCATTTATTTGTCCAGAAAATATTTCTAACTCCACGTAAATTTCCTGTATCTATGGCTGTGTTCCATCTCTTACAGTGAAAGCATGAATCTCGTCCCTTACCTCTATCCAACTGCACCCTGGCGACTTTTTTATGCTCCTGTCTTTCATCAATGCTCGCACCTTTTCTACATCATTCCACCGTCCAGCTAGTGCATACATGTTTGAAAGAAGAACATAATGTGCAGAATTGTTAGGGTCTGACTCAAACAGGAGATCTGCTACACGCTCTCCTAAGTCTATGTCGTAGTGGACTGTACAGGCACCAAGCAAAGACCTCCATACAGCGGCATTAGGTTTTACTGGCATTTTACTGATAAAGCCTTCAGCCTCATCTAAGAAACCAGCTCGGCCAAGAAGATCGACCATGCAGCAATAGTGCTCTATTAAAGGGTTGATTTCATAAATTCGACTCATGAGATCGAAGTATCGCCGACCATCGTCCAGTAAGCCTGCATGGCTGCATGCAAACAGAACAACAAGGAAGGTCACATGGTTTGGCTTCAAACCAGAATGTTGCATTTGTTCAAAGAGTTGGAGGGCCTCATCACCACACCCATGCATGCCATATCCACCAATCATTGTATTCCACGAGACCACAACTCTTTCAGGCATTTTATCAAAAACTTTGCGTGCAGTCTTAATGCTACTACATTTTGCATACATATCTATAAGGGAATTCCCCAGAGTAGTATCAGATTCAAATCCTTTTCTAATTATGTCTTCATGGATCTTCTTGCCATATTCCATAGCTGCCATGTTGGCACACGCTGAGATAACGCCTAGGTAGGTGACTGTGTTAGGCTTAATATTCGTTATTTGCATTTGTCCAAATAGATGCAAAGCCTCATGAAAATTTCCATTCTGGATATATCCCGCAATCATAGCATTCCATGAGACAATGTCCCGTTCAGGCATTTCTTGAAAGAGAGACTTGGCCTCGACAAAGTGTCCATCCTGTGCACATTGTGCAATCATTGCAGTCCACGACACTGCATTCCGTTCAGGCATCTTCTCAAAGAGATTCCAGGCCTCATCAGCATACCCATTTTGTGCATAAGCTGAAATCATTACATTCCAGGAAACCACATCTTTTTCGGGTATGTCTTGAAAGAGCTTCAAAGCCTCATCAACCTGTCCATTCTGTGCATATCCAGTAATCATTGCATTCCAAGAAACTAGGTCTCTTTCAAGCATATTTTCAAACACTGTATGTGCATCTGCTATTCTGCCACATTTACCATACATGTCTATCAGTGCATTGTTCACAAAAATATCAGACTGGAATCCATTCCTAATTATGTTTTCATGGACCTCCTTACCATATTCCATAGTTTCCAGACTGGCACATGCCAAAAGAGCACTAGAGAAGGTAAATTGATCTGGCAGTACACCTGTTAGAATCATTTCATAAAACACCCTCAAGGCTTCCTGGAAACACCCATCTTTAGCATAAGCTACAATCATGGCAGTCCACGAAACCACATTCCGTTCCGGCATCCTCCGAAAGAGCTCCAACGCCTCAACAACATGTCCATTCTGCGCATATCCCCCCACCATCACATTCCAAGAAACGACATTTCGTTCAGGCAAATTCTCAAACACATCATGTGCATCCTCCAGACTCCCGCATTTGACATACATATCCACAAGCGCATTCCCCAAAATGACATTAGACTGAAACCCACTACTGACAATCTCTTTATGGATCTCCTTACCACCTTCCAGCGCTCCTAATTCACCAAACGCTGGAAGTACACTGGCAAAAGTAAACTCATTAGGCTGGGCACCAGCCCCCTGCATCCCATAAAACAACCTCAAAGCCTCCTGGGCATGTCCATGCCTGACACAAGCACCCACCATAGCAGTCCAAGAGACCACATCTCGTTCACGCATATCGTCAAACACTTGGCGTGCATCCTCCAAACTCCCACATTTGGCATACATGTCTAAAAGCGCATTCCCAACAAATATATCACACCGAAACCCACATCTAATTATCCCTCCATGGACCTGCATACCACACTCTACACCTTTGCACGCTTGAAGGACACTTGCAAAAGTGAATTGATCCGGCTGAATGCCGCTTCGCCGCATATCGCAGAAAGCTCCCAATGCCTCCTCTCCATAACCATTCGTTGAATAAGCTGCAATCATGGCAGTCCATGAAACCACATTCCGCTCCGTCATTTCCTCCAAAGCTCTATTACCGTCCACCAGACTGGCACACTTGGCGTACATTATCACAAGCTTCGTACCCAAATAAACCTCTGGTTCAAATCCCGTTTGGATAATGTGAGCATGGACTGATTTGCCCTCTGCTAATGTTTTTCTATTCACGCAGCATTGTAAAATCGAAGAATAGGTGGAAGAGTCCTGTGAAATGCCTTGCCGGTCCATTAGACGCAAGAACTGCAGCGCCTCATTCAGTCGGCCCTGCTTGCATAATGTTCTCAGCTCGCTGACAGAAGCAGTGTGGCCACTGGAATGGAGTTGGTGTGCAGGTGTGGCTATAAGCATGGGTATACGAATTGGTTTGAAGTTCCGAAGCGTTGAGTGCAGGAAGAGGATCGCATTCTTCTTTTGATTGTATAATGATGAAGCCATTGCCATTGCATATGAAGGTGATCATGTTTTTCGTCTTTCAGAACCCACAAACAATTGCTGACCACTGTCCAATTGCTTGACATTGCAATGGCATATTTAGACGTCGCCTGCCTATGTGGGTATGTTGAATGTTTACCTGTTTTGTGGTGTATCTATCATTCTCTTTAACAGTGATCCCAAATGGGCGATCAGTAATTCCAAATCATCTCACTTGTTTTTTTGGACGATCAGTGATCCCAAATCATCTCACTTCTTTTGGATGCATTTATTGTGATTGATCATCCCACAACGCATTGGATGCATTTATTGTTTCGATCAATGGCAATGGCAATTATGTTAATACAGAATCGCCTTAATCGTTCACGGTTTCGCTACTCATGGTTCTGTCACAGATAGATAGTTTCGATGTTCTGGTTTTGCCGTTCTGTCAAAGATAGGTCAAGGTTAGTTTCGCTGTTCATGGTTCTGCCGTTCTGTCAAAGATAGGTAAAGGTTTTATGAGCATGAGCATTAGCAGCGGATCCTTACTGTGCTTTTAGCAAAAGTATAAACAGTCCAACAGTGATCTGAGAATTCCCATCTGTAATGGGAGACACTAGAATAAGGAGTAGAATCTGCAGGGTAAATCTTGAGTACTATACATAGTTTTCATAAATATTTACCCAGGTGTTCTCTATGTGTAACCTTTCAAAAACATTAAGGGTTCACTTTGCCAATTATTTTGTTGGTGTTATTTGCCAACCATTTTATGTAACATAATGAAGCACAACTTCAATGTTTCTATATAACGTCAAAGTAGGATTCACAATATTTTTATTATTATTATAAGTGCCAGAACTAGAAAATTTGAAAGAAAAATTCAACAAAATTGTGTTTATTTATCTTTTAGAATGGGATACTATCAATAAAGTAAAAAAATCCCAAACGCATACAATAAAGTATTTATGTTAAATTTTCTAACAAACTCTAATCTAATAAAATAATGAAATTCAGCAATGCTTTGCTGATGTACACATAAAAGTTTATAAAAGTAGGCAATACAATTACATCAAAGTTTATAAAAGTAGGCAATACAATTATAATGGTTTTCAGCACAAAAAGTTAATAAACTTATTTAAATGATGAAACGTCCTAAGGAATAAATTTGAGAAAAATCATAACATATAAAAATTCGTTGAAGATAAAATAAGTAAACAAAATGACTCTTAAAATTAGAAGATAAAGAGAAATCACTTACATTATACCAATTTGACAGATTCTATAACCTTTCCAAACTTTTCCAACAACATAGATTGTCTTTAATCTTCAAAGATGGTCTTTCAAATTCCAAGAGCAAATATTTGATGGATTTTAGAAAAATACAAGTAGTAGATGACATAAAATAAGTTAAATAAAATCATCTTAATTCATGAACATAATGATGACTATATTTCCAAATCTAAATCTGTATCACAACCTCACAAACTTCAAGCACCATCGTGTATTAGATGAAAATGAACCAAGCATCAACTCCCAGATATTCATAACTTTTGGTATAAAATCTTATTTATTTTATTTTAATGTTGGATAAAAGTTGATTCTATGATCACCTTTCATTGATTTTGAATTTAGGACAAGGCTGCCATTTTTTATGACAAATTTGTTTCTTTCTGAGAAATAGTTTCCCCTTTTCCAACAATTTTGTAAATTATTTTATGTTGTCGGGTAGTAATGCCATCAATGTAGCATTCGTAGCCCTTCGAATTTAAACATGATTTTCATCAAATTGCACAAAAACATTACTGATGTGATTGGTATTGAGATTCAACAAGATGATGAGTTTAGTGAAAATGAGTCGCCTTCACTAAGTGGGCCCACAGGCTATTTTTAGGTGCAAGTCTATTTTTAGACATGGTGATCATATTTCAGAAGTTGCAAGATGCTATTTATGGATGGTTGGTCAAGTTGGAAAAATAGATGAAATTCTATTTTTAGAATATTGGGCGAAGTCTATTTATAGATCGTCAATCTAAAAATATATGCATGTCAATTATTATTAGCCCTTAATAATAATCCGACAATAAACAACAACTTATTCTCTTAGAGCACCTTATTTCAGTGAACAGATTTGGAAAATCAGTGGGCTGAAGGAATTACGCAATTCCTAGGGTTGACTAGTGGCTCATGCATGGAGGACTCAGTTAGAACTGAAGTGGAAAATTTATGACAGAGTTGGAAGAGTATTTAATGGAGTTGTATTCAGTTTAACTCAGTTAAAGTGAGTTAGACTCAGTTGAGCTAGTTGTATCTAGTCTAACTGAATGATACACTAGTGAGAGTGGAGTGAATTAATTAGTTAATTAATTCACAAATAATAACTCATTAATCAACTGAAAAAATACAGCAATTAACTACAGTGCATGTCAGTTCCAGTGGAGACCCAATGGAGAGGTAGGTGAAAGGGTGAGATGGACTATCCTTGTGACTATAGTGATGCATTGATTACATCACACACACATTGGAGTTTCCAATGAGGATTGCACAGTCAAGGCAAGGGTAATTCGAATTCATTCAAAGCTATACTTCAGCAGGGATTGCGCAGTGGAGGCAGGCTATCAAGAGGGCAGAAATCAGTGCATGGATTTGCAGATTTCATCTTGTTAGTATGTCACGATTGATTGTACTGAGAGCTTGATGTACTAAGATTTGTATGAGATTTTTACATGATCTCCATGATACATAATATATGATAGTTGGGGTTTTCAGCTTCAGGATTTCCCATTAAACAACTGTGTTATGTGCAATTGTTTTTATTTTATGCTTCATATGTGCTTGCAATTAATTTTCCGCAAAAGATTAATAGTGGAAGGATTTTGTATTTAGCAAGAAGTTAAATATTGTTAGATCAGGAGAATCTGGATGTATGCATGCTTATTGTATATAATTTCTACATGGTATCAGAGTAGTGTTAATTCTTGAAGATTGCAATTGTGAAGAATTTTTTAGTTTGTGTTGGTGGACAATTCGAATTTGCTGCAGAAAATTCTTGGTGCAGAAGTTGAGTATACATTGAAATTTCTTTCAATGGGTTGTGATTGGACTATGCCCTTGATGGCAGCTCAAATTACATAGCTTGGAAGGACAGGATGGAGGCGGTGCTGGAGGATAATGGACTGAAGGATTTCATCGATAGTGATGTTCTTAACCTGGATTCTAGTGATGCTGCAGGACTTGACGCATGGCAAAAGTAGGTAGCAAAGACAAGAATAATTCTGTTGGAAGGTGTGAAGGACCATATTGTGTCCAGCCTTCACGGGAAAGCCACTCCATTTGCAATGTGGAAGGCTTTGACAGATTTGTTCCAAAGCAGAAGCGACTAGAGGAAGTTGGCGCTTGAAGACAAGCTCAGAAAAATAAAAATGGAGAAGGGCGACAGTATTCCAAAATATCTCACGAAGTTTATCCACTCCAAGGATGAACTGGGAAGTGTGGAGGTTACTGTTGATGATGAATACTTGGTGAGCTTGGCTCTCCCTGGGCTTCCTAAGAGTTGGCATAGCTACGAAGACTCTATCAATGGATGGGAGAAACTGTCGGGATGCGAGCGACTTTGGTCGGATCTTGTGCAGGAGGAGATGAGGCGAAGTACCAAGGATGGTTCTTCATCAAAGAATGAAGATGAAGAAAATTTTGCTTTGGCTGCCAAAGCAAGGAAAGGGAAGGGGAAGAAATTTCCTTCAAAATCCGAAGCTAAAGGCAAGAAGCAGGATTTGTCCAAATTGAAGTGTTTTCACTGTCACGAACATGGGCATTTCACCATTAACTACCCACAGAAGAAGAAGAACAAGAAGGTTGCTAGAGCTACAACTGGAGAGGCCTTAGCCTCACAATTTGAACTTGATTTCTCTTTGATCGCATGCTTGGTTTCAAGCGCAATGGGATCAGTGTGGTACCTTGATAGTGGTGCGTATTTCCATATGACGGGAGACAAGGAGTTGTTTAGTGATCTGGAGGATAAGGACCTCCAAATGCATATAGATATGGGCGACGATGGTCGATACAGTGCGACCGGCATTGGGACCATTACCTTTGAGAGGGAGTCTGGTAATCCATTCTTGTTGAAAGATGTTATGCATGTTCCAGTTCTGAAGAAGAACTTGGTCTCGGTCGCAATGTTGGAAGACAAAGGTTATGACGTTGTTTTCAGTGAGGGAAAATCCTTCCTTCGACATAAAACAATGGGTCAAACCAAGAAGATAGGGATTTGAGTTAAGAATCTATACAAGCTGGAGGTAGATGGTTGCGCTGCAATGATGGGTAAAGCAGAAGAAGTGGTGAGTCAGGAAGAGGGCGAATTATGGCACAGGAGATTGGGCCATCTTCACCATGGTGCTTTGAAGATTTTGTAACAGATTTATACTGGACTTCCCAAGGGTACTCTTGCGCATTTAGATCAGTGCAAGGGATGTACTATGGGTAAGTTTGTGAAGACCACGTTTCATGAGAAGGAGAACCATGCTTCGATGATCCTTGAGAGAATTCACATAGACGTGTGTGGACCTTTCTCGGTTGCTTCAACAACAAAACACAGATATTATGTTATTTTTGTTGATGACTATTCTCGTAGATGTTGGATCTTCTTCATGCAGAAGAAGAGTGAAACATTCTCAAAGTTCTGTGAGTTTAAAGCTTTGGTGGAGAAGGAGTCGGGGAAGCAAGTGAAAGCCCTACGAAGCGATAATGGTGGTGAATATATCTCGGGCGAATTCAAAGACTTCTATAGCAAAGAAGAAATTCGAAGAGAACTCATAGTGCCTCGTAACCCACAGCAAAATGGGGTTGCAGAGAGGAAGAACAGAACGATCGTGGGTGCTGCACAAACTATGCTGCATGACCAGGGCCTACCGATGCACTTGTGGGCAGAAGCATGCAACACTGCGGTTTATGTGCAAAACCATTGTCCTCATAGAGTACTTGGCATGAGTACACCTGAAGAAGCTTTTACTGGTAAGAAGCCTGATATTTCTCATTTGAAGATTCTTGGCTCATCTATTTACATTCATGTGACTAAGGACGCCAGGAAGAAGCTGGAGTCAACTTTAGAAGTTGGGATATTTGTGGGGTACTGAGAAACACCCCATAATTATCGTGTGTATTTGCTAAATAGTTGAATTACTGTGGTGCGACAGGATATAAAATTCAATGAGGTGAGAGCCATGAAGTTGTCACTTGGGAGGGAGCTACACTTGCATGCAGAGGAGGAGCTACTTGTTCCTAAAGATGAGCCTCTAGATGTGGATCAACCATAGGAGGAGATTCATGGAGTGGAGGAGTCCACTCATGCAAAACCAAACATCAGACAAGGCAGAAAGTGTACCACAGAAACTGAGAGACTGAAGGTTGATGTAGCGCAGAATGTAGGAGTCCCTACATCACATCGCAGACAGAGACAGTCACATGAATGTTATACTGGATACATGGCTCTTATGAGCAAGTGTATCGTGACAGAGCCATATTATTTTGAAGAAGCAGTGCAGGAGCCCACATGGGTAGATGCCATGGTGGAGAAGTATGACTCCATTGTCAAAAATAGTGATTGGGAGATTGTTCCAAGGCCGGTTGGTAAATCAGTTGTAGGATCAAGATGGATCTACAAGGTAAAGCAAGCTGCTGATGGGAGTGTCGAGAAGTATAAGACAATATTTGTTGCCTGGGGCTTCTCACAGATCGAGGGGATTGACTATGAAGAAACCTTTGCACCTGTCACACAGTATTCTTCCATATGGACCATCCTTGCTCTCTCAGCGTAGATGGGTTGGGACATTCATTATATGGATGTGAAGACTACGTTCCTTAATGGGATCATTGAGGAAGAGGTGTACATTGAGCAGCCTAAAGGATTTGAGATCTTTAGCAGTGAGTCGCATGTGTGCAGGCTCAAAAGAGCGTTGTATGGGTTGAAACAAGCACCTCGTGCTTGGTACACTCGGATCGACAGCTATTTCACCGGACTTGGTTTCACCAAGAGTGAGGCAGATGCAAACTTGTACCAAATTCTGGTGGAGGGTAAGCTTTTAATCATTGTTCTTTATGTTGATGATTTAATACTAACGGGTGATGAGTAGTTGATACACTCATGCAAGGCAGACCTTGCAAAGGAGTTCGAGATGAAGGATTTGGGCCTCCTTCATTATTTCCTTAGATTGGAAATATGGCAGCGGGAAGGTGAATTGTTTGTGTCTCAAGGCAAGTATGCCCGAGAGATACTGGAGAAGTTTCACATGCAAGGCTGTAAGCCTATCGACACTTCTCTTCCAGGAAATTGGAGGAAAGAGGATGCTACATCGGCAGAGGTAGTGGATGCCATTGTTTATCGACAGTTGGTGGGTTCGCTCATGTATTTAGTTAATACAAGATCGGACATATGCGGTGAACCAACTTTCACAAGCGATGGTTAAGCCTACCAAGCTCTTTTGGAAGGCAGGCAAGCATGTCCTGAGATATCTCAGGGGCACATCTAAGTATGACTTATGGTACAGACATACAGATGAGGTGAAGTTGCATGGCTTCACGGATGCAGATTGGGCAGGCAGCCCAACAGACAGAAAGAGCACATCAGGAGGGATTTTCAGTATCAGATCTACGACAATTTCTTGGTACAACAAGAAACAAAGACCTGTGGCACTCAGTTCAGCGGAAGCAGAATACATGGCAGCAAGTCAAGCTGCATGTGAGGCTACCTAGATGAGGAAGATCCTGGTTGGTTTGTTTGGTTCACATTTAGATCCTACTGTGATACATTGTGATAATCAGAGTTGCACTAAACTCTCGATTAATCCTGTGTTTCATGATAGATCTAAACATATTGATATCCGGTATCATCATATCAGAGATTGTGTGCAGCAGAAGATCATGTTGCTTCAGTACATTCCTACGGAAGATCAGGATGCAGATATTCTGACAAAAGCGCTCACCAAGAGCGAATTTGAATACCATAGAGGCAGGATCGGGGTGAAGGATAATCCCTATCTTGTTGAGAGGGAGTGTTGAGATTCAACAAGATGATGAGCTTAGTGAAAAGAGTCGCCTTCACTAAGTGGGCCAGCAGGCTATTTTTGGCGCAAGTCTATTTTTAGACTATGTCTATTTTTAGACATGTCGATCATATTCTATGAGTTGCAGGATGCGGGATGTTGTTGTGGATGGTTGGTCAAGTTGGAAAAATAGATGAAATTATATTTTTAGAATATTGGGCGAAGTCTATTTATAGATCGTCAATCTAAAAATAGATGCATGTCAATTATTATTAGCCCTTAATAATAATCCGACAATAAACAACTTATTCTCTTGGAGCACTTTATTTCAGTGAACATATTTGGAAAATCATTGGGCTGAAGGAATTATGCAATTCCTAGGGTTGACTGGTGGTTCATGCATGGAGGACTCAGTTAGAACTGAAGTGGAAAAGTTATGACAGAGTTGGAAGAGTAGTTCATGGTGTTGTATTCAGTTTAACTCAGTTAATGTGCGTTAGACTTAGTTGAGCTAGTTGTATCTGGTCTAACTGAATGATACACTAGTGATAGTGGAGTGAATTAATTAGTTAATTAATTCACAAATAATAAATCATTAATCAACTGAACAAATACAACAGTTAACTACAGTGCATGTCAGTTCCAGTGGAAACCCAGTGGAGAGGTAGGTGAAAGGGTGAGATGGACTATCCGTTGTGACTATAGTGATGAATTGATTGCATCACACACACATTGGAGTTGCCAATGAGGATTGAACAATCAAGGCAAGGGTAATTCGAATTCATTCAGAGATATTCTTCAGCAGGGATTGCGTAGTGGAGGCAGGCTATCAAGAGGGCAGAAATCAGTGCATGGATTTGCAGATTTCATCTTGTTAGTGTGTGACGATTGATTGTACTAAGAGCTTGATGTACTAAGCTTTGTATGAAATGTTACATGATCTCCATGATACATAATATATGATAGTTGGGGTTTTCAGCTTCAGGATTTCTCGCTAAACAATTGTGTTATGTCCGATTGTTTTTATTTTATGCTTCACATGTGCTTGCAATTAATTTTCCGCAAAAGATTAACAGTGGAAGGATTATGTATTTAGAAAGATGTTAAATATTGTTAGATCAGAAGAATCTGGATGAATGCATGCTTATTGTATATAGTTTTGAATTTAGGACTTGACTGTCATTTTTATGACAAATTTGTTTCTTTCTGAGAAATAGTTTCACCTTTTCCAACAATTTTGTAAATTATTTTATGTTGTCGAGTAGTAATGCCATCAATGTAGCATTCACAACCCTTCGAATTTAAACATGATTTTCATCAAATTGCACAAAAACATTATTGATGTGATTGGTACATGTTTGAGTAAGTCATTGGAAATGTGTGATTCCCATCAACTATGGAACATTTGAACTCATGAAAACTTTGGGATCTTCGGTTTACCAATACCTATAACAAGCACCCATTGCTTCTGATGTTGCTCATAAACATGCAATCCACTATTGGAAGCTCTTGTATTATTTCCACGAATTTCTCGAGGCAGAGGAATGAAATGAGGAAGGACTTGAATCACCCCTAGTAGTGGACAGGAGAATAAAGATGCTCAATCAAATGCATGCCTTGTTGAGACTTTACCTAGGAATTTTATCAGGACCGATATTTCCACTTTGTCTGCTAGATGTAAACCAATAAAAACTTACTACAATTAATTAAAACTTATTCAAAATGCAATCTTGTAGGAAATTTTGATCCATCACTCCCTGGAGTAGAAAAATATTGATTGGAGTTCCCATCCAATCCAATGATGCATCTTAGTGGTAAAGTAGCATGCCCAATTATGTGAAATGGGCCTGTAACACTAATAGAGTGCTTCTCCAATAGTATTTTCTCTACATATTCTCTCTGCTAAAGGCTGAAATCTCCCATAATATACTCCTGTAGTGAGTGTACGTGACTACTTACAGTAATGTAAGCCATGTTGTGAGTGCCTCCTAGGAATACAAGAATCCATTTATGATATTCAATGAAATCCAACTCTTGTGGATTTTTCTTCAATAGAGAAAAAATTGTAGTTCTGGAAGTGTCTGAGTCAAAGAGGAACCAACTTGAAAAATTGCAGGTGCACTTGGTATGCCTAGAGTCAGAATTAAGTGTAGGTTTGGTTTAAAGAATTAGTTTCTTTGTTTTTTTTTTTTTTTTTTAGGGACAACTGTAGTTTTCTTCTTCTTTTTTTATATATTTCTAAATTAATTCAAGAATTTTGAGTAGTGAATAATTTCCCTGTTGAAATGCAAGTTAATGACCAGAAGTGGGAAGAAATATTTTTGAGAAATTGAGTTCATACTGATATGCTCTATTCATTTATGAGTGCCCATATTTTTCTTAGAGGATAGTGGTTTGATAATGTATTTTAGGATTTCAATGCAATAAGCTTCTACCAGAATAATAAATTGTGTATTTTAAATTTTTGGACAAGGTCCAGTAGAAAAACAAATTTGCCTCTCAAATTTTGTGTTTTTGTTGATTCTTGTGTGGTCTTGATCATTCATTTAGCATATAAGAGAGTTGATTTTATATAATAACATTTCCAAACATAGGGTGGGACAAAAAACCTTCTCACTTATCACCTTTGCAGTTATATATATATATATATATATATATATATATATATATATATATATATATATGATTAAGGAAATTTCTCTAATATGAAGTAAATTGAAAGCAACTCAATATCACAAATGTGGATGCAAACAAAAAAAAAAAGATGCTTTGAATGTCAAGAGGAACTTGAAATCTCAGAAATGATGTCAAATATGACCTTTATGGACAAACTAAAAGAGAATAAGAAGATGAGTAATACAAATAAAAAACCTGGAAGTAGTCTAATGAGTATGGCAACGTTCCTTTTTTTAATTTTTCCTCATTGTATTTTTTATTCCTTCCTCTTTTGCCTCTCCTCTTGATATTCCTCTACCTCTAAAAAGATAAAATTGAGTCTTGAATTTATTTTTAAGAGACCCCATAAATTCATTTACAAAGTGTTGACTCATAAATTTAGCTTCTTTTATCAACGCAACTCCAAAATGAAAAATTTCAGAAACGTTCTTGAGAAAAAATTTCACCACCTTATGTCTAACACATATTCATTGTACATCTTCAAATATTCACCATGTTTGTTACTCAATTCATGTATTAATCTATCACTCCAATTCCTCCACTACAATACTTTCAAAATATCCTCTCAAGGCTTGTCATTTCACTATTTTTACTTTGGTTTCACCCTTACAATACCCTAAGAAGTTTTAGAGAACTTCACAAAAGAAATATTTGGGAATTTTGAATAATATATAATGCATTGACATTCATCATTCTATGTTCTAAAGCATTCATTAAGGTTTATTATGTTACTTCATTTGTCCATTCTTAATATCAACATAGTAATCATTTTTATTAATCAAATTTCATAATTTTTCCCTCTGAAGGAAGGAATTGGGGAAAAGCGAATTGGGGAAAAGCATTGGCTACTTGAAGTCATTTCTACATGATAGCTATAAATTAATCAAAAAAATCACATATAAATATGCATACTACCCAACAAGAATCAAAAATATTATATCTTATCCAAATAAATAGATGACCTCTACAATTAATATATAATATTTATCTACTCCAAATAAATAGATTCCATTACAAATATTAAATATTTTTTTCCTACTCTAAATAAATGTATGGACTCTGCCCATTCATGCAAACAATTACTTTTGAATTGATGGATTCACTCACAGAAACAATTACCCCAACACTGAAGAAAATTCCTTCTTAGTTCGTAATTTGCGCACATAACATGCTTTATCTTCATATTGATGTTCTATATTCTTTCTACATTAAAATAATAGTAATGATACATGCAAGTATTTCACACCGAGTGAGGAATGAGAAGAGCCACCTCCTCTCAAAACAACAATTATGCACCTAAGCTTGTGTGTTCCTTAATTGAATAAAATGACAAAAAAATATTTAATTGTGACACTTTTAGGTGTAATAAAGATAAGAGGTTCCTACATCCCAAAATGTTTTTAGAATTGTCCAATCTTCACTTTCACTAAAAAGTTAAATCAAGTTGGTTCATATTTTAGGGAAGTTGATTTTCTTTTTATGTTATTCAAAACAAAAAAGTAATTTTAGTTTCGATTTTCTAGATAAAGATGGACAATTTTCTTGTAGTATTTTATCTTTGTTTGATTTTCTAACTTGTTATTGCACCAAAAACTTTTTTTTAAAACAAATGTAATAATACTTATAATATTACCAAGTGTATTGCAAGATGACATCTTCACCTATTCCCTAAATATTTAGTCATATCTTGGCATCTTTGTCAATATTAGCTTAAGAAGCTAATGGTTATGATTTGAGTTGAAAATGTTTTTTTGAGAATTGTGCAATCTCCACTTTCACTAAAAAGTTAAAGGGAGTTGGTTCATATTTCAAGGAAGTTGATTTTCTTCTTAATGGTAGTCAAAATAGAAAAGTAATTTTGGCTTCTATTTTTTAGATAAAGATGGATCATTTTCTTGTGGTATTTTATCTTAGTTTAATGTTTTTATTCTTTATTGTACCAAAAACACTTTAAAAAGAAATGTAAAAATACTTTTAATATTACTAGTGTATTGCAAGATCCCATCTTCGTGTATTCCCTAAAGATATAGTCATGTCTTGGCATTTTTGTCAATCTTTGCTTAAAAAGCTAATGGTTATAATTTGAGTTGAAAATAATTTTAGAAGCCTTTTGCCATATATATATATATATATATATATATATATAACCATAACCATATAAACAATAGAAAATCTCAATTTTATGAAAATAATACTATAAAATATATTTGTTTTAATATATATCTCAAAATTTTATAACAAAAATAATTTTAATAACTAATTTTTTTTTTTTGTTGACAGAAACGGTTATGGAGTATTTATATTCATCTTGGCCTGAATGCCGAAAATCTGATTACATTGAGGATGTCTAAATCCTGTTGCATCTCACTGCTAAGAATGAGAATGTAGCCAGAGCTTGCAGACTTCTTCCATGATAAGAAATCTATAAATTCGATTTCAGAGATTTTCCCCAACTTGAAGATACAAACAAATTTATTTAAGAGCAAGCAGTAAAACATGACAACAATCAGTTTATGGGATGGGTTCCCATGATTTTTCTTCGTCTTTCATCTTGACCCCGACAGAGAGGAGGGCAGCTTTGTTGGCTTCAATGTCTGCCTCTTTGTTATGAGTTCTCTGCACATAATAGTAATTCAACTTCTGAAAAGTGTTTTCCAAACCCTTAATTCTGGATATCAGCCTTGCTAGTTTGAGATCCAAGGCTGGGGAGTTGGAAACCATTGCGTTTATAATGATCTGGGAATCACCTATGACATTAGCTTCTCTTATATTTAAATCTTTGAGGATCTTGAGGCCTTGAAAGAGGGCCAAAGCCTTAGCTTGAATGCTGGATGAAAGTCCAAGCCCCCAAGCAAAGGTATGAATTTTTCCCCCAATTGGACTTACAACAACACCTCCTGCACCAGCTTTGCCCGGATTGCCCTTTGCTGCCCCATCAAAAAAGAGAGAGTGCCTTGAGTGCGATTTGAGCCAGTCTTGAAAGTCAGGTTCAGATTTCCTTATTTGCCAGTCTTTGAGAGGAGGGACGTTTCTAACCGTTGATTGAAATTGCAAGTTAAGGGATGATCCCCAAGCAATGTCCTGTTGGCTAAGATTGGAATCATCTTTTATATCAGTCAAGCACTCCTTTAGATGACATTTTATCTTGATTTCTAAGACCTTGTGATTCTGTTTAATATTTCTGAAAATTCTTCTATTTCATTCTAGCCAGATCTGCCAACAAATAACCTTTGGAAGGACAGCCCATGCAGATTTGATTATCTGATTTTTAGGAGGAGGGCCAGGATATCTGTTTGCCCAATTAGAAAAGAGATTAGCAGTGGAACAAGGAAGCAAAAAGTTAGGATCCAAATTGTGGATAAAGGAGAACCAAATATGCTTAGAGAAAATGAATTCAAGGATTAAATGGACTGCAGTCTCTGCATTTTCGTTACATAGCGAGCATATGGAGGGACCGTAGAACCCTTTTCTCTGCAGGATGTCATACGTTAGGATCTTTCCATGGCAGAGAAGCCAAGCAAATAAGTCGAATTTGGGCCATGAAGGAAAATGCCAGACCCCCTGCCAAGGAGCAGGGTCAAGGGGGACGTATGGCCTCTCTTTCAGCTTGGCATATCCCATGGAGACAGCATAACCTTTGGCATTCGGTCCCCAGCCTTTCGTATCTCTTTTCCTCATGCGCGTGGGTGCCAAGCCATGAAGGAGGTCAAGCAGCGTGGACCATTCGTTGGTCAGATGAGCCGACACCTCAATACGTTTCCAACCTACCCAGATAGAATCGATCCAAAGAGAAAGATCCCACAATGAACACAACCCCTCTCTATCCATCCAGCATCACAACGCTCTAATGGAGGCTCTGTCTTCAATTAGGTCCTTATTCATGATTTTATCAGTCCAGATATTGATATTTTTGTCGTTTCCTGGTATCCAATAGGAGTGCGCATTAATTAAGGGAGCAGCTTTAGCATACAGTTTGAAAAAAGACGAATTAGGAAAATGGATTACATTGTCTAAACAGGAAGAAC
This sequence comes from Pinus albicaulis, assembly GCA_034641835.2. Classification (NCBI taxonomy): domain Eukaryota; kingdom Viridiplantae; phylum Streptophyta; class Pinopsida; order Pinales; family Pinaceae; genus Pinus; species Pinus albicaulis. The sequence goes on along the minus strand of CM076582.1, from coordinate 1,333,847,210 downwards.
GAGGACCTCTAAAATACTTTTTCCAGAGAGTCAATTGGGCCCAACCAGGCTTGGGTGAAATGATCCTCCAAATAATCTTAGCTGCCATGGCCACGTTTTGCTGACAGAGCTTTTTGAAATTCAAACCACCCTCCCATAGTGGCTTGGAGATGGTTTCTCAGCTGATAAGAGGAATCTTGTTTTCATTTTGTCTGCCTCCCTTCCAAAAAAACCTCCGCATGAACGGTTCCATTTTTTTTAATATGCTTGTCGGAACGAGAAGCACAACAAATTGAAATAGAGGAAGGCTGGTGAGCACAGATTTAATAAGGATAGATTTGCCAGCAGAGTTGAGCCAGGAGAAGCCCCAGGCTTGGATCCTAGCCTTGAATTTTTCAAGCTGAGGGAGCCAGTCTTTGCATGTAGATCTCTTATGAAAAACAGGAAGGCCCAAATATTTGAAGGAGGTCCAAATGGAGGAGGCTGCAAACCTCAAACATCTAGAAATAGCAAAGAGCAATCTGGGTGAAGTGTTCTAGCTGAAGATATGACATTTGTTCTTATTTACAACACTGCCAGAGGCTTCACTGAAATCATCCAAAACTGCTTTAAATTTAGAGGCAGAGGAGAGAGAAGCAGCTCCCAAAAACAGAGTGTCATCCACAAATATGGCGTGGTTTATGTTTTTGATCCCTCTTGCAATACACAGTCCATTAATATCTTGATCTTGCATCTTTTTGTCTAACAGGAAGCTGAGGACAGAGGCTTGGATGACAAAAAGCAGAGGGGAAAGAGGACACCCCTGTCTTAGCCCTCTTGAGGCTTTGAAGAAACCAGTGGCTCTACCATTTACAAGAGGAGCAATCCATGGCTCCGAGATGCATGCCCGGATCCATTTGATGAAATTTTCTCCAAAACCAAACTTGCTCATGACTTTTAAAAGAAAGCTATGATTTACTCGATCAAAAGCATTTGCTAAATCAAGTTTAACCACCATACCTTGTTCTTTTCGAAGAAGACTTGAGTGAATTGCCTCTTGAACAAGGGTAAAGTTGTCCATGATCTGCCTTCCTTGGATGAAGCCTCCTTGATTCTCCAGAATTATTTTAGGAAGAATGAGCTTCAGTCTATTTGCAATTACTTTAGTGATTAACTTGTACCCAGTATTGCATAAGGAAATCGGGTGGAATTTGCTGAAATTGTTGGCGCCTTTTTCCTTTGGAATGAGGGCTAGGAAAGCGGAGTTTGTGCTGCCTCCTATTTTCTTAGTATTTTGAGACTTTTGAACCATTTTGAGCAGATCCTTTTCAACAATCGGCCAACAAACTTGAAGAAATCTGGCAGAAAAGCCATCCGGCCCAGGGGCCTTATCCGGATCCATATCAAAAAGGGCCTTTTTGACTTCGTCTTTGGTGACTTTGGCCTCAAGGATCTCATTCATACGAGGGGAAATTGCAGAAGGAATAATGTCTAGAAGATCTGAGTATTGGTCTGGGTCCTTATCCTCGCTATACAAGTTTTGAAAGTGAGAAGAGGCTACTTTTTTGATGTCTTCAAAATCCTTGTAGGTGACGTTATCCTCCTTAATCTCAGAAATGGTGTTGAAGCATTTCCTGGCCTGGGCTTATTTATGGAAAAAAGTAGAATTCCTGTCCCCTGCTTTGAGCTAGAGATTTCGAGATTTTAATCTCCAGTATTCTTCTTCAGCTAGGCAGGCCTTATGAAAGCGATGTTGCAGATGAGCCTCTTGGTCTAACAGCTCCTCTGTGACTATAGCGTGGTCCATATGAGTTTTATGAGAGGCAAGAGAGACTTTAATGGCTTTCTTTCAGTAGCTGGGTTGGACAGGGTTTTGACCCATCGTTTTAGTTCACCTTTTACCCTTCTGATTTTTTCCTCCCAGATATAGAAAGGAGATCCATGGACAGGCTGACTCCAACAATCCCTGACTATTTGCATGAAGTCTGGTTCCTTGACCCAGAGGGGACTAAATCTAAAAGGAATAGGACCCAGATCTAGATGGGCCAGGAACTCAAGCTTTATAGGCTTATGGTTCGAGATGCTGTTAGCAAGGATGTGCATTCTAGGTTCAAAGCCTAGTAACATATAGGAGCTTTGAATGAAAAATCGATCTAATCTGGCAGCAATATGACCAGGGCCCACTCTTTTGTTAGACCAAGAAAAATTACCAGAAGAGGGTTTGATATCCAGCAAGTCCCAGTCCTGCAATAGATCCTCCGCCCATTCCCTTGCCGGATCTCGGACAGCGCTGCCTCCTCTTTTTTCGGACGAGTGGAGAGTGAGATTGAGATCTCTGGCAATAATTATATTTTCTAGATTTGTCAAGTCTTCTTGGTGCCTTATAGAATCCCAACAATCCTTTTTTTCCCCGACATTGACTGGAGAATAAACATTGAAGAGGCAAAATATTTCCTTAGTATCCAGATTCTGCATTTTCAGCAGCAACCAGTGAGTATTACTAGCCTTAAAGGTGACTACAAATTTGCTGGGGTTCCATAGAGTGCCAATCCCTCCCGATGCGCCCCAGGCAGAGATTTTTCTTGCTTCACTCTTGAACCATAGTTTCTTGCTTGCTTGCAGGAAGACTACGTCTTCCAGCTTAGTCTCCTGGACGAGAAGTATGTCTGGAGTTTCTGTTCTTATTAAGCTTCTCATGGCTTCTTCCTTAACTTTACTCCCCATACCTCTATAGTTCAAGGAGATGACCTTCATTATTTATGTTTCTGTTGGGCTCCCTTGGAGCCTTGGGGCTGATTTTTCGACGTCCTAGACTTTGAGGCTAGCATTTTTTCTAGAGTTGGCTGGCTGCCCTGTAGCTTATCTTTGTAAGTCTCCTGCTCTCTTTTTTCCTTATCAGTTTTGCGGCCTCTTGTAGATCTTCATATCGAGGTTTGGGATTCTCCTATTTCTCCTTCCTCCTCTGACTCGTCCGTTTCCTGCTCTTCTTCCTCATCTTCTAAACTCATACCTTTGGGATCTTCGGCACTTTTTCCTTTGAGGGAGGCTGAGGGAGTACCTATGCTTGGAGAGGCTGGATTTTGGGGCTCGATTTCCTGAATAGCTTCTGTCTGCTGACTTAGTGGGTCAAATTTGTTTTCTTGTGCCTTTTTGGGAGGGGGACGTTGAAAATTAGCCTGTAGAGGGCCTTTTCCAGAGGGTCCTCCTGGTTTTTGCCCTTTGTGATTGGTGTTTGCTCGCTTGACTTGGTTCCAACCCTCTTCAATCCCTTTCTCTGGCTCTGCGTTGGACAGACAGTTTCTAGCAAAATGTCCATGAACATGGCATTTCCTACATTTGAACGACAGTTGCTCATAGTCCAAGATCTGCACATGAGACCAACTGCCGACTTTGATTTTGATAGCCTCTGGAAGACCCACCTCTAGATCTACTTCTACACAGATCTTGGCACAGTCATACTGGTCCTTATTGTTTGCCCGATCTATGAATTTTCTGAGAGTGTTGCCAATGTGTTTCAAGGAATCCCAGTTCCACCAATGAACTGGCAGATTTGGAAGACGAACCCACACCGGGACAGCCTTGGGAACATCGACAGCCGGATCAAAGTCCGGAGTCCATTTGTTCAGATAGAGACCTTGAGAACCCATGAAATATGGCCCATTTTGAAAGATCAAATCTTTGTCTTCTTTGGAGGAAAATTCAAAGAGGAAGTACCCTCGCCCCAGAAAGTAAGAGGTGACATTTTCCTTGATCAAAGGAGCCCAGTTCCTGTTAACCCATTGCTCAGTAGTTTTCGGAGAAGGCCACAGTCCCGTGAATTGGCCAATGAGGCCATGATCATCCAAAGATAAAGCAACTTGAATGGGGGCCTCCGGAGGCAAAGAGATCTTAGGAATTTCATCTAGCTTCTTAACAAATTGGGATGCTTCGCTTCTTTTCTTCTGAGGAAAACTGGCAAGAAGCTGGTTGAAAGCATCGATGGCAGGAGAAGAAGGCGGATCCTTAGAAGGACCCAGCGTCTCCATAGGAAAGGCCTGAGGCCGGCCGCCGCAGGGGCAGCCACGCAGGAGAAACCCTAACGAAACTTAGAGCGCGCAGAGAGTTCGTCAAAGTATTAAACCCACATCAGAGGTAAGAGATTTGATCTTAAATGAGTGTATAAAACCGACAGTGTTATAATACACTGGTATTTTTTTAATAACTAAATATTTAATCATAACCCTACAATTAAAAAAAAATTCACTTTTTTGAAAATTTTATTTTTACATTAAATATTTAACCATAACCATACCAACAATGAAAAGTCTCAATTTCATAAAAATAATACTATAAAATATATTTGTTTTAATATATCTTAAAATTTTATAACAAAAATAAATTTAATAATTAACTATTTAATCCTAACCCTACAATAAAAAAGTCACTTTTTTGAAAATTTTATTTTTACATTAAATATTTAACCATAACTATACCAACAATGAAAAGTCTCAATTTTATAAAAATAATACTATAAAATATATTTGTTTTAATATATCTTAAAATTTTATAACAAAAATAAATTTAATAGCTAAATATTTAATCATAACCATACAATAAAAAAGTATTTAAAGTAACCATAATTAAATATTTAAAAATGTGTTTCTTCTATCAACATTATATTAACAATAATAATAAGAGTAATTTTTTTTTTAAATAAATTAATATTGGGATATTAGATTTTTTAAAACATTAACAAATAATTAATTAAATATATTTTATTAATTTTTAAAAATAAATTAATATTTGAATATTATATTTATATTTTATTAATTTTTTAAAATAAATTAATATTTGAATATAAGATTTTGATGATGAATCATACTTGTTGGTTCAAAACTCATATACATTGTTCCATTGCATGCGATTATTACCAAAATAGATTTTATAATTTATATAATGGATCACAGAAGCCTAGGTTCTAAGACTATGTAAATTTTTTTCTTACTTTTATATATTTAAAGTTTTTATAAATAATGTCTTTTTATTATAGAAAAATATTCAAATTTTTTTATAATAATAATGATTGTATTTTTTGAAAATTCATTGTTCTATAAGAAATAATGATAATTTTGAATAAAAATATACAATTGATCATTTATATTAAAAATAATAATGTCTTATAATTATTTTTAAATTTATATTTTAATAATATTTTAAATTTATTTATAATGTTTTATAATTATTTTTAAATTTATATTTTAATAATATTTTAAATTCATTTATATTAAAAATAGTAAGGTTTTATAATTATTTTTAAATTTAATTTTTAATAATATTTTAAATTTATTTGTAATAATATTTTTAAAAATATTTATATTTTTTTAAACTAAATATAAAAATACTGAATTTTATATTACTATGTTTATAAATTTTTACTTAAAAAACATTTAAATTTTCTTATAAGTCTTTTTTATATATATTTATATATTAGGAATACAATCCTTTTTTTTGGTCACTTCATGAAATCAAATTTGACAAAATATATAAATTATAACTAGAAATTACACTTTGCATATATATATATATATATAAAGTTGTTTAATAAAAAATAAATTCAAAGCAACTCACTATCACACAGTTGGATGCAAACCAAAAAAATGATGCTAGTAATTGCGAGAGTAACCTAAACTCTCAAAAATGATGTCAAAGATAACCTTTTATAACTCTACACGCACCTTACCCACTCTGGCAGGAAAGCTCACCTAGGCAAAAAGCTCATATTTAATGGCTTTTATATCTTGCTTCTGGACATTGCTAGTATTCTATTGTTTTATCGGAAGAGGGATGGCCAACATCGATTGGGAGACCCTGTATGAAGGAAGGCTCAAGGAATTGAGAAATTTTATCTTATCAAAATTAATAAATGGCTTTTACAATTAATATATAAAGATCATCCATCAATCTATAGAACTACTCATTTTCGTTATCCCAAATTTGTTGTATGATTCAGCACTTACAAAATTCACTGCAATCTTCATTTTCTTTATAGCCAAATAAGATCTTATATGTAACCAATTTGTAACTTCGAAGCATATGTATTGTGAAATGCTATCATGTGCTTATGTAGCGAACTATCCTCTTGATATGGAATGGAACAATATGATAACTAAAAAATAAGTGTTATTATTCCAAAGAGAAAAAACAAACAAACCATACCCCATTCTTGTAACCATGCAACGAAGTCGTGTAACCCATTAAACACCTCATAATAGACAAGGGGGCGTGTTACAAACAAAGTGGCACTTGCAGACTAACCCTTATCCCATTGAAGATGAGGGTTACAAAAGTTTTAAAAGAGAGAAGAAATAAATTTTGTGGTTATATAATTTTGGATTATTGATCAAGACGACTTCTCTAGTGCACAGATGTTGGGTGAACCAGAAGGTAGCTCCACCTTTGCACTTGCTTCTGCCCGTGGAACCATTTTTCATTACTTTTCAGAGTTTTTGAAGATCAAATAAGAGATACATTTACCAAATAAGGCACATAGAAACAAAAATAGATACATGCATTGTTATTTTATTTTCAAATCTAGGATCCAAGAGACTCGCTCTGTTTGCACAGACCCAAAACACTACAGACACCGGTTGCACACAAAAAAGAGTAGCCAAACAAAAATAATCATAATGGCATCTCAATGAAATAAACGAATGCACCCCTTATTCGCTGAAACATGAATTTAAATATGAATTTGGTCGATGTCATAGAAACTTTCCATACTCAATCGTCATTGGGCTGCTGCTGGGAGATGATGGATTTAAATTTTGGATTGGGCACATTGAGCGCTCAACATGATCCAATGCTAAATTCCAAGTAAATAACTGGTAACTAACTATATCCAGATAGTTATAAGTATACAGAGAGGGGAACCAAATGTCTGTTGATTGTTTTTTTCTAACTACTAATCTGACGACACATAAATCTTGAATCGTCTAACATTCAATCTAACGTTGCATAGATGTACATAGTGGCAACAAGGGGAGTTGTTTTCAAAGAAGAACGCATTACGGCGTAATTATGGAAGTTGTATATTTATGTAACTTTGTCATAGTTAAGGCAGTAGCCCAAGGAGAATATTATGCCAAAGTTACCTTAAAATACAACAAAATATAATAAAACATAATAATAGTTATAAAAACCCACAAAATATTGTAATTCGACCCATAAAAGGTTTCATCCATCCACACAGTGGGTTGCCACATGTTCAAATGATTTAGATGAAATCAATGGCCACCCACCTTTTTCATTAACTCAACATGGTTCTCCATCTTGGCAATTTCATTTTATGTGCAATTTTTTTTCCTAAACTTCCAAGACCATTTTGAGGCCTTAACAATGTTATTTGGCCATTTTTGGACTTGAGGTTGTCATATACCCAGCCAAGCCTACCAAAAATTGTATTTCTCATTTAAATATTTTTAGAGATCGTATGCAGAATTTGTGCCCCCCGGGAAGTTGATGTATCAACTGAGCACCTCATGGCTCACAATCCTTTTCATGCTTTGTTTCATAGGGTTAGGGTTTTTTACTCTTAGGTTTGGTACTTATGGTAAAATACCATTTTTTACCTCTTAAAATAGCATCTTCTAAATGAGTATAGCTAGAAATTCTCTCTTAAGAGATAAATTACCATCATTTTCGCTAGTTTGTATTGCTCTACATTCTAGAGTCTTTTTCTATTTCTTTCATTAATAGAAGATGGGTTTCGTAATATTATTGTGCTTTTGCAATAATTATGTGTTTTTATTTTTATTCATATTCCTAACCTTTCATTTCATTCCCTATATAATCTAGGTCACCAAAAAATAAGTTTAGAGAATATATCTCAAAACCCCCCTTTAAGTTGAACAATGGTCCACAAAGACATCACTACATCCATATATTGTCAAAAAATATCACCATACACCCCCAATAGTTCTTAGATAGTGCCATCAAAAGCCATACTACTCACAAATAAAGCCTTCATGATCAATATTAGGATCGATCATGCTAAGAAGGGCTTTTGACAATGCAAACTCATATCTATTAAGTAGAATATTGTCCACTAAAGGAAGGGTGTGTGATGGGGTGACTCTAATTGTTGAGAAGGCTGATCAAGAAAGTTACTAGCCTTAATAAAAATGGTAATATCCCACTTGAACAAAGATCAGATGTAATACCTCAATTTTCTTCTCGTAGCAATAATGTAATTATATATGATGAATGGTTAACTATCAAAGAATTACAATTTGTAACTGGATATTGAATATTAATATAAATACATCATAGGTTACAAAATATGAAGGATAAGGTTAGTGGCATATGATTTTATAAATGGGGAAATTCAAGGGGCTTAAAAGAGGCTTAAGCGGATACATAGGAAAGATCTTGGTTGTTGATATAACTTAAGCTTTAGAATATTTGATTTTAATTTTGTCTTAAAATTTTGGATTAATTATATGAATGAGTACGTGGGATTTGGAGATAAAAAGGTGAAGTGTGGGCTTCTCACGCGAGAGTGCATGACATGCAAATACAATCTTCAAAATGTATGCATGCAAGGGGAAATTCAAGCTATCATTTAGTTGGGAAAATCAAGAGTACTCTCCCTAAAAAATACCAAAAGTTTGTTTTAATCGAATTATGCCAAGCTATAGTGATGACTTATGAAGGAATTATAATAATGTGTAAGAACAATCTTGTCATTTAGAGATATTGACTACAACTAAGAATCCTTGGGTTCTTAGCTATGAGATTTCCTAGCTAGTCTATGTTGGAGCCCTAGAGGGAAGTGGGATAGCCTAAAAGACTATTTAGATAGAAGGGTATCACATTCTTTGGGTTGTGTAGGCTAATTGGGAGATAGAGATGTGGATTGCGATTGTTGTGGGTGGAAAATTGACTAAACCTAGAAATTGTGTTATGTAAAGACAGTTAGAGCTAGCCATAGGTAAACTCTCCCTTGTGGGCTCATAAGCCTCAACTTAGGGTGGTCTTTACTGCGGATATGTTAATTGAAACAAAGATGTTATGGTTGGGTGGATTATCCTTCTTCCACAACCATTTGGTGGATAATTTCTAGAAAAATGTTCTTGATTTACTTGTGCAATTGTTGAATTATTATGGCTTATGTTATGAACTAGATTAGTCTCCAGTTTGTTTGGTTATATTTCCATGTGTGGTCCTATGATTTATATTATATGGTTTCATTATGTTTACATAAGCCTTCATCTATTAATTTATTATAAGTAGGCTAGTGAGAAAAACATCATAACAAGTAAATTATAGATATAATGTAACCACCCCTCACGCATCTACCCAATTTCCAAGGTAAACACGATACGAGTGTCACTATGACATGACCCGACCTCCCAGTTCCAGTTAAGGAAGTGGGGCCTACAAACTGACCATAAATTGACATCCTACATGAACTACATATCATCCAAGAGTTGAAGAAACACCCAAGGTGGTAAATCCCTGAGTTGGAACCTTGTATGACCTAGACCCACAACCACACCCTTGACACAGCTTCCATGCAGGTATGAGGCTATAACCACACTCACAGGTTTTCCTTCATGCGGTTATGGCCTAACATCTTTACTTCTGAGCACTTGGTCCCAGGAGTTGTGCCACCTTTTTCCAACCTCCAGACCATTGCCTAGAATTTCTTGAGACTTTCCATAATCATTATTAACATGATGACGGAGCTAAAAATTCAATCTCAAATAAAAAAATTGACCTAGACTACCTAATCCATAACAAACATTCTGTCAAACACATGTCAAGCATAGAAGCTACAAGTCATGAATGCATATTTGATCATAATAGTTTGAGATTCTTTTGATAAACACCAAGAAGGATCTACGCCCTCTCCACATAGCTGCAACAACACTTATTAGTCCATGCATTCATCAACTAATCAATAACTAAAAAATTCATGACAAAATCCATAGATAATACACATCATATAACCAGAAAATAACCAACATAGAAACCATGGCAACTTAGCAGAATATCACCAACATAATCACTACAAATTTGCATAGATCACAATAGGAAAATGTCTCATATTAACATATGAAAATGCCAACCAAGTCAAGGACTTCCACGTACCACCTGACCATAGATTGAGTTGAACCAAATCTCTCTTTCTTCAAATTTTCATGCCAAACACCCATGTGTCATATTCCAAGCATGAATGTGGGCTCTCATAGAATAAACCAAGGCTAAACCAAACCAGGGCTTCTAGAGGCCAAACCACCACAACCCTCAACCATAATGATTCCACCTCTACGATTGGACATAACTAACACCAACCAGAACGGTCTCTACCCAAGTTTTCCAGGGCTCCAAGAACTAGTAACTCAACCCATAACCTTCCAAGGCTCCAAAGCATTTGTCCAACCTAGCTCCAGGGACTAGTAAGTCAACCCACCAAGGGCTCCAAGGAATTTGTCCCAACCTAGGATCCAGGACTAGTAACCCAACCCAAGTTGTTCCGAGGCTTCCAGAGTGTTTGTTCCAACGCACGACCATAAGGAAAATGAGCACCAATAAAAAAAAATACAGTGAAAAAACCCACAACACCATGGATATCCAAGAAATAGCAAGGCAAGGCTAAAATCAATGTCAATCCATATATATATCCATGCCGATGATAGCACACAACCAGAAAATCACATGCATATACCATGCATCTAGAAATAAGCAAGGAAATCACACATGAAACATGTTACCTGCAAAGAAATCCAACTATAATTGTTGATCCAATTGTTCCCTTGCGCTTTCCTGCTTTCTTTTGCCTTCTTTCTCCAATCCAAGTGAATTTCAAAGTGATCCAAGCATGCTCCAAAAATGCTCCAAGATTTCTCTAAGTGTGCAAGAGTATGAGAGAATGAGGGAATGGAAAAGAGATCAACCCAAAAAATGTCAAAAGGCTTGCAATTGATTTGTTGAAGTTTGCAACAAGAAACAATGAAATTGGCAGAAACAACATCCTTGATCCTAGTGAAGATTAAGCACCTACACTAGGTGGGGCCCACACAGGATATTTTTAGGTGTGTGTCTATTATAGATGTATGATTCATGTCTATTTATAGAATGCATGTATATTTATAGATGCATGTCTATTTTTATTATCCCTTAATATTAGATGGACATTAAACTATAATCTATTCTCAATGTGGACTTGAAAATAGTTAACTGAAGTGGAAAATCAATTATCTAAGTGAATTTCGAGTTAATAGGTTGGTTGGTGGGACATGCAGGTTGAATTGAGTTGTAACAAAGTGATTCTAGTTGTAACAGAGTTGGAAGTGCAATGGTGCATTAGTTGTGCAAGTTGTAATTCAGTTTAACTCAATTAAGTGAGTTAAAGTCAGTTGTGCTAGTTGTAACTGCAGATACACTAGTGAGAGATCAAGTGAATTAAATATTAATTAATTCACATATAGTGATCTCACATGCAACTGATGTTTTTACTATTATTAACTGCATGCATGTCAGTGCCAGTGGAGGCCTAGTTGAGATCTAGGTGAAAGGGAAGTGTGACTATCAATTGTGATATTAGTAGGCTACCTAGATGTAGTTATAACACCACATGATGCCCATGATACTCAGCGTAGTTGAGGAAGTTTGGAATTCTTTGTGATTAAGGATTGCATTCATCAGGAACTGCGTGAGCAAGGAAGGTTGTCTAGAGACAGTAAATTGGCTAAGGAATTTTCCAATTTGTGTATGAAACTGTGAGACAATTAGCTGATGTACTAAGATATCTTGTGATTAGAGTTTTGTATGTAATTGTTTCATGATTCCTTATGGAATATACAATATATGATAGAGGGGTTTTGAGCAGTAAGCTTTCCCCGGGAATATTTGGTGTTGTGGTTTTGTTCTATTCTTCTTTGCTTCATGTGATTGGAAATTGTGTTGTTTTTAATTCCGCAAAATATTTGTAGAAGCGATTTAGTATTTAACTTTAACATATTGTTAGATCGAGTGAATCCAATATATACATGCATATTGTATAATTTCTACATGGTATCAGGGCTATGTTATAAATTTTCTACATGGTATGAGAGAGGGAATTATTTGGGTGTGCGAGTTTGCAGAGAATATTAGAAAATTTTGATGCAAAATTTCCAAAAACAAATAGCATTTTTTGATTCCTTGAAAAAAAATACCCAAATTGAAAAAAACAATCGGTCGAATCAGAGCTTGGATGAGGGAGATATCGTCGATTTAAAATAATCTCTTTTGTTAGAAAATTTTGCGACGGTGGGACAATTACAATATGCGCGAGCCAAGAACCTACATGCACTGAGGTACAAGATGCATGAAAATGTTTGAGGAGAAAAGCAGAGGTTAGTGACTTGGTGGTTGAGAGGGAGCCTCTCAACATGCAGCCTGAGAAGCAATCTTAGAAGGTTGTGGAGCAGCCACAACTGGAGATGCAAAAGAATCTCTATAGATTTGATGTAGATGCGATTTCTACAAATCTTCCTACCATTTGGAAGTGTGAGAAATTCATGAAATTGACCCTTGAGAGGGAGCTAGATTTGCATGCAGGTAAGAGTGAACCTCAAGATGTGGAGCAGCCACATGCGGAGGATTATGGTGTGGGAGCAACCACTCATGCGAAGAATTTTCGAGCCAGATGGGAAGAGGGAGTGCATGCATCTATACCACCAAGTGAGAGGTGGGTGACATGCATGAATAATCCCAAGAAGAAATTTTGGGCAGGATTCATTGAGATGGTGTGGTTCTCATGAATCGAACCTGGCTACTAGGATCCCACAGAGCAACAGTAGCAGGATCAGTTGGATTGATGCATTCAGATGTCATGAGGACATGAAATCAAAGTGACAATGTTAGATAATGGAGCGTAGATCAGAGTTGGCAGTAAGTGTAGAGTGCATGGATGCAGGTGTCAGCAATGCAGTTGTTCCTAAAGACATATGTAGTGGCTAGGAAGAAGTCAAAAAACTTTGATGATAGATGCATTCTGTTGATTCAGTTGTTTGGAGGCTATTCAGTTTCGGAAGTGTTGCATGCAAAGGTTGCATGTGCGTGAAACACTAGAGAAGTGTTGCATGCAAAGGTTGCATGTGCGAGAAACACTAGAGAAGTGTTGCATGCAAAGGTTGCATGGAACATGCATGGAGTTGCATGGTGCATGCATGGAGTTGCATGTCGCATGCATGGAGTTTCATATTGCATGCAAGGACATTAATTTCTAGTTGAGAGGGAGTGTTGAAGTTTGCAACAAGAAACAGTGAAATTGGCATCCAGAAACAACATCCTTGATCCTAGTGAAAATTAAGCACCTACACTGGGTGGGGCCCACACAGGCTATTTTTAGGTGTATGTCTATTTATAGATGTATGATGCATGTCTATTTATAGAATGCATGTATATTTTTATTATCCCTTAATATTAGATGGATATTAAACTATAATCTATTCTCAATGTGGACTTGAAAATAGTTAACTGAAGTGGAAAATCAGTTAGCTTAGTGAATTTCAAGTTAATAGGTTGGTTTGTGGAACATGCAGGTTGACTTGAGTTGTAACAGAGTTGGAAGTGCAGTGGTGCATTACTTATGCAATTTTTAAATCATTTAAACTCAGTTAAGTGAGTTAAAGTGAGTTGTGATAGTTGTAACTGTAGATACACTAGTGAGAGATCAAGTGAATTAAATATAATTAATTCACATGTAGTGATCTCACATGCAACTGATGTTTTTACTATTATTAATTGCATGAATGTCAGTTCCAGTGGAGACCCAGTTGAGATCTAGGTGAAAGGGAAGTTTGACTATCAGTTGTGATATTACCAGGCTACCTAGGTGTAGCTATAACACCACAGGATGCCCATGATACTCAACGCAATTGAGGAAGGCTGAAATTATTTTTGATTAAGGATTGCATTCATCAAGAACTGCGTGAGCAAGGCAGGATGTCTTGAGACAGTAAATTAGCTAAGGGATTTGCTAATTCTTGTATGACAGTGTGAGACAATTAGCTGATGTACCAAGAACTCTTGTGATTAGAGTTTTGTATGTAATTGTTTCATGATTCCTTGTGGAATATACAATATATGATAGAGGGGTTTTGAGCAGTAAGCTTTCCCCAGGAATATCTGGTGTTGTGGTTTTGATCTATTCTTCTTTGCTTCATGTGATTGGCAATTGTGTTGTTTTTAATTCCACAAAATATTTGTAGAAGCAATTCAGTGTTTAACTTTATCATATTGTTAGATCGGGTGAATCCAAGATATATATGCATATTGTATAATTTCTACATGATCCTCATAAGCCTTTTTATCATTAAGGTCTCTATTTTCTTCATTATATTTCATTTCTCCTTCAATTTCCTCTCATGTAAAGTGATGTCTCTTCACTTTCCTTTTCTCCTATTTTCTTTTATTTCATAAATAAACTGTTAATTATTGCCACTTTTCCTTTACCAATTTACATATCCATTAATTAGTCACTAGTGATACCCATCATTATTTTTTTCTAAACATTTAGCTTAGAATACACATCCTATGACGTTGGTCTTATTTTATTTACATGGAAAATCAACTATGGGTTGTTACAAACCTATAACGCGCCACTCCCTTCAGGCCTACCCGAGTAACTGGCCAAACAAGGTAAACATGAGATGAGAGGTCATTAAGATAGATTCAACCTCCTTGGTGACCTTAAGGAAGTGGAATCAAAGCGAAAACCATAACACAAACCTTTAACATCTGCTACATGACCCCGAGAGGCTATCCTAGTCATCCACCTGACCTGTCCCTGGGTCCAACTGAGATTTCATATAAAAAACCCCTTGGACACATTCAAAGGCATGCATCCATGTGTTTGGGAGGCTCTAGAGGCATGCATGAGCCTGCATGCCAGTGTCCATGGAATAAATTGTCCGAATCTGTCCCCGCGTCCATGGGATTTAAGAAATTTTTTAAGCCTAGAATCCAGAACACTGCCAAGAACTCCCTGTAACTTCCAAGAATCATTAAATACATAGTGACAACACTATCAAACCAAAACTTGACTCTAGGACTAAGCCTAACCATCCCCAACCAAGACTGAAATTCTATTAAAGATTTGGCATGAATGTAATCTACAGGTCTAGGATACAAGACAAAGCATAAATTACATAAATCACTTATAAAACATTAAAAAAATGATCACCACCCTCTTCCTTAACCAGATATGGAATTAATTATGATCTAGGTGGGTATCGGTGGCCACCCACCTATTCCATTTGGACCTGCACCATCAATTCTTGCAGCTTTTCACATTCAGCACAACTTACTATTTTTAGCAGGTTTTCAGGTCCTGCACTCCCATAGCCGTTTTGGGTCCTTAATGATCTAGGTGGATATTAGTGGCCACCTCCTCGGATAGATATTTCTAACGAGGTATGATATGCGTCAAACAAAGATCGTATGCCAAAGTTACGTCCCTGGGAAGTTGAAACACCAATTTACCCAAACGAGGCCCATAGTTTTGGCGCTTCGTCTCCTAGGGTTAGGTTTTTGGACGTTTAAAGTTCTCCATTGTTTCTCAATAATAAATAGGCCCTCGAGTCTCATTATAACACAATTTATAGGTCTGTAGCCGCTAGATCTCTTCTTAGAGATACGCTATTAGCACCTTAGCTATTTTTATTTCCATTATGTCTGTAAGAATATTCCAGTCATTATTTTATTAATAAAATGAAGCATTATTTCCACTGCATCTCTGTGTTTATGGTTATATCTGTATTTTTTTGCATTCCTGCATAAATCTGGATCAAATTAGGTCTTGCATCCATCATTTTAAAAATTAGAAATAAATACATGAAATAACCATGACATGAACCAATAATTTAAACATGCTTAAAACTAGCATAAAACCATGGAAATAACAATGATAATGCAACCATTAAATCCACATAATATAGGTACAAAAGTAAGAGAACTTAGTTTTCATTAAACATAGGCAAATACCGACCAAGTTCAGGACTTCCACGTTCCACCCAACCATAGACAAGGTTGAGCCAATTCTCTCTTTAGATAGTCCCATGCCATATTCCAAGCATGAATGTGGGATCTCATGGATAAAATCATCCAAAACACAACCAAGGGAATCTAGAGGTTAAAGCAACTCCACATTCACCATATCGTGATCACACCAAACCGATGCTCTGATCACACAATCGAGCAGAACATTGAAATTCCATTCAAAATCCATCACTATTTGTATCCCTATCTCTCAGGATTTATCAAAATCCAATCCTGGATCACTACGCCCTAAACCGAGACACCTCCCTCGGTTTTACCGTGTATCCCACCAAAAATGGTCAAGGGATTCTTAGGAATTTGGGAATTAACCTTGAGACCACCTCCGCCCCAGATTCCAAATCCATCTGACAAATCCATAGCCCGAAACCAAGATAAAAATCCCAACACACCATGGCATCCGGGAAAGGAAAGGCAAAGCTGAAAATCACTATCATAACCCGACAAAACCATGCCACCAACAACAAAATAACCAAATACCAACATGCATAATTCATGGATGTCCAAAATAGCTAGGAAATCACACATGTAATTTGTTACCTACAAGTATTATTGTTGAAGCTGGTAGATCCTTCTTTTCCTAGCCTGATCTTTCCTTTCCTTTCGTTTCTTGTCCTTCCTTTTCTTGTTTCCTCCTCCTTGGCACAATGTTGAATTGCTACAACAAAACTCTAAGTATGCAAGAGTGTGTGTGATAGAGATAATATGAGAGAGCTCCAAAACCTGAACTAACAAAAGCTACCAACTAAACCTCATAAGCCTTTTTATTGTTGAGGCCTCTATTTTCTACATTTTCCATTATTTTCCTTCATTTTCCTCCTCACATCCAACCTATGACATTTTACCTTCCTTTTCTCCTATTTTCATTTATTTTCATAAATAAATGTTCCAAAATACTTTTTGCCTCTTTAATTCATTTTCCTTTGCCATTTTCCTTAGCCATAACCACATATCTAGTGGTACCCACTAGGATATTTTGCCCAACATTCAACTTGGAATAAGTGTCCCTTGAACCATGGTCTTATTTTTGCCTTTATTAAATTTTTATTACATGAAATTTTTCCTAGGGTCTGTTACAGAGCCCTACCCCTTGGGGAACACCGTCCTCGGTGTTAAACCACACCTACACCTCCACAAAAACGCTTAAAAACAAACATACTGCTCATGGAGCTTTATATCATAGCTATATGCAGTATTTATAATGAATGACCTGCTCAAAAGAAAAACCATGATAACATGACCATATAACATCCATATCGCTTATTGTAGATTTATAACTTAGCTCATGGCAGTATTTACATCCATATAAATAAGTACATATACCAAAAACATCATTAAAACATATTCCAAACATAAACCAAACACGAAACCAAAAATGCTTTGCCTCAACCGACAAACAATGAAGGATACATGGCCCAAATCTGATCTGCCATCTCCCATGTGGCTTCATCGGGCCCAAAGTGCTTCCACTTCAATTTAACTTGCTCGATGGATCTGTTCCTAAGCATGAGTTTCTTCCGCTGCAATATGCACTAAGGTTTCGGCTGGAATTCTCCTTCTTTCTCCACCTGCAATACAAACCATTCAATAACATGATGAACATCCTTTATATACCTTTTAAGCAATGAAACATGAAACACATCATGGAATTTCATTGTTGTAGGCAGTGCAAGTCGATAGGCCACTGGTCCATCTTCTCAAGGATCTCAAAAGGCCCGCAATATTGTGGTGCCAACTTGGCACATGATCCGATCTTGAAGGAGCTCTTCTTGGGCTTGATGTCCAAATAAACAGGCTCCCCAACTTGAAACTCCTTAAATACCCTATGTTGGTCTGCATAAATTTTGTGTTTGTCTTGTGTTTCCTTTATATTATTCTTTATAACCTGCATTTATTGTTCCATGTCCGGCCCAATCAACACCCTCTTAACTAGATAACTCTAACTTATGGGTGTGTTACAACTCCTCTCATATAGTGCCTCAAAGGGACTCATACCCAATGACTCCTGATACCCATCGTTATATGCAAACTCAACCAATGGTAGATATTCTTCCCATTTCTGTTTTTGATGCATCACATAAAACCTCAAGATGCCCTCCAAGATCCTATTGACCCTCTGAGTCTTTCCTATTTTCCTTGGATGATAAGTTGTGTTGAAGGCCAAATTTATGCGCAATCTTGAAAATAATTCCTTCGAAAACTTGGAAGTAACTTTGCATCCCTGTCTGACATTATATTCTTTGGAACACCATGCAATATGGCTATGTATTTTATGAACACATGTGCTACATCGCTAGCTGAATAGGTAGTCTTCACTAGAATGAAGTGTACAACCACCATGAAAAAATCATGTTGTCTCAGTGTCCTTGGAAAAAGTGTGATAAAATCCATGGAAATTATCTCCCATTTCCATTCCAGAATTGAAATAGGTTATAGTAGACCACCTGTATGCCCACACTCTTCATTTACCTACTGATATTCCAAACACCTAGCCACGAACTCTGCTACATCCCTCTTCACATTCGACCAATAATAGAATCTCTTCAGTGCAGCTAATGTCTTCTAATAGTCTGGGTGACCTGAATATGGTTTCGCATGAAACTCCCTCAATATCACCTTCTTGATCTCACTACTTTCTGACACATATATCTTGTCTCTAAACCTGGCCAATCCATTTGTCATAAGACAATAGTCCACATCCTATACACCTGCACTAGTACTTACGCCTATACCTTCACCTGTACCTGTGCCCTGCTGCAATCTGTGCTTAAGCTCCATATATCTGACATCCTGATGGCCTACTTTCAAGATCCTATCCTGTAAATCTGTCCCATAGGATCTCATAGTTGTAATATGATTTACATGTATTTTCTTGCTAAGAACATCTGTTACCCTATTCTCTTTACCTTTGATGTTCTTGATCTCAAAGTCAAACTCACTGATTGTAGTGAAAAATCTAGCTTGCCTGGAATTCAGATTTGGTTGGTCAAACAAGTACCTTAACCCACTGTGATTTCTCATCAATACAAACCTCCTGCCAAGAATATAGTGCCTTCACATTTTCAGTGCATGAATGATCATTGTTAGCTCAAGACCATGTGTCAGGTAGCTGCTCATGTTCATTTAGTTTTTGTGACTCATAGGATACTACCTGTCCCTCCTACATAAGGACTCCACTAAGCTCTCTCTTGTAAGTATTTGTACACACTACAAACTCTTTGTTTGATATGAAATATTTAACATTGGAGCATGTGTTAACAATTTATTAAGTTGTTCAAAAGTATCCTCACACTCCTTTGTCCACTCTAACTTCTTATATTTCCTCTGCAATGATGTAATCGAATAAGAAATATGTGAGAACTTCTTAATGAACCTCTTGTAATAACCTGCCAATCCCATGAAATATCTCACCTTGTCTACATTTCCAGGAGATACCCACTCCATGATGGCCCTTATATTTTCTGGATCTACTGCAATTCCCTCCTTGGAGACAACATGTCCCAAGTAATGTACCTCAGTCTGAAAGAAACTGCTTTTGTTGAGCTTAGCATACAACTAATGCTCTCTCAACAATCTCAACACTGATGCCAAATGCTCTACATTCTCTTGCTCATTCTTGGAATATACCAAGATGTCATTGATGAACACAATTACAAACTTGTCTAGATAAGGATGCAACACACTATTCATTAAACACATAAATGTAGTTGGAGCATTAGTCAAACCAAATGGAACTACAACAAAATCGTAATGCCCATATCTGGTCCTGAATGAAATATTGTAGATGTCCTCTTCTTTGATGCATACCTAATGATATCTTGACCTAATTAAGTCAATCTTAGAGAACAATGTTTCTCCCTTTAGTTGATCAAACAAATAATTGATCCTTGGTAATGGGTACCTATTCTTGATGGTCACTTTGTTCAACTTCATGTAGTCAATGCACAATCTGAGAGTACTATCCTTCTTCTTCACAAACAACATGGGTGCGCCCCATGGTGATACACTTGGCCTAATGTATCCCTTATCAAGCATCTCTTTCAACTGCACATTTAACTCTACCAACTCAGTTGTGCTCATCCTGTAAGGTGCCTTTGATGTTGGTGTTGCCGCTGGTACCAACTCAATAGAAAAGTCTACTTCCTTGTGAGTGGAAACTTTAAAATATTTGTTGGAAAACATCCTGAAACTATTGTAAAATTGGATACCTATTCAACATGCATGTATCCCCAACTTCCTTACCTTTACCACTAGATATATGAATTGCAAATAGCACACACCATTTCCAGCGACTACGTTTGGCCTGCATAGCTGTCACCATCCTAATTGATGTGGGTTTCTTATTTCCCTGTAATACTCTTGGTTCCCCATTGTCATAAAATCATTCAATGGATTTGTCATATAAATCTACCTTGTTTATGTGAAGGTATAACCAATCCATACCCAATAGAATATTGTATGATCCTAATGGAAATGTGTTCAAGTGGAATGTTGTAGGCATACCGTTTAACTTAAATGCACAAGACCTTACCCAATGGTGAACTATTTTCTTATTACTTGTAGCCAACTACACTAACCAAGATTCTAAATGCATTTATTTTCTCAAACCACACTTATCCACCAGGTCAATATTAATATAATCATAGTTAGATCCAGGGTCAATCAAAATAGAAACAAATTTATCACAAAGCTTATTGTCCATCTCAATGATAGAAGCTTGATGATCTACTAGTTGTTTATTGTCCATGGTCGCATAAATTAGAGGAATTATATTCCCAACATCCCCAACTATTTTCGCCTCCTGTGCACTATAGATATGGGGTCTACCACCCTGATACTGCGGACAATCCCTCTTACGATGATACTTGCCACATATCCAACACTACAACAGTTCTCTACCATCACCTCTAGTCTGCTGCTCTACAGGTCATTTCCCAGTTGTATTAAACTTCCTGTAAGGAACCACATTTTCTTTCTCACCTGCATCTTGTGGTATTTCTCGCTTTGGTGGAAATATTCCCCTAGCTTTCTCATTTCCTTTCAAATCATGCTTAGGCTCAACTTTGTGTTTTTACTGCTCATAACAATGCTTCAGTTTTCGAATGGCCTCCTCCAACGATTTAGGCTCATCGAGCTCAATCTAGTATTTGTATGCTACTGGAAATCCATTGATGAATCTCTGGATCTTGGCCTTTTCCTTCTTGAGGTAAGGCACATATCTCAACAACTCCAAAAACCTACTAGTATACTCATCATCTTTAATGTAACCCATCTGCAACTCATAAAACTCTTTAGCTCTAGCATCATAGTACCTCTCTGATGGGTACTTCTTCCAGAATAGCCTCTCAAAATCACTCCAAGTCAGCTCCTCCTCATAAATACCCCTGAAATTCTTCACATCTTCACATCAAGTGTTTGCTTTACCTTTGAGACTGAATTTGTCTACCCAAGCTTTCATGTTTTTTGAATAGTCATGCAATCTGAAGAATTTTCTCATACCAAGAAACCATGCCTCTGCATCCTGTGGTTTCTTCATCTCTCCATCAAAGGTAGGTGGCCTTTCTTTCTTAAAATGATCTGGAAAATACCCCCTTTCACTCCTCCTATAAAGATGATAACAATTACGATCATGATTCCTATCAAAACTAGAACTAGAATGGTACATGTGTCTATCACCTCTCATGTCTGGAGTGTCTAAGAATATGCCATCTCTAATAGTATCATCTCTATTGGACTTGCAACCACTGGGAGACCTACCATCATATGCACCATTAGTTCCATCCTCATGTCCATAACTGATCTAGAGTGGCCCCTGTTGTTGCAAATTTGACAAGATGTTAAGGATTATCACATTTACTTATGCTTGTATTTCTTGTGCCTATATGATTCTATGATTGTCCATCTTACAACTCCTTATTTCTTCCTTCAAACTTCTTAGTGTATATTCCAAATCATATTAATTCCCAATACCATGTTGCTCATTAGATTCATAAGGTAAATCCTTGTAGTCTACCATCTTGCTAGCCATCTTTGATTTATTCCTACAAGGCATCTCATGTTAGCTTAAATCAAATCACAATAAGCCAAATTACCTTAGGATAATTCGGGGAGTATACATCCTGCAAAATCAACCAATCATTGTAATACATGCATATACATAATCATAATAAGAATATATACTTGTAACACATGGTATATTAGTGCTTAAACATCATTCTAGTTAGAGTCTAGTCATCAGTGTATAACCATACCAATTACACACCATGACCTAATGCATGACAACCTCAACCATACCAATGTAAAATTGACCACATGTACCCACCTGACATGTATAACCATTCATATACTCATGACAACGTACTGAAAACAAAACCATCAACCCCTCGAAGGCGACACCACTGCCACCATGACCAACACAACATGGATGGAACAAGTACATAGACCATAACATGAGAAAAACATACACGACAGACATGAATACACGACGACGAAAATCTTTTCAACATCAATATTTTCCCAAGGAGAGTGCAACCATGCTCTAATACCACTTGTAACACACCACTCCCCTTAGGCCTACTCGAGTAACCACCAACCAGGGTAAACATGAGATGACTCATGAGAGGTCATTAAGACAGATTCAACCTCCTTGGTGATTAATCAAGTGATCAATTTTATGCTAAAAAATTAGAGTTCTAAGAATATCATGAAGCCTGAACAACCACGTATTTCTCGTCATTCTGAATCCGTCACACTTTGTTTCATGCGAAATGGAATTTTTATGCTCCCAGAAATGAGTTATGTTTGTTTGCACAAACAAGCAAAATTTGGAAAAAAGGCAGATGGGTAGCCTAGTTAGCAATCCATACTGCTGACGTGGCATGCTGACTGGGCTGGGTCAAATCATTCAATTTTCCTTCGGCTAGTGTGGGACTACCAAGTGGCAATATCTTACTGGTTTTAATGATTGGGTACGTGGCAAATTTTTAGTGGTAGAAATTTGGACCAATGGGGAGAGGACACATGGTGCAGTCTGGGGCCGCCATGTGCCCCCCCCCCCCCCTCATGGTGGTATAAAATTATGGTTTGAAGACCGAAAGGGCCGGTGGGGGTCGAACATGGGTCCTACGCTCCGCCATCGCCACACCATACATTAGTTCTTACCATATAAACCTTTCTGGATAGATTTATTTCTGCAAAGGTTTGCCGATAGGGGGAGAGGGGGCCAGCCCCTAGCACATGGAACCGAGACCTGTGACCACGACAGAGTGGGAGGGTGCTAAAAACTTAAGCTCAGAGTTAATACATTAATTCAGGATTAAATGAACACTAAACTTCATTTAATTGCGCTAATCCAGATTAAGCTCTAAGTGTGAGTTTAATGGACAAATGTGCTTAGTTAGCCCTAACCTCATTTAATTAACCTAAATTGGATTAGTTTGGCAATTCGCCAAATCTGGAGGAACTTCCTGTTTTAGCGGTAGCTAATCGGATTTAGCTCCAGTTAGCTAAATTTAGGCCAAAATTTGTGGAAAAACTGGAGATGGTAATAACTTTTGGAGTTTTCGATCAAATCAGGTGCAAAAAGAGGCTAGATGACCATTTTTGGGAATTTTGGACTCATTGGTGCAGGTTTTAGGGGTATAAAAGCATTGTAAACACATCATTTTCAAATTTGAGCATAATATAGAGCCCCAAGCCATGGAAGCTGGACCAAGGAGATGTAGCCCAAGAGGGGTGAACTCCTTCATCAAATTCTTGTGTTGATGTGTTGTATGGTGATGTAATGCACTTTTATTTGACGTTGTTTAACCTTTTTTTTATATTAAATTGTTCATAAAATTAACATGAAAAACACTCATGAGACTTAATAACTTGCAAGAGAACTTGAACCCTTAAGCACATATAAGACATTGTTTACAAAATCTAAAAGAGGAATTAGAACAACAACACTAACATACTTCATTCAGATTATTTTTGGTATCAGCACTTTAGTTTTTTTTTTGCAATAAGGGATCTAATTATTTGCAATTTTGTGTCATGCTTATAAGGTTAAAACTCAAAAGAGGAGAAGGGAAGTTGGTTGGGAGCCCTACAGTTGGGTCAAGAGGAAGAAGGGCAAGGTTGCCAATGTCTTCAACACCAACACATCGTCAATTTGAAGTTCAATCTTCAGTGAGAATGTCTCATGAAGGATAAACTACCATGACAGAAGATGAGAGAGCATTCAGAAAGGCGTTTTTTGATATGACTGAGATGGTTAAGGCCCTCTATGAGGAGAGGAATTTAAAGATGCAAGGAGAAATTTATAGGCCTCTAAGAGGAGAGGGTTCACTAGGAGGAGGAGGCCATGGAGATGTTAAGAAGCCACCATCCACTCCACCACCATCCTCACCACCATCTCCACCTTCCTCTTCATCATCTTTCAGTACCACAACACTTCCATCTGTTCATACACATTTTTCAAAAGGAGCTGGTAAATCACCTTTTCTTAAACTTGATGTTAAATTTGATCTTCCGATGTATAATGGCGAAGTGAATGCAGAGAAGCTGGATAATTATATTTTTCAATTGGAGGTTTATTGTATAATTCAGAACCTTCAAGAGGATGACATAAATATTCAATTGGCCTTCTTGAGAATGGAGGGTGCAACACTTGTATGGTGGGAAGCAAAGACAAAATATGAGATTAAGAAAAACGGTAAGATCTAAATGTCTTGGTAAAATTTTATTGCTTCCATTAAAAGGCAGTTCTATCCTCTAGCTTACATGCAAAAATATATTATGCACTAGAAAAAATTTAGACAATTAAAAGGTCAAAGTGTGCAACATTACACTCGTGAATTCATGAGAAGAGCTCTTTATGTTAGGTGTTGATTTGTATTCTCAAGAAACTTTGCTGAAGTACATAAAGGGTTTGAATAGTTAATTGAAACATGCCATCCTCATGTTTAATCCCACTAGTCTAGATGAGGTATGTGTGCAAGCTACACACCTTGAGGAAAGAGGGGAAAATGAAAAAGAAGAGGGTAAAAAGAAACCATTTAAGGGTGGTGAAAAAAGGAAAGGGTTCAAGGGTAAACAAAATAAAAATGCATATATTAAAAAATAAGGGGAGAAAACCACATGTAATCATTGTTCCAAAGAGGGTCATGATGAATCCCACTGTTGGAAGCTTCATCCAGAATTGAGGCCTAAGAAATTCAACAACAATGGGAAAGAAAATACAACTAATACCACACAACAGGATCTTGGATCCAACTCAGGAGATGAGGCTAAAATTGCAGCCATGGTCACAAGGGGAAAAGAAGCCATAGAAATTACTAGTTCATCAAATTTTCACAATAACACTCCAAGTGAAGAAACAAGAATAGAGTTGTTTCATATAAGAGTGATCTCAAAACATACAAAAATTGACACACTATTTGATAGTGGCTCTCAAGCGAACTTAATATCTAAAGACTTAGTCAAGAAGCTTAATCTTGAAACCTTACCTCATCACAAGCCATGCCCTTTGGGTAGGATAACCAAGGATACAAATTTACAGGTTACAAGAAAATGTATTTTCCGGTTTGCAATTATCGCAAAATTTATTGATGAAGTTGAGTTAGAAGTTGTATCGCTTGACATATCAGGAATTGTTTTGGGTAGTCCCTATCTCTATGACAGGAAAGCAGTCTTCTATCGCCATGAGAACAAGTACCACTTTTTCAAATATGGAGTGGAATATATTGTGAGAGCTCATCACAAAAAGCTAAACCTCTCTTTAGTTAATGCCGGGAAAATGAAAAGACTACTAAATTCAAGCTAAAACTTTGTGCTTTCTATGATCAAACAAAAGAACGATAAGGATTACGAATCTTTTGAAGGTTCTGATGATAAATTAAAACCTGATTTGTTTTATATGATAAGTCATCATGGCGAGATGTTTCAAGAACCAAAGCGGTTATCTCCTAAGAGGGGAATCCAACATGAGATATAGCTGCAGCAGGATGTTCCATTCCCTAACACTGGCATGTATCATATGTCGATAATGGAAAGTGCATAAATCAATAATAAAATCCAAGAATTGTTGAATAAAGGTATCATTCGCATATCTACCTCGATGTGTGGTTCACCGATTGTGTTGTGCCCAAGAAGAATGGAACATGGCGCATGTGTGTGGATTTCCGTGCACTCAACAAAATCATGATAAATAATCGTTATGCACTCCCAAGGATTGATAATTTTCTTGACCAATTGAGGTATGTGTTATCACTCAGATTGAACCTTAGGCTGAGAGAGGAAATCCCAAGGTAACCTCAAACCACGCTTAGCCAAGTAGCTAGCCCTACTAGGCTAGGAGAGGGCTCTCTCCATATATATCACAGTCAAAATGACTGAGGAAAGAATATTTTAGGCTAGGTATAGTAACTCAGGGTTTTCATTTTGATTTTGTAGGGTTTGCGAGATCAGGAGGAGTCAAACAGCTAGGGCAAGGAAATTAGGTCAAAATTTGTAGGGGTTCTAAGGGGAAAGGTAGGTAGAAGGATTGACATGAAAAGATGATTATGGTGAGGTGAAGAGACTGGTGATGATTTAGGAAGAGCATACAAAATGAATTCTTCCTAAAATGAAGAAAATAAACAAATTATGCTAAGTTTCCCAAAACAGAGCATGAAACATGAATTTTGCCTTTAAACTTGAAATTAAACATATCATAGACATGAAAATGGTTTATGAGCTACAATACATTCATAAAAATGATAAAAAATAAGAAACTATGTCAAACACTGCATACCACATGTATCCCGAGGAAATAGCTGCAAATTTCTTATTAATGTCCAAGCCAAACTGATACAAAATGTCTCTTGAGATGCCAAAGCTCCAAGTGAGTCCAACCATTACAATGACTGAGAAAATAAATTAAATATACCTCAAAACCACTCTCCCTAGCCTCAGGGAGTCAAATCCATGAGATAGGGATCAGTTTCACCTACTCCCAAACAAGAATCTGAAGACTAGGAAAACTCAACAATTTGTATCTAAAAGAGAGGAAACTGATTCATTTGACCTCTAGAGGACTTATCTAATGTATCTACCCTAGATAAAAGTCAAAACATGATATTTACATTCACAATGACCATTTAAATCTGTTATTTTCTCATTTTCCTAAGTAAAAAGTCAAAAATTCAAATTTTTGCTGATGCTGATGAAAACTGCATTTTCTTGGTAAACACGCAGTGCCATGTCAGAAAAAATGACATGTCTTGCAGGAAAATTTTGGAGGCCTTCCCGATGTCCAAATCATGTCCATGATATCTCATTGGAAAGCTATCTGAGTCTAGTTTCCAAATATACTCCTGTTTCCAAAATGGTGTCCATATGACTTGTAAAAAACCTATTCTACCAAGACTGGTAAATGCGCAGTGCCAAGGCAAAAACAAGGGCATAAACGTGTTTTTTTGGTGGTTTTTTGCCTTTTTTAGGGACCAGTTCTACTCCAAAAATTCTTAAAATTACTGGAGTTAATTTCCTCATCATTATGAACATGATGGTGGTGTCCATTTTTCAATTGGATGCCCCAAAAAATATCTCAACGCTAGTGGCGCTGCGCGTTTAGCAAAATCCCTGTTTGTCAAAATTGCCCAAAAACTAAAAAATGGACCATAGTGCCAAATATGCCAAAATTTGTCAAAATTGTGAGTTTACTTGTTTGATCAAGGGTTATAGGTATGAAGAGACACCTCATCAAGCATGTATAACTTCCCTTTCTCCTTTTGCTCGGTCAAGGCTTGAATCTTTACATGGGCTCGTTTGAGCTTGGCCCTTGTAATCTTGTTTCTCATGGCATAATGCTTTGCCATCTTCCTTTGAATATCATTGTCCCTTTTGGCCTTCTCCAAAAAGCCCTCCAAATGCAAGTTTGCTCTATCAAGCCATGATTCTCTATCTCTGCTAATCTCAAGGGCAAGCAGCTCACACAAGTGAGCTGCTCTGCCAACTCAGCCTCTCTTTGTCTCTCATGGGCTAGAGATCTTCTGAGCCCTATTGTCTTTGGTGTATGTCTTGGAGGCTGATCCTCCTCACCATCAAGCTCACCAAACCTATCCAAGTTTTCCTCCAACAAGGCCTTAGCCTTCCCTGCCTCTTTTTGAGCTTTGATGGTCCTCACCTCAGTGATCATCTGCTTGGTCTTCAGCTACTGATTTTCCTGCTCAAGGAAGTCAATCACATACTGTGCTATGTCAAGATTAGCTTGAAGCTCACTAATCTTCGCCTCTTTGCTTATGATCAATGCATTGGTGATTCTAACCTCATCCTCATCATCAAGGTCAATCAACTAAAACTCCTGCTCAGTTTCACGTTTGTCCTCCTACTCATCAATGATAGGCTCTATAGCCTTTTCTTTTCCCTTGTATACCTATTTTTCGATGAAGAAATCATGGACCCTTTCACACCATGTGAAGCAAACACATGCTTGTGGCCTCTTTGATAGGTCTTGGGAAATGGCTCAACATCAGTCACATTAGCCCAAGTTGCCTCAATGTCCCTTTCACTGCTTGATGCTCCAGTGTCATGATGGGATGATGAAGGATTATAAAAGGGTGAATAAGAAGGATCAACATGAGGTGAATGGATCTGATTAGGTGAAAATGTATGTGCAGCAAGTTGAGATGGAGAAGTGGATATGGGAGGACGAGATGATGAAGGGATATTCTGCTCATGATGACTAGGTGGGGTAGTGAAAACTTCATTTGCAATGAAAGTGTCACACGGGATATTCTTTTGCTCCAACTGATGCATGACCAACATCTTGATGAGGGAGTGATGAAAAAGACTCTGCATTTGATGATTATAATCCCTTTTTTTAACAATGAATGTCATCTTGTCAATGCTGCAGAAGAGATAGTATGGTAGGTGAAGAATTCTGAATCTAGTGAAGTGCACAAGGAGTCAGATATGGTATGAGTAGAGTTGAGAAAACATCCCCTCACAAGTGAAGTACTTCATGATTATTTTCATCGTGGGGAAATATCGGTCAAGGAGATGAGAGAAAGGGAAAACTGACTTCTTGTCATCCTTGTATCTAGGTTTGAGGTATGGTTCATAATAGTTTAGATTAAGGTTTTATTGTTTAAACCATCTCTCTCCCACATTAGGGATCCCTATAGCAACTACAATGGCATCGGTGGACATATCAAAAGTAACCCCATCAAGAGTGACTGGCTTATCATGAAGGTTTGTGATGAATAACCTTGTCAACTCAGAGTGATATTGAATCTTCTGCACCCTCTCACAAAACTCAAAACAACCAACATGTTTGAAACAATACACATTGAGAGGAGAGGCCATGAGTTCCCATGTAGTTATTGGTTCAAATCTATTAATTTTCCCTCCTTTTTGGTATTTTCTCCTTGGTATTTGTGCCTCACCAACACCTCTATCTTCTTCAGACATTTTTGAGTTTTGACTTAGAAAACCCTAAGGTAAAAATTGGAATGAGATGAAGGGAGAAGGAGATGAGATGGCTAGCTTAGATGGATGAAGGAAATGAGTGTAAATAGAAAACCTAGGTTAATGAAAACCCTAGGGATTAACCATGCTCATGACTGATATGGGTTTAAGGAGGTGAACAAAGATATGATGTATGAAAAAATGATAATGAACTAAAAATAGGGTTTCATAAGCTATGAAACTTTCAAATCTTGAAAGGAATAACAATCATGTGAAAAGAGAAGTATTTTATGGCCACTTACTGATTAAAAATTCCTTGGAGAAATTTATGAGGAAACTAGAGCTGGATGGAAGCGGTGACAACCTTCAAAACAAACACTATGTAAAGGTGCATCGTTTCTGGGTAAGAGCACAGCGTCGAGCTGAGCGCCCATCGCCAATATCCAAATGCGCAGCGCCTTTGTTAATTACTCTAGGATTTTAGGATAAACATGTAGCGTGGCTGGGTGAGCGCACATCGCCTGGATGAACGAGCAACGCCAAACTAAGAACGCACAGCGCCTTGCAATTTTGGCCCAAACTGCTCAGTAAAATTAGAATTTCTCTCTTGCTGAAAAATCTTGAAGGGTAGATGGAAACTATGAATTTTTTTAAGATGCTTAATGGGCTTTATAGATTTAGTGAATTTGAATTTTAATCCAAAT
The DNA here is from genome assembly GCA_034641835.2 of Pinus albicaulis. NCBI lineage: Eukaryota > Viridiplantae > Streptophyta > Pinopsida > Pinales > Pinaceae > Pinus > Pinus albicaulis. Next base: position 1,333,817,028 of record CM076582.1, on the reverse strand, counting down.
TACCCACTTTTCTAATGTTCTTTCTTCTTCTTTGACACTGATACTCTTTTGCTTTTCTGACTTTTGGCACTGCAGGTTGATCAAAATGGATTTTGGCTCTCTTTCTCACTTAGGTTGAACATAATTTCACTTTGAAAACTTTGGGATTATACTTATTACATTAAAAACATAAAATTACATTTGGAAAAATTGAAATAAATTACAAATTTGACTTTTCTATCAAAATGACATTTTGATATAAAAGTCATTAAACTAAAATACAACTTTGAAAGTATAATAAATGCATCATGATGATCTTATTCAGTCCCTCTCATATATGTGCTGATCTTATATGAATGAAGGAGTGACCTTGAGATATTCAAAACCCTAATGACCTATTGAGACTGTTTTCTGACCTGACCTTTGAATGAGATTTTGACTTTACATATTTCCAAGTGAACATAGCATTTCCATAGGTGTTATTATGATCAAGGAGATAGGATAATGAGTCAGCCAATATGATCTTCTAAAGGAGAAGGAAGATTATTTGACAAGGAAAACCACCAGTGGAACAATTTTATATCATGACCTAATGGAATGATGAAAAAATTATTCAGAATGGGACACCTAAGATGCACATGAAAATGTGTTTTGATCCCTGGTGGAAGTATGAAAATAATGACACTAACATTGGCTCCAACTGGGGATGGTATCTCCTTGGAGGTGCTAAGAACACTATAGACCAAGTGCCTATTTCATTGGGCAATGGATTCAATAGCTAAAAACCAAACTGAATACTGAAATAAACTTGACACAATAAAATGACTCAAAACTGACTCAAGACCGACTGAAACAAAACTTAAAAATTGAACTTACCCTACTTATTGATGGAAGTACATCACCTAGACTTGAGGGCTTCAAATCCCGATGACAACCATCGACCTGCTGAAGACATATATACAATCATGTGAAGTGATCCTTCCAGTGTAACCAATCCAGCAAATGGTTATTTGCTTGAATTCTGCTCTCACTTTCCTCGAGCAAGCATAATGATGTACATGTAGGAAACTCACAATAAAAACTGAAACCAAGACTTATGCTGACAAATGAGACAACAATCATCTTCTCTAGTGCTTGCAAAAGATTATCGAAGGGATCTTGAAAATCAAGAAAATGTACCTCTCGCTGATCTGGAATAAACAAGGTAGTTTTTTTCTCTTGAATCTGATCTCTTTTCATCATGTACCTCAACAAGAGTGTGCTCTTGGTCTTCAAAAAATTCTGAACAAGTAGGTGAATAGATTTCTTCTTGAAAAAACAATTCAAAGCATGAGACATGGGAAGAAAAATCTAAATGACAGTCCTCAATGCTCTGGTCCTCTGCAATTTGAATATATTGTTGATCATCTTCATTTGACATGGCAACCATATTTTCATGTTTGTTATCACACTCATCAGTCATAAGAGGGAAAACTTCAGATTGTTCTTGAAACCCAAAACTAACATTTCTATCATCTACCACAGATTCATCCAAAAAACATTTTTCACTCACTTGAACAAATATCTCATCTTGTTTTTCATAAAGGGAATGGATTACCTCCTCATGAAGAATTTTTCTGATGGGATGTGAACACTTAGGTCTATAACCCTCTTTTCTTCATTCAAGGTGACCTCAACAATAGAGCTCTCCTTCATGGGATCTGGAACAACATACTTTCATCATCACAATTTGAATCTAGATCTGGATCAACCAACTTGACTTTACCACAATCTAATATTGGAACCTCATTTTCCTGCATACCATATTTTGCTGCAATCAAATCTGAAACAAGACCTTGTCTTCCATCATTTTCAACTATACAAAGATCTTCAGCCTGCCGAAAAATTTCCTGAGCATCTTGATAAGTATCCTCTAAGATTTATTTATGCTGCTGAAATGGATTTTCATACAGGGCTTCCATGATCTCATTGTCCATGGATTCATCATCTCCATAAAAATTCTCAAGATTTTCAATAAAACTATCAACATGTTTACAACAATTTTGAACCAATATTAAGGATGGACAATATTCTTTATACCTTTCAAAGAATATGGTATGAAAATCCTTTAAATAGTAAATACAAGTAGGCAATTAAATTTCATACCAAGATCGAGCTTCATCTTCCAGAGTGGCCATGAATATCTTCATCAAGCAGTCTTCATGAAAATTCATCTTTAATCTACGTACATGCATGTGAAATCTCACTAGATGAAGAGCAACATCATTACCTTTCACATTTTTGAACATAGGAAAATTCCTTTGCAATATACCTTAGGCATTTGATTTGGGAAACCTGGAATATGATCTCAGCTCATGGGAGCATACCTTCTTGCAACAATTTCCATCTTGAAACTACTGATCTTCATGCAGTGGAGTTACCATGAAGTGTTGATTTTGGATTCTTCTGCCAATGGAGTCTTTGATCAACTTGAAATGTGTGGAGTCGACAGGTGGATGATTTCAGCCTTCATATGCATCTGACCACTGTCCACCATCAACAATTAGATTTGAACTTTTTCGTTCTTTCTTAGGGAAGATATGGTCTTAATTTTTCTTCCCCAGTTGAGTCGCCATAATGTTATCACTCAGATTGAACCTCATGCTGAGAGAGGCAATCCCGAGGTAACCTCAAACCATGCTTAGCCAAGTAGCTAGACCTACTAGGCCAGGAGAGGGATCTCTCTGTACAGATCACAGTCAAAATGACCGAGGAAATAATATTTTAGGCTAGGTATAGTAGCTCGGGGTTTTGATTTTGATTTTGTAGGGTTTGCGGGATCAGGAGGAGTCAAACAGCTAGGGCAAGGAAATTAGGTCAAAATTTGCAGGGGTTCTAAGGGGCAAGGTAGGTAGAAGTATTGACATGAAAATATGATTATGGTGAGGTGAAGAGACTGGTGAGGAGTTAGGAATAGCATACAAGATGAATTCTTCCTAAACTGAAGCAAATAAATAAATTATGCTAAATTTCCCAAAACAAAGCATGAAACATTGAATTCTGCCTTTCAACTTGAAATTAAGCATATAATAGACATGAAAATGGTTTATGAGTTACAATAAATTCATTAAAATTATAAAAAAGAAGAAACTATTTCAAACATTGCATACCACATGGATCCCAAAGCAATAGTTGCAAATTTCTCATTAATGTCCAAGCCAAACTGATACAAAATGTCTCTTGAGATGCCAAAGCTCCAAGTGAGTCAAACCATTACAATGATTGATAAAATACATTAAATAGACCTGAAAACCACTCTCCCTAGACTCAGAGAGTCAAATCCATGAGATAGGGATCAGTTTCACCTACTCCCAAATAAGAATCTGAAGGCTAGGAAAACTCAACAATTTGTCTCTAAAAGAGAGGAAATTGATTCATTTGATCTCTAGAGGACTTATCTAATATATCTACCCTATTTAAAAGTAAAAAAATGATATTTAAATTCACCATGACCATTTACACCAGTGATTTTCTCATTTTCCCAAGTAAAAAGTCAAAAAGTCAAAATTTTTCTAATGTTGATGAAAACTGCATTTTCTTGGTAAATGCGCAACGCCATGTTAGAAAAAATGACCTGTCTTGCAGGTCTTCTCGATGTCCAAATCAGCTCCATTATAGCTCATGGGAAGTGCTATGAGTCTAGTTTCCAAATATGCCTCTAGTTTCCAAAATGGTGTCCATCTGTCCTGTCAAAAACCTGTTCTCCCAATATTGGTAAACATGCAGCGCCAAGGCAAAAACAAGGGAAAAACATGTTTTTTTGGTGGTTTTTTGCCTTTTTGAGGGACTCGTTCTCCTCAATTGTTCTAAAAATTGTGGATTTAATGTCCTCATCATTCTGAACATGATGATGGTGGCCATTTTTCAATTGGATGCCCCAAAAAAGAGCGCAACGCCAGTGGCACTGCGTGTTTAGTAAAATTCTTGTTTGTCAAAATTGCCCAAACACTAAAAATTGCATGATAGTGCCAAATATGCCAAAATTTGTCAAAATTGTGAGTTTACTTGTTTTATCAAGGGTTAGAGGTATGAAGAGACACCTCAACAAGTATGTCTAACTACCCTGTCTCCTTTTGCTCCATCAAGGCTTGAATCTTTACATGGGCTTGTTTGAGCTTGGCCCTTGTAGTCTTGTTTCTCATGGAATAATGCTTTGCCATATTCCTCTGAAAATCATTGTCCCTTTTGGACATCTCCAACAAGCCCTCCAAATGCAATTTGGCTCTATCAAGCCATGATTCTCTATCTCTACTAATCTCAAGGGCAAGCAACTCTCTTGGAGTGAGCTGCTCTGCCAACTTAGCCTCTCTTTGTCTCTCATGGGCTAGAGATATTCTAAGCCCTGTTGTCTTTGGTATCTATCTTGGAGGCTGATCCTCCTTACCATCAAGCTCACCAAATCTATCCAAGGTTTCCTCCAACAAGGCCTTAGTCTTCCTCGCCTCTTTTTGAGCTTTGATGGTCCTCACCTCACTGATGATCTGTTTGGTCATCAGCTGCTGAATTTCCTGCTCAAGGAAGTCAATCACATATTGTGAAATGTCAAGATTAGCTTGAAGCTCACTAATATTTTCCTCTTTTCTTTTGATCAATGCATTGGTTATTCTAACATGATCCTCATCATCAAGGTCAATTAACTGAAACTCCTGCTCAATTTCATGTTTGTACTCTTGCTCATCAATGATAGTCTCTGTAGCCTTTTCTTTGCCCTTGTCTACCTATTTTTCCGATGAAGAAATCATGGCCCCTTTCACACCATGTGAAGCAAACACATGCCTATGGCTTCTTTGATAGGTCTTGGGAAATGGCTTAACATCAGTCACATGAGCCCAAGTTGCCTCAATTTACCTTTCACTGCTTAATGCTCCAGTATCATGATGGGATGATGAAGGGTTATAGACGAGTGAAGAAGAAGGATCAACATGAGGTGAATGGATCTGATTAGGTGAAAATGTATGTGCAACAAGATGAGATGGAGAAGTGGATATGGGAGGATGAGATGACGAAGGGATATTATTCTCATGATGACTAGGTCGGGTAGTGAAAACTTCATTTGCAATGAAAGTGTCCCATGGGATATTATTTTGCTCCAACTGATGCATGACCAACATCTTGATGAGGGAGTGATGAAAAAGACTCTTCATTTGATGATTATAATCCCTTTTTTGCACAATGAATGCCCTCTTATCAATGTTGCAGAAGAGATAGTAAGGTAGGTGAAGCATTCTAAATCTAGTGAAGTGCATGAGGAGTTGGATATGGTATGAGTAGAGTCGAGAAAACCTCCCCTCACAAGTGAAATACTTCACAATTATTTTCATCATGGGGACATATCGGTCAAGGAGATGAGAGAAAGGGAAAATTGACTTCTTGTCATCCTTGTATCTAGGTTTGAGGTATGGTTCATAATAATTTAGATCAAGGTTTTCTTGTTTAACCATCTCTCTCCCACATTAGGGATCCATGTAGAAGTTGCAATGGCAGCGGTGGACATATCAAAAGTAACCCCGACAAGAGTGAACTACTTATGATGAAGGTTTGTGATGAATAACCTTGTCAACTCAGAGTGATATTGAATCTGCAACACCCTCTCACAAAACTCAAAACAACCAACATGTTTGAAACAAGACACAGTGAGAGGAGAGGCCATGACTTCCCTTGTAGTTATTGGTTCAAATATATTAATTTTCCCTCCTTTGTGGTCATTTCTCCTTGGTATTTGTGCCTCACCAACACCTCTATCTTCATCTTCAGACATTTTTTAGAGTTTTGACTTAGGAAACCCTAGGGTAAAAATTGGAATGAGATGAAGGGAGAAGGAGATGAGATGGCTAGCTTAGAAGGATGAAGGAAATGAGTGTAAATATAAAACCTAGGTTAATGAAAACCCTAGGGATTAACCATGCTCATGACTGATATGGGTTTAGGGAGGTGAACAAAGATATAATGTATGAAAAAATGATAATGAACTAAAACTAGGGTTTCATTAGCTATGCCACTTTCAACTCTTGAAAGGAACAACAATCATGTGAAAAGAGAGGTACTTTATGGCCACTTACTAATTAAAAATTCCTTGGAGAAATTTATGAGGAAATAAGAGTTGGATTGAAGCGATTACAACCTTCAAAACAACCACTGTGTAAACACGTAATGTTTCTGGGTAAGAGCGCAACGCCGGGATCAACACGTAGCACCTGGATGAACGCACAACACCAAACTGAGAACGTGTAGTGCCTTGCAATTTTGGCCCAAACTGCTCAGTAAACTCATAATTTATCTCTTGCTGAAAAATCTTGAAGGCTAGATGGAAAAAACGACTTTTTTTAAGATGCTTAATGGGCTTTATAGCTTTAGTGAATTTGAATTTTAATCCAAATTACCCACTTTTCTAATGTTCTTTCTTCTTCTTTGACACTGATACTCTTTTTCTTTTTTGACTTTTGGGACTGCAGGTTGATCAACATGGAGTTTGGTTCTCTTGCTCACTTAGGCTAAACATAATTTCACTTTGACAGCTTTGGGATTGTATTTATTACATTAAAAACATAAAATTACATTTCGAAAAATTGAAATAAATTACAAATTTGACTTTTCTATCAAAATAACATTTTGATATAAAATTCATTAAACTAAAATACAACTTTGAAAGTATAATAAATAAATCATGATGATCTTATTCAGTCCCTCTCATATATGTGTTGACATTATTTGAATGAAGGAGCGACCTTGAGAAATGAAAAACCCTAATGACCTAATGAGACTGTTTTCTGACCTGACCTTTGAATGAGATTTTGACTTTACAGATTTCCAAGTGAACATAGAATTTCCATAGCTGTTATTATGCTCAAGGAGACATGAGAATGATTCAACCAATATGATCATCTAAGGGAGAAGGAAGCTTATTTAACCTGGACAACCACAGTGGAACAATTTTATATCAAGACCTAATGGAGTGATGAAAAATTTATTCAGAATGGGACACCTAATATGCACATGCAAATGTGTTTTGATCCCTGGTGGAAGTATGAAAATACTGACACTAACAGTATGAAAAATATTTCACCAAGTTAGACTTAAGAAGTGGTTATCATCAAGCTAGAATCGCTGAAGAGGACATATGGAAGACTGCATTTAAAACTAAACAAGGATTGTTTGAGTGGCTTGTTATGCCTTTTGTTCTTTGCAACGCTCCAACTAATTTCATCAAAGTTATGAATGATGTATTGAGACCATTTCTTGATGAGTTTGTCATTTTCAACTTAGATGATATTTTTATTTTCAGCAAATCACGATATGAACATGTTATGCATGTAAGAACGATGCTTGATTTCATGAGAAAAGAACAATTGTTTTTGAAGATGTCAAAATGTGAATTTGGTAAAACTTATTTAGTGTATTTGGGACATATTGTTGGAGGAGGTGAGCTGAATATAAACCCCTCTAAGGTTGAGGTCATTGTGAATTGGCCTACACCCAAGACAGTCACAGAGGTAAGAAGTTTTCTAGGAGCAGCACAATATTGGAAGAAGTTCATTGCTAGTTTTTCTTCTATTGCAGCTCTGTTACATGCATTGAATAGTGTTAAGAAGGTCTTCCAGTGGGGAGGAAATCAACAAAAAACATTTTTTTCTTTTAAAGAGAAGAACAATTCATCCCCAATACTAGCACTACCGGACTTGAGACAACCCTTTGAGATTCAAACCGATGCAAGTGACTGTGCCATGGGCACAGTCCTCTTAAAACATGGTAAGCCCATCTCACTCCATTCATAAATTTTTAATGGTACAGTGATAAATTTTCCTACATATGATAAGGAGCTATATGCATTGGTTCAAAGTGTGAAGAAGTGGAAACACTATTTGATGGGAAAGGAAACCATCATTGACATTGATCACCAACCATTTCAATACTTGCAATCACAAACTAAATTGCAACATTCAAGGCACTTTCGATGGATGGGTTTCTTGCTGCAATTCCACTTGGTTATCAGGTATAATAAAGGTAAATACATCAAGGTTATTGATATGATTTCTAGGCCTATTATTAGTGCAGCTAATTTACTCAAGAATAATTTTGTTGTACATGAAAGTTTCATTTAACAATATGCATTTGATAATGACTTTCAAGATGTTTATGCAAACTTGAGTCAAGGTTGCCACGTTGAGGATTTGGATTATCATGTACATAATAACTTGTTGTATCAGTTGGGCAAGCTTTGTATTCCATAGGGGGAGAGAGTGAATTTCATAAGGGAAGCACACACTTCTCTTATTGTTGGAAATTTTGGTGTAATAAAAACAGTGGCAAATATTAAGAGGTGTTTTTATTGGCCTCATATGCTTGAAAGTGTGTCACGTTTTATTAAATTTTGTCCATTATGTGCAGTCAGTAAGTCTAGTAATAGGTGTTGAGTAGGAAAATCCCCTCTACGGACAGAGGCGATCCCTCTAGCCCTAGGGTGGGTCTAGCAATAAGGGAACATGTTGGACTCCTAAATTCCTAGCTTATAAATGAAATATGGACCAGAACATATATCCTACCTCAATCCAATGCTTCTGTCGTGGCACGTGGCTGCGATCTTTTGATCTTTGTCTTCATGCCTTGCGGTCTGTGTTGGTGACAATGCTCATGCATCTGCATAAAGATCAAAAAAATGATGACAGAATACAAGCATATAAATTCATCTACAACTATTCAAATAGTCAAGGAGAGATAAATAATTTTCATATAAATGGAAACAAAGTTGGAACTAGAAACCAATCATGTATTATTGATAAGTGAAAAATAATTTTACAACCTTATGCCTTGACGTTGCAGATCTCCTTCGATGGGTTTAGTCAGGAATGTCTCAAGAATTCGTTCAACATTCGACTCTATGAGGAAATGGGCGTAAACTCTCTCTCAACAATGAATTATTATCTACTTTCTTCAACACACCAGCTATACTAATGATTGTTCAACTAGCTGAATCAATGTAAGGAGGAAAAATTTATAGGAGAGGAGGAGGAGGTTTGGGATTCCACATAAGGTGGATAAGAGGTATATCCCTTTGGGGAGTTACACAATTATAGGAACTAATAATCCAAAGGGATAAACTCGACATGATTTAGTCGAACAAACCATGATGAATCCGCTCACGAAGTTGTTAAGCATGGAAGCTTCGTTCCTGTTTTAAAAAACTTTCCAAAAGGAGCTCAGCACGGGTGCCCTTCTGAGACAGAGCACCAAAGGGCACAAGAACTAGTGTTAATTTCTTCATGGGCGCGAGGCCATAACTTCCTACCAACACTGATCCAAAATCATATGTTTTTGAAGGTATTCTTGCGGAATGATCAACAAATATTATGATCTTGACATGCCAAGGGATGCAATGAAATTTATGCCAATGTATGATAGTACACAGGGGTCACTGAAATGGTCCTCCAATGTTCAGGATGGGGATTGCAGGGACGGTGAAAAAATACTGTGTAACAGATGCCCCCTAAATCATGAAGTTCGAGAGAGAGGGAGGGGTGAAATGATTTATGAGAGCATGCCCAAACCAAAACACCGCCGTCGGAAGACCTACAAGAATAAGTACAACTGATATCCCTTATACATAAATATGTGGTATGGGCTCAAACATCCATAATAGAGTACATATAACAAGATCCAAGGTAGGGACGCAACCATCCAGTGAAAAGGATCATCAAATAGACTCAGGTATGGTCGCAACAATCCAATCAAAAGAGTCATGTATATAGCCATGATAAATCAGTTTGTCTCTCAGCTTGGATTTTATCAGACAAAGCCCAGGGTCTTGTGCTCCATCTTGAACCGAACAAGTACAAATTCAAGCATGCGAATGAATGAGCTGAAGTCGAACATGCAATAAAATCACCTGATTACTAGCCAATGATGAAAGATGTTAACAGGTGCGAGAGAAACCACCAATAATGACAATGGTTCTCAAGGTACTGATAGTACAATCCATGGAATGTGAACAATGAGTTGGAGTCGAACATCCACGAAATCACTCGATCGAAGGCCAATGATGAGAAACTATCATTGAATGTGAAGAACTTGCCATTGAGGCATACAAGCTCTAAGGTACCAGAAGGGAGTCTCTAGGTCAACTACTAGGATAATGAGCTGAAGTCGACAGGAAGTGACCGGTCGAAGGAGAGCCATAATGTTTCCCACATCATCGACGTGAGACGGAGGAATAAGATGATAGTGAATTAGGAATAAACAGAGGACCAGGGGTTGAAAACTGTAGAAGGAAACTTCTCTTAAACGTATTGGCAACACGACTCTGAAATTTGGCACTATTTGAAATCAAGGGATCTGAGGTCATGGTGACGTGAAAAAGAGTAGATGAGAGGTAAAAATAGATAAACCAAACCCATGGAGGCAAGATAATGAATATGGGATATCCCCAACCTGACATGAACTGTATACAAGTGTCATGTTCAAGAGTGACATACTGCTAACACGAATAATAATTGGTTCCATTTCCCCCCACCTTTTCTAGAAAGTACCCCACTTATTTTTGGAAACAAGCTCGAAGGGGATAACATATGATTGTTATATAAGTTTTTCCTTCGGAAAAATCCATCCTAGTACATTTTACGAGCCCTAGGAAGGAGAAACTCAGTAACGTCATGGTGACAATTTTCGATGTCATTAGGTTTTAACGAGTCTGAAAAAGGAATAACTCCACATCTTTTCATGTTTATAGAGTTTGAAAAGAAGCATAAAAGAAAAATCTAGTAGGTCCCTTTTCATAGGTAGTCTCTTAGATCCGAAAAGGTAGAAAAAAAATATCTAGGAGAACCTCTTAGTCATGTTTGACTAAGGTATTCCTTTTTCGTAAATAATTTGTCCCAGCCCGCAAAAGGGGTAGATGTATACTGGGCAGATGACGTTTTGCAACCTTTAACGAGTTAAAAACGACAAGAATCTCGATAATATTTTCAATTTTCGAGAGTCAGAAAAGAGTTGAAAGATGAATCTAAGGGGTGAATTTTTTGTGTTTTTACCGAGTCTGAAAAAGTAATAAAATACAACTCGTCGCTTCATTGTCGTCATTGTTTAGGACCCGTTGCTACACAAGAAACAAACGTAAAACACATTTTTCGAGATAAAACAATAAAATAATCAGAAAATAAGCTTAAAAACCCAATTAGTATTTCGAAAAGGTTTTAAAATGATGCAAATAGTAAAACCAATTTAATTTTTACCTTTTCACCTTCTTGTGAGCATTTTACCATTTTTTACTGTGAACTTGTGGAGCTGACAGCAGGCAATCCAGGAGGTCATTCATGAATCTGTTTTCTCCATGTAAGAGCTCTCATATTTTCCTTCATTTTAAACCATGTTTCATTTCCCGTATTTATGTTTTTGATGCATTTTGGGGGAAGTTTGTAATGGGTTGGTCGCGGTAGTCGGCGCGGGTTCTAGGCATGGAGTCGCGGCAACCCCACCTAAAATTTTAAAGGGGAAGCACCAATCACCGCGGCCAATAATGCATGAAATTTCTCCTAAAACGCCTGATTTAAATGATTCAAATGTCAATATTGTGGCTAATGGGAGCCTCAATTATGGTTTTTCATGGAAATCAGTAGCCAAAATGGTCATCGAATGGAAAGAACAAGAGCACGGCGAGGAAGATGAACAAGCCATGGGAAATGATGCATGCATGGATGCCCTGAGAAATTGTGGGCTCTTGAAATTCTTCTTGACACCGTGTCTACGAGCTCAACTAGAACTACAACAATATATGATTAGTGTGTGGGACATTGATCAGGAAATATTCATGATTCCTGACTAAGAGTTAGAGATAGAATTATCTGACATATATTTCATCATTGGATTGTCGCAAAGGGGAGCGAAACCTATCTTGACAGGTACCCGACCCCTTGGTGAGATCATGGGCATGCTTATAGACAGAGTCTGCCCAGGAGAAAAGAAAGGATCAAAGAGCGACAAAGTGGATATTCAAAAATTACATGACTTGGCACTACGGGTAGTGATACACACTATAACTCGAGCCGCTGGATCTCAGGCTCCTCACGAAGCTACAAAGACACAACTTCAACTTGTCGTGGATTGCATGGCTCCAATCATCTAAAATTGGGCGGAAGCCGTAACAATTAACTTGAAGCATCAGTTAACGAAGTGAAAGAATGAAAATCTAAAACAATTTGGATATGGGTCCATCTTAATATCGTTCATCTTGGAAGGCGGACCCTCAAGGCGAGGGAAGAGAGGAAGAAGATATCGCGCGCAACTTGGAAGGACTCACAAGCGGGATCTTGGATTACATGAGATTCAAGGATGTTCCTCGTGCACATCAGAGGTACTCTGCAGGGGTGTCTAACCACATCCACCGATTACTGAGGCGGGTTGTGCATGCAGTGACATGCTATCATGAGCACCATGCTGATTAGACGCTTAGGCTTTATTTCTGCATATTTTTTTTAAGAGACATGATGTCTCGAGATGTAACAAAAAACACATATATTTTTTTAACTTATGATGCACATGGATGCAAACAATTGATATATATATATATATATATATATATATATATATATATATATATATATATATATATATATATACATATACATATACATATACATATACATATACATATACATATACATATACATATACATATACATATACATACATACATACATACATACATACATACATACATATATATATATATATACATATATATATATATATATATATATATATATATATATATATATATATATATATATATATGATTATTTTCTTGTCTAAATCTTATTATGCAATGATGAATACTTTTACAAATTTCGCAAATGTCTATCTAATATAATATTGTTTACTGCATCAGTTAACGTATTCATTATTCTAGGAATATGCTGATATGTGATTTAATCAAAATTCCTTTCTAATAGACGAACACACAAATACAACCTTAAAATCTGAGGGTTTCTAACAGAGTAATGCCCATTGAGCTGGAGAAAAACAGGTTGAGAGTCTAGGTTCATAATTAATTCATGAATGTCAAGAGAAATCGCTTCGGTTAAGAGTTCAAATACTGCAATGTATTCAACGACATTGTTGGTTGTTCATCCTATACAAATACGTTGAAGGTCTATCAACTCACTGTTAGAATCATAAATCACCCAGGCTGCGGAAGACAGGTTTCGGGTACTACGGGAGGCAACATCAGCGAAACTGACATAAGGAGTGACAACCATCTGCACAGTAAGAAGTGACATAATAAGTAGAAAAAAACTGCTCGCAAAGCACACCAAGCCAAAAAATGTACAAAAATGAAAAAAAACACTTATGTACAAAAGCACATGCACGAGAGGCTCATGCATAATATTTTTTGAGGTACAATCCATTTTTGGGCTGATTCAAAGGATAGTCTTCATAGTCAATCATCTCATAGGCCCTGTTCTGCAAAACACACTTAACGATGTAGGGCCCATGCCACATGGGTTCGAATTTTCCCGCCCCTAGTTTATCGTGAGCTTGGTCATACAAGAGGACTAAGTCTCCTTCTACGAATGTACTAAGGGAAACTGTCTGGTCAAAATGGGCTTTGACCCACTTTTTCTGTGCTTCTATGACTAGAGAAGCAAAGCGGCGAGTTTCATCTAACCTATCCAAATATAGAAGACGTTCTTCCTCCGGTGAGGTGTTATGCGGTAATTCAACATCTATCTTGAGAGAAGGGATTTCACATTCAATTGGAAGGGTAGCTTCCAGACCATAAATGAGTTGGAATGGGGTGAATCTGGTTGCATCCTTCACCAAGGTTTGGTAATCCCAGAGAGTTGAAAACAACATGAGATGTCAATTAGACTTGTGCATCCCAATCATACGCTGAAGCATGGTGACCAAAACCTTGTTCACGGCTTCAACCTGGCCATTGGCCCGGGGGTAGTATGAAGTTGAGCTGTTGTGACACAGACCCAACTTAGTAGTCAACTATGCCATCATATAATGGAAAAAATGAGAGCCATGGTCAGTGAAAATGGCTTAAGGGACACCAAACCTGGTAATCACATGATTGAAAATAATTTGTGCAGTCATCTTACCATCAACTGTGAGTGTAGGCATTGCTTCAGACCATTTAGTGAAGTAGTCCATGAATACGATAATATAAGCATTCCCCCCGACTGAGTGAGGGTTACATGTCATAAAATCGATGCCCCACTTCACAAAGGGACCAATGGTAATGACGAGATGGAGGTGTGTGGGTGGCGCACACATCTTGCGCTGGTAAATCTGGCATTCGTGACATTTACGGATAGTGAAAATACAGTCTTTCAAAATGGTAGGCCAGAAATATCCAGCACGAAGGATTTTTTGGGTAGTAGCATACCTAGACATGTGACCACCACATGTGCTAGAATGGCAATCATTAAGAACTCTTTCAGCTTCGTCGAGGGTCAAACACCGACAGAGAAAGAAATCAACTTTGATACGGTATAATGTATCTCCAACTATGTGATAGGGTTGCGAATGATGATGGATATGTCGATAAGCATCCTTCATCAACTCAGACCGGAAGGTAGAAGTCTAGAGATAAATAATGATATCACCATACCATGGATCGAGGGTGCTAATAAGAAAAAAATTTCGTTTGGAATGCGTTCCTCAGAACCAGAGGGAGCAGAGGCAAAAGGTAAAGAGCATATCAGATCGGAAAAAACCAATGATTTCTTCTATTTGGCGGTAGTGAGATCCAAATCGAACTCTTGGAGGAAACTATCCACTTTGAGTACTCGACCCCTAGAAATTTTTGAGTCAACATATAAGTCACGGGTTTGCAATTAGAAATCACGATTACTGTGCGAAGTAAAATATAATGGAATAAAAGTTGGACGGTTTGAAAAATAGCCAACACCAATTTCTCGACATGAGAATAACGTGTTTCTGTATCAAGAAGATTGCGGCTCAAATAATAAATGACGTGCTCATCACCATCGTCATCATCCTATACCAGAACCATGGCAATAGTGCTAAATGTGGCAGCCAAATAGAGGGAATAGTCGCGATGATAATTGGGTGGGCGCAAAAGAGGAGCATTGACGAGCAATGTCTTTAGTGCATCGAAATATTTTTGGGCAATCTCATCCCAGAGGAATGGGATGCCTTGCTTAAGCAATCACGTGAATCCTTTGGCTACTTCAACATAGTTTGGTATAAAATGGCACAGGAAATCAGATTTCCCTTGCAAACTCTGCAACTGATGGAAAGAGGAAGGGGAGGGAGATTAACAATAGCTTCAACCTTAAGAGGGTCGAGACGAATTCCATCATTAGAAACGATAAACCCAAGGAGTCTACCAGAATCGACATAGTAGACATATTTATGCGGACTGAGCCAAATATTGTAACGTCTACAACAAAGAAATATTTGACGGAGGTGATCTTGGTGGTCCTAATGCTTATCGGAATGAACTGGAATGTCATCCAGGTAAGGTTGAACAATGTGCTTAATATCATGGAAAGTGTATGACATTTCTCTTTGGAATGTGGCACCAACATTCTTAAGGCAAAAAGGGAACTTCTTGTATGTGAAGGTGCCCCAAGGATAGATGAAGGCAGTCTTGTGTTGATTGACCAGTAAGATATTGATTTGGTTGTAACCAAAGAACCCATCCATAAGGGAAAATATCTCACTCCCAGCACATTCGTCAATGGTTTGGTCGATGAAAGGAGTGGGATAATTATCCGTAGGATAAGTGAGATTAATGCCATGATAATTGACACAGAATCGAATAGTACCTTGATTTTTATCCACAAGGATGATGTTAGAAACCCAATCTGTCAAGGGGATCAGATAAATGAAGCCATATTTGAGTAGTTTTTCAACTTCTGCCTTTATGGCAGCTTCCTTTCTAGGGTGCATGGGATGAAGACGTTGGAAAACATGCTTTGCTTCAGGATAAGTAGGGATCTCATGCACGACTATACTTGGATCGATGCAGGGAATTTCTTCGTAGGACCAAGCAAAAACGTCTCGAAACTCTCGGAAGAGACTAGTATAGACCTCGATCTCATTAGGAGAACATGTCACCCCAATGTGGATGTTCTAGAAAATCCTTGGTTTAATGGAGATGTCAATAGGCATTGTTTGTGTAATGTTCCCCATGTTACCTTCTGCAAAAAATTCATGTGTC
Source organism: Pinus albicaulis (assembly GCA_034641835.2). Lineage (NCBI taxonomy): Eukaryota > Viridiplantae > Streptophyta > Pinopsida > Pinales > Pinaceae > Pinus > Pinus albicaulis. Next base: position 1,333,800,827 of record CM076582.1, on the reverse strand, counting down.
AAGATGGGAATTTGAAGTAGATGGGAAGGAGCTTGGGAAGAAAATTTCTCAATACAAGTAGACATGGCCCCAAGGCCAGGCATATAGGAGTAACGATGATGACTATCTTCCCAAGGAGGATCTTCAAGGGACATGGTTCCCATGATGGCTTCATCAGTAGGAAACGTCTCATTCAAGGGATCACGAGAATCCGAAGTGCCAAGCCAAGGGGATTGAGAATACGTGTCGACAGACACACTCAAAGGTGTATGATCGGAGGGAGGAGGAGCCGAAGTTGAGATAACTTCACAATAATCAATTTCAATTGGGCTTAATGACATCGTGTCACCAAATGAATCAACCTGCTCAGGCGAAGGGATAACCCACGAATCAAAATATGTGGAGATCATGTTGACCTGAGCAGTGTTGGGCGGAGGAAGAGAAAAAGACCCATAAGGCGGGATTGCTGAAAAATTCTGGCCCTATGCTCTCATAAGGTGTAGGAATACCATATACATATGGAACGTTTCTCTTGGAGGACATGGAAGTGAAAAAGGATAATTGATCGACAGTGATGATATTTCCTTCGTGCGAAAACTGAAGAACACGAAAGAGTGGAAGGGACACATAACATAGCATGAGTCCAACTGTGACCGAGGAGAAAATTATAATTGAGCTCAGTGTCAACGAATTTAGCCTCAACATTAACGGTTTTTCCTTCCAACGTGATAGGTAAGCTGGAGAGAACACCTAGAGGATGAGATTCCCTTCCGTCAAAAGCTTCTAAAGTGTTTGGAGACTAATTAAGGGTTGGAGAGCCAATGGCTTTCCAACATGAAACAAACATGATGCATGTAGAGGCACCTTAGTCCATGACCACTCGATGGATATTATTTCCATTAATCCAAACTTGGATAAACAATGCAAGATGGTGAGGGAGATGTGGAACGAAATTTTCTAGATCAAAGGTGACAAGGTTTGAATCAGCAGGGTCCACCCTTGTGATAGCGGATAGAAAAGCCTTCCGTTGTGATGGACATCTTTGAAGCACTTCCAATGCAGACATAACGGATGGTGCCTGATCAAAATCCTCAACAATACTGTAATGCTGAGCAGCATGGGCGTTTGGGTTATAAGAAGACTTACGAAGTGCGCCTTTAGAGGGTGGCCGTACAACGAGCTCAGGACTGGGCCTTTCAATATGAAGAGGGCTAGAAGTAGGCGGGGGAGGAGGACCATCTGTGATCTCTTTCCCAACTGCCTGACGCAGTTCAGGATAATATTTCGATCTGGTAGCAATAGATATGGGTGCAACACCATTCGTCATGAAAACCTGAGAGCCAAAAGGGGTGAAGTACTGAGGTTTCTCCACTATCTGAGTTTGTTGTGATGGGAATGGCTCTTTAAGAACAACCAGAGTTCCTTGGGTGACTTTGAGCAGTCGACTCACCTCGGCCCGTCATGGAAAATCCTTGGTGTAATGCTCATCGTCACATATCAGACAAGGGTACTTCTGTTTACGTCTCGAACCATCATCAGCATTGGGTTTAGGATAATCTTGCTTCAGGGTATCGACTTTGGCCTTGCCTTTACCATTATTCTTACCTTTGGAAGCTTTATCCGTTGGGGTGGACTGGACAACATTCACTTCTGCGGTCTTGCCAAGATTAGGTGGCTGAGTAGTATCAATGAAAGAAGTAGATTTTTGCTTCGTAGGTTTGGGAGAAGACTTATGAGAAGTCTGAGACACAGAACCAATGATACCGTCGACGGATGGTGTCACTGGTGCTTTGGAAGTTCCATGTCATGGAGCATCAGGAAAGACTTCATACAACGTGCCACATTGAGAGTACACGAGATCGAGGTATAGGGAGCGAGCGATGGCTTGTTCCTTAGTAACACATGGCCCCATAGCGATGTCCTTAGAAATCAAACCGATAAAAGAGGCAGTGAATCAATCAGTTAGAAGTTGATCAAGAATCTCAAACTTGATCAAACGACAATGCCGCCTCCATTCATGAATATGATCGGAGATATGAGTAGCCCAATCCTATTTCAAGGATGTTAGGAGGTGCGTCGCAGTTTTATAATGAGCTAGTAACTGAAAGTGCGTGAGAAATGCCATGGCTAGAGAGTTGAAATCTTGAAAGATGCCACGGGAGAGCTCAATGTACCACTTTGTAGTGGCACCAATGAGAGTCCTTTGGAAAAGACGTAATCGAATCGAATCGTCGACCTAGGATTTAGAGGAGCACCATAGATGGTATGTCATAACGTGCACTTGGGGGTCTTCTCTGAGCTTGACTTCAAATTTGGGACAATCGCCAGGGATTTTAGTGGGAACTAGAGACCAATATGGGTTATGAAGGATGGGATCATTTGTTAACTTTAACACATCAGGCAGTTCCAGCATAGCAAGGAATGGAAATTGTAGATTGAAAGGCATTGAAAGCCTTTGATAGAGACCAGTATTGGGTTCCAACTGGGCAGGGAGAAATTTTGAGCCCATATGTTTTGTCCCAGAGGATTTTTTCCATAGGGGTTGTAATTTTGATAACATTCCCATAAACTGGTTGAGGACTAGGATATTGATTCTGAGTGAACCACTAAGGCCCTGTTTGAGCAGCATATGGATTTTGTGGCGGGACATAAGCAACGCCTTGGGGAGGACCTTGTACTGTTGAAGGTTGAACTTGAGAAATGAAAGGTGGGCCCTGAGGCTGCACAGGTTGTCCCTAGGGTGCAGGTTGACCTAGATATTGAGGTTGAACAGGTTGTACCTGGGGTACAGGTTGACCTAGATATTGAGGTTGAATAGGTTGTCTCTTAGGTATAGGTTGACCTGAAGGAAGTGGACTAGGTTTCCCCTAAAGACCAGGTTGACCTGAAGGTTGAGATGAGCCAGGTTACCCCTAAAGACCAGGTTAGCCTGACTGACCAGTGGAGGGTTGGCCTTGTTGTACAAGAGATGGGCCTTGTAGAATGTAAGGCTGATTTGGTTGCACAAAAGGTTTTCCTTGAGGTAAATAGGTTTTCCCCTGAGGAGCATAAGGTGCTCCTTGCTGAACATAAGGTTGACGAGCAAGACCGTACGGTTGTCCCTGTTGGACTGAAGGTTTTCCCTGAGAGGGTTGTCCTTGTGTATCGTAGGGTTGTCCCTGTAAGAACGTAAAATGGTTAGGGTTAACCGGTATCTGTGGCATTTGAACATACAATGGACCGCGTGGAATGGAACCATGGTAATATATGTGATTTCCGTGCTCATTGTAGTAATGTGAAGGATTGATGGGAGCTTGAACCTACTGAGAACCCTGGGGAAGTAATTTTGTTGTTGAATGGCCATCATATACTGGTCATACATCAAACCTCCAGGAATAGGATTAGAGTAGGTAGGTGCACTACCAATAGGTTGATGGACTCCCGATATGTGAGGCTATGATCCACTCACAACGGGACTAGCAGACATCGTGGAAGCATAAGGAAGCATTCCAATGACAACAGAAGATGATGACAAATGACAGAATCACACTAGTACATGGTGTGGAGGAAGCCACACAAACAATGGGCTCGGTTGGGATAGATGTAACCATCATCGAAACAACATGAGTCGAGGAGGATGGACCCGACACGAATGACCCTGTAGAAGAGCCCACTGTACTCGACCATAGTGGATTCTGATACAAAGATGTAGCACCAAAAATTAAATAACTCAACGAACGATAACCAGCTGGGAGAGTTGAAGGTTGAGAGGAAGGCTGAGCCATGACATGAGGAAAATTATCTGAAGGAAACAAATATTCTCCCATAGAAACATAGGTCTCTTCACTACTAATAGGACTCGTGGCATCCATATCGGATGAAGACATGGTGTCGGTGAAAAGGCGACGAGCGGTGGAAATTAAAGCACACGATAACTGTGACTCAAGTGGTTCTGAGGATAGAGGGGGATCTTCCCTAAAAAAGGCCCAAGCGTCTGGAGGTTGCCAACTGATATCAAATGGTTCCTCGGGGGGAGATCGAGTAGCTAGAGGTTGAATAATCAGAATAATAGCACACCAGTAGCCAAGAGTCCTAACAAACTGAGATGTCTCCGAAGAAACTTCGTGGGAAGGTTCTTCACTATGAGGTAATGAAGAGGACGATGAAACTGGTGGTTCCGCCACCGTGACTTGGTCTCAAAGAGAAGGAGAGAAAAATAGATAATTAATTCGGGGCTTTAAGACCAATCAATAAGGAATTACCTATGAACATGATCCAGGTGGATATCAGTGGCCACCCACCTATTCCATTTGGACCCGCACCATCAATTCTTGCAGCTTTTCACATTCAGCACAACTTACTATTTTTAGCAGGTTTTCAGGTCCTGCACTCCTAGAGCCATTTTGGGGCCTTAATGATTTAGGTGGATATTGGTGGCCACCCACATATTCCATTTGAACCCCCACCATTAGTTCTTTCAGTTTTTAAGTTGCAACACAACTTACTATTTTTAGCACTTTTTCGGGTCCTAAACTTCCGAAGCTATTTTGAGGCCCTAAACGACATTTTTTGGGAAAAATAGGAGCAACAAGGGTCCATGGAATAATTCCACTCACATTTAAAGTTGTAATCCTCGGATAGATCTTTATAATGAGGTATGATACGTGTCAAACGGAGATCGTATGCCGAAGTTACGTCCCTAGGAAGTTGAAACACCAATTTACCCAAACGGGGCCCATAGTTTTGGCGCTTCATCTCCTAGGGTTAGGTTTTTGGACGTTTAGAGTTATCCATTGTTTTTAAATAATAAATAGGCCCTCGAGCCTCATTGTAACACAGTTCATAGGTATGTAGCTGCCACATCTCTTTTCAGATATACGTTACCAACATCCTAGCTATTTTTATTTCCATTATGTCTGCAAGCATATTTCAGTCATTCTTTTATTAATAAAATGAAGTATTACTTCTGCTGCATATCTGTGTTTATGGTTATATCTGTATTCTGTTGCATTCCTGCATAAATATGGATTGGAACAGGCCCAAAAATTAACTTTAATGGGTGTGTGATCGTGGGTAATTAATTTTATGACACTGAAACAAAAATCTGTGTTTTCATGTTTTAAGAGTCGAGAAAAGGGAATAAGGTGACTCTAGTCACTTTCAATTTGGACAAGCTTAAAAGGACAAGTGCTTGATGATATTTTCAAATTTTAAAGAGTCATGGAAAGATAAAAATGAATACTCAGGAACTCTAAGCAATAGGGTGTACCAAGCTTCCGTGTACTACAATATACACCTTAGTGATCAAATGAAAGAGAAATGATCAAGTACTTAACGTACGTGTAGGAAGTATCCTTGAATGTTGTGTTCAATGTATCATGGTTATAGGGTGGCATAATTGGTTTCCCATGGATAAAGGATTGAAACCTATGAGGGTCTCCCTTTATATACTCGACGGTACGGGGAGCACAAGTTTGTGCTAGTGCTGTCTAATGCCAGATGGAAAATGACAACTACTGGGTTTAATGACGCTAGAACACATTACTATCCTAGACTTCTAAATATGATCGTTATGTTTCAATGGTTCCTTAGGTTGATTGAGTTCATTTTAAAGTTTGCCTTGAAATTATGTTTTAGTTTCAAGGCCTTACCAAATGTAATCTCAAATCTCTAATGCACAACTACATGAGAAAGAACATCTTTCTACTTGGATCAACTAGCTAAGAGAGGGTTATAAGTTCACAACAAAGCATCGAATAATTGAATGCAAGAATGATTCTCCTAATTCTACTAATATAGCCAAATTTTTCTCTTGTTGTTCACTTTTTGATGAGAAAGCTACTAATGCAAAATAGTACTTTTCATTTTCAAATAGAGAGAAAGAATGCAAATTTTGTTCTTTTATGTGAATGTGAATCAACAATGCAATGTTACATAAAAGGAAAAAATGAACACTAACTTTGAGTAACTTGAATGAAATGATCAAAACACAAAGAGATCAATTCAAAGCGAATACAAAACACACCCAAAATTAGACAGGCATTCCTTCACGCAGAGAAAGGACTTTCAAATCGACTCAATGAGCAATGTGATCTATGCTCAAGGAGACAAACAGAGGGTCAAATAGACACCAAGATGATAGTTCAACAATCCTACTACACGTAGAATTGAAAGAAAAGACCAAAAAATAAGATAATTTGCTGAAAAAATGAATGATTGAACTAACTCATACACAACTCGAAATCTCAATGAACATGTGGCCAAAAAAGCAATCAAAGACACCTAGAAACCCTAGGATGACAAAGCCACACTAATCAAATGAGGGATAATCAACCGAAAATAACGAGTCAAGGAAGTAAAAAACAATCCAAGTGAACTTATCTAGGGAGGAAAAACCAATCTAGAGGGTAAGATGCACTGGAAAACTCAGGGAAGAGGCCTAAATCCAAACGTATAGGATTCAGTGTGACATTTCAGCTGTAATCCACACTGAACAGGGGAAATCGCACTCGTAAAATAGGCAACCCACACCAATCGGTGCAAATTTAATGAAAATAGAAGTGCCAAAGAAACCCAAGAAAGGAGAAGAGGAAGCTAAGAAAAGACCATACTTATCACTCTGAGAATAGGTGGAGTGGATTAAAACAATCAAATAAGAAAAAAAAAGCAGAGATATGGCAATACGACCAAAGTCAGATAGACAAGCAAAACTCCAAAATGAATCAACGAGAGATGACAGGCACAAAAGATCCCCAACAGAGTCCCCAACTTGTTGAGCAGGCAAATCCACTTTGTTGATAGAGGTGATCCTTCTAGCCCTAGGGTGAGTCTAGCAACAAGGGAACACACTGGACTCCTAAATTCCTATCTTATAAATGAAATATGGAATGTAATAGATATCTTATCTCGGTCCAATGATTTTTTCGTGTCACGTGGCTGCGATCCTTCGATCTTTGTCTTCAGGCCTTGCGCTCCGTGTTGGTGACGATTTTCATGCATTTGCACAAAGATAAAACAAACAATAACAACATACAAGCATATACATTCATCTACAGCTATTCAGCTTGTAAAGGAGAGCTAAACACTTTGCATATAAATGGAAAGAAAGTTGGAACCAGAAACCAGTCATGTATTATTGATAAGTGAAAAAAAAATTACAACCTTATGCCTTGACGTTGCAGAACTCCTTTGATGGGTTCAGTCAAACATGCCTCAAGCATTTGTTCAACATTCGACTTGATGAGGCAATGGGCTTAAACTCTCACTCAAGAATGGATTCTCCTCTGCTTTCTTCAACGGACTAGATATACTAATGGCTTTTCAACTAGCTGAATCAATGTGAGGAGGAAGAATTTATAGGAGAGGAGGAGGAGGTTTCAGATTCCACATAAGGTGGAGAAGAGGTCTATCCCTTTGGGGAGTTACACAATTCTAGGAACTAATAAGCCAAAGGGAGAAACTTGACATGATTCAGTCGAACAAACCGTGATGACTTCGCTCACGAAGCTATTAAGCATGGAAGCTTCATTTATATTTTAAAAAACTTTCCAAAACAATCTCGGCGCAGGTGCCCTTATGAGACAAAGTGCCAAAGGGCGTGGGGCCCAATGTTAATTTCTTCATGGGCGCGAGGCCATAATTTCCTACCAGCACCTACCCAAAATCATATGTTTTTGAAGGTTTTCTTGAGGAATGATCAATAGAGATTATGATCTTGACATGCCAAGGGATGAAATGACATTTATGGTAATGTATGACAGTACACAGGGGTCACTGAAATGGTCCTCCAATGTTCGGGATGGGGATTGTAGGGACGGTAACAAAATACTGTGTAACAATAGGAAGTTAGGATTGTACACACCACTTCTGTTCCTTCACGTCCATGGGAGAGTATTTATATGGATTTTGTTTGAGGTCTTCCTTTGTCAAAAGTAGGTCATGATTATTTGTATGTAGTTGTGGATAGTTTCAATAAAATGTGTATATTGATGCCATGTAAAAAGAAAATTATAGCTAAAACACCAAATCATCGTTTCTTTCACAATGTTTGGGTTCATTTTGGGTTTCCTATATCTATTGTAAATGATCAATATTCTCGATTTGTTGGGAATTTTTGGTCAAGCTTATGGGACTTGATGGACACTAAGTTGAAGAAGAGTAAAACATTTCATCCACAAATAGATGATCAAACTGAGGTGGTCAATAGAACAGTCATTCATTTTCTTTGAGGATATTTCAGAAAACATCCTAATTTGTGGGATGAATAGTTGCATTACATTCAACATGCTTACAACCGTGCAAAACATTGCTCTACTCAAACATCACCATTTGAGGCATGTCTTGGATATTTTCCAATATCTCCATTGGATTTCACTTTTGGGAAATATGTAGCTATTGATAGGCATAATGACATAGATAAAGCAAATAAATTCATAGAGAAAATTCAGTTGATCCATCAAATAGTTCAAGATCAACAAGAAAAAAGTCAAGGCAAGTACAAAGCGAAGGCACAAAAAACATCGTGTGGATCATAAGTTTCAAGTCGGTGACAAAGTTTGGCTTCACATTAGCAAGGAATGACTTTAAGGAGAAGGTAAAAAGCTGAAACCAATTCGTTATGGTCCTTTCAAAATTCTGGAAAAGATTGGTAACAATGCCTTCAAGCTTGATTTGCCTTCATACATGAAAATTTACTTAGTTGTTAATGTTGAAAATTTGAGATTGTATGAGCCTCCTTTGATTGAATATCAAGGAGAGAATGTTCAGCTGCCATCTATTGAATATTTTTCTCTATATTTCTTTGTTGAGCTTCAGCAAGACACCATACTTGAGAGGAAGACAAGGACATTGACAAGAGGAAGTGTCGACTATATTCAAGTGGGGCTTAAAGGAACAAATCCTTCAAATCCAAATGGATTGAAATTGGGAAGGTGAGGGAAATGTACCATCACCTGTTCAAAAATTGAATATGATATTTTGGGGTCTAAAAGCTTCTAGTGGGGAGGAATGATCAGGTGCTCAATTTTATGCTAAAAAATAAAATTTCTCAGAATGTAGTGAAACCTGAACGGCTACGTAGTGCTCGTCATTCTGAATCTGGAGCACTTCGTTTCATGAAAAATGGACCATGTATGCTCACATAAATAAGTTTTGTCTGTTTGCACAAACATGCAAAATTTGGAAAAAAAAGGCAGACAGGTAACCCAGTCAACAGTCAGTATTGCTGACGTGGCATCTTAAATGGGTTGGGTCAAATGAGTCAATTTTCCTCCAACTAGTGTGGGATTTCCAAATGGCAGTATCTTATTGGCTTCAATGATTGGGTATGTGGCGGCATTTTGGTAGGCGAAATTCGGACCAATGGGGAGAGGACACATGGTGCAGCCTCGGGCCGCCAAGTGCGCCGCCCCCCTCACCCACCCCCCCAACCCACATGGTGGTATAAAATTTAATTATGTTTTGAAGTCGGATGGGCGGCGAGGTCGAACACGGGACCTATGCCCCGCCACCAGCCTCGCATTAGTTCTTACCATATAAACCTTGCCGCATATATTTATTGTAAGGTTTGTCAATAGAGGAGAGGGGGCCGGCCCCGAACATGGAACCAAGACTGTGACAACGACGGAGCGGGAGGTCTTTCGAAACCTTAAGCGCGAAGTTAATACATTAATGTGGGGTTAAATTAGCACTAAAATTCATTTAATGTGCTAATCCCAATTAACCTCTAAGTGCGAGTTTAACGAATAAACACACTTGATTAGCACTAACCACATTTAATTAACCTAAACTAAATTATTTTGGTGGTAAAAAATCCGGTGGAGCGCCAATTTTAGTCCGGCTAATCGGATTTAGTTCCAGTTAGCTAAAATTAGGCCAAAATTTGTGGAAAACTGGAGATGGTCCAAACTTTTGGAGTTTTCGACCAAATCAGGTGCCAAAAGAGGCTAGATGACCATTTTTGGGCATTCTGGACTCATTGGTGCAGGTTTCATGAGCAGAAAAGCATTGTAAACATGTCATTTCTCAAATTTGAGCATAATATAGAGGCCCAAGCCATGGAAGCTGGACCAAGGAGATGTAGCCCAGGAGGGGTCAACTCCTTCATCAAATTCCTATGTTGATGTGTTATATGGTGATGTACTGTAATTTTATTTGTTGATGTTCATCCTTTATTTTATGTTAAATTGTTCATAAAATTAACATGAAAAACACACATGAGACTCAATAGCTTGCAAGATAACTTGAACCCTTAAGCACATATAAGACATCGTTTACATTTAAATTTTAAAGAGGAATTTGAACAACAACATTAACATACTTCATTCAAATAAGTGACCTTAAGGAAGCAGAATCAGAGCAAAAACCATAACACAAACCTTTAACACCTGTTACAGGACCCCCAAAGGCTATCCTAGTCATCCACCTGACCTGTCCATGGGTCCCACTGATATTTCATATATAATGACATAGATAAAGCAAATAAATTCATAGAGAAAATTCAGTTGATCCATCAAATAATTCAAGATCAACAAGAAAAAAGTCAAGGCAAGTACAAAGCGAAGGCACGAAAAACATCGTGTGGATCATAAGTTTCAAGTCGGTGACAAAGTTTGGCTTCACATTAGCAAGGAATGACTTTAAGGAGAAGGTAAAAAGCTGAAACCAATTCGTTATGGTCCTTTCAAAATTCTGGAAAAGATTGGTAACAATGCCTTCAAGCTTGATTTGCCTTCATACATGAAAATTTACTTAGTTGTTAATGTTGAAAATTTGAGATTGTATGAGCCTCCTTTGATTGAATATCAAGGAGAGAATGTTCAGCTGCCATCTATTGAATATTTTTCTCTATATTTCTTTGTTGAGCTTCAGCAAGACACCATACTTGAGAGGAAGACAAGGACATTGACAAGAGGAAGTGTCGACTATATTCAAGTGGGGCTTAAAGGAACAAATCCTTCAAATCCAAATGGATTGAAATTGGGAAGGTGAGGGAAATGTACCATCACCTGTTCAAAAATTGAATATGATATTTTGGGGTCTAAAAGCTTCTAGTGGGGAGGAATGATCAGGTGCTCAATTTTATGCTAAAAAATAAAATTTCTCAGAATGTAGTGAAACCTGAACGGCTACGTAGTGCTCGTCATTCTGAATCTGGAGCACTTCGTTTCATGAAAAATGGACCATGTATGCTCACATAAATAAGTTTTGTCTGTTTGCACAAACATGCAAAATTTGGAAAAAAAAGGCAGACAGGTAACCCAGTCAACAGTCAGTATTGCTGACGTGGCATGCTGAATGGGTTGGGTCAAATGAGTCAATTTTCCTCCAACTAGTGTGGGATTTCCAAATGGCAGTATCTTATTGGCTTCAATGATTGGGTATGTGGCAGCATTTTAGTGGCGGAAATTCAGACCAATGGGGAGAGGACACGTGGTACAGCCTCAGGCCGCCAAGTGCCGCCGCCCCCCTCACCCCACCCCCCCCCCCCAACCCACATGGTGGTATAAAATTATGTTTTGAAGTCCGGAAGGGCCGGCGAAGGTCGAACACGGGACCTATGCCCCGCCACCACCACACCATACATTAGTTCTTACCATATAAACCTTGCCGCATATATTTATTGTTGTAAAGGTTTGTCAATAGGGGGAGAGGGGGCCAGCCCCCAGAACATGGAACCAAGACCTGTGACAACGACGGAGCGGGAGGGTGCTAAAACCTTAAGCGCGAAGTTAATACATTAATCTGGGGTTAAATTAGCACTAAAATTCATTTAATGTGCTAATCCCAATTAACCTCTAAGTGCGAGTTTAACGAATAAACACACTTGATTAGCACTAACCACATTTAATTAACCTAAACTAAATTATTTTGGTGGTAAAAAAATCCAGTGGAACTGCCAATTTTAGTGCCGGCTAATCGGATTTAGCTCCAGTTAGCTAAAATTAGGCCAAAATTTGTGGAAAACTGGAGATGGTCCAAACTTTTGGAGTTTTCGACCAAATCAGGTGCCAAAAGAGGCTAGATGACCATTTTTGGGCATTCTGGACTCATTGGTGCAGGTTTCATGAGCAGAAAAGCATTGTAAACATGTCATTTCTCAAATTTGAGCATAATATAGAGGCCCAAGCCATGGAAGCTGGACCAAGGAGATGTAGCCCAGGAGGGGTCAACTCCTTCATCAAATTCCTATGTTGATGTGTTATATGGTGATGTACTGTAATTTTATTTGTTGATGTTCATCCTTTATTTTATGTTAAATTGTTCATAAAATTAACATGAAAAACACACATGAGACTCAATAGCTTGCAAGATAACTTGAACCCTTAAGCACATATAAGACATCGTTTACATTTAAATTTTAAAGAGGAATTTGAACAACAACATTAACATACTTCATTCAAATAAGTGACCTTAAGGAAGCAGAATCAGAGCAAAAACCATAACACAAACCTTTAACACCTGTTACAGGACCCCCAAAGGCTATCCTAGTCATCCACCTGACCTGTCCATGGGTCCCACTGATATTTCATATATAAAACCCCTTGAATTCATGCACAAGCCTGCATCCATGCATCTCGGAGGCTCTAGACGCATGCAAAATCCTGCATGCTAGCGTCCAGGATCTAAATTGCCCAGAATCGTGCTTGAGTCCATGGGATTTAAGGGACTTTTTAAGCCCATAATCTCGGACACTACCCAAAACTCCCTGTAACTTACAAGAATCATTAAATACACAATGAAAACACTGCCATTACATTTCATTACATTTAAAATTGTCATTCACTTACATTATATTTTCACTTATATTTCCATATTATCACCTTCACTCCACCTCCATTTCATTACATTTACCTTACCATTATCACTATTGGGTTACATTTATGTTTTTCCAAACTTTATTAATTCTTAGCATTTTTAAGTGAATTTGTGGTTAAAAATTAGAAAATAATGTGCATATGCTTATACCTAACAAGTGGGATGAGATTGTTGCCATGTGTAGATCAAAATGAAGCTTCTAAAAGACCTTTATGTGGCCTCCCAAAACCAAATTCGAATTTGAGTGGAGAAGATCATGGGATCATGAGGATATGTGTCTCATTTCCTATTTGTATTGAAACTCTAAGAAAACATGTGTCTTATCATTTCCTATTTTGATTGTAACTCTAGAGACACGGGGAGAGATTCATGGACTCTAATTAATGATATAACTTCTCATATTTTTGTATAAATAGGGGAAGCTTTCTCCTATCAAGGTATGTGAAAAATAGGAGAAGAAAAGAAATAATTATAGAATGCTTTGTAACAAAGCTTGAGATGGAATGGGATGTAAAGTTGTGAGTTTATCAATAAATAAAGTTCTTTTCTATTATTGAGTTTTTAGAATGTGAAGTTTTGCAAGTTGGAATGCTATTGGACAATGGAAGGGCTCCCATCAACCATGTGCATCCCTTTATAAATTTGTAAGATTAATTAGTTTGTTTTACTTAGATTCATGCAAATAGTTTAGCTTTCCATTGCAAATGTTATTTTATTTTCAAATGTAGATTTACTTAACTGTGTAATCTTATGTTTCCTAATAGGCATCTCAAGAAAGTAGTGCCTTATATATTTTCCAAAATTGGATTGCTTTGGAGCAATAATAATTCACAGTTATCTAGTTTTCTTTACTATTCTGCCATTTATTTTCTTAGATTAGAATTATCAATCAATTGTGTTAATGGATGTTTTCAAAATCCATTTCAAGATGATGATGATCCTAAACTGAATGGTTGAATGCCTAATTCATACAGTGATTGAATTGACTTTGCACATTGTTATTTTCTTTCTAGGAATTTAGAAAATAAGGCATAATTGACTTCTTACACAACACTTCAAGAATGTAGTACTTCATATTGAAATGTTGGAGAAAGTCAAATATACATTAGTTGTTTATGCTTTCACATTTTGTTTTCAGATCCTCACTTAGTTGCATCACTGATATTCCTAAAGATCCTTCCAAGGAGATTAATTTAATCATATTTCAAAATTGAATGATTGAATGTTTAATGAATGTAATTAATGAGTTACCTTCTGCATGTCTTATTTGATTTTCTAGATCATTAAGTATAATTGGTTACTTAACACCATCTCAAGAAGATCATACTTCATAATTAAATGTTGGAGTAACTAAAGATAAATTAGATGTTTTTCCTCTGCTTACTGTTCTAGGACATTAGAAGTTAAAGTACAGAAAGTTGCTTAACACATCATTTCAAGAAGGTCATACTTCATAATTGAATGCTGGAGTAACTGGAAGTATATTAGTTGATTTCATTTTCTGCCTTTACTTTCAAGCATTGCAATTTCATTCTTAATTTTAAGACTTAAACCCATGGAATAAGACTAATGATAAGATAAAATAGATGCTTTGTTTTCCAAATTAAGTTCTAACCAGTCAAAAGTTCTTGGTTTATTTTTCTGTAGATTAGATTATCTTATGAACACTTCCTTTTCTTCCTTCTTAAAATTCATTAGATTCATTTAAATCTTTTCATAGTTTTAGATTAAAAATTCTTAGACATAAAAGAATAAGAACTCCCCAAAACAATATAACATACAAAACAACGAAGTAAGAGAAAGGTTAACTAAGCACATACAATGCACCACACTTCATCAGTTTACTAACCCCGGTCGATAATTTATGTTAGCAATTTAAGACATTAAATTGATTAAACATTTTGGCGCTGTTGTTGGGGAAGTGTAATTAGGAGACCTTATTTCTTACATCTAAAAAAATTTCAAATAATAATTTCTCAAGTATGCTTTCCTCCTATGCTTTATGTGATCTGGAGGATCAGAAAAAGAGAATTTTAATGTAAAAATAAAAAATAAAAAAAATAAAAAAGAATCGTTTTCATCATTTCATATGATGTAATTTTACAATTAATTTAAAATAAAATAAAAATAAAAAATTTTGATTTCAATAAATTGTTTTGTTTAATGAAATATATATGTATATTTTTAAATTTTTGAAAATATAATATATATAGTTCTATTAACAAATAAATAAAAAACATAATAATTTTTTTTTTTTTTTGCTCACGGAAAGGAGATCCATGCATATGCATGAGGCCAACTTTTGGCTTGGCCTTACGCATATGTGCAGGCCTTCAATCCACACAAAGACCCATGCACAAAAAAAAAACCTTCTCTTTTCCATATGCGATATTCCTCAAGCAGCAGTTATTAGAAATTGTTTTTAAAAGTTGCAGAGACAGACAATGAAGGTGTATCACATGAAGAAACTGTTGATGAAGAGAAGATTGCAAATTGCTGATGAAGAGAACATTATAGATTCAATTGCAAAGACATAAAATGAAAGTGTGTCACATGAAGAAACTGCTGATGAAGAGAAGATTGCAGATTTCATTGCAGGTAATTGGAATGAAGGAGATCGATCTGAACTTCTCTGTGAAAGACAAGCCATTACACATCAAAACCTACAAATAAAAAAATCAAACCACAACAATTTTATTTTGTTGCAGAAGTAATAGCCAAAAAACAAAATTGCCAGAAATGTGTAATTGTTAAAAACACCCGATTTTAAAACGCATTTTCTGAGCAAACCGAGGCGAGTTAGAAAAAAATAAAACATGGGTTTTTTCGGGAACAGAGTTAATTAGGTAACTTAATAAAAATTTACTAGATTTAGTAGCCATTTGGGAGAAATTCAGGGTTCTTCGGAGCTTCGTTTTGTAGATTGCGTGAGGAAAAAATGATTTGTTTTGAATTGCTTAAACATGGAAAATTGAAAGTAGAAGAATCCAAGTGAATAAAAAACTATGATCCACATGGCATGTAGTATAAGTGTCCAATTTGATTTAATAAATTTGATTTTAGAATAATCCAAGTGAATAACAAACTCTACTCCACATAGCATGCGGTCTAAAAGTCCAATTTATTTTAATTACGTCGTAAGATGTTCTTATTTGAAAACAACTCCCCTAGGTGCCATTGTGTCAATGTCTGAGCCATTGGATCAAATGTTAGACGATTGGAATGTTTTAGGCCATTAGATTCACAAGTAAAAGTTTTATATATGTTTTTTATAATGTTAGTTTTTTTTTTTAATAAGTGATTAAATTTAGGTTTTGCTAGCTTTGTCTTGATATTCAAACCTCATTGATCTCTCTCATTAATAATATAGATATAAACTAATTATTTAATAAAATTATTTACTAAACTATAAAAACAACCCATGGTATTGACTCATGGTATGCATGTGGAATGCGGTTTATCTAAAGGGGGTAATTAAGATGGCCTAACTCTGGATCTACCAAAAGCCAAGAGGGATCAAATGTCTTGATATGCAAACCCCATTGATCCCTCTCATCAATACTATAGATCTAAACTAATTATTTAATAAAATTATTTTAAAATTTTTATAACCATTATTCTTTTAAAATTTCACTTAATAAAATGTATCTAAATTTTCATACATCTAAATATACATAGTTTTTCTTGTTCTATATTATTTTTGTTACAACTATTTTATTATTCCAAAATACATGGTTTTTTTTGTTATATATTATTTATGTTGCAATTGTTTTATTATTCATGATAGTATTTCTTAATATATAAAAAATTAAATTAATAATGAAAACTTTAAAAATATGTGATATTTTTAAATTTCCAAATTTTTTCACACAACATGATTTATCTTGAGAAATAATGATGAATGTTCATAATTCTCAGTTCTTAAATAACACTAAATTTACCTTTAATTACTTAATTGTAATAGTTTGTAACTACATAATAGTTTGTAACTAAATACATACTCTTTCTTCCGTTAAAAAAAAACTATATACATATCTTTAATTACTTAATTTTAGCTAAAAAAATCTTACATTCAAGTATTGAGGGGTTTCCGCAGTGCATTATATTGGATATCATATTTTGGGATTCAACTGCGTTAAGAAAGTCATTCAACTATGACAATTTTCATGAGAGGTAGTCATAATTGACTAATTTGTCATGATTTTTGAATAGTCCACTTAACATTCATTGCATTGGGTGATGCTCACAGGGGTGAAGAAGTGGGATTGAAACTAGTGAAATGAATCACATAATGTCAATCATCACTTCCGGGGCTTTCACCCGGTAACCAGGACTTCATAGTTGAATGAATTTCTTACATATGAAATGAATCCCAAAATATGATATCCAAAATCTTACATGTTTTTTACTTTATAATCATAAACAATTTTCATATTATATGATGTCAAACTTACTTAACTTTTTATTCTGAAATTTTAAATAATGTTTCTTACTACATAATTTTAGCTTTTATAATTTATTTATTTTTTCAATTTCAAACAAAGCTTACAAAAGAAACAACCCACTTAGTGCTTATTGTAGATTATACTTTTACAAAATTGACACTATGTGATTAACAATAGAGTAACTTGAGACAACCTTAAGGGGTTTTTTCAATTTTTATCATAGCCTTTCCCTCCATCCAATACATAATGTAGAGGCTTATGAAGAGAGAGTATATTTTAGTTTATAACTTGATCCACAACAAAAGAAAATGGCTAAGGATTTCACAAGTTATTATTTTATAACTTGATCCATAATAAAAGAAAATGGCTAGGGATGTCACAAGTTATCATTCGCACAGTGATGTATTGACGTTCTTGGTTGAAATGGATCCTATTAGATGCATGGTGGCCAAAGGCACTAAAAAATTCAAAAAAGATATATGTTATGACATCCATATTGTCTTCAAACCATCCAAATTTCTCATCTTATACAATAATTTCTAACAATAACCACTCAATTTACTCTCCAAATTTTGAAACCTCCACCCATGTTGGGGAGATCACACTGTAAAATCAAATGTTCCTCTGGTTTTTTTAAGAGGTTCATAAACAAAACAGACAACAAGAAAGTCAATATTGTGGTATAATAACTGATTTTTGAATCATTGTGACAAACAAAACATCACATTAACTCACATAATATACATAATTCTATAAGGATCTAAGATGATAACAAAGTTTTGAATCATGATAACTAGGTGAAAACCAAAACTGATTTGTAGCCACAAGCAAAAAATCACAACAACTCAGAGAATATATCCAAGGTTACAATGAATCCCATACATTGTGATGGATCTCATGGGAATCTTAGTGCACATAGAACACCACCATAATAATTCTATACTCTTGATCAATTTAGAATAACCTAGGATGTGTAAAATATTTTAATAAGATAAAAAAAGCAGATAACAAGAAAGTCAATATTATGGTATAATAACTGATTTTTGAATCATTGTGACAAAAAAAACATCACATTAGCTCACATAATATATATAATGCTATAAGGATCTAAGATGATAACAAAGTTTTGAATCATGATAACTAGGTGAAAACCAAAACTAAGTTGTAGCCACAAGCACAAAAGCACAACAACTCACAGAATATATCCAAGGTTGCAATAAACCCCATATATTGTGATGGACCTCATGGGAATTTTAGTGCACATAGAACACCACCCTAATAATTCTACACTCTTGATCAATTTAGAATAACCTAGGATGTGTAAAATATTTTAATAAGAAACTAGATTTGTAATTATGAAATATAAAACTATAACTTAAATTTGTGAATTTACTTTGTTTTTTTTTTCTTGTGTATATAGAGAAAGAATAAACCAAGTTTGGAGTTAAGAAAATAAACCATAACATAAAGAACAGTATCTCCTTCCAGAAATGTCTCCATATTAAAATGACATTCACTTTCTTGTATACCAAGACTATTTTTCTTCATATACAATTTCTGATAAGCATGCAATTGGCGCTCAGATATGTAGATGAACTTGAAGTAAAATATATTTTTGTTAATACAATTTCTCTTTATTTATATCTATACTAGATATATTGTACTTGAATGTATTTAAAATATCTTGTTTGAGTTAAGTGTTGGATTATTAATCACCAAAAGGTTTTCACCCCCTATTTCCTATTTCAATATCTATAACAAAATTTATATATATATATGTGAACATATTATGTTGGTTTACATATATGTTTTCACCCCCAATTTCCTATTTCAAAATCTATAACAAAATTTTTTGGTTGATAACTCTTATCATCAATATCTTTGAAAGCTCCAAGACTTGCTTCCATGGAAGCAAAATTTTTCTTTCATTCCTTCATGATGACTTGTTCTCTGCAACATCTTATTTTTTCTAGGCTACTCTTTCCTATGCTATTTCCTTACGACGTTTCTTTTGCAACATATGGTGCAATTGCTAGTAAATTTGATTTTAGATACATATGTGTCTCATCATATATATAATAATAATAATATATATATATAATAAAATAAAAAATGAGAAAAAAAATTGCATATACAATCGATTTATTGAAGCAATTTAGATTCAAATAGTTTTTTTGCAAGTACGCTTTTTTTATTGTTTCAAATATTTTTGACTTTTGCAACACAAATGACGATTCAATTTGACAGTGACTTGCAGAACAATTAGAAAATTATTTAGATGATTTTTGAACATTTGGCATTAATATTGTTGCTGTATATTTTTCTATGAAGTTTTAACTTGCAGGACACAACGAATCTTTGTGATGCCAATCGTTTTACTGAGCACAGTGCATGAAGTCATTCGACAACAGGGAGTTGATTTATTTTTCATGGTCATCTCTTAAAAATAGACTTGTTATCGAAATCATGAATTGGACTAAATATAATACTTTCAATTTTCCTTAAAAATCTGTTTCATTTGGCATTAACTCTTTTACGTATGTATCAGAAAGGAATTGATCACTTCTTTTTTAACACACTCACGTTTTATGTTTTAGTGCCAAGTTTTTTTTGCAGGTTTAGGATGATTGAATGATCAACAAGAAGATTAAATTGTGACGACAATTGGTCTTCAAAAGACCAATCCCATGAGAAATGTAAGAACAAGTCCATGTCCATACTCATCAATTACTCTTCCTCCCTTTTGAATTATAAATCCAACCAAGAACTTCAAATTAAGCTACAATAATTTTCCAAGCAAAATTCAGTTGTTCATTTTCCTTCATTCACATACACTTTCCATTACTTTTTGTGTACTCCAAAAATAAAAGAAAGAAGTTCACTTGCATGCTTATTGCCCATTGTCATTATTGTTTTCCATTTGTCATCTTCCATTTCCATTTTCCTTCTCCTATCCTTTTCATTTCGCAAATAAACCTTGGTTCAATGCAAATTATTGAGTCTATAGTCCTTTGAGTCTAAATTCCTTGCAAAAACACTTTGAGGCTTGCATGCCTTAATGACAAGTCTTCTTGCCGATGAATAATGGGAATACATTAATGTCCCTTGTTCATTGGATCTTCTAGGTACTCGACAGCATCAAAATTATTTGTACCTATATCGACAACATCAAAATTATTCGTAGCTAGCAAGATGTGTTTGGGCATCTTGACTCTCATTGTCATCAATGATGAAAGTTCTCGTGTTGACTAGTGGCATCCATTAATGGCCATTGAGTCAAGGATTTCCTATTATGTTCGACATCAGAACATTTATACACATAGTAGGAATTATGCCAACGAGTTCTAAAGACATGAAGACTATCATTTTCAACATTTTGAAGCAAATGAAAAAAATATGCAGCTACAACAGATCAACACCATTCTGCAGTTGCAGAATCAGATGACAACAACATAATCAGAGGGTAACAAAAAAATCAGATGGCAGCGGCAGAATTAGAGGACAACTGCAGAATCATCATCATTTCGCAGAAAATTCAGTAGTTTTAGTAGAAGCAATAAAAAGACATCTTTGCTCTTTTTCTCCATAACTTGCACAATCACTTGAAGAAGATTATGATCAGAATTTTTCAGCCACCACACATGCAGCTCATCCATTTTTAAAGGGTAAGTTAAGGTATGTCATTTTATAACTTTTTACCATAGAATTCCTTGAAAAGCTAGAATGATAATTTTTGGAAAAAAACATTTCTCTTCCTCATTTCATAAAATTGCCAATACCATCAGTTGGGGGGGGGGGGGAGATACATTCATATTCATATTTTTCCATGTTCATATCACATCCAGAAACCCACATATTTCCAAAAGATATTAACTATTACATTATTATTATGAGCATACAATGGATTTTTGAAAGTACTCAAAAGATAATTGGATACAAACACAATCATGGTTGTCACACAAGAACCAACCATGATGTAATCCAATAGAAATATACTTTGCAACAAATAATCAAATTATCATTATGCAAAGTTCAAAGATCAAAATTGAATGCAGCAACAAAATATGGTTGTAACACAAGAACCAACCATGTTGCAATTCAAGAAAAACACTTTGCAGAAGTATGAAGTTATAAAATGATATCATGCAAAGTTAAGCCAAAGCTCAAGGATAAAAAAAAATTAATGTAATAGATTTCATGAGGACATGCAATAGCTTCAGTTGGGGGGTACGTTTGGCTTTGAAATTGTCATTCACTTCCATTACATTTTCACTCATATTCCATATTATCACCTTCACTCCACCTCCATTTCATTACATTTACCTTACCATTACCATTATTGGGTTACATTTATGTTTTTTCAAACTTTATTAATTCTTAGCATTTTTAAGTGAATTTGTGGTTAAAATTAGAAAATAATGTGCATATGCTTATACCTAACAAGTGGGATGATATTGTTGCCATGTGTAGGTCAAAATGAAGCTTCTAAAAGACCTTTATGTGGCCTCCCAAAATCAAATTCGAATTTGAGTGGAGAAGATCATGGGATCATGAGGATATGTGTCTCATTTCCTATTTGTATTGAAACTCTAAAAAAACATGTGTCTTATCATTTCCTATTTTAATTGTAACTCTAGAGATATGGGGAGAGATTCATGGACTCTCATTAATGAGATAAATTCTCATATTTTTGTATAAATAGGGGAATATTTCTCTTATCAAGGTATGTGAAAAATAGGAGAAGAAGAGAAAGAATTATAGAATGTTTTGTAATAAGGCTTGAGATGGAATGGGATGTAAAGTTGTGAGTTTATCAATAAATAAAGTTCTTTTCTATTATTGATTTTTTAGAATGTGAAGTTTTGGAAGTTGGAATGCTATTGGACAATGGAAGGGCCCCCATCACCATGTGCATCCCTTTATAAATTTGTAAGATTAATTAGTTTGTTTTACTTAGATTCATGCAAATAGTTTAGCTTTCCATTGAAAATGTTATTTTATTTTAAAATGTAGATTTTCTTCACCGTGTAATCTTATTTTTCCTAATAGGCATCTCAAGAAAGTAGTGTTTTATCTATTTTCCAAAACTGGATTGGTTTGGAGCAATAAGAATTCACAATTATCTACTTTTCTTTACTGTTCTGTCATTTATTTTCTTAGATTAGAATTATCAATCAATTGTGTTAGTGGATGTTTTCAAAAGCCATTTCAAGATGATGATGATCCTAAATTGAATGGTTTAATGTATAATTCATACAGTGATTGAATTTACTCTGCACATTGTTATTTTCTTTCAAGGAATTTAGAAACTAAGGCATAATTGACTTCTTACACAACACTTCAAGAAGGTAGTACTTCATATTGAAATGTTGGAGAAAGTCAAATATACATTAGTTGTTTATGCTTTCACGTTTTTCTTTCAGATCCTCACTTATTTGCATAACTGATATTGCTAAAGATCTTTCCAAGGAGATTGATTTAATCATATTTCAAAATTGAATGATTGAATGTTTAATGAATGCAATTAATGAGTTACCTTCTGCATGTCTTATTTGATTTTCTAGATCATTAAGTATAATTGGTTACTTAACACTATCTCAAGAAGATCATACTTCATAATTGAATGTTGGAGTAACTAAATATACATTAGATGTTCTTCCTCTGCTTACTATTCTAGGACATTAGAAGTTAAAGTACAAAAATTTGCTTAACACATCATTTCAAGAAGGTCATACTTCATAATTGAATGCTGGAGTAACCAAAAGTACATTAGTTGATTTTATTTTCTACCTTTACTTTCAAGTATTGCAATTTCATTCTTAATTTTAAGACTTAAATCCATGGAATAAGACTAATGATAAGATAAAATAGATGCTTTGTTTTCCAAATTAGGTTCTAATGAGTCAACAGTTCTTGGTTTATTTTTTTGTAAATTAGATTAACTTAGGAACACTTCATTTTCTTCCATAAAATTCATTAGATTCATTTAAATCTTTTCATAGTTTTAGATTAAAAATTCTTAGACATCAAAGAACAAAAACCCCCAAAAACAATATAAAATACAAAACAACGAAGTAAGAGAAAGGTTAACTAAGCACATACAATACACCACACTTCATCAGTTTAATAACCCCAGCCGATAATTTATGTTAGAAATTTAAGACATTAAATTGACTAATCACTTAGCTTTCCTTAAACATAGGCAAATACTAACTAGGTTCGAGACTTCCACGTTCCACCCAACCATAGACATGGCTGAGTCAATTCTCTCTTGAGACAGTCGCTCGCATGCCATATTACAAGCATGAATGTGGGATCTCATGGATTAAATCATCCAAAACACAACCAATGGAATCCATAGGTTAAACCACCTCAACCCTTACCATACCATGTTTGAATTTTCAAGCTGAAATACTACTGCAATGATTGATTTATTTCACCTACTTATTTTATGATAAGTTATTTACAGATACTTCCAGTAAATTCTGAAATAAACACAACTATAGTATTCAGTTAAACATAAGCATAAAATAAAATAGAGCGCATATAACACAATAGAAACAATCACATGAACACAATTATTTTTGGATAGTTGTCCCCATAAAAACCCAATGCGAGAAAATCGGTGTAATAGATGAGGGTTTGTATTAATATTCAACATTTGAAATCATTTACATAAATTTGACGATCAGATGTCTAGAATACACCTGAGATAATTTTTCCGAACCCTTTGGAAGAATTTCTGACACACAGGAGGCACCCTTTCTCCTTCTGCGGCACTCTGCGTGGTATTTTGCATAGTCACTGCGCTGGACTACGTCACTCTGCATGGAGGACCAGTGTTGTTGATCAACGTTGTCCCCTATGCGTCCTCCTTCTTCCTTCTTCTTCCTTTGTTGACTTCCACTTCCTCCTTATTCCTCTACAAATCTGCCTCTACAAGCTCTCCCTTTGAAATCAAACACCATTCCTTCATAATCGATTTCCTTTAGGTACTGAGTGTGTGCCCGACTTTCTTTCCAAAAGACCTTAAAGCCTTCTCTTATAATATTCTCTTGATGAATCAACGGCCGAGATTATATCTCTAATCAATGGTTGAGATTAAAACATGAATTTATCTTCGTTTTCTAGAAGATTCAAACTCTGCTTTATTAATACCCTTTAATTATTTAATTTCCCTAAGTTTAGACTTAGGGATTACTTTAAAATAATTAATTATTATAATAAAGTATGAACCGAGTGGAATTTCCACAAACAGTTTCTGGGTTCTCTGGAATATTGATGTCCAATCCTCCTCCCAAAATATGAGACTTGGAACACTTTCCAATTCTACAAAATCAACACTCCCTCTTAGAAAAATTCCTACTACATCTGCTTCGACCTGAAGCATCCATTGCGCTGCTGATGTCAAGCCTATTACCCCTCATCTCTGTGCTACTGCCTTCTGTACTGCTGCTTGTGAAACCATATCTGGCACTACCTCATCCGTATTGCAGCTCCCTCTGAATCTCAAGTCCACCCATTCCTCTACTGGAATGGGTTCTCGACCATCCCCATACTTTTCCTGAAGTAAGTAAATTTAATATTACCCAGAGCTTTCGTGAGGATATCTGACACTTGTTCCCCTGTAGGAATGTAATTCAACTGTACAACTCTTTGTTGGACATGGTATCTAATGAAGTGGCACCTAATGTCAATGTGCTTCGACCAATCATGAAACATAGGATTCTTAGAGAGCTTGATGCAACTATGATTATCAAACAAAATTCGGGTCGGTTCCATCCTATTCTTGAGAAAGTTCATGAGAAACTTAAGAAGCTATATGGCCTCACACAAATTTGTGCTAGCTACCATAAATTCAACCTCGGCTGAGCCCAGTGCCACATATTTCTATTTCCTACTGCACCAGGAAGTCATTCTTGATCTGATACTGAAACAATACCCACTAGTACTTTTCTGATCTACTGGGCTTCTAGCCCAGTCTGCGTCAGTGAACCCACTCAACTAGATTTCATTTCCCTTGGTGTACTTCAATAGAAACTCAACTGTCCCCTTCAAGTATCTGAGAAAATGTTTGGCTGCTGCCTAGTGAGCCCTCCTTGGTTCTACCATGAACTAATTGAGGTTATTCACAACATAACAATTGTTTGGTCTAGTGTTGATCAGGTACATCAATGATCCTATGAGCTACCTATACAAGGTAGGGTCTATATAATAATCCTCAGACGTGTCGATATTCTTCCAGTTTGTGATCATTAGCGTAGCCATGGGTCTATAATCCTCCATCTGAAATATCTTTAGGATCTCTGTAGTATATCTTCTTTTCCTGAGGAAGATTTCTCCCTTCTGCTGTCAAACCTCCAAACCAAGATAAAGTGCATCTGCCCTAGACCCTTCATGTCGAATTATATAGCCAAATTTTCCTTGCAGTCTTTGATGAGCTTAGATGATCCAGTCAAGAACAGATCATCTACATATAATACCAGAATTAGTGGCTTATTCCCTACTCTTAGATAGTAGAGGTTGGAATTTGCGTCACTCTTGAAAAATCCCATATTCTATAGGTAGCTATCAATTCGCCCATACCATGCTCTAGGGGCTTGCTTCAGTTCGTACAAGGCTTTCTTAAGCCTTCACACATGAGCCTTTTTCTCATGCATCTCAAAGCCCTTTGGATGTTCTATGTACACTTACTCTTCTATCACACCATTCAAGAACCTTGTCTTGACATCCATCTAGTGAATAATCCATCCCATCTGTGCTGCAAGAGAGATGACGGATCTAATCGAAGTGTACCAAGCTACAGGGGAAAATGTTTCTTCATAATCAATCCATTCATTATGTGTGCACCCCTTAGCCACAAACATAACTTTGAATTTATCTATGCTACCATCTGTAACATACTTGATCTTGTAGATCCACCTTGATCCTACAACTGATATGTTATGAGGTCTAGGGACTACTTCCCATACATCATTTGTCATGCTTGAGCTATACTTCTCCACTATAGCGTCTATCCACACCTGATGTTGAGGTGCCTCTCGAAAATTAGAGGGTTCTCCAACCTGTGCTACCAGTGCCTAGTATCTGTCTAGCTGTCTGCATTCCCTCTTCTCATTTTTAGGGGCTCCAACAAATTCCTCTGCATCCCTTAGAGTCTGTTGGAGTTCTCTGGTCGTCCTTCCACTCATGATGGGTAGATTCACTTGCTCTCCTTCTTGCACTTCCTCGGAACAACTTTACTGAGGATCCTTGTGCCGTGGAGAGGAACTAGAGCCATATTTTGTAGGTCGTTGTGGCTGAACCAACATATCCTCCTCAGACTGCGTAGCTGTAGACATATCTCAGGATCTCTTGAAGGCTCTCTCCTCCATGAATTTCACGTCCCGTCTTACTGCAATCTTCCTACTCTCAGGAATATAGATGTGACATGCCTTGCATTTTCGCTATATTACACAAGGTATCCTTTCTTTGCATTCTTATCTAACTTCTTCCTCTTCTCATCGAGTATACGACAATAGGCTATACTGCCAAATATCCTAAAGTGACTCACCTCAGGCTTGCTGCCAATGAACACACTCTCAAGAGTAACCTTACCCAATGCTCTTTGAGGCACCTTGTTCTCCACATACATTGTTGTATTGCAAGCTTCTTCCCATAGAAACTTTGGCATGTCTTGATCATACAAAATTGCCCTCGAAACTTCCACAATGGTCCTATTATTCCTCTCTGCAACTCCATTCTACTCAAAATTATATGGATTTTTCCATTCACTCTTGATGCCTTCCTTTGCGCAGAACCTCGTGAAGTCCTTATCAATGTATTCTCCACCATTTTTTGATCACAATTTCTTGATCTACTTTCTAGTTAGATTTTCTACCAAAGTCTTGAATTATTTGAATCACTCAAAGACCTCATATTTGGTCTTTAGAAAGTAGATTCATGTCTTTAAAGAATGGTCATCAATAAAGGTGACAACATATTTTTTGCCACTAAGAGCATTCATGGACATTGGTCCGCATATGTCTAGGTGTATCAATTCCAACACACTCTTGGCCCTACTGTTGCTTCTTGGAAATGCTTACTTGGCATGCTTCCTTAATATGCACCCCCTGCAGACATCGTCTTTCCTGGTTCTAAGTTCTGGAGCTCCCGTGACAGTCTTCTTGAGGATCCTCAAGGATCCATGATGTAGATGCCCCATTATTTTGTTTCATAACTCATTTAAATCCCTTTAGTTAGTACTGCCTATCAGTGCTATTGGAGACTAAAGTTGTAACTTACAGTTTATAATTCCTTACTCCAATTTGTGCCTTCCTGTTCCAACAAGGGTGTTTGACATAAAATTTGTTGACAATAAAGCATACATCGTAACCCCTGTTCTGAAGTTGAGACACCGAGAGAAAGTTCGTCCCCAATCCCAGTACATTCAGTACATTGGTGGCCTGAAGCTTAGTACCAGCTTCTATTTGAAATATTATGGTTCCTCTTCCAATAGGGGTACACTTGGCCTTATTTCCCATCGTGATCTAAAAATTCATATGCTCTTCTTGGTAGCTCGAGAAGAATTCTCGAACTCTCGTCATGTGAGAAAAATATCCACTGTCAATATACCAGACCCTAGGATAGGCCATGCTTGACACAGAAGCAAAATCCTCTTCTAGTCTGGATGCCAGAACTAAAACGTCATGATCCCTTTGTTCCTCCATGCATTCTAGAGTAATGCGTGAACACCTTCGAGCTTATGTTGCATTGTTTTAGGACTTCATTCCATTGCAGAACCTCCTCTTTTGTATTTTGTCTTTTGCTCTAATACCATTTGGAAGTTTCAACTAAAATACTACTGCAGTGATGGATTTATTTCGCCTACTTATTTTATGATAACCTATTTACAAATATTTTTCAGTAAATTTTGAAATAAACAAAAGTGCAATATTCACTTAATCATAAGCAGAAAATAAAATAGAATGCATATAATGCAATAGAAACAATCACATGAATACAATTATTTTTGGACAATTGTCCCTGGAAAAACCCAATGCGGGAAAACCAGTGTAGTAGATGAGGGTTTGTATTAATCTTCAACAATGGAAATCATTTACATAAATTTGATGAGAATATGTCTAGAATACACTTGAGATAATTTTTCTGAAACCTTTGGAAGAATATCTGACACACAGGAGACACCCTTTCTCCCTCTGCATCACTCTGTGTGGGCTTCTGCGCAATCACTGCATTGGAATACGCCACTCTTGTTAAACACACACATGGTACATACACATAAGGAAAGAGTAAACACACATAAATAGAAAGATAAGCGTGAATTGTTTTATTATTCACCATATATGTACATTTATATCACATTGGTGTGACCCTTGGATTCCATTCCAAGTGGTCTCTTGGGCTCCATTTTTCCATTCGCCTTCCATAGCTACGCATAGAGGATTAGGTGTCCAACATCCCCCCCCCCCCCCTTAATCCAAAGGGGTATGCGTGAGTCCAAGAAGAGAGTTGTAATACAAATTTGCAAAGTATGCATGGCAGCACTTAGGATGAATCATATATTTGAAATGTTGGCATAAAGAGGTGGTTTAAGGATGACCACCAACACTGGAATGCTTATTGCAGTTCCCGGAACTCTTCCAAATCTGGCAAGAAGTTGAAGTATTCTGCTAGAGGAAGTGCTCTGAATTATTTGAAGAGGAAGAATATCAACCTCACATGGATGGTTTAAGGCTGTCCACCAACCAAATGCATGCTCATGGGAATCCATGTCTCTGGACACAACTCTGAATCTGGAATGACAGGTTGTGGCTCAGTCTTGCTTGAACTGTTGTGTCTCTGGCTACAACTCTGAATATGGAATGAGAGATTGTGGTTCAGGCTCACTTGATGTGGCTTAAAAGCTTGTAGATGACCACCATTTCCCCCCCCTGTTAGGTACAAGGTGAGATGATGGCGAAAACTCAACTACAAGATTGTTCAATATTCTAGAACAATTTCTGACATGTGACTTAAACATCTTCTCGGCTGTTGATGCTCATTGCCAAGAAGCGATCCATCCAATATGAATCTTTGTTCTTGCAGGAGGCTTGTTTCTGAATAATTTGTGTGAAGCATGGGTGTGTTGACCACAATGCTTGCATGGGTGAAGAGCGAAACAATGATATTTCATATGGCCAACTCAATCACAGTGTTGGCATTTTTCAATTTCTTGTTGCTGGTTTGGAAGAGGAGCAAGATTTGGAACAACTGAAGGTGAACTGTCATGAAGAAATCCGGCACTTTGAAATTTGATGGGCTTTGAGTAGTCCGAAATATGAAAGTACAACTCCTTGTCATATCCAAGACCAGTTCTGTGCTTGTTGTGGACAAATTATTCCCAAGGTTTGATGATGGGCTTGGGAGGTGATGGCTAGAATTTTTCTTCTTTCTACAAATCTGCGCTTAAAATGGGTACTGCATCTGCAATTTCTTGTTGGTGATGGGAGTTTGTCTCAATGTTTAAAAAAAAAACAAGCTCAAAATGATGACTCTGCTGATGTAATTCTTCTTGCTGAAGCTTAGATTCAAGCTGCAAAAAATTAATGTTTTCTTGTGCATTTTGTAGACATGTATGAATATTGGAAAGGGTGTCCTTGCTGAGTTTAACTATATCTTTGACATTAGATTGTATCAGAGTTTTGAGAAACTCTAATACTTCACCAATTAGAGCCATTTAAAAAATTCAAAATACGAGTACAGTTTTCGATGCTTAAAGCTCAATCTAGCACCACCCTGCCATCATTTACAAAGAAAAGTAGAACAACAACTCTTGGACTCCTGTATCATGGATAGTGACCCAATTACAATAAATTTCAAACACTTCTATTTCTTCTAAGTCATTTAAAACTTTAGGTCTGGTCCTTGAATGTCCAAAATATATACTATTGTTACTTTGAATTTTAATTTTCAATACAAACCAAAAGAAAAAATCATACCTCCTCTAATCAACCTTAATGCTTGCTTCACCTCAAAGAAATTTGAATAAATAGATTCAAGGTAGGCCTAGGTTTGCTTCAGGATCGTGGATTTTCCTTTGCCTTAGAAAAATTCAGAATTTGATCTGTCTAGGAGCTCAGGTCTACCTCTAAAAACCTCATAACATGCTTTGGTCAAGAATGAGTTTTCCACGGACCCATGGTGTCAACAAACCCTAATTTGGGGGGCCTCCTCTATGCAATTTGAGTAGAATGAAATACCTCGAAGCAAGCCTTAGCAGGTCAAAAAATAGTCTCAAAGGGCTTCTGTTCATTCCTCAGGAAGATTGAAATTTGTGCCTCATGGAGGCCGAATTTTGCCACAGGGAGGCCGAAAAAACTTGTTAAAAAATGTGCCTCAAATTTACTTCACACATATATTCTCATAACAATCCTATTAATGAAACACCATATCAAGAAATATTACTGAACCTGCTCCAAAAGATGTGTCTCAAAAGTGGCCTTCTTCTGATTAGAGGGAGACAAAGTCGTGGATTGTGTGAAGAGGGAGTAGAGGCTGCTTGGTGTATTGTTGTGCGCTGGAGGTCCTGCAGATATTAGAGGAGTGATACCAGAGAGGCGTTAATGGCATATTGGGATTGCGTTAATGTAGACATGAGATAATGGGAGAATGCAGCGAGGATGGTGGGCTACGAGAGTGACTGGTAGACCTGGAGAATAGGAACTTTGTGGTAACGCAGAGCCAATGAGTCAACTATGTGGAGGAGTGTGGAGCACCTAGAGGGGCAGAAGAAGGTGGTGAGGCTGATGTGTATAGAGGTGAGAGGTATTACAAGAGTAGAAGAGCGTAATGCTACGTACTAAGGCCAAGCACCGGAGGAAAAGAGTGCACCGGAAGCGACTGTGTGAGAAATATATGGAGAGACAGAGCCTTCTCTGTAGAGTCCAAGGAGAAATTTCCCCACGACCCTCACCAATGTAGCCAATTCCTCTCAGTACATTCACCACTAGCAGTGACCAAGTTTGCTCAGTATCAATCTCGTCGGTGGAGGATTTGTAGCGAAAGGAAGTCAAGGAGAGATATCAATGGTTCAGTCATTACTACATGCACCATTCCAATGAACTAGTGTCCAGATTCAGGACCCGTGTTCATGGCAGAGAATCAACAACTTCTCTGAATGGCAACACTTCACTTCACTCTGTTCAAACTCACAGTTAAAAAAGGGACGCCTAAAATGCAAACGAAATGCGATATTACATCTCACTAGCCAGAGATAGCTATCACAAAAGTTCCATTTCCTAGAGAAATCGTTGAGGTCAGACTTCCAACGACCACCATGGTCTTCATCACTACAAGGGCCTTAGATTGTGTTTCCAACACACAGGTCCATGTGAAGACTGCTCAGCAAAAAATAGGCACATTCAAGTAACGGGTAGGATAAGAACACAAAGAATAGGTACTGATAAAAAAAAATTAATAACTCACCACATTCCTCTGTCCAAACTTTCCATTATTGGAAAATTCTGCAAGTTCTCTATCTCTCAGACATTCAATTCTGGCAAGAGGAGTCACACGAAATTAGTGAGCATTAAGATCCCTCAGACAGGCACAAAGTGACGAATAGAGCACAAGTTCTTCCGGTAGGTAGGAGAAGATGCGTTATAGAACTAAATCATTGAGGGGAATTAAAAATTTTAAACATGTCAAACACTCATTAAATGCATTAAAACTCATTCAAGGTGCAGAGGTGTCGGTGATTGGAGAGAGGGAGTCGAAAAGCCCAGAATTGCTGACAGCTAACGGAGAAGCGTTTTAGGCAGAGAATTGATAGAGGAGATAGTGGGACAGAAAACTACGCAGAGTGAATAATTAGCATAGGTCTATAATGGCCACAAAATAACAAGTGGCTCTCAAATTGGAGCAGGGCCAACTATTGCCTGCTCTGATACCATGTTAAACACACGCATGGTACATACACATAAAGAAAGAGTAAACACACAAGGAGAAAGATAAGTGTGAGTTGTTGTATTATTCACCATAGATGTAAATTTATATTACATTGGTGTGACCCTTGGATTCCCATTCCAAGTGGTCTCTTGGACTCCATTAGTCCATTCGCCTTCTACACCTACCCGTTGAGGATTAGGTGTCCAACAACTATGCATGGAGGACCAGTGCTATTTCTTAGCGTTGTCCCCTCTGCATCATCATTCTGCCTTCTTCTTCCTTTGTTGACTTCCCCTTCATAATCAATTGCCTTCAGGTACAGAGTGTGTGCCCAACTTGATTTCCAAATGACCCTTAAGCCTTATCTTATAATATTTTCATTGATGAATCAATGGCCCAGATTAGATCTCTAATCAATGGCTGAGATTAAAACATGAATTTATGTTTGTTTTCTAGAACATTCACACTCTGATTTATTAATACCCTTTAATTATTTAATTTCCATAAGTTTAAACTTAGGGATTACTTTAAAATAATTAATTATTTTAATAAAGCATGAACCGAGTGGAATTTCCACAAACGGTTTCTGGGTTCTCTGGAATACTGATGTTCAAGCCTCCTCCCAAAAATATGAGACTTGTAACACTTTAAAATGCTACAAAATCAACACTGTGATCACACAAAACCTTTGCTTCGATAAAAAATTGAGCAGAACATGGAAATTACATATGGAATCCATCACTATTCTTGAGGAATTTTTCATCTCCCTATCTCTCAGGATTTACTGCAATCCAATCCTATATCACTAGGCCCTAAACCGAGACACTTTCGTCAGGGTTTACCATGTATCCCGCCAAAACTAGTCAAGGGATTCTTAGGCCTTTGGGAACTTGAGACCACCTATGCCCCATATTTTGAATCCATCTAGTAAATCCATAGCTCAAAATCGAGATCAAAATCCCAACACACCATGGCATCTGGAAAAGGCAAGGCAAGGTTGAAAATCACTGTCATAACCCAGAAAAACCATGCTACCGATAGAAAAATAACCAAATACCAACATGCATAAGCCATGCATGTCCAAACCAACTAGGAAATCACACATGTAATATGTTACTTGCAAGTATTCCCGCTAAAACTGCTAGATCCTTCTTTTCCCGGCTTGATATTTTCTTTCCTCTCCTTTCCTTTCTTGTCCTTCATTTTCTTGTTTCCTCTTCAAATAATGAGAGAGCTCCAAAAACTAAACTGACAAAATCTAACAACTGATCCTCATAAGAATTTTTATTTATTTATTTATTTATTATTATTATTATTATTATTATTATTTTTTTTTATACAGTGGGATCGGCAACTGGGGCAGCCTCGCGACTTGCGTTACACGGGGTCGATTCTGACCGCTACCACTATACCCACTGGGAGCATGTGCCCGCCCCTCTCCACAGCTCCGCTTTAGTCCGGGGGATTTGAACTCGTGACCTCCTGTCGGGCTCGCCTTACAAACGAACTTCACCGCATTCCGATTACCAACTCGCCTACCCCCGTGGGGCTCTCATAAGAATTTTTATTGATGAGGCCTCTATTTCTTCATTTTCCATTAATTTCCTTCATTTTCCTCCTCACATGCAACTTATGACATTTTACCTTCCTTTTATCCTATTTTAATTTATTTTCATAAATAAATGTGTCAAAAATACTTTTACCTCTTTAATGCCTTTGCCTTTTCCTGTTCCATTTTCCTTAGCCATAACCGCATATCCAGTGGTGCTGACTAGGATATTTTTCCCAACATTCACCTTGGAATAAGTTTCACTTGAACCATGGTCTTATTTTTCCCTTTATTAACATTTTATTACTTGAACTTTTTCCTGGGTCTGTTACAAAATCCCTCCCCTTTTGTGGAACACCATCTTCGGTGTTCGATGATACCTATGACCAACAAATCCATGAAAACAAAACATACTTCCCATGGAGCTTTATAACATAGCTCAATGAAATATTTATAATGAAAAAATATTGTAAACCATGACCAACATAACAAACATGACAATCATATCTCTTATTGGAGCTTTGTAACACAACTCATTTCTGCATTTACAAAAACATCCATATATACATATACATATAATAAAAACTGATTTGCATGAACCAAAAAATAATGAAGGATACAAAATGGACATCTGATCAGTCATCTCCCATATAGCTTCATCATGCCCAAAGTGTTTTGACTACACTTTTGTTGGGTATGTGTTATATTCTTTCCACAATTAGTCACACACGTGGGGTTTATGAGTGCTTCGACATGTATATATATATGTGTTATAACACTAAAAGGAATATAATGAAAAATCAAGCTGGTAGTCCCAATTTGGGATCTAGGGGAAAATATCTGTGTATATTTGTTTTATGTTCTATATTCTCGCTATTGTTTATTTCTATTTTTAATATTTGTTTGCAGATAATTTTTGTACAGGGTTAAAACCTACATTTGGTATCAGAGTTGTTTTGGCTTCAAGGGGATGCCTTTGCTGCTGAGGGGTTTTTTTCTCGAGCCTGTGGTAGACCCTATTTAGTGGGGGATTTGAGGGATCGATTCTTGCGGTGAAAGATGGTGAGAAGTGGAAAGATAGAGATCGAGAAATTTAATGGTCAAAGTTTTGAGTTGTGGAAGCTCAAGATGGATGATCTACAGGTGGATAAAGATCAATGGATCACAGTAGATCCGGGTACTAAACCAACGACGATGTTAGATGAAGACT
Source organism: Pinus albicaulis (assembly GCA_034641835.2). Classification (NCBI taxonomy): domain Eukaryota; kingdom Viridiplantae; phylum Streptophyta; class Pinopsida; order Pinales; family Pinaceae; genus Pinus; species Pinus albicaulis. The sequence goes on along the minus strand of CM076582.1, from coordinate 1,333,765,921 downwards.
GGAAGAAGTTGGATCAGAAGGCAAAGAGCACAATACATTTGTGTGTTTGAGATTCATTATTGTTGAATGTATCTGGGGAAGCCACGACAAAGACTTTGTGGGACAAGCTATGGACTTTGTACCAATCTGTCTTTGGTGAATAAATTGTTCGAGCGGAAAAAGATGTATAACCTAAGGATGAAGGATGGAGACTCGGTGACAGAGCATATGAGCGCCTTCAATAATGTGGTAAGTTAGTTGTTATTTGTTGATATTAAAATCTTAGATGAAGATAATTCTATCAGTTTGTTGTGTTCTCTACCAGATTCGTGGGATAGTCTAGTTATTGCAATAGGTAGCAATACAACTACCTTGAATTTCGATGACATTGTCTCAGCCTTGCTGACGAAGGAAATGAGATGGAGAGATATGAAGGGCTAGAATGGATATGCCTTATATGTACAAGGAAGGTCCCAAAATAGAAACAAGAATATGGTTTTGAGTGGGAGATCTAAATCTCCAGGAAATTTTGTAAAGGTGTGCTGGAAATGCGGAAAGGAAGGGCACTACAAAAATGATTATAGATCTAAAGCTCCTCAGAAAGGAAAGGGATCTGATGATGCTCCTTTTGTAGAGGCAAAAACCACCTCGGATGAAGGTGGGGATGTGTATTTGGCTTCTTCTTCAAATACACATGTAGATCATGAGGCATGGTTGATTAACTCAGATGCATCCTTTCACTTCACTCCCCATAGGAAGTGGTTCTGTGAGTATGAGAATTATGATGGTGATGATGTCTTCTTAGGGATTATAGGAAGGCCAAAATCGTTGAACATGGAAAATTCAAGCTGAAGTGGAAGGATTATAACACTTCCTGGTGTTCTGCATATTCCTGCATTACCCAGAAATCTGATTTCTGTAAGCAAGATGGATGATGCATGTGTAAAAACAATGTTCGAGAAAGATACCTACAAGATGGTTCAGGGAGCACTGGTATTAATATAGGGAGTTCATATTTTAACTTTGTACAAGATTGAGGGTAGCACTGTTAATGATGGGTGCAATATTTCTGTGGTTTCTAAAAGTGGAGCGGAAATCCTAGTGGTCTCTAGAGAAAATACCATGCTATGGCATCAAAGGCTTGGACATATTGGATAGAAGGGCCTTCGGATAATACATGGAAATGGTATGGTAGAAGGTATGTCTAATTTTTCTCTGGATTTATATTTTTGTGAACATTTTATATATGGGAAGCAAAATCAGGTGAGTTTTCCTTCTGGTGCGAAGAGGGAGAACAACATATTAGAGCTTGTGCACAATGATGTGTTTGGACCTGTGTCGGTTCCATCACTGGGAAAATATGTGTACTATGTCTCATTCATAGATGAATTCTCAAGGAATACATGGATATATTACTTGAGGAAGAAATTTGAAGTCTTTGACAAATTTAAAGAATTTACGACTCTAGTGGAAAACTAGACAAAGAAGAAGATAAAGGTGCCGAGGGCAGATAATGGTGGAGAGTTTCGCAAGAAGGAATTTGAAGAATTCTGTAAGAAGTGTGGTATATCACAACAGAATACTAATCCATACACACCTCAACAAAATAGATTTGTAGAAAATATGAACAGGACACTGATGGGAAAGGCAAGAAGCATGCTCAGTGGTACTAGGTTAGGACAAGAATTATGGGCAGAAGCGGTGGAGACTGCATGTTTCTTGGTTAACGGATAACCTTCATCGGCATTGGAGGATAAGACTCCACATGAGGTATGGACTAGTAAGAAACCCTCTGTTTCACATATGAGGGTATTTGGATGTGATGCATATGTACATGTTCCAAAGGAGAAAAGGACCAAGTTGGATAATAAATCTGAAAGGTGCATCTTTATTGGGTATAAGGATGGTTTAAAAGGTTACAAGCTTTGGAACCCATAAACAAGGAAGTTTGAGTACAACTGATATGTGGTGTTTAGACAGGTGAAAGATGTTAAACATGAAGTCCTACCAAAGGAACCTGAGAAGACAAACTTTGACCTAAAGGAGGACGAATTAGACTACACAATAGAAGAAGACTCAGAAGAGGAAGAGACACAAACTCCAACTGTGAGAAGATATGTTCAGGAAAGAAGGAAACTAGAAAGGTATAGTCCATCTGATTTCTGTTCAATTTTTTCTTTAACTATAACTGATGATGATCCCATAACTGTTGGGGAGGCAGTGGATTTAGAGGATGGAAAACTTTGGAAGGAGGCCATGGTTGATGACATGACATCCTTGCACAAAAATGAGGCATGGGATTTGGTGGAGTTTTTGGCTGGAAGGAAGCCCATTGGGAGAAAATGGGAGTTTAAGAAGAAGATGAATGTAGAAGGCAAGGTGGAGAAATACAAAGCTCGGTTGGTAGCAAAAGGTTATTCCTAGGTGCCAGGAATTTATTTTGGTGATATTTTTTCTCCTGTTGCCAAGGTTATTTCTATTAGATTACTATTATCTGTTGCTGCTGCATTTGATTGAGGTAGAACAGATGGATATGAAGACAAAATTTCTTCACGGGGATCTGGAATAGGAGATCTACATGAAGCAACCTGAAGGCTTTATGGTGAAGGGTAAGAAAGAACTGGTATGCATGTTAAAAACGTCTTTGTATGGGTTAAAATAGTCACCAAGGATGTGGTATCAGAAATTTGATACCTATATATGGGGACTTGGCTTCACCAGAATAAAAGAGGATCACTGTGTATATTTTAAATTAATTGGTGACCATGTTATTTATTTGGTCTTGTATGTGGATGATATGTTGCTGATTGGAAGTGACAAAGAAATTATTTGGGATTTGAAGACCCAGTTTTTCTCCAAATTCGACATGAAGGATATTGGTGCTGCAAACTATATTTTTAGCATGGAAATTAAGAGATATCAGGAAAAGACAAATCTCTGGTTAAACTAGAGAAAGTATGTCAAGAAAATATTGCAAAGGTTCAATATGCAAGACAATAAACCGGTGAAGGTTCCTATTCTTGTAGGTGTAAATTTGTCTGCTAAACAATGTCCCAAGACACAAGAAGAAGAGGAGGATATGTCCCATTTTCCATATGCAAGTGTAGTGTTTAGCCTTATGTATGCAATGGTCTATACTAGACCAGAGATTGCACATGCAGTGGGAGTATTGAGCAGGTTTATGTCAAAACCAGGGAAGGAGCATTGGACAACAGTGAAGCGGGTTTTCAGATATTTGCGTGGCATTAGTGATTATGGTTTGTACTACCAGGGAAGACCAAGTTTGGAATTTTTTTTGGAAATCTATGGTTTTGTTGATGCATACTGAGTTGGAGATCTAGACCAAAGAAGATCTACAAGTGGGTATGTGTTTAGCATATTTGGAGGTGTAGTAAGCTGGGTGAGTAAAAGATAGTTTGTAGTGGCTCTTTCAACTACAAAGGCGGAATACATGGAAACCACTCATGCAAGAAAGGAAGCAGTTTGGTTGCAGAGGTTGTGTTCAAGTATGGGGTTGGTGTAGTGGGCTATACGGATAGACTGTGATAAGAAAAGTGAAATTTTATTAGCTCTGAACCCTGCTTATCATTCAAATACAAATAAAATTGATGTTCAATATCATTTTGTGAGAGATACAGTTGAAGATAAAAGGGTGTTGCTGGTAAAGGTGGAAACTTTGAAGAATGTTGTAGATGCATTGAATAATTCTGTGAGCACTCAAAAGTTCTCTTGGTGTAGAGAAACAATGGGTGTTGCAGAGCTAAACTAATGACTAAGCTCTCATGTGGAAAGAAAACAACAAGTGGGAGAATGTTGGGTATGTGCTATATTATTTCCACGATTAGTCGCACGCGTGTGGGGGAGGGGGGGGGGGGGTCACAGGGGGGCGAAATCCTCCCCTGTATGTTGCGTCGAGCGCGACAATGTCCCTGGAAAAAAAATTTGGAGCCTATTTTTCGGTGGGCGAACCCGCCCATGGTTTTGGGGCATGATCGTTTTCGGCCCCTGGTATTTTGCAGATCCGATCAAGGGAAATACAATTATGTTCTAATCTAGGGTTAATGGGTTGAGGTTTATAAATTATTTGGCATGTATTTATATGTGTTGTAACACTAAAAGGAATATAATGAAAAATCAAGTTGGAAGTCCCGAATTGGGATCCAGGGGAAAATATCTATGTATATATGTTTTATGTTATATGCTCTCGCTATTGTTTTTTTTCTGTTTTTAAGATTCATTTGCAGATAATTTATATACAGGGTTAAAACCTACAACTTTAACCTACTCAATTGCTTTGTTATGGAGCATGAGTTGTATCTGCTGCAATATGCATTGTGGTTTTGGATGGAATTCTCCCTCTGGTTCCACCTGCAATACATACCAGTAAATCACATGATCAACATCCTGGAAATACTTCTTAAGCAATGAAACATGGAAAAAATCATGGACTTTCATTGTCGGAGGCAGTTCAAGTTGGTAGGTCACTATTCTAATCCTCTCAATGATCTCAAAAGGCATGCAATATCAAGGTGTCAATTTGGCACATGATCCAATCCTCGACGAGCTCCTCATGGGCTTGATGCACAAGTACACATGATCCCCAACCTGAAACTCCTTAAATGCCTTGTGTTGATTTTCATAACTCTTATGCATGTCCTGTGTTTCCTTTAAATTCCTTTTAATAACCTACATTTCCTATTCCATCTCTACCAACATATCCGGTCCAATCAAAACCTTATTCACTATATCACTCCAACTAATAGGAGTATTACAACTCTGCCCATAAAGAGTCTCAAATGGACTCATCCTTAAATATTCCTGATACCCATTATTATATCCATATTCCACTTGTGGAAGATACTCCTCCCACTTCTGTTGTTGATGCATGACATACATCCTCAACATATCCTGAAGAATCATGTTGACCCTCTCTGCTTATCCATCTGCCCGTGGATGATAAGCAATACTGAAGGCCAATTCTGTCCCCTAACCTGTAAACAACTCTTTCCAAAACTTGGAAGTTAACTTGGCATCTCTGTCGGATACAATCTTCTTGGGAACACCATGCAATATCACTATCTCCCTTATGAAAATTTAAGCTACCTCATTAGATAAATTCATAGAATTAACTACAATGAAGTGAGCTACCTTACTTAACATGTCAACTACAACCATGAAGGAATCATGTTGTCTGGATGTCCTTGGAAAAACTATAATGAAATCCATGGAAATGACCTCCCACTTCCACTATGGAAATTGAATCGATTTTAATATACCACCTGGATGCTTACACTCTGCTTCTATCTGTTGAAAATCCAAAAATATTGCAATAAATTCAACCACCTCTTTCTTCAAGTTAGGAAAATGATAGAACTTATTAAATTTTGTCAATGTATTCTTATCCCGAGTGAAATGAATATGGCTTGACATGAAACTCCCTCAATATTAACTTCTTGAGCTCACTGTCATTTGGTACATAAATCTTGTTCCTAAATATGACCAAGCCATCTACTATGAAATGATACTCCTCATCCCTATCAGCTTCACCCTATTGTTGTAACATGTGCCTCAACTTTTGATACACGCCATCATGTTGTCATGCCTACAATATCTGCTCTTGAAGTCTGTCCACAAGAACTCATTTTTGCAATGTAATTCACCTGCACTATCCTACTAAGAGCATCTGCAACCCTTTTATCTTTTCCCTTAATGTACGTGATCTCAAAAACAAACTCACTGAGAGTAGCCAACCATCTAGCTTGTCTAGCATTCAAATTAGGTTGGTTAAACAAGTACCTCAGTCCACTGTCATCACTCATAATGACAAACCTCCTACCAAGAAGATAATGTCTCCATATATTCAAGGAATGAATTATAGTTTCCAACTCAAGATCACAAGTCACGTAGTTCTTCTCATTCTCATTCAACTTCTTGGACTCATATCAATCCTTCTGTTGAGCCTTCAATTTGTCATAATTTTGTTGATGAAACCATCCATTTTCTCATAATTCCATTCACCCATTGTCATAATTTTTAACCATATTTCTTCATAAATGCACCAATTCCCGCATACATGTTTACATGGTTTATTATTATTATTTCTATTATTTTTAATGAATTAAAGAGAATTATGCATGGTTTTGCTAATGATAGTTTGACAGTTCAAGTTTCTACAGTGTCCGCAATTTTCTCCATGGTTGAGGTAGTATCACTACTCTAAAATGAAATTGGACACATGGAAGTTGTTTTTAAAAGCTCCAATATGGATTTTTGTTGGTCATATTCCACCCAGCTCGCACATGTAGACCTCCAGGCAAAGATCAAGGGAAAATCACAACAGTTTTGACCAGTCAACTTCAAACGTGTTGTATGAGAAAATGAAAGTGAACCTCACAAAAAAAAACATGGGTTTTGTTTAGAACAACCCAATTAAGTTCTTAATAAGCATTTTTCTCGAATTCATTACAATTTGGGAGATATTTTAGGTTATTTGGTGCCCTATTTTGTCGTTGCGTGAGAAAACATTGCGCCCATGTGTCAAAAAATGCCCAGTCAAGAAAACGAAGGTTCGAATCGACTATGTTTCATCAAATTTGTGGAAACTAGGTGTCCATTAAGTTTTGATCTTTAGCCATATAAATCCCCATGAAGTTACATTGTAACCCCTATCTAAACACTCCATTGAAACAAAGAAGAGAGATTAATTTTTTTAAGCATATAAAGAATTGTTAAAACTCTATTCTACATCCTTTTTAATGAAGAGGTGCCTTGAATATTTGATGCGTAGCTGACTATTCGTGTGATGCTTTGATACCACCTGTTTGTGGAGGGCCCTTGTAAACAATGAAGGTTCTACATTTTATGTTTTTAATGTAGTTGTTTTCATGTTTTCATTTCATGATTTGATGTGGTTATTTTCAGAATTCAAATTTGTCATTTATTGTAGTTTTTTCCATAATTCCATTTTTCCATTCAAAGTAGATGTTTCCATAGTTTTCCTTTATCATAGTTTCATTAATATTCCTTTTCAAATTATCAAATTGTAGAGTGATTCATAGTTTTATTTTCAACAACAACAATGATTTATTTAAAAATAGTTTCACAAGTTCATGTGTGGTTTACTTCAAAAAGCATTGAGTGATTTATTTTCCAGTTTTTGAATGAGTTCTTTTCACAAGCATGAGCGATTTCTTTACAAGCAGTAGTGATTGAGTGTTTTTATTTCAATATATGAGTGAGTGCTTTTTCAGTTCAAGAGTGATTTATTTTCAGAGTAATGGTAATTTATTTATTTCTTTACAAGTTTCATTGCCATAACATTTCATTTGAAAAAACATAAAAATGTTTAAATTCCCTTTTCTAGAATTTTATTTTATCTTCGTACACTAGATTGTTGGAATTTTTAGAAACTAAAAAATTAGTTCAAATTTCTTCATAAGATAGAGAAGGTTTGTTTCAATATTTTCAAAATAGAAAGAATGTTTATTTTTATAACTTAATTGTAATTTAAATTTATTTCATTAGGAACATAAGAATAAGTACATCCTGAGAAGCAATCTCTACAAATTCAATCATCACACCAATAAAAAGAATTAAAAAAGAGCTTCTAGCATATATTTTTCACTTGCACTTCACAAGTTTACCAACTCCTGTCAATAATTTATGTAATCAATTTAAGACAATTAAATTGACAAACACCTTCCTTGATTGAGACTTCACCAAGTCCTCTCTTGCAAGCATTTTTACATATCGAAAAATCTTTGTCTGGATCTACAATCTTCAAGACAAGAGAATTTGTAAGCAAATGCTTCAATTGCTCAAAATAGTTGCACACTCCTCATTCCATTCAAACTTCTTCCCTTTTCTCTGAAAATATGTAATATGATAGGCAATTCGTGAGAAGTTCCTGATGAACTACCTATAGTAACTTTCTAGTCCCATGAATGGTCTAACCTCATCCACATTCCTAGGAGCGTCCCACTCCATATAGCTCTGATATTTTCTAATTCCACTACTATAACTTCCTTGGAAACAACATGCCCCATGTAATGAACTTCTATCTTAAAGAAACGACACTTTCTAAGCTTGGCATACAATTGCAAATCTCTCAGAAATATTAATACGATTTCTAGGTGTTCAATATGCTCTTCCTCCTTGGAATATATCAATATATCATCAAATGAACACCATCAATAAATTTTCTAGATAAGGATGCAACACACTATTCATCAAACACATGAAAGTAGTTGGAGCATTAGTAAGACCAAAAGGAACTACTAAAAACTCATAATGCCCATACCTTGTACATAATGTGGTTTTGTAGATGTAATCTTCTTGATGCATACCTGATGATGTCTTGATCTCAATTAAATCTTTTAGAACACTGCTAATCCCTTTAACTGATCAAACTATTCATCAATTTGTGGCAAAGGATACATGTTCTTGATAGTCACCTTGTTCAACTATTCGTAATCAATACACAACTTGAGAGTACCATCCTTATTCTTCACAAACAATACTAGTGCACCCCAAGGCAATACAATTGGCCTAATGTATCCCTTATCAATCATTTTCTTAATTTGCAACTCCAATTCTACGAAATTTGAGGTGCTCATCATGTACAATGCTTTCGATGTTGGTGTTGCTCCCAACATCAAATCAATAGAAAATTCCACTACCCTATGAGGCAACAACTCTAAAATCTCTACTAGAAATACATCCTGAAACTGCTGCAAAACTGGATACCTCTTCAAGACTTTAGCATCATCAAAATCCTTCCCTTTGTCATTGGAAATACAAACTACAAACAATACACACCCTTTCCTGCTACCACACTTTGCCTACATTTTTTATAACCATCACTGATGTAGGATTCTTCTTTCCCTGTAAGATTCTCCTCTCTCCATTGTCATCTAATCACTCAATAGCCTTGTCATAGAAATCTACCTTAGTCATGTGAATGTACAACCAATCCATGCCCAAAAACATATCATATGATCCAAACAGAAGCACATTCAACTCAAATACACAATATCTCACCCAATTATGAACTCTTTTCTTGGTACCTGTAATCAATTGTACCAACCAATATCCTACATGCACTTATTTATTCAAGAAACACTTATCCACCAGGTTAGGATCCAGGGTCAATCAAAATAGAAACAACTTGATCACAAAGCTTACCTTCCATCTCGATCATAGGCATGATGATCATCCTGCCTATTATCTAATGTTCCATAAATCTAAGTAATAATTTATCCAACATCCCCAACTGTATCCAGCTATTGAACACTATAAATATAAGGCCTTCCACCCTGATGTTGTGGAAAATATCTCGTGCGATGCTCTCCACCACAAGTACAACATTGTAAAGGTGTATTTCCATCACCCTTGTTTTTCTCCTTAGACTTAAATCCTTGTCCTTTGTTAATGGCATTGTATTTGTTGTATGACATTGCATTCTCCTTGTTACCTTCATCTTGAGGTATTCCTCACTTCTTATCCCACTTTCCTTTAGTATTTTAATTACCTTTCCAACCCTTCTTAGGTCCCGACTTACGCTTATACTTCTCATAAAAATGTTTCAACTTCCTAATTACTTCATCCAATGCATGAGTCTCATCATACTTAATCCAATATTTAAATGCTAATGGAAATCAACTAATGAAATTTTGAACCTTCATCTTCTCATTCTTAATATATGGTACATACCTCGGTAGCTCAAAAAAATTAGTCATATAATCTTCACCTATCATATATGTTGGAACGAGGATCACTACTGAGAGGAGGGGGGGTGAATCAATAGCGATAACAATTACACAATTTTCCCATTCTTTATTCAATATATTAATCCATTCATTTCTTAACAAGTAAGAATTATATTTGAAACATGCAACTTCAACTGGATCAACACATGAGAGCCATAATCATACGAAATAAACATGCACAATGAAACACAATCATCACATCGCATAGGGACATAGGATATTTGATCGAAAAACCCCCGCTAAGGCAAAAAACCACCCTTGCTACTGCCACGCTACTCAATATATATTATTATCTGTCAAGAAAATCATACATAGAGAGTACAATGATTTGAAAGGAACTATGATCTCCATTTCGCCACTTTGTAGGCTCCTATCTGATTAACAAGCCTTTCCCAACCATAATTGGAATCATGACTCTACATACACCTATTTGATCAACAAGCCTTTCCAAACCACCATTTTACTCATGACTCTACATACTCCTATCTAATTTACAATCCTTGTCCAACATCCATTGGACTTATGAATAATTTTTTTTCTCAATCCTTGTATTGTCAGAGCTCCCACCCCAATTCTCTATGCGGTTCACCTTTCATACATTTTCAAACTGGAACACATGAGCTAATCAACATGAACATCACAAAAAAAATATCATCAAAGCACAAATCTATATTTCTCAATACAAAACATTAATGAATGATTCAAATGAAATATAACTTTCTCTCTCATCCTCAACTCACACAGCCTAAATACATTTTCTGCAAATAAACTAGATGCAGAAACTCAACAATGTAATCTGTAACGACCTTATGAAAAACATGTGACACAATGCAACCAATTTATCACAATAATATACACTCAACAATAATTCTTCCCCTGCAATCACACATGCATTAGCAAAACCATGTAGCTTTGTCATATAAACAGAGTCTTCAACTCTGCATACTTTTGTCTCTGCTATAGCTGTACTTCCATGCATATTTTGATTCAACAAAATCACACTCCTCACCAATGGCTCTCCAAAAAAATATAACACAATTCTCACTCAAGAGAACCAACCAAATGAGCAAACTTTCTCCACATATTTGTAGTTTCTGAAGATGATTAAATCGATGAATTCCAATTGTGTAGTGGAGCTTTGTTCATATGTTGAAAGTGCTTTAGTTCATTTCCCCTTGACTCAATCAAGCCACTAAATTAATTTACTAATTAATATTCTATTTAAACCATCATCTAGAAGCACAATTACCTTTTTCCAACCTTTGCATGAAGAGTCTCAAAAAGGACATGTTGGAAAAACAATTAAACACCTAATGAGCATGAGAAATACAAAGAAAAACTCATGAAAATGCTTTATTCACTCCTACAACACATCATCCATGTTACTAGAACCTATAGTTGCTCCCACATGCCTGCAAGCCAGTGACTGGAGCCTAAAAATACTCCCACAAGCTTGGCTCCATGCACATATGGAAAAGGATGACTGAAAACCACTCAAATCAACTCAAAACTTGACCAAACTTCTTCAAAAGCTTAATCAACATCATATAGACCTCAAGAAGCCATTGTAGCCTCTACAACACTCCACTAATCCACTATAGCAACTCCATCATCATCAAAAGTAAAACTAGGTTGACTTTAAATCCATATATTAGCTGCACTAGCACATGAGCCATCAAACTGCTCCACAACTTCTTCAACACCTGCATAACTATCAAACCATCAATGATAGGAATGAACATGTTGACCAAGGACCATCTACACACATGCACACACACACTAAGTAGTATGAACATGAATTTATAGTCTCTACACTTTCAACTCGGTGAAGAACCTCTTCATCCTCCAAAGCATCCACACACAAGCTAACAACCTACACTAACAATTGCAACCATCAAGCTAAGGTATGAAACCAATGAAAAATCAAAGCACCATCTCACTAGCATGTGCATAATCATATACAACTAGGTTGACATCAATGCTAACCAAACAACTCATCACAACACCAATGCCAACAATCTCTCCCTTTGGCATTAATGTCAACCCCAACTAGGTCAACCAAAGACATCTCATTCACTCCCCCTTTGACATCGATGGAAAAGGGAGATTCATCCAAGAGAGGTTAGTTGAGTAAGTACTACTCCTCTTGGACACTAGTTGTGCCTCAAAAAGTAATAAGAACCATAATCATCCACATATTGTGGGTAGCAACAGACTATGACCAGTAAATATAACAGCACATCATATACATCAACAAGGTCAGATCATAATGTATCAACAACAACACTCATAGAAACATGACATCAAAAAATAGCTATAACGAATCTCTGTCTCTCTTGAAGTAGAAGCAACAGTCTCAAAGCCCAGATAGAAGAAATATATTGTGGCTCTCAGCAACAACAACATATCATAATCAACAACAACAAACATAATCAACAACTCCATGATCACCACTCTCAACCCGCAATAGCAACGCCCAACTCAAAAATAGCATGAGCAACATCACCAACATCAATAACACCCAACTCAATAGTAGCATGAGCAACATCACCAACAACAACAACAAAACAACTAATCACCATCATAAAGCAATAATACATTACATCCATAACACAGTGTATATAATGGCAACAATATCCTCCCATGCAACAACATATAATAAATGAAAAAAATAGAAGCAAGGCATATGATGACCATTATCCAATATAGTGTGAGAAGTAACACATAATTTCCTCCAAGTGACAAGCAGGAGGCTAATCCAAAAGAACCAAGGACTATGACTCAAAAATATTACAATGAGAGTACAAGGCTTCATAATCCTACTACATGGCTACAATAATGATAGACTGTGATTGTACAATGCTTCATCAAAGCTGAAATATGACTCATCACTTATACATGAACATCACTCATATTACTCTATCAATGGTACACATCACTCATATTACTCTATCAATGGTACATGATGTTACATGGCTACAAAATAATTCTAGAAGCCCACACATGACTGCAAAACATAGCATATACTAGTTGATATAAGAATGAAATAAATCTCATGACAATACATACAATCCATTTCATGGATCACTCAATCAACACAATGAAGATAAGAAATCACAATAAAATGCTTTTATCCACGATTAAAAGTGAATAATTGCATGCCAAAAAGAGTGTGCACAACTATTTCCAAAGATTTTCTAGAGCATGTCCTAAACTAGCAATTTGCAACACCAATAGTTAGCAGCCCCAACAACACAAGCCTCCATGAATGAACTATAACAATAATGATACATCAATTAGTAGCAATAAGTATCAAAACACTATAGCCATCCATATGAATCAATCAACACTATAACCTCCATCTCAATATCAAGCAACAACATTCCTCTAATCATCAAGCAACTATCATATGAGAGAACATGTATATGCCATCAACATAATCTTGCTTTATCCGGTACCAAAAACACACATATATCATGAGCAATAATTATGATATGAAGACAATAATGTAGCAGCAAAATATGCAAGTAATCCTCAAACATAATAAAAAACAGTAACCATGAAACCATGCTTTTGTAGCATAACCTCTAGGGATAATATGGAAAAAAAAAACAAGAAATATGCAATACAAACTTCATTCATGCTCTCTTGATATCATATGTGCGCCAATTAATACAATCCTTGTCATCATCAGAAAATATATGTGATAGTCTTCAAGGTAATATCCTCGTGGCAATATGATATGCAAATAGGATGCACAACCTCATGATAATGCAATGCAATATATATGACTCATATGAATACACATGCAATGGCCTTTCAATCATGCTACAACTATGTTTAATAATGTAACAATTATCTTCAAACACTCACAAAAATTGACCAACAACTTCCTAATTCATATGCATGAATCAATGACCCTTCCTCATGTGAAAAATGACCCTTTGATGAAGTACAAGAGTGATGGTTTCAATGAGAGTAACATCATTCTCACAAACTATCACCAAACTTTCCATAAAATACAGAGCATCCTGCATGGCATAAGTTCTATACATGCAAATCATAAATCCATATCAAATTCCCCTAATAATATTCCATATTTCCATCAACAATGGTTTCTTACTGCATGAAATTATTATAATGTGCATAATATAGAAAAAAATAATCTTCTCACAACATGGATACAACTATAAACAATCAGGAGACAAAAGGATAAAATGATATATAATGCATCAACCTTATAGAACCCCCCCCTGGATTCATGCGCTCTCCTTCTATGTCTCAAAGTGATCTTATAGACCTTAAATTAATAGATGCATGAGGCTAAAATTTCCTCCTTATAATCACATGCACATATTAAGTTTGGATTCTCTTGAATCCATCTCCTATTGTGCACAAGACAAATATCTACTCCCCCTGAGTAGAATACCCTTTTTCAAACTAAAACATTCTTCTTTGATGTCCTTTGAAGAGCTAGTTCTTTGCAGCTCATCTTTTCTCCTCCATACCTTCTTTTTCTTCAATGGTGGGCTTGCTCCTTTGTTGTCTTGATATTGTCATATCTGTAAGCTAGAGATTTGTGGCCATAATTTCCACACTTGAAACAATAGTTATCCAACAATTTGTTTTTCTTGCAATAAGTTTACATTCTCTAGCACGATGACCAAAATGATTGCAAGAAAAAAAGACCTGTAAAATAAATTTGGGTACCTTATGTTTTGATTTGATAGAACATGAATACTTGGTTGCTTCCTTTTCTTCTTGAATTGTTGCATGCCGTGATTATGATCTTATTTTATTTTCTTATGTTGATGATATATTTTGTTCTTTGGATTCTTTTGATGATGTTGCTTCCTAGAACCTTGATTGATTTTCTCCTTTTTCTTTCACAATGCATGATTCTTCTTCAAAGCCCAATCTAGTTTTAATAAGTGGATATCTTTGACTGATGAGGATTTCATCCAAAATTTTGGTGCTTTTATAAAATTTTTGATACTGTGATAGATGATTATTTTCCTTTTTAAGCTCACATCTCAAAGAGTCTAATTACTTCTCTAGAATTTCACAATAGGCTTCCTGGTCTTGCGACCGATTTGAAAAATTATCATTTTTCTTGATGACTTCCTCATGTTGTATTTTTAGATAAATGATTTGCATGTTATTTATCTCATGGTTACTCTCACTATATTCTTGAGATAAAATTGGATCTGTTACTGCTATGAACGTGGATTATTTTTTTATCATTCTCTTTCTCTTCAAGAATGAAATGGGGTTTTTCAATAATTTCATAATCTTGAATCCTTTCCTTTCCATAATTGTGCAGCTTGTCCATGATTTCTTTTGTAGTCTCACAACGTCTCACTTTTGCTACATCATGATTTGACAATCCTTAAAAATGACATTCTTGGCTTTTTTTAGTGTAAGTATTTGGATATCGCCATCAATGATCAAAAATACTCTTTTCATATCATTTTAAGAGTCCCACTCATATATATATATATATAAATCATTCCATTAGGTCATGCAAAACATTTACTCACTGATGGTAGCCCTAGTAAAAAAATTCCACTCTTCCAAAAAAAATCATACTTGCTGGCCCACCTTCATGCCTTGCTGAGCATACATCAGTCATAGAAGTCCATTTCATCTTGTCATTACGTCAGTTAGGTCACCATGAAGTCTGGTCATTCAAGGTCTTCCTTAGGTCTCTAGGTTTCATTTTTCCAAGGTCCAAATAAAAAACAATTTTTTTGTATAAGGTTAAAAAAAGTATGAGAGTGATCCAAATAATATCCCTTTACCATCTAAAGAGGGTTTTAAAGCATGTAAAGATGGTTTCCAAAGTTGCAATTTTGATTTCAAGTGCGAGTTTCATTCCAAAGTGTAATTTTATTCCAAAAAATAGAGATGTAATTTTATTTTATTTATGTAATTTTATGTCCATTATATGTAATAAGTACTCAGATTCCCAAAGCTTCCAACTCAGTTCCATATGCCAATCACATCAAAATTCAAAGTGTGAAGAGTTCCTTCTCCAACATGGTCAATCTGCAATGCAAAAGAGACAAAGTTAATGGGTATTTTGTAAGGTTTTCAAAGTGAAATTGAATATTGCAAAAGTGGGTTTTAAAATAATCAAAATAAAATCCCACAAAGTATTTAACCCAAAAGACATAAAAAAAAATCTCATTTTCTCTTTCCATCATCAAGAAACCTTAGCAAAAGCACGAAAATCTAGAAAAGAAGGAAAAATTTGCAAAAGAGAGGCAACACTACGCTCCTCGTAGAAGGAGGGCACCCCTGTGTATTACACTACACCCCTGCGTTGTACGCTGTGCCCCTGCATTGTATGCTGTGCGCCTGTGTTGTGCACTATGCACTTGCCTATAAATGCTCATGGAGCTCTAAAACACTTGCCATCGCTCTCAAACTTCAGCAATGGTGCTATACAACCTCCAACAATCAAGTAAGCCACATTTGCACCTTCCCTCTTCTTATCAATTCGATTTTGTGGTGTTTGAAGTTGTTTAAAATATTTGGTGTCTATTTTGAGCTTGAAACCCTAGTATCATCCCCTAAATCCCAATTACACTTCCTAACACTCCCTAAGACTTCCTTTTCCTTCTCATATCACTATTAGAACATATCCCTCCCCACTATACCACTATCTCCATTTCCCTAAGCTCTTTATTTCCAATACCCTAAGACCTAGGCTTCCAAAATCCCTAACGTGTGATAAAATTCCCTATCCTAAATCCCTTATCATTACTACTCCTTGTCACCTCCCTCATTTCAGAAACCCTTTTCCCCCATCTCCCTAAATTTCCCCATCCCATTCCCACTTCCCAAAACTCATTTTTCATTCTCATTCCATCTCCCTAGGGTTTTCATACAAAGACACCTATGGAAGAAGAACAAAACAAAATCTACAGAGAAGGAGAAGAAAGAAAGGAGAGGAGGCCAAAAAAAGGAGGGAGAATCCTTAGACTTAAAATAACAAATACCAGGGAACTCATGGCATCTCCCATGACAATGACATGTTTTAAGCATATAGGATGTTTTGAATTCTATGAGAAAATACAAAGGGTCCAACATCATACTATGTTGAGTAGACTATTCATCTCCAACCTCCATGACAACCAGGCAACCCTTGTTGGTGTCACTTTCACTGTGTCCACTGTCATCTTATCAGCTGCCACTGGAATCCCAAATGTTGGGGAAAAATGGTTCAAGCAAAAAGGCTTGGAGGAGCATTACTTTGAGCCATACATAAAACCTAGGTACAAGAATGAAATAAAGGGGAAGTTTCCTTTCTCTTACCTCTTGCAGAGATATGCTCCCATGATGAAAATCATCATGAAATATTTTTCTTGTGAAGGTAGGTTCTCTAGAATTTACACCTATCATATCCGGATACTCATGCAATTCAAAAGGGTGAAAATGCTCAACATACCTTATTATGTTGTGTAACCAGCTCCAAAAATAGAAGAAAAGAGATATCAATGCCTTAGAAATAAGCCACTTCGAGGGGACAACCTTCAATACATTACATTAATGAACAATTATTGGATGATACAAATTACAAAACCTCCTTTCTATATATAGGAGTCCATGGGGCCATAATGTAATCCTAGTGGGGCCACAATGTAATCCTAGCCAACCTAACAATAATAATTTAAGGGCACAATAATAACAATATGGGGGTTACAGGGGTACAATAATAACAATAAGGGGTTTACACTAACAACAATGAGGGACTATACTAGTAATATAGGGACCTAACATGCCCCTCTCCTTCAAAAAAGTGTTGTCCTCAATGCTTGAGTAGCTCTGGGTGCTTCTGTATAAAATTATCATCCTCCCATGTAGAATCTTCAGTGGGTAAGTTCTTCCACTTAATGAGATACTCTGAAATTGATCAATTCCATAGTTGTCGAGTTGTTTCCGTGACCGCTTTAGGTTCCAATATTATTTTTCCTTCCTCATCAAGTTCTGGCAATATTGTTTGAACTCAAAGATTTTCACCTATAACCTTCTTTAACCATGAAACGTGGAAAACTGGATGCACTCGTGAAGAAGCAGGAAGCTCCAATTTGTATGCCATAGTACCAATCTTTGCAACACCTTATAAGGACCATAGTACTTTAGCGATAATTTATTATCCTTCTTAGCTTGCTTGAGGGACATTTTTTTGTATGGTTGTAGCCGTAAAAATACCCAGTCTCCTACATCAAAACTTCTCTCGCTGTGATGTTGATATGCCTGTTGTTTCATTCGATTTTGTGCTAAATTCAGGTTATCCTTTAAGTGTTGGAGAACTTCTTGTTGATGCTCGATGTGATCTTCCACTGCTTGAACCTTCAAATTTTCTCTTGAAGATGATGTGATGGATGGTGGATGATATCCATAAAGTGCCATAAATGGGGTCATTTTTTCTGTAGTATGGAAGGAAGTGTTATACCACCATTCAGCGAGAGGTAACCACTTGAACCATTATGTTTGTTTATTAGATACAAAACAACGAATATATCCTTCCAAACATTTATTTACTATCTCAGTTTTACCATCAGATTGAGGATGATAAGATGAGCTATGAGCTAATTGAGTACCCAAACAAGAAAATAACTCCGTCCAAAAAATTCCAGTAAAAATGGGATCTCTGTCACTCACAATAACCCTTGGGTTTCTATGTAGCTTTTGAATTGTGTCCATAAATGTAATAGCAACTGTACTTGCTTTAAATGGATGAGATAATGCACAAAAGTGTGCATACTTGGTAAGTCTATCAACTACCACCATGATGACACTCTTTCCTTCAGACTTAGGTAAAAATGTGATAAAATCCATTGAAATCTCCTCCCAACGTTGACTTGGAATGGATAAAGGTTGTAGAAGTCCCGGGGTCTTAATTGTCTCAACTTTATTCTGCTGGAAAACCAAACATCCCACCACAAAATTTTGAATATCAGATTTAAGGCCATCCCAAAAAAAATATTTCTTCACCCTATGGTAAGTTTTTAAAAATCCTGAGTGTCCTCCTAAAGGAGAAGTGTGCAATTCCAAAAGAATATTTTGGTTTAGTTGGGAATTCTTAAAAATATATAAGCGATCTTTGTACCATAAAGAATCATTTTTCCAACTAAATGTATCAGATGTACTAGGATCTTGCTGCAACTTTTGAATGAGTGTCCATACTTCTTTATCCTTCTTCCATTCATCTCTTGCTTCAGTTATCCAATCTGGTTGGATAATAGAAATGGCACAAAGCAATGCTTCCACCTCTTCATTCTTTCTTGAGAGTGCATCTGCAACAACATTAAGCTTCCCTTTTTTGTAGATTATTTCATAACCCAACATCTTTGTGACCCATTTTTGTTGTTCTTCTGAAGATAGTATTTGTTCCAAAAAGTGTTTAAGACTATCATGATCAGTTTTTACCTTGAAGTGTCTTCCCATTAGGTAAGTTCGCCATTTCTTTAATGCATGCAGTATTGCTAACATTTCCTTCTCATAAATAGGTTTCTGTAAATACTTTCCTTTGATTGTACGACTTTCAAAAGCAATGGGTCTTCCTTCCTGCATTAAAACAACACCAATTCCATTTCCTGAGGCATCTCATTCCACAATAAAGGTTTTTGTGAAGTATGGCGTAACTAAGACTGGTGCTAGGCACATTGCCTCTTTAATATGTTCAAAGGCCTTTGTTGCTTAAGGATTCCATGAAAATGCATCTTTCTTCAATAATGTTGTTATAGGTGCTACTATTCTCCAATAATTCTTAACAAACTTGCGATAATACCCTGTTAACTCGAGAAATCCTCGCAACTGCTTTATGGTTGTGGGGACTTTCCATTCCTTAATGGATTTAATTTTGTTAGGGTCTAACTTAACACCCTCGTGAGATACAATATGACCCAGATATTCCACCTCTTGTACTCCAAAGAAACATTTGGATGTTTTTGCATATAATTGTTTCTCCTGCAATAGTTTGAGCACCCTGTCAACATGTTGAACATGATCCTTCCAAGACCTATTGTAGATTAGTATATCATCAAAAAATACTAGCACAATTTTTCTAAGGAAGGGTTTGAAAATGGAATTCATCAACCCTTGAAATGTAGAAGGTGCATTGGTAAGGCCAAAAGGCATGACCAAAAATTCATAATGATCCTCATGAGTTCGAAATGCTGTTTTTGGAATATCTTCAGTCTTCATTCTAATTTGATGATATCCTGAACGAAGATCCAACTTGGTAAAATAAATTGCACCATGTAATTCATCCAATAATTCATCAATCACAGGAATGGGAAATTTGTCTTTAATGGTGAGCTTATTGAGCTCCCTATAATCCGGACACATTCGCCATGATCCATCCTTCTTGTGTACCAATACTACGGGAGCAGAGAAAGAACTTTGACTAGGTTGAATTATACTTGCCTCTAACATTTCTGCAATCATATGTTCAATTTCGCTCTTTTGGAAGTAAGGATATCTATAAGGCCTGATGTTTGGAGGAACACTTCCTGGAATCAAATGAATAGCATGATCATGATCACGAATAGGTGAGAGTCCTTTGGGAGTTTCAAACACCTTGGAATGATTGTCCAAGACTTGTTGGAGATCTGCAGAAATAGATGATTTTGATGTCGGAACTTCTAGTGAGCATAATTGTGCAATTACGCCTCGTTGTTCTTTCTTTAGAATATTTTTCATGAAATTAGAGCTTATTATCCTTCCTGGCTTCCCTTCAATACCCCGTAATTCGACTTCCTTTCCTTCTGAAAAAAATTTCAAGAAAAGTTCTTGAAAATTAAAAGCTACCGTCCCCAAAGATTGTAACCATTGTACTCCTAGTATAACATCAACACCTCCCATAGGAATGGAAAGCATTGGACTAGTCAATACATATTCCCCCATGGTTAGCTTGATATTATGGCATTTTCCAGAGCAATTTATAGTTCCTCCATTTGCAACCATCACTTGACATTCTGGTGTTGGGTATAGGAAATAATTCAATTCCTTGGCTACCTTACAATGAATAAAATTATGGGTGCTACCTGAATCAATCAACACTATTACCTTTTTCTTCTTGATATATCCTTATATCTTGAGAGTTTGAGGAGTGGTAATTCCTGCCAATGCATTACATGATATGGTCGGACTCATTTCTTCCTCTTCTAGGGATGGTTCCTGGTGTATATCCTCTTCTTGTTAATTTTCTTCTTCCTCTTCACAATCTATGTAAAATAATTTATTCTTAGCACACTTATGACCTTTAGTGTATTTGCTATCACAACTGTAGCAAAGCCCTTTTGCTCCTTTTTCTTCCAATTGTTGTGGTGTCAAACTTGTAGGTTGTGGAAATCTAGGAGTAGCAACACTTCCCTCTTTATAGAAGTGAGTGGTAGGCTTCCTTGTCGCCATAATTTTACATTCAATTTTTCTTGCCAACCTGAATGCCTTCTCCAATGAATTAGGTTCCAAAACACGAACTTCATGTTGGATGTTATCCTTTAAAGTGCCTATGAAGAGATCAATCCTGTGTTCCTCTGGAATATCAGTTACCCTTATATTCAATTTTTTGGAAGTCCTCAATGTGCTCCCCCACTAAACCCTTTTGTTTGAGATTTATCAATTGGCTAAAGAAGGTGTTGCTCTTTGTATCCTCATAATGTGCTATCATTTCCTCTGTAAAAATTGACCAAGTGACAATTTTTTTACGGGAGCAAAGCCATCGATACCATACAAATGTATTTTGTTCTAAATGTAAAGTTGCAATGCATAACTTTTGTGTGTTTTGCACGTTATGGAGATCAAAATATTGCTCCATCTGTAGTATCCATGTTACAGGATCCTTTCCATCAAACTTCCTCATATCCATTTTTGGAATGTGGTGGTTCTTCCTGCCAACATTAGAGTTTATGAAATCACGATTAACATTTATTTTGTTGTCATCATGAGTTTCCTCTACTATCTTTTCACCATTAGGAAACATTTCTTGTATCAACTTTTTCAAACCTTCCATGTCTTCTTTTAGATCATTCTTCATGTTTTCCATTTTAGCTTCCATGTCATCCATCTTAGATTCCATGCCAGCTTCCATGCCATCTATATTAGATTCCACGCCTTTCTTCAAACCATCCATATTATTCTTCACACCATCCATCTTTGCTTCCACGCCTTTCTTCAAAACTTCCATTTCATTTTTTGCTACTCTTTGCGAGAGCGAAATTTGGTGCATTTGCTCTTGTAATTTTGATAGATCATGTTGCAATTCTTCATCTTCATGAGTCATAGTAGAGCCTTCTGAAGGCTTAATGGGTGTTGAATTATTTTTACGGGGCATTTTTTAGAACCCAATACTGATATCTATTCTACAATACGCCCTTGTAATCAATTCAAATTGATTCTTCAAACAAGACTTATGCAATTTGGCAAAAAAAAAAAAAACCTTTTTCTTGCTTTTGAGGAGCTTGATATTGAAATTGGATTATCTCTGTGATTGCAGCTCTTCAATATCTGAAATTCGGCACTGCGGTAGCCCTCTGAATTCTCTTTCGAATGCCACAAGTCTGACCTGATTTGGATTCTCCAAGGCAAAGTTATGTCCAATCTCCCACAATGACCTAATTATGGTGGTTGATGGAAACGTTTTATACACGACTTGCCGATGTCACTTTTTCATCTTTTAGCTCTAAAATTAGTAGCAAAAGAAACTACGGAGTCCATATGTTTGCGGCAATTTTTACGACACTCCAATCCGATGCTCAGAGAGAGAGTTATGAAGATTTTCCCATGATCACCTCTTTGAGATGAAATTCTGGAGCCTGAAAAAGCGTGCACCTTCCTTGGATCCTTATCTCCGAAAATATTCTGAACCAAGCTCACGAAAGTTTTTCGAAGAGTTTCCTCATTATTTTAAATTTGCACCTAAAAATTTCAGATTAGAACCTTCGTATAAAAAAAAGTTATAGCGAAAATTCCACGATGACTGTTTTAGATTAAATTGGAGCGAAAAAAGACCTAACTTCCTGAATCATATCTCTGAAAATATTGCGAACAAGCTCTAAATTTTTGACGATGTTCCTCACTTATTTTGGCTTCTTACCTAAGTTTCCAACACAGAAACTTCGTAGAAAAAAAATTCATAACAAAAATTCCACAATGACCTGTTTTAGGAGCAGCAAACCCTAGAGATCCAAAGCTACGATGCAAATGTTGTGTAACTGGCTCTAAAAAGAGAAGATTCTGAATATAAACGCCTTAGAAATAAGCCACTTCGAGGGGGAAACCTCCAATACATTACATTAATGAACAATTCTTGGATGATACAAATTACAAAACCTCCTTTCTATATATAGGAGTCCATGGGGCCATATTGTAATCCTAGTCGACCTAACAATAATAATTTAAGGGCAAAATAATAAAAATATGGGGGTTACAGGGGTATAATAATAACAATAAGGGGTTTACACTAACAACAATAAGGGACTATACTAGTAATATAGGGACCTAACATATTACCTCTTCCAGAGCATTGACAAGATGGCATATATTGTCCAAAATAGTGAATATGAGCATCAAATAAACAATATTTTTCACCATTCCCTCATCAAAATAATAGTCCCCCATCACCTCAAGCAATTGAACATTTCATGGAGTACTTTCATAGCTAATGACATATTCATTGTTCCACCTATTCAGCATGCCTAAGATGTGCCTTCATCATATCACCCTTCCACATCCATTCCTCCATCTCAGCCCACATTTCATGCATCATAATCAGATCAGTCTCCTTCACCCATTTCACCACCATCATCTCCATTTCACATTGAGACAGGGTCACCTAGCAGAGCTGAGATCAGTGAGCCTAAGAAGGCTAATGTGGCTGAGATAGAGCCATTGGAAAAAAATACCAGAGGGGTCATAGGCATGTGTTTTCTCCACACATAGTGGAAGGGGCCTTTCCTTCTACATCGATAAAGCAGGTAGACAAAAGGGAAGAAAAATATGATAGAGGCAGAGATTCAGGCAGAGATTAGACATGAGGAGGAGGACCTCCATGAGACAGAACAAGATTTTGAACTTATTGACCTAAATGAACATGATGATGATGAGAACACTAACATAGTCATAAAGGAGAAATAACACAATATTAAGGAGCTACAAACTAACCTTGACAGGTCTAAATTTGTCATTAACCTTCTTTAACAGGAAAACCAACAACTAAAGACCAAATATGTCATTGATGAGGTGAAATTCATCAAAGCTCAAAGAGAGGCATAAAAAGCTAAAGTATTGCTTGAAGAGACACTAGAAACATATGGTGTGGCAGAGGAACTAGAAGAACAAGTACCAAGGAGAAGGCCTAGGACTAGAGGGCTGAAAAGAGCTCTAGAACTAGAGAGGAAAAATGAGGCTAAGCTTGCTAATAATCTCACTTTGAATGAAAAATTTGAAGTGGTAATAAATGAGAACCAGGAGCAATGGCTTGAAAGGGCTAACCAACACCTAGAGAAGCTTTTGGAGAAGGAAAATAGAGATAATGATATATTGAGAAAGAAGGCCGAGCACTATGCCAAGAAAAATAAAATTGCAAGGTCCAGGCTTAAAGAAGCCAATGCAAAAATTGAAGCCTTGAACATGCAAGAAGAGAAAAGGAGGCTTGGCATACTAGATGAAGCCTCACCCCATGCCGAACCACATCATCATCAACTAATTTTCAAAATTTGAAAATATTTTGGGTCAATTTTTGAATTTTTTGTGTTTTTCAGCAATCCTAGACAATCTTGTGACAGCTGGATTGTCAAGGGCGCAACGCCTCTTGTTTGAGGCACTTTTTGGCCAAATGAAGACCACCACAAGATGTAAAATGATGAATACATCCAAGTCAGAAACTCTTCTAGCCTTGTTTTGGACAAATAACAGGTGAAATGGTTATAAAACACACAAAAAATCAATGTTTTGCCTCCTTTTCCTGTACGCTGTGCCCTTGAACAACTGTGGGAGACTCACATTTTGACAGGGAAAATCAACTCCATTCAGAAAAATAAATACATATATGGAAATTAGACTATATAGGCTTTCCAACAAGCCATCCTGAGCCTAATTTGGACATCAGGAAGGCCTCGAAAAGTTGCCTGCAAGATCGAGGGTGCCCCTAGCATTGTAAGGGCACCGCTGGCACAAAAATGGTGCCCTTGACAAATTTCTGATTTTTCTCAGTTTGCACTGCAATTTGATTTTCACTTTGGGAAATGATGATTTTAATTATGTAATTGATGGAGGTAAATGTAAATATAATGTTTTTACTGTTACCTAGGGTAAATTCATTAGCTAAATGTCATCTTGAATTCATATGAATCGGTTTCATTGTAATTAGGGAGGAGTCACTTGGACCTCCCTGCACTTCAGCTATCAGTTCAGATTTTTGTGGATTTTTTTCTCAACTTAGGGGTTTGACCCCTAAGGATGAGAGAAAGTGGTTTTGAGGCCTATATCGTGTAATTTTTCAGCCATTTCATAGGTTGGAATTAGTTGGATGTTGGCATATTGATCAGAGACTCTATTGTAATCATTTTGGCAGGAGCTTAATAAAAGTGTTGCAACTATTTCCTTGGGATACCTGTGGTATGGTTGTATAGAATTATTTCTTCTCTTGTTTCATTTGTATGAATGTATTGTTGGTCAATTTTCTATTTCATGTCTATTTTATGATCACTTTCAAGTTAGAGAAACATAATTCATCTCACATGCTCTTTTTTGGGAATTTTTTCATATTCTGTTAAGCTTTCTTTCAGTTTAGGAAGAATACATCTTTCATGCTCTTCCTAGCTCCTCACTGTCTAAATAATTCCATCCCAAGAACCCTAATGTGTAAGCCTTCCTACCTACCTTGTCCCATTGAAAGGATTGTAACCATAATCCTATTTGCCTTAACCTAGCCTCTTTGACCTAATATCCTCATCCAACAACCCAATGAAATCAAATTAAACCCCTCAACTCATACCTAGCCTAAAACCCTAATTTATCCAACCCTCTTGGCTCTGACCTTGTGGAGAGATCCCTCTCTGGTTTTGTAGGGCTAGGTACCAAGCCAAAATATTGGTTTATGGTTACCCCTGTTGGGATTTCTTCTTCAACCTTAGAAATCTGGCGGAGTGATAACATACTGGAGCCGTTGTGAGGGAATGAAAGATTTATTTTCCCTGGGTGTATGACAAGAAATTTTAGAATTTGATCATTTAGATGATAGGTTTAAGTTTCAGAAAGGTTTTTTCTATAATTGTAGTGCTAATATTTTAGAGCTTGCTTTGAGAAGGTATACCAGAGAAAATCCAAATCTTGATTGAATCGATCCAGTAGATGATCTAGAGAATATTTTTTGAAGGCATAGATATCAAACTACAAACATTTAGTCAGTACCAGTTCCATTGGTAAGATCAATTTCTCTACCTGCTAAACTACTTTCTTTTAAAGATATACCGTATGATCTGAAATTTGAATTGTCATTGTTTAAATCCAAGTTTGAAACCTCTTTATCCGACATAGTATTAGATCCTTTAAGACTATTTGAGGTCAATTCATTGTTTGAATTAGACCTTAGTCCTCGTAAATATTGGTTTTTCGAAGAAATTAAGCCCGAATTTGACCTTGACATCAAATATTGGTACAATTCTACCATCAAGAGGAAATTTTTGCCTCAACTCAACCTCAAACTTAATCAATTGTAGTTTTTTCATCTGCACCTTTGACCTCATAATTCATACCTACTACTTTAGTACCTACAACTTCTGTTCTGTTACCTATTCAACCAATCCCTCCTGTTGTTAATCCAGCACTTCCTTTAGTAGGAGTCATGGCAAGGTTTCCCCCACTTATCTTACCCACCCAATTCAATGACTTACCTCAGGCTTATGGCCAAATAATCCCCTTGTTTGATGAAAACTCTACCATATCTACAAGACGACATATTGTTAAGGTCACTAACTTCATAGATTTGGAGGAAGTTGGTGGTGACAATGCAAAAATGAGGATTATAACCCAGAGCTTCTCTAGAGATGTCAAAGTTTAGTTTAGGTCTCTGATTTTTAATTCCATTTCCACTCCAGACCAGCTCATTGGTTTTTTTATAGCCCGGTGGGACGTAAATAAAAATCACTTACAATTTCTTGCTAAGTATGAGAACATTAAAAGAAATCTTAATGAATTAGTCCAAGGTTTCAATACTTGCTTCAATATAATTTATAATGCAATTCCTGTTGAGATCAAGCCTCCTCCAGGCTTAGCTCTCATACATTATCCAAATTCATTTGATCCCGACATGGCTTACCAATTAAGGGAAACAAATCCAGCTATGCTGGAGGACATGCAAAAGATTTCGGTCAACATTGAAGCAAATCTGATGATGAAGAGAGCTAGAGCTAGGAATGAGAGGAGAGTTAACATTAAAGATGAACCATCCACCTCATCTTATGATGCTAATATGGATACATTGATAAGAACTATTGAACAGATGGTTGACAGGATGTCCATCATGGAGAGACAACTTGAAGTTATAAATACTAACTATAGAGGTCAACAACATCCTCAGTTAAGGTTCAAGCAGACAGAACAACGGGCTCCTGAAAACCACCACAGTAGAAAAAAAAATTAGGACACCCTTGCAATAGAACTATTCTCAAGGAGAAGAAGAAGAAGAAGACACAATTGTTGAGGAAAACCTCCTTTTCAAATTTGATGATATGCCTATGTTTTTTACCGAAGATGAGGAGTATTTTGAAAATAAAGATTAGCCTAAAGATGTGTAGAAATTATACAATATGCATGTATATCTTGGAATCACCTAATATAAATTTTTTCTAAAGTTAAATACTGAATCACTTCTACAAATATTTGTGGAATTAAAAACACAATCGCCAATTACATAAGCATGAAGAAAGATCAATCACACACAACACAGATAATTTCTTGGGGAAATCTTACAGCTAAAAACCCCACTATCTTCTATTGTATATTATATCATGGATCATGAAACAATTACATACAAAAATCTTCTCATAAGAGCCCTTAGTACATCAGCTAATTGTCTCCTACTATCAAACAAAAATTGGCAAATCCCTTAGCCAATTTACTGCCTCCAGACAACCTACCTTCACTGCGCAATCCCTGCTGAATGCAATCCTTGAATTGATGCAATCCTGCTTGCCTTGATTGCGCAAGTATCATGGGCACATCCAATGTGTGTTTACTTGCATGTGTGCAAGCAGATAATTTCACAACTGATAATCAACTTCCCTTTCACCTAGAACTCAAATGGGTCTCCATCGGATCTGACATGCATGCAACTAATATTATTAAATCCTTAGTTGCATGTGAGATCACTGGTTGTGAATTAATTAATATTTAATTCACTTGATCTCTCACTAGTATATCTTCAGTTACAACTAGCACAACTGATTTTAACTCACTTAACTGAGTTAAACTATTTACAACTTGCACAAACTCATGCATCACTGCACTTCCAACGTTGTTACAACTAGAATCACTTAGTTACAACTAGAATTACTCTGCATATCCCACCAACCAACCTCTAACTCGAAATTCACTTAGCTAACTGGTTTGCCACTTTAGTTAACTATTTTCAAGTCCACATTGAGAATAGATTACAGTTTAATGTCCATCTAAATTAAGGGATAATAAAAATAGACATGCACCTAAAAATAACTTGTGGGGCCCACCCTAGTGTAGGTGATTAATTTTCATTAAGATCATGAGTGCCAAAAATTTCTTGTTGAATCTCAACAAGATAAAGATTTTATCCTTGTTAATGATCATGAATTAGAGACTGAATCAGATGATTTCCAGTAGGGGTACTTGTGTTATCACCAAATTGATCTTGTTTGGCTGCTCATCAATCAACTCAATGTAACTCTTTAAAACCACTTCTAATTGAAGATTAGCCTCTTCAGTTTGAGAGGGCTCTCTCAAAGGGGGTTTATGATTTTGAAAAAGGATAATACTAGATGGCTAACTCTATGAATTGTAAGTTGTTTTTCTATGATTGCAGGTTGGAAAATGAAGGCTTGCTACCATTGGGCTTATGGAGTCAACAATCAGTAGTCTTAGTGACAATGGTTCTTCACATGGAAGTTGAGGTAGATAGATGTTTTTAAGAAAGATAATTCATACACATAACATAGGAAAACATAGTCATTTCACCCCTAAAGGAAGTCAAAGCATAATATTATGAATTATGAGTAATTAGAGATGAAATCTATTGCAAGTGATTAAACATAACGATACCTATTAATAACACATCAAAAACCTCATGAGAATCTTAGGTCTAGAAGTAGAATGTCACTTTGTATTACTGATAATGGATACAACATACAAGCAACAATTTGGTGCAATATTATCCAAACTCTTGCTCTTCGATGTTTTGTCTATAAATAGAAATTATTTACAATGTAGATGATCTGCCTAGATGGCCAGATCTTCAAATTCTAATCTGACACCTATCATAACTGAAACCACTAAATTGAAACATAAAAATGACTTCTATCCTTTAAAGAAAACAAACTCCTAATAAGACTCTATCTCCTATTTATTACATTCATTAACCTATCAGTGAAACAATTACATAATGGTTACATAATGAATGTCACATGATCGAAGGAAAAATGACCATAATTCACCACCACTTTATATCTTCAAATCACCCCTATATATGTGGAACATAATCCTGCTTTTTAGGAATGGATGACCTTAACTTTAAACGTTGTTTTGACTGATGAGCTAGTTGTGTGGCACTCCTTTCGAGTCATAAATATCTGATGATAAGGTCCACTGACATGCTGGAGGTCTCCAACTGGCTGATGTGCTGTTGAGATGCTCAAAATCCTTCAAAAGCTCCTCATAATGAAAACAGGTCAATTTAGGAAGTTTCGTAGCGAGTTTTAGTAGCATAAGAAAAATGGATTTTCCATCTATCTCTTTGAATCCTTTGTTGTTAAAGTACCTTTACTATGCCATGAAACCTTGCAAACCATCAATCTCCCTTCATTAAACTTAACAAAAATGAGTTTTATGGAAAAAATACACCTACAAGAATTGTTGGCTCGAGGGGTCCTGAACCAAGTTCGAAGGTTAAGGTTTGCCAAAAAACCCCTATATTACTGGCCCTTTCGGCAGTGACCTGCTTGCGCAGGCCAAAGTCTCACCCAAAGCAGTATGGGAGGGTGCTGGAACCAGGTTTCTGCACCCTGAGAGAGAGGAGGTAAGTCAAGCATGTCTGCGTTCCCAACCTATTGATTTCGCACTAACAAATATATTCACATGCGTATATAGTGTAATAGAGCTATTATCATGCACAGATCTAGAAAATACATTCATATCCATGTGCGTAGTACCAATTTATCTGCACATAATACTATAATCGCAACAATTAATAGATCACAAATACATATACTAGAAACATATATACTTTCACAGTTCACAACTATTTAAATAGATACTTTCACAACTTAATCATATAGCCCAGATTCACATCAATCATAACAGAATAGATCTAGATAGCATTAGATGTCCAACAGTACTTCGCATATGTATTAATACCAAGATCCTCTTACAATCCCAAAATACCACCTGTGCACACAACCAGTAGGGTCTGCACATAGTAGGACTGAGGATCTCCGTGCACACAGCCAGCAGGAGTCCTTACCCAAACAACTCGACCATAGATCTAACAATTTGTGTTTAGCATCAATATTATTTCTTTCCTACCTTAAGACTAAAAAAGGTTCATATATTTATACCGATTTAGCCTACGCATCCAATGGTCCAAAAATTGTGGTTTGAGGACTCTTGGTCTACCCTTGACCCGTTACAATGCATTTGGGGCTTTGACCCACCCCAAAACACCTGCGCTAGACTAAATAATACAAAAAATATACAAAAATAGACAAAATTCGTAGCTTTAGGAGACCCTTTTCCAACAGGAATTTTCGTAGCGTATTTCTGGCCTCAAGCCTGAGGTATGCTACGAAACTGTGCAAAAAAATAGAAATTGTTGTTTTCAAGGTTGTATTCAAAAATTGTTCTCCAGCTGCAAAATTTGGGTTCTCTGCATGTTATGAAACTCTTAAAACATATTCCATCTCAATTTTTACTCCTGTGGTGTTTCCTCCTCATTTACAATCAGTTGACTAATGGGCTCTTCTACCACTGTCATATTCAATCCTTTCTTTTCAAATTCCACATGAATCAAATCCAATTTCTCCTGAAGATCTTCCACTTTGTCCTTTAATGCTATGTTTTTGGATTGTAAGTGAAAATTAATCCTCCTAGCATGTTTAACCTCCCCTCTCAATGGTTGAGTCCATTTCATCAACTTTTCTGTATTGTCTAAGGTTTTTGAATAACTTGTGACTTGATCTTCCCAGATTTTCATCATTTGTTCAAGCTGAACCATCTCAAATTTGTGTTTCTTTTCGTCTTCTTCAAAAATGATATCTCTATTTCTGTTTTTTCAATAATTTTCTCTTTAACCTTTCTTTGCTTGATAACCAATTCTTCCTTTGCTGGTGAAGACAAATCTATGATGCTTACTGGTAGGGCAATTTCATTAATTTTCTTAGTCTCTTTAATGCTTTCCATGACCTTCCTTGTATGTTAGGTCATTGGCTTCCTAGGTTGAAAAATGAAACCAACATCATCACTTGCAAACTCTAGTTTTTTAGTAGTCTTACCTTTCTTTAGATTTCTTCATCCATCTTCAATGTCTTCAGCTTGAACAATGGGTGATTATTCAATGTCAATTGAAAGCAAGATATCCTCCAAGTTTCCTTTAGCCACTGTCTGGCTCCTACTGATTCTTTTGCTGCCTTATTTACTGATTGTCTGCTTCTATTTTGCAGGTGTTGTTTTAGGTGTGTCAATCTTCTGCAAAGGTTCTGCTTCCATGCTTACTAGTTTTGGAGGAGATGATTTATTTTCTTCTTCAATTTCCTTTGGCACAACTGGTAATGAAATGTTTCTAGGTTTGGAGGCTTTCTTAGGAGTGACAACATCAATTTCATAACCACTCATGAACAAGAAGGAAGTCCAATCTCTATCTCACCTCCTCAATTCCTCTAGCACCAACAGTTTAATTAAACCATGATGAAAAAGAGAAGTTTCATTGCCCTCTGTTTTGATTTGAACCTTATATGACATTTTCCCTAGACTTCTATATAAATAAAAAGGTAAGTAAAGTGACCTATTACCCACAAAATGCAGACGAAGCCTGAGACGATAGAAGTAGACCATGTGAAACCTTCCTTCTTAGGTAAAATTATTATGGATGACCATCAACAACTTTGAATATTTTTCCTTCATGAAACTCCTAGGGATAGCATTTGTCAGATCAATTTCACTGTGTTCTTGTTTGATGAACTCTTTGCAATCCTACATTGTGAATTTTATGCCTTAAACCACTATTCCCCTCCTCTAGGGATTCCTGTTGCTGATGATATGCTATCTGGTATCACTGTAAGGTTCAAAATTCCAACCTTTGAAGCTGTTTCTGTGAATATGGTGGAAAAATCCTTGGAAACATGTAGATGAAAGCCCTACAACCTCTCACAGAATTGCAAGCAATCAGTTCTTTTGAAAACCTCCATGGCAGTTGGGTCTTCAATTAGTAAATTCATGTCCATGGGCTCATGCTTGAGGTAATGACCACATTTGTTTGTTTTCCTTCTTGCATCCATGGGTGATTTATAATCTTCACAACCCCACTTGCTTGATGACACCTGCAAAGTTCAAATCTTCCAACAACCTTCTTGGCTTGATGAAGCAGCTCTCCAAGGATCGAATCACATGCAAAGATAAAGTGCAATATGACAAAATTCTAATTGGGTTAAGGTTTTATGGTTTAAATAACAACTCATTCTTAAATCATGACACATACATGCCCAAAAAGGTAATGATAACAACAAACATAGCTATGTACCTTTGAATTTATCATAACAGACTTGAATGAACTCCACCCTAACTCCTCCACTCATAGAATGAAACTTCATAGCGAATTTGACAAGACAGGTTAGAAAATCGATTTTCGTAGCGAAGTTAGTTTAGCCTCTGACCGATTCACTACGAAACTATTAGGCAGTTCGTAGCGAAAACTGTTGTTTTCCTGTGTAAAACGCTACGAAAATTTTAAAAACTGACAAATGCGCCCTTTTTTATTTTAAATTAACCGAGAATGAAAATTGACACCATATGAGGACTGATTTGACATGAAATGACATAGATGGAGTGATAATGAAACTTAGGAAAGGCTAAAAATGTAAAAAAAAAAAAATTCCTATACCACATTGAAATGGCTAAGGAGACCTTATCCTTTTGATGAGTGAACTATATGACCATATCAAGAAATGTTTCACAATTTTATGAGTGATAACACCTTGAATGCACTTAGTTCACAAAATAGGCAGATGTCATTAAGGAGCAGAGATGTGCCGGTTAATACCATTCAGAAGAGAGCATCTAAGAACAAAGACACTCAAACAAGGCAGAATCCTCTGAGAAATCAGACTAAGGGAAAAGAGCTTGTGATAAAAAATCAAAACAAGGTAAATCAGCCATCCACAAGTTCAGCAAATAAGGAAAAGGACAATGAGAAGAAATAAATTCCACCAAAGGACCATGCTGGACAACGAGACATTGTCATTAAAGAGGTAGACAAAACCACTCCCTTCAGTCTAGAAACAAAAATTTCAAAGTTAAAAGTGTTTATTCCTTTAACTGAGCTTGTTAAAAAAAGCTAGTATAAGTACCATGTTGCCAAGATGCTTAAAGTATATCCTTTTTCTGACATGGTAAATGTCTAAGATAATCAACCTGAACTCATTTTTGGTCCTACTATTGACAGTCAATTAGAAGACATCGAGGTTCCTACTTTTCTTTACATAATTCCATGTTAGACTCCGGAGCCTCCCACAATCTAATGCCAAAAGCCATAATGGAGAAGTTGGGCCTTGAAATCACTCATCCCTACCATGAATTATACTCTGATTCAGGTAGAGTCTGTTGTATTGGCCTGATTAAATATTTGGTAGTCTCCCTAGAGTAGATTCTGGAAAAGAATGTTCTAATGGATGTGGTGGTAGCTGACACACTGCCACGATTTGGCATTCTATTGTCAAGATCCTGGGGGGAAAAATTATGAGGCACATTGCAATTAGACTTTTCTGATGCAACTATCCCTGTTTTCGGGCAATTGAGAAAATTGTACCGTGAAATAAGATGAAATATATGATCACGAGCAAAGAAAATCCTAACAATCATCCTATAAACGTTGTACATGCAGATTTAGACTCATTCACTTTTTTTAATGATAACGACTTAAATGAAGTAGATAGCGAGCTAGTAGATGTAGAAGATTTTCTAGAGATCCATAATTGTATTAGAGAAGTTATAGAAAAATAAAAGGTGAATCTACCTAGCTCATCAGAACAATAATCAGAGGAAGCATTGAAAAATTCAGAACAACCATTGGATAAAGTGGAAGAAATTCTAGAAAAGCATGAAGAGATAATTCAAAAAATTGAGCCAAAACAGAAATCAGAGTTTCAACATTTGGAGGATGAGAATGGTCTATGGTCGATGGACTTTGATGGTTTCCTGGGGAAAGATGGGGCAGGCATTGGAATCTAGGTCCGTAGCCCTTTTCATAAGCAGAATAAGGTCCCTACAAATGTTAGATTGTGCTCTTATAAGTTAGCTTTTGATTTCACTAACAACGAAGCCGAGTATGAAGCACTGATTACTGGCCTAAAGATCTTGAAGAAACTGGGTGCAAGAAGTATTGTTGTGTATGGTGATTCAGAACTTGTGATCAAGCAAGTTAAAGGTGAATTTCAAGCTAACCATACTCGAATGAGACAATATAGGAATGTTGTACTTGATATTTTGAAAATGTTTCAGGAGTGTATTCTTATAGTTGTGCCAAGGAATCAAAATCTCATGGCAGATTCATTGGCTAAAGCTGCAAGCAATTTCAAAACCCCCATCTTTTCAAACAAAAAATTTGAGATTCATGTGAAGCACCGACCCTCCATTCCTGATAACTTGCAGTATTGGCAAGTTTTCTAGGATGATAAGCAGATAAATAATTTTCTCCAAGGTGAAGAAGAATTTGAGAATTTTTCTATAGATAAAATTTATAATAAAGATGACCAGGATATAGAAGAAACTTGGATGGATGTACTATAGCTGAAAGAAAACAATATTCCAAAAGGTCTCATACCTTTGGAAGAATTATCTGACCAAGATGATGTAGCAAGGAAGCCTACATTGATGCCTACGTAAAAGGGTGTTGAGGATGTAAATATTGGGAAAATCGACAAACCAAATATGGTTAAACTATCCAAGTCCTTATCTCTCGAGGTAAAGGATGAATATGTTAAATTAATTTTTGAATTTTCTAATGTTTTCACATGGGAATATGTAGATCTAAAGGTGTATGAAAAGAACATCATTCATCACACTATTCCGATAAAGTCCGATCAAAATACCTTTCGCCAAAAGTTGAGAAGGATAAATCCTAGGTTGCTACCATCAATTGAAAAAGAGGTAAAAAGACTAATCAAATCTGGTATTATTGTCCCAATCAGATTCTTTGATTGGATTTCAAATTTGGTCCCAGTGAGAAAGAAGATTGGAGAAATCTAGCGATGCAAAGATTTCAGAAACTTGAACAAAGTGTCCCTCAAGGAAAACTATGCACTTCCGAAGATGGACCATATACTTGAAAGAGTAGTCGGTTCTTCCTGGATGTCACTATTTCGGGGTACAACCAAATTTTGGTGCACTAGGATGATCACGATAAGACAAAATTTACTACACCTTGGGGAACATTCAAATATGAAAAAATTCCATTTGGTTTGAAAAATGCAGGGACCACATTCCATCGGGCCATGGACATAGCATTCACCAATGAAAAGATGTTTTCTTGGTTATTTATTTAGATGACTTGACAGTGTTTTCACATTATGATGATGAACATTTGCACCATTTAAGAATTGTTTTCGAGAGATGCAGGAAGTTTGGAATATCTCTCAACCCAAAGAAAAGCCTTTTTTCCATGGAGGAGGGAAAACTCCTTGGTCACATCATCTCCAAGGATGGGATCTGGATTGATCCTTCCTGTGTTCAAGAATTCAACAAATTGATTTCCCTTGCAACAAAAATGAAGTACAAGAATTCAACGGTAAGATGAATTTCTTATGTATATTCGTTCCTAATTTAGTGGAGTACCTTAGATAATTGAAAAATATTTTGAATAAAGATAGTGATGTGAAATGGTTTGAAGATGCCCGAAAATTCCATTCAGTTAAGTTTGCCTTGAAAACTACCCTAGTTTTGATAACTCTTGATTATACTAGTGATTTCATAATATTCTCATTTTCTTCTAAGCACACTATGGCAGCAGTCTCGATGCAAAAAAGGGATAAAATAGAGCTACCAATTACATTTTTGAGCTGCAATATCAGATTTGCAACCCTTGACTACAACATCATAGAGAAACATGCTCTCAATTTGGTTAAATAACTAAAAGATTTCAAAGTTTACATGCTACATTCACATACTCTTGCCTATGTACCTAATGCAGTTGTGAAAGAAGTTCTCATGTAGACAAACCCAGAAGGTAGGAGAGGAAGATGGATACGAGCTTTATTGGAATATGACCTTGAGATCAAGCCCACCAAGCTGATCAAAGGTCATGGATTAGCCAAGCTCATGGCTGAGTCAAATCTTCATGCTCTTGACATCAACTTGATTTCAGCTTTGTTTGAAAATGAAGAAGAAGTGAATCTCATTCAGGTATCCGATATCTTTTTTTCATCTCCACGATATTCTGATATTGTTTATGTTTTTCAACACCTAAAACCTCCTATAGGCATGACTAAGAGTAAGGGAAGATATTTGAAACTCAAAGCTTCAAAGTATTGCATACTGGACTGTTACAAGTCAAATGACCTCCTCATCAGCTTAGAGGAGAAGATAAATATGGAAGGAATAAAGAGACCTAAACTAAACGTACTTATGCTAAGGTAACGCGCCCCTATAATAGCCAGAGTGCGTTATAACGCTCCTGATCCATGAAAAGGTCACGTTAGTGGCTATGGAAACACTCTATTTAGCCTAGAGGGCAGCGTTACCCGTGTTTTGAGTTTGAAACAAGAAAAACCCGCGGAGAATGATTAGAAACTCCAGCTTTTTCTCATAGAGAGTCAGTGCAAAATGGAAACTACAAAGAACTAACCTCTTATTAGGTCTTTCCAAAAACAACTAGACTCTCAAGAAAGAAAAAAGCATGGAAAGTTGGGGAAACATCTTGGTTTTTTCTATTTAGAACTGGTGGAAGGAGAAAGGCAAGGTTTGCCCTCTCCATCTCCTATAAAATGGGGCTATGGGCTCTTGGTCCAAGGTCTAAGGTTTTTTGAATACATGTGAAGCAAAGCATTTATTGTTGTAGTGTGAAGGTCAAAGGTCAAAGAGGTTCATTGAGAAATTTTTGATTAAGACATCACCACATTCATAGAAAGAGAGAGACAGAGATTGGAAGAATGAGGAGGGCTTGGTACAACCGACGGTTGTAATCCTCCTTTTTATAAATCAATAGAACTGTATCTATTTTTTCCATTCAATGCGTCAATATTTTTATTGTTTCTCAACTACTTACATAGCATGAGATGAATGGCTTAGATGTGCATTGCTTAATGTTTATCATATGTTAGCTTAATTGATAGGAAGTATATTGTGGTAGAGATTACGCGGGTGCTTTTATTGATCATAGGGTCCGGATTTGGAGCTAGTGAAGGAGGATCCTTGCTTCGCTGCTTGGTGCCCTCTAAAGACTTCGGGATCTAAAAATAGGTAATATTACATCTCATTTTATCAAGTTTTTAAAGTTGACATGAACATATATTCATCTTCTTTGTGAACCATACAACTAATCTTACTGTCTGCCTCGGGCACCGGAAAGCCCTGAGAGGGATATTCGATAACCAAAAACCCAAGCATTTTACCCTATAGTAGAATTGGCGACTCCGCTGGGGATACAAGCCCAAGTTTCTAGAATATTTCTTTCATTCCTCATTCTTTCCTCTGTTCACATATCCTTCTGACCAGCTTTTATACCTAGTATACATTTCAAAAGCTCATAAAGTTCAGTTCAGACCTTGTTTGGCCATCTGAAAAATTTTACCCTGGCTAATGCTACCTTTACTAGTGTTCCAGAGTGTTATAACGCGGTCTCTGCTTGATTACAGTGCGTTAGTCCCTGCATTAACACGATCTTTGCTTAGAACCAGTGCGTTACTCAGCCAAAATTTGCTGTTCATCCCTGTTGTGTCCCCTTTTTGGTTGTAGAGTTTTTTAACCATCAAAACCACTCCTTTACTGAATCTTTGTGCTTGTCTACTAGCTAGCATTGCTGTTTGTTTGTTCTTATTTGAAAAGTTAGTGTCGAATACATTTGCTTTTTAGAGATTTTTTTTTTTTTTTTAGTTTTTCTGCATCTAGCTGGGTTAATTCTGAAAATTTTGGTTAAAAGAATGTTAAGGCGAGATAAATAGATGTCTGAATCTTTAAGGTTGAAATTTTATATTTGAATGTTGGTGCATGGATTTTGAAAGGAAACCTCTCCTTGTAGAAATAATCTTCATCGAATTGAATATTTAGAGCATATTTTTGCATGGTTTTTTGAGTTAGTGTCTCATCACATTTCATATGTCCACTCCCCCTCCGCAAGACTAATAATCAAGTACAATAAGAATCAAGTGATAAAAAAATTAATCATAAATAACGTTTTCTGAGCTCACACAACAATAGTTTAGGCTAGGATCTTGGGTTAGGAAAAGTGAGAAAATCACCCAAGATCTCCAAACTTGAAACTAGAGTCATTAATGAGTGAAATCCTACTGCACTCATATTATCAGGACCACTCCATTTATGGAGCTAAGCATGAGACAACAATCGGGTGCATGCGAAGGTAGCCCGCCTTCAAGTGCATTCATTGGGAATTCTATATATTAGGGTTCCCTTAGGGGATGTCGAAACTAGATCTGGGATCTAGGTGTTCTGCCCATATAGCGTGCTGTCTAAAACCATGACCCCACTGATGATGTATATGATTTGAGGTATCCTTAGTGGCCATACTTTTTAGGGACTTACACAAGGTGACTGGGACATGCTATCTTGGTACCTGAAACAGACAGACCTACTCCATCTTCGGTTTTTAGGAGGTACTCATCTTCACGAGAGTACTTACACCTATCGTCTGAGGTTCGAGCAAAGCTCTAGAGTAATCATAACTTTACTTTCGACCAACCCTCTCTGTATGATATTGTGATATTGGGTTTCATCTCTAGCAAACGGTAGTACTCAGATAGGGCACCCTATTCTGGCTGCTTGCTAATTGATTTTAGAGAGTCCTTTTTTCTTTTTTCTTTTTTAGGTGTGTGGTTACTATCACTGAGACTTTATAATACATCAAAATTTATTAAAATTTGTTAAAAATAAGCAGGTCACTGTGGTGTCTTCTGAACCACGCCATCTGTCCCGATGAAAGCAAGGTCTACCTCCTTTGACTCCAGAGGAAGAATTGAACCTTGGTGAACCCGTGCCTTCTGCAGAAGAGCAGTCTCCATTGAAAAATCCTGATTTTCACATAGCCCCATATCATACGGAATTTCCAGAGGACCCTTTTACGGAAGGCGTTGTACCTCATTACAATCCTCCACTCACTGATCCATCTGTAACTATGATAGTTCAGATTCCACCACACCAAGATATGTCCTCGGCTGCACAAACGTCCATTTCAAAACCGACATCCGCAGAGTCGGTACCAATGGAAACCATCCTAGGTTTGCCACCATCCTCCTCGCCAGTTATCAGTTCTATGCCATTACTTGGTAACCCCAGTAGTCAACTTATGCCTAGTCCCAACCCTACGATCATCACAAATGTGAGTAACTCGCCGAGTCCTTCGGGATCTACTCCAACTATGACCACATCGGGACCTACGGTTTCCCCTCCCATAAGTGGGACTACTTCGGTTCCTTTTAGCAACCCTTTCGGTTGGAATCCTTTGCTGAGTTCAAACCCCTTGGCCTCCATACCAGGGGGCAGTGTCACCAACATGCAGACGATGGGAAGTTTTTCGCTACCCCTGTAATCATTAGGACAAACCAGACAACCTATTGTTAACACTATTCCATTAAGTGGTCTAAATATCGGTGTAGGGTCTATGCCGTTGCTGAATTATGCAAGTAGTAGCATGCCTTCGGCTAGATCTATTGCGTCCATATGGGCCAACCCACCCCAACCTCCATCTAGACAAGGGGGGCACTTTTATCCTGGGGGCAACCAACCGTTCGCCCCACAATACAATATACCCTATGGACAACAACCATATATCCCTGCACCTCCACCCATAGGAATTTTTTATCAAAAAAGTCCTACTTATCCTACTGGTAACACGTTGATGGGCGTACCCTATGGTCCAAATAGTCAGCCGATGCTTCCTTGGCTAGATCAGGGGGAAAACACACAATTTCCATTTTTAGCAGCTCTAGACATCCTCGACATCTATGAACTGACTAATGATCCCATCAATAAAAACTTACTCTGGCCTCCAGTTTCATACAAGATTCCATCTGACATCCCGAAATTCGACAGGAAACAAGGGGAGGATCCGGCTTCACACATCACCACCTTTCATCTATGGTTTGTATCTAATTCCATGGTGGATGATAGTATCCGGCTTCGGCTGTTCCCCCGCACTCTCACTCGCAATGATGCCATGTGGTATATTGAATTACCACGCACCGCCATCAACACTTTTGGTGCCTTAGCTACAAAATTTCTAAAAAAAATTCAATTACCTATCAGATATGAAACTAGTACATAAATTTTAACCTCGTTGCACCAAGACACCACCACCCACATCTCAGATCACATTCATGAATGGAGGCGTAGGAAGATATTGGTCAAAGCGCCAATCCTGGATAATCTCCTAGCTAATTGGTTTTGTAAATATCTCTTACCAACCCTAGCTAAAGACATTGGCCTATCCGGTGCGGTCATAGAAGATCAATCCATTCGTCGTGCCCAGCATTTAGATTTAATCTATTCGCAATCTGGAACACTATATGATTTACTCCCCCACGCCCATGGTAATCCAAATTCTGCCTCTACTCAGAAACCCAAAGTCCACGCCGATGGTCTCGTCGGCAAAATCTCTGGCGTAGCCACAAAACAGTCTCGGGGGTAAACCTCCCAGCCATCTTTGGCTGCCATTGCCCCTAACCAATCGAATTCTCTTCCTACCGCTGAGGTAAATTATGTGAAAACATCACAAAAAACCAGTGGAAAGAATAAGAAGAACAAGAAAAATAAATCTTCTTCGGAAGAGTAGCTAGACCAACAGAATAATCCCAATCAGAAAAACCCTGCTAAAAATGACAAAGGGAAGGAAAAACCCATGAAATTTCCTTGCAAAATCTGTGCGGAGGACCACTTGACATACAAATTCCCTCGACTGCAGGAATGCACAAATTTTATTGCAAACAAGGACTCTAGGAGGAAAACTACCATCCTACATAATCCCTTCCCTAATCCACAGCAGAAAAAACAACACATGGTTGCAAACCTGCCACAACCCTCAAAAAGGGGCAATGGTGGTTCGCATCCTTCCAGTGAAGGACCATCCGCCATCTATGGCATAGAAAGTGTTGAACTCCAGACACAAGCCAAACTTTATGGAAATCCTGTCATAGATACTCAGGAACCTGGTACCAGTTCAAATCCATCGTTGCCCAATGATTTTCATATCAAACGGCCTACTGTAGACCTCACGATTCGTCCCCCCAAAGGGACACTTCGACGCACGACTCATATCACCTCTGCACGTGCCGCCCAAAACTACAACATTGTAGAAGATTTGGTGCAGGCACCATCATCCATGTCTGCTCTCGAAGTATTGCAAACTTGTCCAGCACAAAGGAAAGCCTTGCTTTCAGCCATTGGTGGTATTGACCCCCAGGATTCTACACTAGCCATTTTTGACATGGAGAAATCTAAACCTCCCCTCTCACACCAACTTTCATTCTAGATAAATGTTGTGTCGAAGGTGCTTTGACATACATTATGTCAACTACTTGTTGGCTCACTTTGGGTTCTCCCACTTTGTCTCCACCGTCGAATTCCCTCAAAGCTTTCGATGGCCACACTTTCCTCCCAAAAGGCTACCTTGCTAGCTTTCCCATTACACTTAGTGGAAAAACGATAACGGTGGATGTTGAAGTCCTCGATCGTCATCTCGACTATAATCTATTGCTGGGTCGCAGTTGGTCATATGCCATGACTACCATTGTTTCTTTTGTTTTCTGACTCATCCTCTTTTTTTTGGATGGGAAAATAGTCACAGTGGATCAGTTATCCTTTTTTACCCCTCATTATGCCACATTACCAAGTAACACTGTACCCCAAATAGGAGGCGTTCCTGACTCATACGCCAGTATTGGTACCGGTCTTCTGAAGGCATATTCCCTAATGGGTTGTTTTCCTCTCCCACTGCCTAAGGTTCAAAATACAGTTGCAATTATATCCACCACATTGGATGGCTCTATCAACCCATGGATCCTACCGACACCTTTAGACATTGATTCATATGGAGATTAGATGCTGCTCTCACTAGCCGAGTTGGTTTACCAAACCATCCAAATTACATTTGAACCCTCCATGGATATGGTTTTGACCAATGGTATGAAATCCCCACCCATCATAGTTCCTTCTAAAGATCTCCTTGATGAAATCCTACCTACAGACGAAGTTATTCGAGAGATTATGTCTCTATAAGAACAACCTTGGGGAGAATTCCACCATCGCGCTTTGATGTTTGATTCGGACGTGATAACTACTAAAATCCCATCCTTTGACCCACCTAAGATATTCCCTTTTGTTTACACGCTGTTCAAACCATTGATTTGGAAGGGAACATGGGAAATCTTTCTAAGACAATGCTCATAGATATCTTGGTCAAAACGAGTATCATGGAAAACATTTAGATTGGAGTAGATTGCAATCCTGAGGAAATTGCACACTTCACGTCCCTCTTTAAGGAATTCCGTGAGGTGTTTGCTTGGTCTTACGAGAAAATTCCCAACATAGATCCTTCTATTGACGAGAAAGAGATCAATAAAATCCGAGCATTCTATTTTATGGTATTTTTCTTGCTTGTTAATCCAAAAAACCTCGAGTCCTCTTCTTCGGGCTTGTTAAACTTACATGAAGAAGCTTCAAGCGTTCTTTTTATGGTATTTTTCTTGCTCGTTAATCCGAAAAAACCTCGAGTTCTCTTCTTCGGACTCGTTAAAATTACATGAAGTTGATTTCGAGCATTATTTTATGGTATTTTTCTTGCTCGTTAATCCGAAAAACCTGGATTTCTCTTCTTCAGACTCATTAAAACTGACATGAAGAAGCACTGAGCTTTGTTTTTATGGACTTTTTCTAGCTCATAAAACTAAAAAAACCCCGAGTTGCCTTCGTCAGGCTCGTTAAAATACCACGACAGAGAATCAGGAGCCATTCTTTTCCTCTTTTTCAAAGCTCTTTAAACAGAAAAAGTGACCGAGTTTTTCTCCGCATGACTCGTAAAAATTTCATGGAGAGCACCGAGTTTTTATCTATTGGTCTCGTTAAAATTTCACAAAGAATATTGAGTTTACTTCGTCTCCTCGTACTCATAAAAAAATGAGGTAGACATCCATTGAACATATATTTCTCACTTTTCCAACTTTGATGGACTAAGTCATGGAAAATGAACTGTTTTGGGCTTACTATTCTCTCTTTGACGTGCCCGGTTATTAAGAAATGACAAAGGCACCCCCCCGAAGTTGTCTTTTATGACATTTTTTAGACTCTCTAAATATGAAAAATTCATTGA
This sequence comes from Pinus albicaulis, assembly GCA_034641835.2. Classification (NCBI taxonomy): domain Eukaryota; kingdom Viridiplantae; phylum Streptophyta; class Pinopsida; order Pinales; family Pinaceae; genus Pinus; species Pinus albicaulis. The sequence continues at coordinate 1,333,722,175 of CM076582.1, read as the reverse complement.
GTTTACTCGTCTGGACTCGTTAAACCTAATAAGACGGGGAAAAATTTGGAGAAAACGTATACTACCTCTGTTATGTTTAAGAAAGGTCGATTTGGCAGCAAAAATCTTGAACATGGAACTTCCAAGAAAACTCTTTTGCAGTTAGCCAAACCCTACCATCTATGAGTTTAGCCTTCATCTCCCGGTGTTCCTACACCGGTAAAATCCTAAAATACTCTTTGGTGTTCATTAAGCCTCAGCTTCGTAGTACCCTACTAGAGTGCCTTCTATTGTTCAAGCAGATATTGCTATCTACGGCTCCTCATATCAACCAAACCAATCATTATACCAGAAATTACTGTTGTCAGTTATCCCCATTTTCTCTTCATTATTTCCGTCAAGAACAAAATCGTATTTTTCCCGTTTCGTGTTGACTGATGTAGGACGCCTCAGTGCCTACCTTTTAACAGATCTCTTCCTATCGACTTCAACATCTTATCTAGGAAGTTTATCCAGAAGCTCATCAGTACCTAGATACTTGCAGACATCAGTGGCAGGTGATCTTGTGTTTGATTGGTGGTCTTCATCATTCGCTCCCGATCGAATGATTCTACGAGTGTTCGACTTCAACTCCTTTTATTCACACTCGCTAGATTGAACTGTGCATCTTAGGGACCATCATCATTATCGATGGCCACCTTAGTGTATGTTTACTGTTTTCATTATTGACTGGTAATCAGACGATTTCTCACATGTTCGATGATAGCTCCTTCATTCACATGTCAAGAAATATGCAGTTTAAGTGAAGTGGCGACCAAGACCTTGAGGCAAAGGCTACACCATCTCAGCTGTGTTTCCTTCCCCAATTTGCGATATTGTTTATGGAGACAACTTTTTCAGCTTGATCCTGTTATGACATACACTTCCATGTTATGCTTATCGATGGACATATTGTTCATATCTCTGTACTAGAGAAATCATGTTGATTAGCTACTGAGCATGGGAATGCTCGACTCAAGACAGATACTATATTTTCTGACATATGTTGTTGTTTTAGGTTTTCTTCAGTCCTCCAATCTCTTTAGCTCTACTACACATATTATAAAGTATTTTGGCCATCGTCTTCCTCTCTAACCTCACACTTTAGGGGGCATATGTTATAGGTCAAATGACCTCCTCATCAGCTCAGAGGAGAAGATAAATATGGAAGGAAGAAAGAGATCTAAACTAAACCTACTTCTGCCAAGGTAACATGCACTTGTAACAACTAGAGTGCGTTATAACGCCCCTAATCCATGAAAAGGTCACGTTAGTGGCTAGGGAAACACTCTTTTTAGCCTAGGGGTCAGCGTTACCCGTGTTTTGAGTTTGAAACAAGAAAAACCCATGGAGAATTTTTAGAAAATCCAACTTTTTCTCATACAGAGTCGGTGCAAAATGGAAACTGCAAGGCACTAACCTCTTATTAGGTCTTGCCAAAAACAACTAGATTCTCAAGAAAGGCGAAAGCATGGAAATTTGGGGAAACATCTTGGTTTTTTCTATTTAGAATTGGTGGAAGGAGAAAGGCAAGGTTTTCCCTATCCATCTCCTATAAAATGGAGCCGTGGGCTCTTGGTCCAAGTTCGAAGGTTTTTTGAATACATGTGAAGCAAAGTGTTTATTGTTGTAGTGCGAAGGTCAAAGGTCAAAGAGGTTCATTGAGAAATTTTTGATTAAGACATCACCACATTTAGATAAATAAAGAGAGAGAGGTTTGAAGACTGAGGAGGGCTTGGTACAACCGATGGATGTAATCCTCCTTTTTATAATTCAATAGAACTGTATCTGTTTTGTCCATTCAATGCGTCAATATTGTTATTGTTTCTCAATTACTTACATAGCATGAGATGAATGGATTAGATGTGGATTGCTTAATGTTTATCATATGTTAATTTAATTGATAGGAAGTATATTGTGGTAGAGATTACGCGGGTGCTTTGATTGATCACAGGGTCAAGATTTGGAGCTAGTAAAGGAGGATCCCTGCTTCACTGCTTGGTGCTCTCGAAAGACTTCGGGATCTAAAAATAGGTAATCATCCATCTCATTTTATCAAGTTGTTTAAGTTGACATGAACATATATGCATCTTCTTTGTGAACCATAGCTAATCTTATTGTTTGCCTCGGGAATCAGAAAGCCCTGAGAGGGATATTCGATAACCAACAACCCAAGAATTTTACCCTATAGCATGGACAATGCACTTTACTGGAAGGATTCCAGAGGTGTGTGGTTGAACTATTTGGGCGAAGAAGCATCTAAGGAAGTGATGAATGAATTCCACAAAGGAGATTGTGGGGGCCACCTATATTGGAAGACCACAACTAATAAAATATTGAGAGTGGGATATTATTGGCCGACACTTTTGGTAGATGTTTACAAATAAGTAATGATCTACTATGAATGTCAAGTTTTTCAGGGTAAGAGAAAGATTCTCCCGTTACCTCTTCAACCTATTTCAGTACATGCTCCATTTTAGCAGTAGGGCCTAGATTTCATATGTGAGATTCACCTAGCATCATCCGCACAACACAAGTGGATATTGATAGACATAGATTAATTTACAAAGTGGATCGAAGCAATCCCGACTAGGCAAGCAACAAATTTTGTCATCATTCAATTTTTAGAAACTAATATTTTGTACCGTTTTGGTTGTCCTACTAATATTGTCACAGATAACGCGACAACATTTAAGTCTAAGAAGATGACTAAGTTTTGTGATATATATAACATTAAGTTGGGACACTCTAAGACCTACTATGCGCAAGGTAATGGATTGGCGGATTCCTCTAATAAATATTTGATCAATATCATTAAGAAAATGTTAGAGGCGAATAAAAATAATTGGCATGAGAAGTTGATCAATGCATTGTGGGCATATTGGGTGAGTAATAAGAATTCTATTGGTATGTGTTGAGTCTCAAATCTGCATCTTTCTTATACATCTTTCTAGACTTTTTTCCATTTACCTGGACCTCCTAAGATATCAATATCATTGCATATTAATCATAAAAGAGCATTTAAAATGGTTTTTAACTATGTTTTGTGTCTGCTGTTTGAATTAGATTTTTTCTCATTAAGCTGCGGAATCTTGTCACTTTCCACAGCTGCTGCAACTTTCCGCAGCCATTTTGTTAAAGTATATATTGTAGGTGTCTTCAGGAAAATCGAGCCACATGGGCAAGTTGGAAATGACATGGACATGGATCGAGTCCTATTGGCTCAGTCGAATTCACCTAAGAAGGCTGTGGTCAAAGGTAGCCAAGTGGTGGTCAACCGAAGAGTCCCACGGTGACAGAACTCTGTTTTTCATCACGTGAAGACTTGCATGGCCATTTCTAAATCACGGGAGACATATCAACACCTGTAAACGGCTCCATAAGCCGAATCCAATAGCCACTTTCCATAGATTTAATCTTCACGGCAGCCATGATGCTAAATTTCTGGACGTGGTTGTTCATGTGTCTTCTATCAGCGCAGACTTTAGAGAATTAGTTATATCACCCTCTATTATAAATAATGCGTTCTCATACGCATAATAGTTAGCTCTGTAATTTAATTGCGTTGCCACTGTACTGTGACATTATTTCTCTGTTATGACCGCATTTTGAATATATAAGAAGACTCTGTTCATAAGCACAATTCGTGTTTGATAGCTGCTTCCCGAGGATTGTGCAGAGGGCCCCTGCACACGCCGAGGTTTTGTGTATTACTGTATAGTTTCATGCTTCATTCCCTTACGTTCATTGAGCCATAGTCATTCACGTGTATATATATATTACATCTTTCATGCTTTACATTTTACTTCTGTCCATAATCCTTCATGCTTTATATTGTTGTTAACTGATCAGTGTTTTTGTTCCAGATTACAATAGGCAGCCCGGGCATTTGCACATCATTTTATAATGACTAATGACATGGAATCAATCTTGTCCTTCTGCTGATTTATTTTTCTTAGTTTTTAATTCCAGCACTGTTTTATTCATTTCAGTTTTGTACATTTGCTTTACTAGTTAGATTAGATATTAAGCTGCTCATTTCATTATCAGTTACCTCTGAAAGCCATAGCGAGACTAATGGTGAGGGATTGCAGTATGAATGTGTAGTTTGATGTTAGTTTATTTTTCTACAAGTTAGATATTAAATTGCTCATTTCATTATCAGTTACCTCTGAAAGCCATAGCGAGACTAATGGTGAGGAATTGAAGTATGAGTGTGTAGTTTGATATTAGTTTATTTTTCTGCAAGTTAGATATTAAATTGCTCATGTCATTATCAGTTACCTCCGAAAGCCATAGCGAGACTAATGGTGAGGGATTGAAGTATGAGTGTGTAATTTGATATTAGTTTATTTTTCTACAAATTAGATATCAGATTGCTCAAGTTGTTTATTATTACCTCCGAAAGCCATAGCGAGACTAATGGTGAGGGGTCAGAATATGAGTTGATGTAATTTGATTTTAGTTTTACTTTACTTGCAATATTTTATTTGAGTACATTTTCTTTTGTGTTTAGACAGCAGCAAGGGTAATGGTTTTCATGATCAATAGTTCACTGTTTGTTTAACTAGAATAGTGGAACATTTTCATTTCCTTTTAGGAATTAATTTTGTCATTGTATGTTTACAAATCCTTTTGAAGTTTGAAGTTTGGGAAATCATTGTAAAGGACATCATTGCCTTGAAAAATCATAACCATACTTGTCTTTTAGAATTTCTATCTCATATTAGGAAACCAACCAAGATAAATATAAAAAAAACCCAAAAACGACAAAAAGTAAGAGATAGGTTATCTTGCACATATAGTGCGCCACACTTCGTCAGCTTATGAATCCCGGATTGACAAATTAATGTAGAAATTTAGGACACACTAAATTGACCAAACATTTTGGTGCCATTGTTGGGGAAGTGTAACTAGGTAGCCAATTTCTTAAAAAAAAAAAAAAACAATAAAAAGAAGGGAAAACTTGATAACTTCTTGAAGTATGCTCTCCTCTTGCACCTAGTGTGATCTGGAGGATCAGAAAAGAGAGTTATTGGTTCAGTAATTTCTTAAGTATGCTCTCTTCTTGCACCTATTGTGACCTGGAAGATCAAAAAGAGAATTATTAGCCCAACTTAAAAAAAATAAAAATAAAAATGACATGCATAGAGCAAGAGATTCTAGGGGAAGATTTATAGCTAGAGCCAAGAGTTCGATTTTCACAACTCCATCTTCTTCAAGGCATAGACAAGATTCACCACCATTTACCCTAGCCTTAAGATTCTTGGAATTCAAGGAGCAGATGAATTAGAGGATTCTCCTATACCACCTACTAAATCTCATTTAGAAAAGGACCCTTTCTTTACTTCCACAGGAGAGTATATTGTAATCAAAGAAGTAGAATCACCTGAAGAAGAAAAGGAAGAAACTCCCTCTCATCCTCCCTTGATAGAAGAACCGAAGGAATTTGAGGACTCTAAAGAAACTATCATGGCAGAGGAAATAATAGATGGATTCGGAGGTAGAGGTAGAGGTAGAGGAGGAGGAAAAAATGGAGACAACAATGGTGAAGGTAATAATGGAAGAAATAGGGAAGGAGAAAACTTGTTTGGATTCCCCATAGTTGATGAGGAAACTCATACAACAATGAAAAACATCTCACCATTTGTCCTCCCCAACTTCTATGGATTGCGAAGTGAGGATCCTGAAACATTTCTGTTTGAGTTTGAAGTCGTGTGCCGAACCTATGACTATATGGAAGACTCTAAAAAACTCAAACTGTTTCCTTCAACATTGAAGGGAGCTTCTTTGAAATGGTTCATGGGATTAGCCACCCAATCTATTAGGACTTGGAATGATATGAAACAAACATTTTTGGATAGATACCTGGACTATTGCATGCCCACTAATCACAAGGATGAGGTATTCAAAATGGTGCAAAAAGAAGATGAAAATTTGGAGGATTTACTTGAAAGATTTCAATACAACTTAAAAAGAGCAAAGATGAGCAACTTAGATGAAGAAAATTTGAAAGCCCTTATATTAAAAGCCATCAGAGATGAATGGATAGATATTTTAAACATGATGGGGAAAGGAGACATTTCTCAACTTCCACTTCGTGACATAACAGAACTATGTATCCATCTCTCAAGGGGAAAATCTAAAATGGGAAAAGGGCCTAGAGATCCTTCTCTTATCAGGGCAAAAAAATCTGCAACTAGATCAGTAAGTAGGGAAGAGATTGGAAATATGCTTGATGAATTCAAAACTGATATCTTAGGGAGCCTTAGTGAACAACTAGACACCATTAAAATTCAAAACAAGCAGAAATCAGAAACTGATGCTCTAGCCATCTTTTGTCTGAAATGTAGGAAGAAACATGCTTTAAGGGAATGTCCCTTGGATGCAAAAGTTGTAGAAACATGTATGATTTGCTCAGAGAATCATGAGACCAAGGATTGTCCTTCAATTCCTGGACTCAAAGTTGTCTTTCAAGAAGACCCAAATTCAGTAGAATCTCTTTGTTTTGTTGCAAGAAGACCTTGGCAGGGGCAACAAACTCAAGGGTTTAACAACCCTATGAATTCTCAACCCCCACCAAATTGGAATCCTTGGCAACAACCTTGGCCCCAACCTCAAAATTCATATCAGCCATGGGTACAAGGTATGCAAAATCCTTATGGGAGATTTTCTCAATTTATCAATATCATCCATCTTTTCAAAATCAACAAGCTCCACAACTTCCAAACCCAAATCCACAACTTTCATTGCCATTTCCACAACAACAACCTTCTCAAAAAAATCAAAAATCCTCAACTCATGCTTCCACTCCAACAAAAGACAAATCAACTTCCAGCTCAGCCATTGCCAAATCCTAACAATAAAAATCCTCAGAATACTTACATGATAGAAGGACAACAATTTCCTACCTATATGATTGTTCCTCTCAATGATTTACAACTCAGGTCTGGTAGAGTTTTAGAAAAACCTTCTATAGATATCGAAGAGAAAGATACCTCTGAGGAGGACTCTCTTAAAACCAATAAGGGTTCTGAGGAAACATCTCTTCAAAACTTGAACATTCAAAAAGAGAAAGAAAAGTTAACCCCCACAACTCCTATAGTTGAGCAACCTACATCTTCATCTACACCGCCTTTTCCTGAAAGATTACAAATTGACAAGGGGGTGGAAAAACAAATCTTGTTGCCTAACTATGATTTTCTAGATGAATTAAAGAATGTTTGTATCAAGATTCCCTTGCTACAAGCCATTCGAGAGATTCCTATTCTAGCAAAAACAATAAAGGAGTTGAGTCTCAAAAGACCAGGAAGGAAACTAAAGGACACAAGAATAATCCACCTGGTAGGAAAAATTGCAGATATCATGATGGGAAAAATTACCATGCAGAAGTATGTAGATCCAGGTAGTCCAATTGTCAAGACACATATAAATGGGATGGAAATTCCAAATACATTGATTGACTTAGGGGCTGCTATCAACATTATGAGTAGATAGACTATGGATCAGCTAAAACTTCCTAACCTTCTTTTTACACCTACTTTACTGCAACTTGCAGATCGATCAATTATTAAACCAGATGGTGTATTAGAAGATATTTCAGTCTCTTTAGATTCTTGGGAATATCCAGTAGATTTTATGATTTTGACTCCCAAGAGTAATCTAGGAGGGCACCCACTTATTTTAGGAAGACCTTGGCTAGCCACAGCTGATGCTTTTATTAGTTGTAGATTTGGGGATATGTACATTTCTAATGGTAATTCGACAAAGAAATTCAATTTGTATCCTCCGGCAAAAGCAATCACAGAAGTAGGAGACAATGAATGGGTTGATGATGAGGACACTATACAACCTGTCTTTACCATTTCTGAAATCAGTGAGGATAGTCAAATTCTGAACACTTTAGAAAATTTTGAGACATCTTCAGAATATGACCCCACACAATTTCAGTTGGAATCTAACATAGAATATTTATCATCAAGACAAATGTCTCTTTACTCTATGGAAGAGTTTGGTAGTTCTACTATTGAGATTTTTCCAAGAAAAACATTGAATATCAACAAGCATTTGGAAAAGTCACAACAAGAAGAACTAACCAAAATCTTGCAAAAACATTCTACTGCATTTGCATGGGAGTATAATGACATGAAAGGTATTGATCCTAAGACTTGCATCCATCATATCTATATTGAGGAAAACAGTAGACCAATCAGACAACCTCAAAGAAGGATGAATCCAAATCTTGGGGAGATAGTGAAAGAAGAGCTCCAAAAACTACTCAATGTAAACTTCATTTATCCAATTTCAGATAGCCGATGGGTTTCTCCTTTGGTTATAGTACCTAAAAAGAATGGTAAATGGAGGGTATGCATTGATTACAGGGAATTGAACAAAGCAACTTTGAAGGATCACTTTCCTTTGCCCTTTATCGATCAGGTATTAGATACATTAGTAGGCAAAAAGTAATTTTCATTCTTGGATGGTTTTAGTGGCTATAATAAAATTCAGGTAGCACCTAAAGATCAAGATAAGACCACATTTACCTGTCCATGGGGAACTTTTGCCTATCGAGTGCTTCATTTTGGGTTATGTAATGCACCCGAAACATTCCAAAGAGCAGTACTAGGAATTTTTTCTGATCTAATCCATGATTGTGTAGAGGTTTATATGGATGATTTTACAGTTTATGGTAATTCATTTGAAGAGACATTAGAAAATTTGGAAAAAGTACTTATAATATGTAAAGAAACAAACCTTTCATTAAGCCATGAAAAATGCTTTATGATGTTTACTGAAGGTATTGTTTTGGGGCATCATATTTCAGGAGATGGGATTAAGGTTAATAGATAAAAAGTTGAAGTCATCTCCAAGTTGCCTATTCCAAATTGTCAAAGAGATGTTAGAAGTTTTCTAGGATTTACTGGATACTATAGAAGATTTATAGAAAACTTTACTAAAATAACATCTCCACTCTTCAAACTGCTTACAAAAGACTGTGAATTCAAATGGGATCATGATTGTCAATCAGCCTTTGAAACTTTGAAAACAAGAATATCTGAAGCACCTATCTTGAGAGGACCAAATTGGAAACTTCCTTTCCATATTTCTACAGATGCTTCAGATACAGCTCTAGGAGCTGTGTTGGGTCAAAAAGATTTAGTCCCTTATGCCATTTATTATACCAGTAAAAATTTGACTCCCACAGAGTTGAACTATACTGTGACTGAAAAAGAGTTTTTAGTTGTTGTTCATGCAATCAATAAGTTTAGACATTATATAACAAGCTATGAAACTTTTATTCATACTGACCATTCTGCAATTAGATATTTAATGAACAAACCTGTTACTAATGGCAGAGTGACAAGATGGCTCTTACTTTTTCAAGAATTCAATATTACTGTGTTGGATAGACCAGGAAAACAAAATATAGTAGCTGATTTCTTGTCTAGGATTCAGAATACTAAAGAAGATTCTCCTGTAGAGGATAAGTTTCCTGATGAATACTTGTTTGCAGTAACTATTAAGACCCCTTGGTATGCAGATATTGCTAACTATTTGGCTACAGGGAAACTACCTTCACATTTATTTCCAAGAGAAAAACGAAAGATTATTCAGGAGAGTTCAAAATATTCATGGATTTCTAACGAATTGTTTAAAACAGGGCCAGATCTTGTGATCAGAAGATGTGTCAGGGAAGATGAAATGCCTGATATCCTCAAGGCATGTCATGATCAACCATGCAGCGGACACTTTGCTGACAAAAGGACAGCCTATAAAATCCTCTCTTTAGGATATTATTGGCCTTCCCTCTTCAAAGATGCAAAACAATATGTAAAAAGGTGTGACAGCTGCCAAAGAGTAGGGAAACCTACCCTTTCAAATGAAATGCCATTGCAACCACGGGTACTCATCGAACCCTTTGAGAAATGGGCTTTAGATTTCATTGGACCTATTAACCCACCATCTAAGCAAAAGAAATATATATTGGTTTGTATTGATTATGTTACTAAATGGGTAGAAGCTAAAGCATTAGTGTCTGCTACTGAAAATTCAGTTGTTAATTTTCTTTATGAGGATATTTTTACTCGCTTTGGTGTTCCAAGAGAAATTGTGACAGATCAGGGAAGCCAATTTACATCCAACTTGGTGGAGAAGCTGATGGAAGAATACAAAATCAAACACAGAAGATCTACTCCTTACCATCCGCAAGCAAATGGTCAAGTGGAGTCTACAAACAAAGTTCTCGAAAGTATCATCACCAAAACTGTTCATCTACACAGAAGAGATTGGGCAGAAAGGCTTCCTGAAGCCTTGTGGGCCTACAGAACTACATGGAGAAATACAACAGGACATTCTCCCTATGAACTTGTTTATGGGAAAGAAATCCTGCTCCCCATTGAGTTCCAAGTCAAAACCTTCAAGATAGCAGTTCAGTTGGGGATGGATCTATCAGAAGCCCAAAAGCATAGAATGGAGCAGTTGAATGAGCTAGATGAGATCAGACAAGAGGCAATTCTAAGAACTGATCTAGTTCAATATCAAAGATCTAAATGGCATGACAAATATATCAAAGAGAAGAAGTTTCAAGAAGGAGATTGGGCATTGCTATTTGAATCCAAGTTTAAAGATTTTACAGGAAAATTTCAGACTCATTGGCTTGGGCCATATGAGATTGAAAAGATCTTTAGCAATGGAGCGGTAAGAATCGAGACCATTGATGAATTTCAAACTCCTCTTATTGTTAATGGCCACAGATTAAAGATCTATCATAAGCCACTCTCAAAAGAGAAATTTGTCAAAATGTTTCAAGATAATTCTGCAATAAGGCTAGTGAAGAAGAATCCTTCTTCTCCATCAGCCTAGCCTTTGTTCTTTTCAGTTTCAAAAAAAAAGAAAAAAGTATAAGCCTGAAAACCAATCACTGATTGGCAGTCTTATACAGAAAATGTAGGGTGAAAATCAGGAACACCTGACACCCTATATTTTCCAAAAAAAAAAATCTCTCTCTCTCTTATTTCACAAGTTTTATGACAACCCACTCCATTTCATTCCATTTCATTCCACTTCATTACACTCCACTTCATTTCACTTTACTCCATTTCATCAATAAAATTTTCTTTCATGACCATTTTCATTCAGACAGTTATCATCTATCCATCTCCATTCACCCAAATAATTGTTGTGTCAGTTTCTGTAGTTGACGCCAGTTTCCGCAGCTAGAAGCTGTTTCTGTAGCCACTACTCTATTTTTCAAAAATTTACAGTCAGATGTTATTTCCACAATCATGAAATCAAATGCAGGTATGAAGACATATTATGAATACATGGGGCATTCAAAGACATCAATGAGGAGCAACTGATTGAAGACTAATGAAAAATGGAAAGAATTCCAAGGTATGAGTAAAAATTTATTTCAAATGGCATTCAAGCACATTTTTACATAGTTATAAACCATAGCTCCATTATATGCAATGATTGCATTGATAACTCCGTAGCCATCCCACGATCTCTATACGATTCCCCCACAATCCTTGCATTCATTTCTAAACGGCCTCATAATCAAGCCTCTGGTCTTCATTAGTGTTCAGCTATACGTTGATACTCCACCTGTAGTTAAGAAACGTAGTTGATTTGACTACAACTTCTCTTAGCCACACAAAATCCGTAGCCGTTGCATAAACGTGCTTGCATCTACTCTGCAGCCACCCAATTTTAAATATTGCCGGATGCGTTTTACTCCCCCTACTGTTCTATTGATCTCACGGCTGCATTTCCATCGTGCTCACATAAGCTTTCACCCCATTTTATTCTCTGTTCCGCTTCATTCCGTGTACCTATTCTCTGATATCCGCTTATAGTCACTGGCCTCCTTCACAAACCCTGATCATTTTTGCCGTTTTACCTCCGTTAAAACCCTCTTCACGCAGACAAGTTTTAAAGTACAGAAGAAAGGATGGGTCAGTTGTTGAGAACAGAACCAGAGGGACCCAAATTTATGGAAGGATACCCGCAAGTCAGAGATATATTGAAAAAGGCAAAGTGGCTTCGGTTTATTCAAAAGTTTAGAGGCTACCATAAAGAGGTGACAAAATCTTTTGCAAGGTCTTTCAATGGTCTGGAGGTAGAAATTGGGGACCTCAAATTTACGGTGAATGAGGCATCCATAGCAGCTGCTACAGCACTCCCTCAAGAAGGTGAACGCTGGTTCAAGAACAAGAGCATTACTGATGAAGCCTGGAGAGTGATCCTACGTAACCCAGGTATGGATGTAACTATTTTTAAAAAGGGAATTCATGTTCATGCTTTAAAAGAAGAGTGGGTAGTCTACTGTTGGTCATTCAAAAGTTTATCACCTGTGAGGGACATTTTGGGTCAATGTACATGTATCATACCCGACTGTTGATGAATTTCTTGTTAGGTAAACATGACTCCGGGTAGAGTCAATGTTGACTAGGGTAGATAGTAGTGGTTTTGGGGCACATGGTTTTGTGCACCCATAGTTTTGGCCCATGGTATTACATGCAATGGAGCCTATAAGAGGCTGAGAATACTTCATTGTAAGGTAGGCCTGGAGGTGAGTGGTGAAGGCTCACTTGGCCAGATTGGCCAGGGTTTTTTGGCCAATGGTTAATGAAATTTCATTGGTTGGGTTTTTCCCCAGATTTGGGGTTTTCCTGGTTAAACATTGTGTTTATGTTTATGTGATTTGTTGCTGGGTTTTGTATGTGTATTATTCTCTCGGTAAATATTTTATTTCTGCAGTAAATTCCTAACAAATGGTATCAGAGCCATATTTGGCTTTAAAGGGGTGCTTTTGCAGCCAAGGGTTTTATTGGCCTGTGAATGGAGAAATCAATGCAACCTTTTGCAGATCTGGCCATATGGAGCATGGTGTTTCTAGGAAATAGGAAATATCCAATTGATTGATTCCATGGGGAATTCCATGGAGGGTTTCTCAATGGATAAAGAGAACAATGGTGCTGCCACAGCTCAGATCTGGCGACTAGCAGTGATAAGAAGTTGGTTCGAGAAATTCAGAGATGAGAGGATGTTTGCATGTGGATTAATTAATTGATGAACCATGTATCTGAAGAGAACTCCTAGAGGACTGGTGGTTATAGAGGCTGGTGACCCATGTAATCCGGTAGATGGGTTCTTTTTATATGGACATTGATTTCATATGTAGAAAGAGCAACAATGAAACAAAAAATTGTTATTATAATGGAGTTAATTTTTTACATGTAAATGGGCATACTGCTGTAAGACCTGGTATGGCATGCGTACCCCTGGGTAATCTCTGGTAAAGTTTGGGTTAGACCTAGGTGATAGGGGGGATTTCAAGTTTACAATTACCCTGGGTAAAAATTTGAGGGGGGAAGAGCTAGAGTGAGCGGTGTTGTCTCATTTAGTAGGTTTGGTTGGATTTAGTCAATAATCCCCAAGTCAAGTTTAAGGGGGGAATTGTTAGGTAAACATGACTCCGGGTAGAGTCAATGTTGACTAGGGTAGATAGTAGTGGTTTTGGGGCACATGGTTTTGTGCACCCATGGTTTTGGCCCATGGTATTACATGTAATGGAGCCTATAAGAGTCTAGGAATACTTCATTGTAAGGAAGGCCTGGAGGTGAGTGGTGAAGGCTCACTTGGTCGGATTGGCGAGGGTTTTTTGGCCAATGGTTAATGAAATTTCATTGGTTGGGTTTTTCCTTAGAATTGGGGTTTTCCTCGTTAAACATTGTGTTTATGTTTATGTGATTTGTTGCTGGGGTTTGTATGTGTATTATTCTCTCGGTAGATATTTTATTTCTGCAGTAATTCTTAACATTTCCTAGACAACCAGGCCCTCAATCTGCCATACTTTTTATTAAACAGTTTGAAGAAGATGTCTGTAACCATCCAAAAGCATCTATGGGACGTAGAACCACATTTGTATCACCATGGTCTTGTGAAAAACAGTTAAAAGAGAAAAAGGACACATGGGAACAGTTTTTAATTAGGAATTTCTTTGAAGAACCCCAAGAAACTCCTGAAGGCAGTACACCAAAAAGAAGGAGAACAAGTGATAAAACTCAAAGTACTCCTACTAACACAGTTGAAAGAACTATTAGAGAGGAAAGACTGTCTAAAAGGAAGAAGGAAAAGACTGAAGAGAGAAAAAGCATTGAGGCTGTGAATAAAACCCCTTCTTCAGAAGAAGACCATAAAATATTGTCTGAGAGACTAGTTCACCTTCAGGAACAGTCAGCTATAGCCAAAAAGAGAGGAAAAGAAAAACACAAGGAAAAAGACAGTAGTCCACAGTATGTAAGAAGAAGCAACAGGCTTAAAGGAAAGTGGAGGAAAGTACAAACAAAAGGACCCCATTTTATTGATTTGGGAGAAGGAACACCTGAAAAAACTCCAGTTGGCCATAGTCCATCTCATTCTCAGTCATACATTGAAAATAGTCCATCTCATTCTTAGCTAGATGTTGAACATAGTCCACCGCATTCTCAGTCAAATGTTGAAACTAGTCCTAAAGATGTTGACATGAGTCCTTTTCAGCCGGATTTTGAAGACAATTCTCCTCCACAGTATTTTGGGGACAGCCCAAGGAAAACAAAACCTGAGATAGATCCAAAGCAGAAAGAGGTGTACGATTACATAGAATCCTTAGAAAGGATAGCCACAGGCCCCAGCACCTCATCCACTCAACCTCACACGACACAAGAAGATCTAGTCCAATCATTGAAACAAGAAGTCTTTGAGTTGGAGGTTTTAAATAGACACATTAAAAATGAAAATGAGGCATTAAAGGAACAAAGCAAATTGGACAAGATCATTCATGACAATACCATGCTACATCTGGGACTATGGCAGAAAAATAACAGGAAATTGAAGAAGAAATGCCAGAAGATAAGTAGAGCACTGATTAATCTTAAATTTAGATGCTTAATGAAGAAGCCCAGGATGTTAGCAGCACTAAGGAAGAGGAGAAGAGGACTAGATGTACTGGCAGAGGTATCAAGGCATATGAATTGAAGAAGGATTATCAAAATTTTGGTTGCATGAGGACTTGCAACACCTTCACAGTGGGGGTATGTTGAGTCTCAAATCTGCATCTTTCTTATACATCTTTCTAGACTTTTTTCCATTTACCTGGACCTCCTAAGCTATCAATATCATTGCATATTAATCATAAAAGAGCATTTAAAATGGTTTTTAACTATGTTTTGTGTCTGCTGTTTGAATTATATTTTTTCTCATTGAGCTACGGAATCTTGTCACTTTCCACAGCTGCTGCAACTTTCCGCAGCCATTTTGTTAAAGTCTATATTGCAGGTGTCTTCAGGCAAATCGAGCCACATGGGCAAGTTGGAAATGACATGGACATGGATCGAGTCCTATTGGCTCAGTCGAATTCACCTAAGAAGGCTGTGGTCAAAGGTAGCCAAGTGGTGGTCAACCGAAGAGTCCCACGGTGACAGAATTCTGTTTTTCATCACATGAAGACTTGCGTGGCCATTTCTAAATCACGGGAGACATATCAACACCTGTAAATGGCTCCATAAGCCGAATCCAACATCCACTTTCCATAGATTTAATCTTCACGACAGCCATGATGCTAGATTTCTGGACGTGGTTGTTCACGTGTCTTCTATCAGCGCAGACTTTAGGGAATTAGTTATATCACCCTCTGTTATAAATAATGCGTTCTCATACGCATAATAGTTAGCTCTGTAATGTAATTGCGTTGCCACTGTGCTGTAACATTATTTCTCTGTTATGACCGCATTTTGAATATATAAGAAGACTCTGTTCATAAGCACAATTCGTGTTTGATAGCTGCTTCCCGAGGATTGTGCAGAGGGCCCCTGCACACGCCAAGGTTTTGTGTATTACTGTATAGTTTCATGCTTCATTTCCTTACGTTCATTGTGCCATAGTCATTCACGTGTATATATATTACATCTTTCATGGTATTTATGTTTCATCTTTGTCTATAATCTTTCATGCTTTATATTGTTGTTAACTGATCAATGTTTTTTTTCTAGATTACAATAGGCAGCCCGGGAATTTGCACATCATTTTATAATGACTAATGACATGGAATCAATCTTGTCCTTCTGCTGATTTATTTTTTTTCTCTTAGTTTTTAATTCCAGCACTGTTTTATTCATTTCAGTTTTGTACATTTTCTTTACTAGTTAGATTAGATATTAAGCTGCTCATTTCATTATCAGTTACCTTCGAAAGCCATAGCGAGACTAATGGTGAGGGATTGCAGTATGAATTTGTAGTTTGATGTTAGTTTATTTTTCTGCAAGTTAGATATTAAATTTCTCATTTCATTATCAGTTACCTCCGAAAGCCATAGCGAGACTAATGGTGAGGAATTGAAGTATGAGTGTGTAGTTTGATATTAGTTTATTTTTCTGCAAGTTAGATATTAAATTGCTCATGTCATTATCAGTTACCTTCGAAAGCCATAGAGAGACTAATTGTGAGGGATTGAAGTATGAGTGTGTAATTTGATATTAGTTTATTTTTCTGCAAATTAGATATTAGATTGCTCAAGTTGTTTATGATTACCTCCGAAAGCCATAGCCAGACTAATGGTGAGGGGTCAGAATATGAGTTGATGTAATTTGATTTTAGTTTTACTTTACTTGCAATCTTTTCTTTGAGTACAATTTCTTTTGTGTTTAGACAGCAGCAAGGGTAATGGTTTTCATGATCAATAGTTCACTGTTTGTTTAACTAGAATAGTGGCACATTTCATTTCCTTTTAGGAATTAATTTTGTCATTGTATGTTTCAAAATACTTTTGAAGTTTGAAGTTTGGGAAATCATTATAAAGCACATCATTGCCTTGAACAATCATAACCATACTTGTCTTTTAGAATTTCTATCTCATATTAGGAAACCAACCAAGATAAATAAATAAAAAAACCCAAAAACGACAAAAAGTAAGAGATAGGTTATCTTTCACATATAGTGCGCCACACTTCGTCAGCTTACGAATCCCGGATTGACAAATTAATGTAGCAATTTAGGACACACTAAATTGACCAAACAATATGTCTCATTTTCAAGTTGCGTATGGTGTCAATACTGTGTTTACTTCATCATTAGTAGTCCTAGTAATGAAATTCCTACAAGAAGCAGGGATTGAGGAAAATGAAAAAGATCACCGTATTAATCAAATGATACACCTTCAACAAAAAAGGGATAACGTATTTCAGAATACTTCAAAACTTCATGACAGGATAAAGAAGATCTATGATCAGAAAACTAAGGGAGACAACTTCAAGTTTGGAGATGTGGAACTCCATTGGGATGCTAGAAATGAAGACAAGGGTAAGCATGGAAAACTTGAGAATTTATGGAAAGGGCCATATCGGATTTCATCTTGTCGGGGACATAATGCTTATTTTCTTGAGGAGATTAATGGACAAGAGTGTTTAGGAGGACCAATTAATGGTAGGCTCCTGAAACACTATCTTTTCTGAAACAAATTTCTCGATTAGTTTTCCATTCCATTGTAAATATCAGTGACATTTTCTGCAAGTGTGAGGTAGAGAATCACTGGATTTCAGAGCCCAAAGTGAAGGCCATGGAGCTTCATTGATTTTCTTCCATTTTCAAAAGTTATGTTTTCAGTCAAGTAAGTCAGTATTGAGTCAATTTTCAGTCATTTTAGTTTTTCTTTTGCTGCCTTATTTACTGATTGTCTGCTTCTGTTTTGCAGGTGTTGTTTTAGGTGTGTCAATCTTCTGCAAAGGTTCTATTTCCATGCTTACTAGTTCTGGGGGAGATGATTTATTTTCTTCTTCAATTTCCTTTGGCACAAATGGTAATGAAATGTTTCTAGGTTTGGAGGATTTCTTAGGAGTGACAACATCAATTTCATAACCACTCATGAACAAGAAGGAAGTCCAATCTCTATCTCACCTCCTCAATTCCTCTAGCACCAACATTTTAATTAAACCATGATGAAAAAGAGAAGTTTCATTTCCCTCTGTTTTGATTTGAACCTTATATGACATTTTCCCTAGACTTATATATAAATAAAAAGGTAATTGAAGTGACCTATTACCCACAAAATGCAGACAAAGCCTGAGATGATAGGAGTAGACCATGTGAAACCTTCCTTCATAGGTGAAATTCTTATGGATGACCATCAACAGCTTTGAATATTTGTCCTTCATGAAACTCAGCATTTGTCAGATCAATTTCACTGTGTTCTTGTTTGATGAACTCTTTGCAATCCTGCATTGTGAATTTTATGCCTTTAAACCACTATTCCCCTCCTCTAGGGATTCCTGTTGCTGATGAGATGCTATCTAGTATCACTGTAAGGTTCAAAATTCCAACCTTTGAAGCTGTATCTGTGAAGCTGGTGGAAAAATCCTTGGAAACATGTAGATGAAAGCCCTACAACCTCTCATAGAATTGCAAGCAATCATTTCTTTTGAAAACCTCCATGGCAGTTGGGTCTTCAATTAGTAAATTCATGTCCATGGGCTCATGCCTGAGGCAATGACCACCTTTGTTTGTTTTCTTTCTTGCATCCATGGGTGCTTTATAATCTTCACAACCCCGCTTTCTTGATGACACCTGTAAAGTTCAAATCTTCCAACAACCTTCTTGGCTTGATGAAGTAGCTCTCCAAGGATTGACTCACATGCAAAGATAAAGTGCAATATGACAAAATGCTAATTTGGTTAAGGTTTTATGGTTTAAATGACAACTCATGCTTAAATCATGACACATACATGCCCAAAAAGGTAATGATGACATCAAAAATGACTATGCACCTTTGAATTTATCATAACAGACTTGAATGAACTCCACCCTAACTCCTCCAATCATAGAATGAAACTTCATAGCGAATTTGACAAGACAGGTTAGAAAACCGATTTTCGTAGCGAAGTTAGTTTAGCCTCTGACCGATTCACTACGAAACTATTAGGCAGTTCGTAGCAAAAAATGTTGTTTTCCTGTGTAAAACGCTATGAAAATTTGAAAAACTGACAAATGCACCCTTTTTTATTTTAAATTAACCGAGAATGAAAATTGACACCATATGAGGACTGATTTGACATGAAATGACATAGATGGAGGTGATAATGAAACTTAGGAAAGGCTAAAAATGTAAAAAACAAAAAATTCCTATACCACATTGAAATGGCTAAGGAGACCTTATCGTTTTGATGAGTGAACTATATGACCATATCAAGAAATGTTTCACAATTTTATGAGTGATAACAACTTGAATGCACTTAGTTCACAAAATAGGCAGATGTCATTAAGGAGCAGAGATGTGCTGGTTAATACCATTCAGAAGAGAGCATCTAAGAAGAAAGACACTCAAACAAGGTAGAATCCTCTAAGAAATCAGACTAAGGGAAAAGAGCCTGTGATAAAAAATCAAAACAAGGTAAATCAACCATCCACAAGTTCAACAAATAATGAAAAGGACAATGAGAAGAAATAAATTCCACCAAAAAACCATGCTGGACAACGAGACATTTTCATTAAAGAGGTAGACAAAACCACTCCCTTCAGTCTAGAAACAAAAATTTCAAAGTTAAAAGTGTTTATTCCTTTAACTGAGCTTGTTAAAAAAAACTAGTATAAGTACCATGTTGCCAAGATGCTTAAAGTATATCCTTTTTCTGACATGGTAAATGTCTAAGATAATCAACCTGAACTCATTTTTGGTCCTACTATTGACGGTCAATTAGAAGACATCGAGGTTCCTACTTTTCTTTACATAATTCCATGTTAGACTCCGGAGCCTCCCACAATATAATGCCAAAAGCCATAATGGAGAAGTTGGGCCTTGAAATCACTCATCCCTACCATGAGTTATACTCCTTCGATTAAGGTAGAGTCTATTGTATTGGCCTGATTAAATATTTGGTAGTCTCCCTAGAGTAGATTCCGGCAAAGAATCTTCTAATGGATGTGGTGGTAGCTGACACACTGCCACGATTTGGCATTCTATTGTCAAGATCCTGGGGGAAAAATTATGAGGCACATTGCAATTAGACTTTTCTGATGCAACTATCCCTATTTTTGAGCAATTGAGAAAATTGTACCGTGAAATAAGATGAAATATATGATCACGAGCAAAGAAAATCCTAACAATCATCCGATAAACGTTGTACATGCAGATTTAGACTCATTCACTTTTTTTAATGATAGCGACTTAAATGAAGTAGATAGTGAGCTAGTAGATGTAGAAGATTTTCTAGAGATCCATAATTGTATTAGAGAAGTTATAGAAAAATAAAAGGTGAATCTGCCTAGCTCATCAGAACAATAATCAGAGGAAGCATTGAAAAATTCAGAACAACCATTGGATAAAGTGAAAGAAATTCTAGAAAATCATGAAGAGATAGTTCAAAAAATTGAGCCAAAACAGAAATTAGAGTTTCAACATTTGGAGGATGAGAATGGTCTATGGTCCATGGACTTTGATGGTTTCCCGGGGAAAGATGGGGCACGCATTGGAATCTAGGTCTGTAGCCCTTTTCATAAGCAGAATAAGGTCCCTACAAATGTTAGATTGTGCTCTTATAAGTTAGCTTTTGATTGCAATAACAACGAAGCCGAGTATGAAGCACTAATTACTGGCCTAAAGATCTTGAAGAAACTGGGTGCAAGAAGTATTGTTGTGTATGGTGATTCAGAACTTGTGATCAAGCAAGGTAAAGGTGAATTTCAAGCTAACCATACTCGAATGAGACAATATAGGAATGTTGTACTTGATATTTTGAAAATATTTCAGGAGTGTATTCTTATAGTTGTGCCAAGGAATCAAAATCTCATGGCAGATTCATTGGCTAAAGCTGCAAGCAATTTCAAAATCCCCATCTTTTCAAACAAAAAATTTGAGATTCATGTGAAGCACTGACCCTCCATTTCTGATAACTTGCGGTATTGGCAAGTTTTCTAGGATGATAAGCAGATAAATAATTTTCTCCAAGGTGAAGAAGAATTTGAGAATTGTTCTATAGATAAAATTTCTAATAAAGATGACTAGGATATAGAAGAAACTTGGATGGATGTACTATAGCTGAAAGAAAAAAATATTCCAAAAGGTATCATACCTTTGGAAGAATTATCTGACCAAGATGACGTAGCAAGGAAGCCTACATTGATGCCTACGTAAAAGGGTGTTGAGGATGTAAATATTGGGAAAATCGGCAAACCAAAGATGGTTAAACTATCCAAGTCCTTATCTCTCGAGGTAAAGGATGAATATGTTAAATTACTTTTTGAATTTTCTAATGTTTTCACATGGGAATATGTAGATCTAAAGGTGTATGACAAGAACATCATTCATCACACTATTTCGATAAAGTCCGATCAAAAGCCTTTTCGTTGAGAAGGATAAATCCTAGGTTTCTACCATCAATTGAAAAAGAGGTAAAAAGACTTTTCAAGTCTGGTATTATTGTTCCAATCAGATTCTCTGATTGGATTTCAAATTTCCTCCCAGTGAGAAAGAATACTAGAGGAATCTAGCTCTGCAAAGATTTCAGAAACTTGAACAAAGTGTCCCTCAAGGAAAACTATCCACTTCCGAAGATGGACCATATACTTGAAAGAGTAGTCGGTTCTTCCTGGATGTCACTATTTCAGGGTACAACAAAATTTTGGTGCACTAGGATGATCACGATAAGAAAAAATTTACTACACCTTGGGGAACGTTCAAATATGCAAAAATTCCATTTGGTTTGAAAATGCAGGGACCACATTCCATCAGGCCATGGACATAGCATTCACCAATGAAAAAGATGTTTTCTTGGTTACTTATTTAGATGAATTGACAATGTTTTCACATTATGATGATGAACATTTGCACCATTTAAGAATTGTTTTTGAGAGATGCAGGAAGTTTGGAATATCTCTCAACCCAAAGAAAAGCCTTTTTTCCATGGAGGAGGGAAAACTCCTTGGTCACATCATCTCCAAGGATGGGATTCGGATTGACCCTTCCTGTGTTCAAGAATTCAACAAATTTATTTCCCTTGCAACAAAAATTAAGTACAAGAATTCAATGGTAAGATGAATTTATTATGTATATTCATTCCTAATTTAGTGGAGTACCTTAGATAATTGAAAAATATGTTGAAGAAAGATAGTGATGTGAAATGGTTTGAAGATGCCCGAAAATCCTTCCATTCAGTTAAGTTTTCCTTGAAAACTACCCTAGTTTTGATAACTCCTGATTATACTAGTGATTTCATAATATTCTCATTTGCTTCTGAGAACACTATGGCAGTAGTCTCGATGCAAAAAAGGGATAAAATACAGCTACCAATTGCATTTTTGAGCTGCAATATCAGAGTTGCAGCCCTTGACTACAACATCATAGAGAAACATGCTCTCAATTTTGTTAAAGAACTAAAATATTTCAAAGTTCACATACTACATTCACATACTATTTCCTATGTACCTAATGCAGTTGTGAAAGAAGTTCTCATGCATACAGACCCAGATGGTAGGAGAGGAAGATGGATACTAGCTTTACTGGAATATGACCTTGAGATCAAGCCCACTGAGCTGATCAAAGGTCAGGGATTAGCCAAGCTTATGGCTGAGTCAAATCTTCATGCTCTTGAAATCAACTTGATTTCAGCTTTGTTTGAAAATGAAGAAGAAGTGAATCTCATTCAGGTATCCGATATCTTTTTTTCATCTCCATGATATTCTGATATTGTTTATGTTTTTCAACACCTAAACCCTCCTATAGGCATGAATAAGAGTAAGGGAAGATATTTGAAACTCAAAGCTTCAAAGTATTTCATACTGGACTGTTACAAGTCAAATGACCTCCTCATCAGCTCATAGGAGAAGATAAATATGGAAGGAAGAAAGAGACCTAAACTAAACCTACTTATGCTAAGGTAATGCACCCCTATAACAGCCAGAGTGCGTGATAATGCTCCTGATCCATGAAAAGGTCACGTTAGTGGCTAGGGAAACGCTCTATTTAGCCTACAGGGTAGCGTTACCCATGTTTTGAGTTTGAAACAATAAAAACCCATGGAGAATGATTAGAAAATCCAGCTTTTTCTCATAGAGAGTCAGTGCAAAATGGAAACTGCAAGGCACTAACCTCTTATTAGGTCTTGCCAAAAACAACTAGACTCTCAAGAAAGGAAAAAGCACGGAAAGTTGGGGAAACATCTTGGTTTTTTTTATTTAGAACTGGTGGAAGGAGAAAGACAAGGTTTGCCCTCTCCATCTCCTATAAAATGAAGCTATGGGCTCTTGGTCCAAGGTGGAAGGTTTTTTGAATACATGTGAAGCAGAGCATTTATTGTTGTAGTGTGAAGGTCAAAGGTCAAAGAGGTTCATTGAGAACTTGTTGATTAAGACATCACCAAATTCATGGAAAGAGAGAGAGATATTGGAAGAATGAGGAGGGCTTGGTACAACTGACGGTTGTAATCCTCCTTTTTATAAATCAATAGAAATGTATCTATTTTGTCCATTCAATGCATCAATATTGTTATTATTTCTCAACTACTTACATAGCATGAGATGAATGGCTTAGATGTGCATTGCTTAATGTTTATATTATGTTAACTTAATTGATAGGAAGTATATTGTGGTAGAGATTACACGGGTGCTTTTATTGATCACAGGGTCAGGATTTGGAGCTAGTGAAGGAGGATCCTTGCTTCGCTGCTTGGTGCCCTCTAAAGACTTCGGGATCTAAAAAGAGGTAATATTCCATCTCATTTTATCAAGTTTTTTAAGTTGAAATGAACATATATGCATCTTCTTTGTGAACCATACAACTAATCTTACTGTCTTCCTCGGGCACTGAAAAGCCCTGAGAGGGATATTCGATAACCAACAACCCAAGCATTTTTCCCTATAGTAGAATTGGCAACTCCACTGGAGATATAACCCCAAGTTTCTAGAATATTTCTTTCATTCCTCATTCTTTCCTCTGTTCACATATCCTTCTGACCAACTTTTATGCCTAGTATACATTTCAAAAGCTCATAAAGTTCAGTTCAGACCCTGTTTGGCCACCTGAAAATTTTTACCCTGGCTAACGCTGCCTTTACTAGTGTTCTAGAGTGTTATAACACGGTCTCTGCTTGATTACAGTGCGTTAGTCCCTACATTAACGCGATCTTTGCTTAAAACCAGTGCATTACTCAGCCAAAATTTGCTGTTCATCCCTGTTGTGTCCCCTTTTTGGTTTTAGAGTTTTTTACCCATAAGAACCAATCCTTTACTGAATCCTTGTGCTTGTCTACCAGCTAGCATTGTTGTTTGTTTTTTCTTATTTGAAAGTTAGTGTCGAATACATTTGCTTTTTAGAGATTTTTTTTTTTTTTAAAAGTTTTTCTGCATCTAACTGGGTTAATTCTGAAAATTTTGGTTAAAAGACTGTTAAGGTGAGATAAATAGATGTCTGAATCTTTAAGGTTGAAATTTATATTTGAATGTTGGTGCATGGATTTTGAAAGGAAACCTCTCCTTGTAGAAATACTCTTCATCGAATTGAATATTTAGAGCATATTTTTGCATGGTTTTTTGAGTTAGAGTCTCATCACATTTCATACGTCCACTCCCCCTCCGCAAGACTAATAATCAAGTACAATAAGAATCAAGTGATAATAAAATTAATCATAAATAACGTTTTCTGAGCTCACACAACAATAGTTTAGGCTAGGATCTTGGGTTAGGAAAAGTGAGAAAATCACCCAAGATCTCCAAACTTGAAACTAGAGTCATTAATGAGCGAAATCCTACTGCACTCATATTATCAGGACCACTTCATTTCTGGAGCTAAGCACGAGACAACACTCGGGTGCATGCGAAGGTAGTCTGCCTTCAAGTGCATTCATTAGGAATTCTATATATTAGGGTTCCCTTCGGGGATGTCGAAACTAGATCTGGGATCTAGGTGTTCTACCCATATAGCGTGCTGTCTAAGACCGTGACCCCACTGATGATGTCTATGATTTGAGGTATCCTTAGTGGCCATAATTTTTAGGGACTTACACAAGGTGACTAGGACAGGCTGTCCTAGTACCTGAAATAGACTGACCTACTCCTTCTTTGGTTTTTAGGAGGTACTTGTCTTCATGAGAGTACTTACACCTATCGTCTGAGGTTCGAGTGAAGCTCTAGAGTAACCGTAAATTTACTTTAGACCAACCCTCTCTATATGCTATTGGATATTGGGTTACATCTCCAACAAACGGTAGTACTCAGATAGGGCACCCTATTCTGGCTGCTTGCTAATTGATTTTAGGGAGTCATTTTTTCTTTTTTCTTTTTTAGGTGTGTGGTTACTGTCACTGAGACTTTATAATACATCAAAATTTATTAAAATTTGTTAAAAATAAGCAGGTCACCGTGGCGTCTTCCGAACCACGCCATCTGTCCCGATGACAGGAAGGTCTACCTCCTTTGACTCCAGAGGAAGAATTGAACCTTGGTGAACCCGTGCCTTCTGCAAAAGAGCAGTCTCCATTGACAAATCCTGATTTTCACATAGCCCCATATCATACGGAATTTCCAGAGGACCCTTTTACAGAAGGCATTGTACCTCATTACAATCCTCCACTCACTGATCCATCTGTAACTATGATAGTTTAGATTCCATCACACCAAGATATTTCCTCGGCTGCACAAACGTCCATTTCACAACCGACATCCACAAAGCCGGTACCAATGGCAACCATCCCAGGTTTTCCACCATCCTCCTCGCCAGTTGTCAGTTCTATGCCATTACTTGGTAACCCCTGTAGTCAACTTATGCGTAGTCCCAACCCTACGGTCATCACAAATTTGAGTAACTCGCCGAGTCCTTCGGGATCTACTCCAACCATGACCACGTCGGGACCTACGGTTTCCCCTCCCATAAGTGGGACTACTTCGGTTCCTTTTAGCAACCCTTTTGGTTGGAATCCTTTGTTGAGTTAAAACCCCTTGGCCTCCATACCAGGGGGCAATGTCACCAACATGCAGAAGATGGGAATTTTTTCACTACCCCTGCAATCATTAGGAAAAACCAGACAACCTATTGTTAACACTATTCCCTTAAGTGGTATAAATATCAGTGTAGGGTCTATGCCGTTGCTGAATTATGAAAGTAGTAGCATGCCTCCAGCTAGCTCTATTGCATCCATATGGGCCAACCCACCCCAACCTCCATCTGGACAAGGGGGGCACTTTTATCTTGGGGGCAACCAACCGTTCGCCCCACAATACAATATACCCTACGGAAAACAACCGTATATCCTTGCACCTCCACCCATAGGAAATTTTTATCAACAAAGTCCTACTTGTCCTACTGGTAACACGTTGATGGGCGTACCCTATGGTCCAAATAGTCAGCCGATGCTTCCTTGGCTAGATCAGGGGGAAAACACACAATTTCCATTTTTAGCAGCTCTAGACATCCCCGACATCTATGAACTGATTAATGATCCCATCAATCACAACCTGCTCTGGCCTCTAGTTCCACACAAGATTCCGTCTGACATCCTGAAATTCAACGGGAAACAAGGGGAGGATCCAGCTTCACACATCACGACCTTTCATCTATGGTCTGTATCTAATTCCATGGTGGATGATAGTATCCGGCTTCGGCTGTTCCCCCGCACTCTCACTGGAAATGCTGCCATGTGGTATATTGAATTACCACGCGCCGCCATCAACACTTTTGGCACCTTAGCTACGGAATTTCTAAAAAAATTTCAATTACCTATTAGATATGAAACTAGTACAAAACTCTTAACCTCGTTGCACCAAGACACCACCACCCACATCTCCGATCACATTCATGAATGGAGGCGTAGGAAGATATTGGTCAAAGCGCCAATCCTGGATCATCTCCTAGCTAATTGGTTTTGTAAATATCTCTTAGAAACCCTAGCTAAAGACATTGGCCTATCCGGTACGGTCACAGAAG
This sequence comes from Pinus albicaulis, assembly GCA_034641835.2. Classification (NCBI taxonomy): domain Eukaryota; kingdom Viridiplantae; phylum Streptophyta; class Pinopsida; order Pinales; family Pinaceae; genus Pinus; species Pinus albicaulis. The sequence continues at coordinate 1,333,695,213 of CM076582.1, read as the reverse complement.
ATCAATCCATTCGTCATGCCCAACATTTAGATTTAATATATTCGAAATCTGGAACACTATATGATTTACTCCCCCATGCCCCTGGTAATCCAAATTCTCCCGCTACTCAAAAACCCGAAGTCCACGCCGATGGTCTCGTCGGAAAAATCTCTGGCGTAGCCACAAAACAGTCTCGGGGGTAAACCTTCCAGCCATCTTTAGCTACCACTGCCCCTAACCAATCGACTCCTCTTCCTACCGCTGAGGTTAATTCTGTGCAAACATCACAAAAACCCAATGGAAAGAATAAGAAGAACAAGAAAAAGACATCTTCTTCGGAAGAGCAGCCAGATCATCAGAATAATCCCAATCAGAAAAACACTGCTAAAAATGACAAAGGGAAGGAAAAACCCATGAAATTTCCTTGCAAAATCTGTGCAGAGGACCACTTGACATACAAATGCCCTCAACTGCATGAATGCACAGATTTTATCGCAAACAAGGACTCTGGGAGGACACCTACCATCCTACATAATCTCTTCCCTAATCCATAGCAGAAACAACAACACATGGTTGCAAACCTGCCACAACCCTCAAAAAGGGGCAATGGTGGTTCACATCCTTCCAGTGAAGGACCATCCGCCATCTATGGCATAGAAAGTGTTGAACTCTAGACACAAGCCAAACTTTATGGAAATCCTGTCATAGATACTCAGGAGCCTAGTACCAGTTCAAATCCACCACTGCCCAACGATTTGCATATCAAACGGCCTACTGCTGACCTCGTGATTCGTCTCCCCAAAGGGACACTTCGATGCACAACTCATAACACCTCTGCACGTGCTGCCCAAAACTACAACATTGTAGAAGATTTGGTGCAGGCACCATCAACCATGTATGCTCTCGAAGTATTTCAAACTTGTCCAGCACAAAGGAAAGCCTTGCTTTCAACCATTTGTGGTATTGACCCCCAGGATTCTACACTAGCCATTTTTGACATGGAGAAATCTAAACTTCCCCTCTCACACCAACTTGCATTCTAGATAAAAGTTGTGTCGAAAGGGAGACCAATCCATCGTACTGTCATTGACGAAGGTGATTCGACCTGCATTATGTCAACTACTTGCTGGCTCACTTTGGGTTCTCCCACTTTGTCTCCACTGTCGAATTCCCTCAAAGCTTTCAATGGCCACACTTCCCTCCCAAAAGGCTACATTGCTAGCTTTCCCATTACACTTAGTGGAAAAATGATAATGGTGGACGTTGAAGTCGTAGATCGTCATCTCGACTATAATCTATTGCTGGGTCGCAGTTGGTCATATGCCATGACTGCCATTGTTTCTTCTATTTTCCAACTCATCCTCTTTTCGTTGGATGGGAAAATAGTCATAGTGGATCAGTTATCCTTTTTCACCCCTGATTATGCCACATTACGAAGTAGCACTGTACCCCTAATAGGAGGCGTTCCTGACTCATACTTCAGTATTGGTACCGGTCTTCTGAAGGCATATTCCCTAATGGGTTGTTTTTCTCTCCCACTACCTAAGGTTCAAAATACAGTTGCAATGATATCCACCACATTGGATGGCTCTATCGACCCATGGATCCTACCGACACTGTTAGACATTGATTCCTATGGAGATTAGTTGCTGCTCTCACTAGCCGAGTTGGTTTACCAAAACATCCAAATTACATTTGAACCCTCCATGGCTATGGTTTCGACCAATGGTACGAACTCCCCACCCATCATAGTTCCTTCTAAAGATCTCCTCGATGAAATCCTACCTACAGATGAAGTTATTTGAGAGATTATGTCTCTATAAGAACGAACTTGGGGAGAATTCCACCATCGTGCTTTGATGTTTGATTTGTACGCGATAACTACTCAAATCCCATCCTTTGGCCCACCTGAGATAGTCCCTTCCATTTACACGCTGTTCAAACCATCGATTCGGAAGGGAACATGGGAAATCTTTCTAAGACAATGCCCATAGATATCTTGGTCAAAACGGGTATCGTGGAAAACATTCAGATTGGAGTAGATTGCAATCCTGAGGAAATTGCACACTTCACGTCCCTCTTTAAGGAATTCCGTGAGGTGTTTTCTTGGTCTTACAAGAAAATTCCCAACATAGATCCTTCTATTGACGAGAAAGAGATCAAGAAATTCCGAGCATTCTATTTTATGGTATTTTTCTTGCTCGTTAATCCAAAAAACCTCAAGTCCTCTTCTTTGGGCTTGTTAAACTTACACGAAGAAGCTTCAAGCATTCTTTTTATGGTATTTTCTTGCTTGTTAATCCAAAAAAACCTCGATTTCTCTTCTTCGGAGTCGTTAAACTTACACGAAGTCGATTTCGAGCATTATTTTTATGGTATTTTTCTTGCTCGTTAATCCGAAAAACCTGGAGTTCTCTTCTTCAGTCTCGTTAAAACTGACATGAAGAAGCACTGAGCTTTGTTTTTATGGACTTTTTCTAGCTCATAAAACTAAAAAAACCCTGAGTTGCCTTTTTTGGGTTCGTTAAAATACCACGACAGAGAATCAGGAGCCATTCTTTTCCTATTTTTCAAAGCTCTTTAAACAGAAAAAGTGACCGAGTTTTTCTCCGCGTGACTCGTAAAAATTTCACGGAGAGCACCGAGTTTTTCTCTATTGGACTCGTTAAAATTTCACAAAGAATATTGAGTTTACTTCGTCTCCTCGTACTCATAAAAAAATGAGGTAGACATCCATTGAACATAGATTTCTCACTTTTCCAGCTTCGATGGACTAACTCACGGAAAATGAACTATTTCGGGCTTACTATTCTCCCTTTGACGTGCCCGGTTATTAAGACATGACAAAGGCACCCCCCCGGAGTTGTCTTTTACGACATTTTTCAGATTCTCTAAATATGAAAAACTCACTGAGTTTACTCGTCTGGACTCGTTAAACCTAATAAGATGGGGAAAATTTTGGACAAAACGTATACTACCTCTGTTACGTTTAAGAAAGGTTGATTTGGCAGCAAAAATATTGAACATGGCACTTCCAAGAAAAATCTTTCGCAGTTAGCCAAACCCTACCATCTATGAATTTAGCCTTCATCTCCCAATGTTCCTACACCGGTAAAATCCTAAAATACTCTTTGGTGTTCATTAAGCCTCAGCTTCGTAGTACCCTGTTAGAGTGCCTTCTATTGTTCAAGCAGATCTTGCTATCTACAGCTCCTCATATCAACCAAACGGATCATTATACCAGAAATTATTGTTGTCAGTTATCCCCATTTTCTCTTCATTATTTCCATGAAGAACAAAATCATCTTTTTCCCATTTCATGTTGACTGATGTAGGATGCCTAAGTGCCTACCTTTTAACAGATCTCTTCCTATAGACTTCAACATCTTATCTAGGAAGTTGATCCAGAAGCTCATCAGTACCCAGATACTTGCAGACATTAGTGGCAGGTGATCTTGTGTTTGATTGGGGGTCTTCATCATTGGCTCCCGATCGAATGATTCTACGATTGTTTGAATTCAACTCCTTTTATTCACACTCGCTAGATTGAACTATGCATCTTAGGTACCATCATCATTATCGATGGCCACCTTAGTGTCTGTTAACTATTTTCATTATTAACTGGTAATCAGACAATTTCTCACATGTTCGATGAAAGCTCCTTCATTCACATGTCGAGAAATATGTAGTTTAAGTGAAGCAACGACCAAGACCTTGAGGCAAAGGCTACACCATCTCAGCTGTGTTTCCTTCCCAAATTTTCGATATTGTTTATGGAGACAACTTTTTCAGCTTGATCCTGTTATGACAGACACTTCCACGTTATGCTTATCAATGGACATATTGTTCATATCTCTGTACTAGAGAAATCATGTTTATTAGCTACTGAGCATGGGAATGCCCGACTCAAGACAGATACCATATTTTATGACATATGTTGTTGTTTCAGGTTTTCTTGAGTCCTCCAATCTCTTTAGCTCTACTACACATATTATAAAGTATTTCGGCCATCGTCTTCGTCTCTAACCTCACAATTTAGGGGGCATCTGTTATAGGTCAAATGACCTCCTCATCAGCTCAGAGGAGAAGATAAATATGGAAGGAAGAAAGAGACCTAAACTAAACCTACTTCTGCCAAGGTAACATGCACCTGTAACAACTAGAGTGCGTTATAACGCCCCTGATCCATGAAAAGGTCGTGTTAGTGGCTAGGGAAGCTCTCTGTTTAGCCTAGGGGGAAGCGTTACCCGTGTTTTGAGTTTGAAACAAGAAAAACCCGCGGAGAATGTTTAGAAACTCCAAATTTTTCTCATACAGAGTCGGCGCAAAATGGAAACTGTAAGGCACTAACCTCTTATTAGGTCTTTCCAAAAACAACTAGATTTTCAAGAAAGGCGAAAGCTTGGAAATTTGGGGAAACATCTTGGTTTTTTCTATTTAGAATTTATGGAAGGAGAAAGGCAAGGTTTTCCCTATCCATCTCCTATAAAATGGAGCTGTGGGCTCTTGGTCCAAGGTCAAAGGTTTTTTGAATACATGTGAAGCAAAGTGTTTATTGTTGTAGTGCGAAGGTCAAAGGTCAAAGAGGTTCATTGAGAAATTTTTGATTAAGACATCACCACATTTAGATAAAGAAAGAGATAGAGGTTTGAAGACTGAGGAGGGCTTGGTACAACCGATGATTGTAATCCTCCTTTTTATAGTTCAATAGAACTGTTTCTGTTTTGTCCATTCAATGCGTCAATATTGTTATTGTTTCTCAATTACTTACATAGCATGAGATGAATGGATTAGATGTGAATTTCTTAATGTTTATCATATGTTAATTTAATTGATAGGAATTATATTGTGGTAGAGATTACGCGGGTTCTTTGATTGATCACAGGGTCAAGATTTGGAGCTAGTAAAGGAGGATCCCTGCTTCGCTACTTGATGCTCTCGAAATACTTCGGGATCTAAAAAGAGGTAATCATCCATCTCATTTTATCAAGTTGTTTAAGTTGACATGAATATATATGCATCTTCTTTGTGAACTATACAACTAATCTTATTGTCTGCCTCAGGAATCAGAAAGCCCTGAGAGGGATATTCGATAACCAACAACCCAAGCATTTTATCCTATAGCATGGACAATGCACTTTACTGGAAGGATTCCAGAGGTGTGTGGTTGAACTATTTGGGTGAAGAAGCATCTAAGGAAGTGATGAATGAATTCCACAAAGGATATTGTGGGGGCCACCTATATTGGAAGACCACGACCAATAAAATATTGAGAGTGGGATATTATTGGCCGACACTTTTGGTAGATGTTTACAAATAAGTAATGAGCTGCCATGAATGTCAAGTTTTTCACGGTAAGAGAAATATTCTCCTGTTACCTCTTCAACGTATTTCAATACATGCTCCATTTTAGCAGTAGGGCCTAGATTTCATATGTGAGATTCACCTAGCATCATCCGCACAACACAAGTGGATATTGACAGACACAGATTAATTTAAAAGGTGGATTGAAGCAATCCCGACTAGGAAAGCAACAAATTTTGTCATCATTCAATTTTTAGAAACTAATATTTTGTCCCGTTTTGGTTATCCTATGAATATTGTCACAGATAACGCGACATCATTTAAGTCTAAGAAGATGACTAAGTTTTGTGATAGATATAACATTAAGTTGGGACACTCTACAACCTACTACGTGCAAGGTAATGGATTGGCAGTGTCCTCTAATAAATATTTGATTAGTATCATTAAGAAAATGTTAGAGGCGAATAAAAATAATTGGCATGAGAAGTTGATCAATGCATTGTGGGCATATCGGGTGAGTAATAAGAATTCTATTGGTATGTCTCATTTTCAAGTTGCGTATGGTGTCAATACTGTGTTTAATTCATCATTAGTAGTCCCAGTAATGAAATTCCTACAAAAAGCAGGGATTGAGGAAAATGAAAAACATCACCGTATTAATAAAATGATACACCTTCAACAAAAAAGGGATGAAGTATTTCAGAATACTTCAAAACTTCATGACAGGATAAAGAAGATCTATGATTAGAAAACTAAGGGAGACAACTTCAAGTTTGGAGATGTGGTACTCCACTGGGATGCTAGAAATGAAGACAAGGGTAAGCATGGAAAACTTGAGAATTTATGGAAAGGGCCATATCAGATTTCATCTTGTCGGGGACATAATGCTTATTTTCTTGAGGAGATTAATGGACAAGAGTGTTTAGGAGGACCAATTAATGGTAGGCTCCTGAAACACTATATTTTCTGAAACAAATTTCTCGATTAGTTTTCCATTCCATTGTAAATATCAGTTACATTTTCTGCAAGTGTGAGGTAGAGAATCACTGGAGTTCAGAGCCCAAAGTGAAGGCCATGGAGCTTCACTGATATTCTTCCATTTTCAAAAGTTATGTTTTCAGTCAAGTAAGTCAGTATTGAGTCAATTTTCAGTCATTTGAGTTTTTCTTTTGGTAGTCTATTTTACTGAGTTATTAGTTTTCAGTCATGTTATTTTTTGAGTTTTGACTGCATTGGCCCAATGAATAAGGCACTGATTTCAAAATCCATGTTATGTGGTTCTTAACACCTCTTTCAGAGCTATAATCCCTAAAAAGGCCAATGTTAGTGTTAGTATTTGCATACTGCCATCAGTGATAAAAAATACTCTTCTCATATCATTTTAGGAGTTCCAATCATAATTTTTTTTATCATTCCATTAGGTCATGGAAAAAATTTACTCACTATTGCTAGCCCTAGTTAAAAAATTCACTCTTCCTAAAAAATTCATACTTGCTGGCCACCTTCATGCCTTGCTGAGCATACTTTAGTCATAAAATTCCATTTCATCATGTCATTATGTTAGTCAGGTCACCGTGAAGTCTGGTCATTCAAGGTCTTCATTAGGTCTCTAGGTTTCTTTTTTTGAAGGTCCAAATAAAAAACCATTTCATTGTATAATGTCAAAAAAAGTATGAGAGTGATCCAAAAAATATAACTTTACCATCTAAAGAGGGTTTTAAAGCATGTAAATATGGTTTCCAAAGTTGTAATTTTGATTTCAAGTGTGAGTTTCATTCCAAATGTAATTTTATTCCAAAAAATAGAGATGTAATTTTATGTCCATTATATGTAATAAGTACTCAATTTCCAAAAGATGCCAACTTAGTTACATATGCCAAACACATCAGACTTCAAAATATGAAGAGTTCGTACTCTAGCATGATCAATCTTCAAAGCAAACAAGAAAGAGTTAAAGGGTATTTTGCAAGGTTTTAAAAGTGAAATTGAATATTGCAAAAGTGGGTTTTAAAATCATCAAAATCAAATCCCACAAAGTATTTAAACCCAAAATACATAAAATAAAATCTCATTTTCTCTCTCCATCATCAAGTAACCTTAGCAAAAGCAAAAAAAAATCCAAGAAAGAAGGTGAAATTTTCAAAACAGAGGCAGTGCTACGCTCCTAGTAGGAGGGTGCCCCTGTGTATTACGCTATGCCCCTACGTTGTATGATGCGCCCCTACATAGTACACTGTGCACCTATGTTGTGCCTTGCACTTTTGCCCGAAAACGCTCAGGGAGATCTAAAACACTTACCATTTCTCTCAAACTTCAGAAACGGTGCTATACAACCTCCAATAATCAAGTAAGCCACATTTTCACCATCCCTCTGCTTCTCAAGTCAATTTTTTGGTGTTTGAAGTTGTTTACAATTTTTGGTGTCTATTTTGAGCTTGAAACCCTAGTATCATCCCATAAATCCCAATTACACTTCCTAACACTCCCTAAGACTTCCTTTTCCTTCTCATATCATTATTATACCCTATCCCTTCCCCCTAAATTGCTATCTCCATTTCCCTAAGCTCTTTATTCCAAATACCCTAAGACCTAGGCTACTCATTTGCCTAGGCTCCCAAAAACCCTAATATGTAATAAAATTCCCTATCCTAAGTTCCTTATCATTACTACTCCCTATCACCTCCCTCATTTTATAAACCCTTTCCCCCATCTCCATAAATTTCCCCATCCCATTCCCACTTCCCAAAACTCATTTTACATTATCATTCCATCTCCCTAGGGTTTTCATACTAAGACACCTATGGAAGAAGAACAGAACAAAAGCTACAGTGAGGGAGAAGAAAGAAAGGAGAGGAGGCCAAACAAAGGAGGGAGAATTCTTAGACTTGAACCAAAAAATACCAGGGAACTCATGGCATCTCCCATGACTGTGACATGTTTTAACCATGTAGGATGTTTTTAATTATGTAAGAAAATAAAAAGGGTCCAACATCATCCTATGTTGAGTAGACTATTCATCTCCAATATCCATGAATACCAGGTAACCCTTGTTGGTGTCACTTTCACTATGTCCACTGCCATCATATCAGCTGCCACTGGAATCCCAAATGTTGGGGAAAAATGGTTCAAGCAAAAAGACTTGGAGGAGCATTAATTTGAGCCATACATCAAACCTAGGTACAAGAATGAAAGAAAGGGGAAGTTTCCTTTCTCTTACCTCTTGGAGAGATATGCTCCCATGATGAAAATCATCATGAAATATTTTTCTTGTGAAGGTAGGTTCTCTAGACTTTACACCTATCATATCTAACTACTCATGCACTTCACAAGGGTAAAAATTCTGAACATACCTTATTAACTCTTCTGGAGCATTGACAAGATGGCATATATTGTCCAAAAGAGAAAATATGAGCACCAAATAAACAACATTTTTCACCATTCCCTCATCAAAATCATAGTCCTCCATCACCTCAAACAATTGAAAATTTCATGGATTACTTTCATAGCTAATGACATATTCACTGCTCCACCTATTCAACATGCCCAATATGTGCCTTAATCATATCATCCTTCCACATCCATTCCTCCATCTCAGCCCACAGTTCATGCATCATCATCAGATCACTCTCCTTTACCCATTTCACCACCACCATCTCCATTTCACATTGAGACTGGGTCACCTAGTAGAGTTGAGATCAATGAGCCTAAGAAGGCTATTGTGGCTGAGATAGAGCTATTGGAAAAAACATATGAGAGGGGTCACAGGCATGTGTTTGATCCACACATAATGGAAGGGGCCTTGCCTTCTACATTGACAAAGCATGTAAACAAAGGGAACCAAAATATGACAGAGGCAGAGATTAGACATGAGGAGGAGGACCTCCATGAGATAGAACATGATTTTGAACTTGTTGACCTAGATGAGCATAATGATGATGAGAACACTAGAATAGTCATCAAGGATAAAGAAGACAAGATTAAGGAGCTACAAACTAATCTTGACATGTCTAAATTTGTCATTAAACTTATTGAACAGGAGAACCAACAACTAAAGACAAAATATGTCATTGATGAGGTGAAATTCATCAAATATCAAAGAGAGACAGAAAAAGATAAAGTATTTCTTGAAGAGACATTAGAAATATATGGTGTGACAGAGGAACCAGAAGAGCAAGTACCAAGGAGAAGGCGTAGGACTAGAGGGCTGAAAATAGCTCTAGAACTAGAAAGGCAAAAGGAGGTTGATCTTTCTAATAAACTCACTTTAAATGAACAATTTGCAGTGGTAATAAATGAGAACCAAGAGCAATGGATTAACAGAGCTAACTATCACCTAGAGAAGCTTCTGGAGAAGGAAAATAAAGATAATGATATATTTAGAAAGAAGTCTAAGCACTATGCCAAGAAAAATAAAATTGCAAGGTCCAAGTTTAAACAAGCCAATGCAAAAATTGAAGCCTTGACCATGCAAGAGGAGAAAGGAGGCTTGACATGCTAGTTGAAGCCTCAACCCATGCCTAACCACATCATCAACAACCAATTTGAAAATTTTGAAAATATTTTGGGTCAATTTTTGATTTTTTTTGTGTTTTCAGTAATCCTAGAGAGTCTTGTGACAGCTGGACTGTCAAGGGTGCATCGTCTCTTGTTTGACGCAATTTTTTCCAAATGAAGACCACCAAATGATGTAAAATGATGAATAAATCCAAGTTAGCAACTTTTCTAGCATTTTTTTGGACAACTAGCAGGTGAAAAGGTCAGAAAACACACAAAAAATCAATGTTCTGCCTCCTTTTTTTCCTGTACGCTGTGCCCTGGACTAGCTGTGGGAGAATCACTTTTTTCATAGGGAAAATCAACTCAATTCAGAAAACTAAAGACATATATGGAATTAGACTATATAGGCTTTCCAAAAATCCATCCTGAGCCTAATTTGGACACCGGGAAGGCCTCCAAAAATGGCCTGCAAGATGGAGGGCACCCCTGGCATTGTGAGGGTGCCCCTGGAACAAAAATGGCGCCCTTGAAATTTTTTTGATTTTTCGCAGTTTTCACTACAATTTTGATTTTCACTTTGGGAAATGATGATTTTACTTATGTAATTTATGGAGGTAAATGTAAATATCATGTTTTTACTATTACCTAGGGTAAATACATTAGCTAAATGTCATCATGAAGTCAAATGAATCAATTTCATTGTAATTACAGAGGAGTCACTTGGACCTCCCTACACTTCAGCTGTCAGTTCAGATTTTTGGTGGATCTCTTCATCAACTCAGGGATTCGGCCCCTATAATTCATTTCACAGGTTGGAATCAATTGGATGTTGGCATATTGATCAGAGACTCTATTGTAATCATTTTGGCGGGAGCTTAATAAAAGTGTTGCTAATATTTCTTTGGGATACCTATGGTATGGTTGTCTAGCATTGTTTATTCTCTTGTTTCATTTGTATGAATGTATCGTTGGTCCATTTTCCATTTCATGTCTATTGTATGATCACTTTCAAGTTAGAGAAACATAATTCATATCACATGCTCTGTTTTGGGAAAGTTTTCATAGTATGTTCATCTTTCTTTCAGTTTAGAAAGAATACATCTTTCATGCTCTTCCTAGCTCCTCACCTATCTGAATCATTCCATCCCAAGAACGCTAATGTTTAAGCCTTCCTACCTACCTTTCCCCATTGAATGGACTATAACCCTAATCCTATTTTCCCTGACCTAGCCTCTTTGACCTAATATTGTCATCCAACAACTCAATCAAATCAAATCAAACCCCTGAACTCATACCTAGCCTAAAACCCTAATTTACCCAGCCCTCTTAGTTGTGACCTTATGGATAGATCCCTCTCCTATTTGGTAGGGCTAGATACCAAGCCAAAATATTATTTTGTGGTTACCTCTATTGGGATTTCTTCTTCAGCCTTAGAAATTTGGCGGAGTGATAACAACTTCCTCATTAAACTCATCCTGTGTAGCATATTCAAATGAGAGAAAAATATTTACACCTAAGGTTAAAATATATGCTTCAAATTTTACCTTCCAAAACATGCAATTAGATCCATGTAGAAAAGGAACTGCATCCAATGTAAATCTTTATTGGTTACCCATGATCTACCTTCCAGTGTTGAAGCTACACTAGAAGGAATCATGCTTTGATACCGATTTTTGGAACCATGATCACTACAGAGAGGGGGGTGGTGAATCAGTAGTAATAAAAATTACACAATATTCCCATTATTTTTTCAATATATTAATCCAGTCATTTCTTAACAAGTAAGCATTAGATATGAAACACATAACTTCAACTAGATCAGCACATGAGAGCCATAATCATAATAAATAAACATGCACAATGAAACACAATCATCACATCACATAGGGACACATAGCTCTGGTGGAAAACCCCTCCGCCGAAGAAAAAACCACCCTTCTTGTTGTTGCACTGCTCAATATATATTATTATCTGTAAAGAAAATCATACATAGAGAGTACAAGCCTTGCCCAACCACCATTGGACTCAAGACTCTACAGAATCCTATATTATCAACAAGCCTTGCTCAACCACCATTAGACTCATGACTCTATAAACACCTATCTTATTTACAAGCCTTGCCCAACATCCATTGGAATTACGATGAAATTTTCTCTCAATCCCTGTATTGTCAGAGCTCCCACCCCAATTCTCTAGGTGGTTCACCTTTCATATATTTTCAAATTGGAACACATGAGCTTCTCAACACAAACATCACAAAATCAATATCATCAAAGCACAAAGCCAAAATTATCAAAACAAAACATCAATGATTGGTTCAACTCAAATCATAACTTTCTCTCTCATCCTAAACTCACACAACCTTAATACATTTTCTGCAAAAAAAATAGATACAAAAACTCAATAATGCAATAAATAACAACCATATGAAAAACATGTGACACTACTGCAACCAATCTATCAAAATTATATACACTCCACAATAAATTTTCCCCTGCAATCACAAATGCATTAGCAAAGCCATTGTAGCTTTGTCACATAAACATAATCTTCAACCTTGCATACTTATGTATCTACTATAACTATACCTCCATGCACATTCTTCTTCAACCAAAACGCACTCCTCACCAATTTCTCTCGAAAAAACTATACCACATTTCTCACTCAAGAGAACCATCCAAATGAGCAACCTTTCTTCACACATTTGTAGTTTCTGAGGATGATTAAACCAATTAATTCCAATCCTATAGTGGAGCTCTAGTCATATGTTGAAACTGCTTCAATTCACTACTTCTTGACTCAATCAAACCACTAGCTTCATTTACTAATGAATATTTTGAAGTTTGCAACAAGAAACAGTGAAAATGGCATCCAGAAACAACATCCTTGATCCTAGTGAAAATTAAGCACCTACACTAGGTGGGGCCCACACAGGCTATTTTTAGGTGGATGTCTATTTATAGATGTATGAGAAAACTATATTTATATATGTATGTGCAAGTTTTATTTACAGATTGCATGTCTATTTATAGATACATGTCGACTATTATTATCCCTTAATATTAGTTGGACAATAAACAATAATATATTCTCAATGAGAACTTGGAAATACTTAAATGAAGTGCAAAATCAGTTAGCTATAGGAATTTTGAATTAAGTGGTTGGTTGGTGGGACATGCAAGTGGAATTAGTTGTAACTGAGTGGTTCGAAGTTGTAACACAGTTGGAAGTGTAGTTATGAAAATTGTAAAGTAGTTTAACTCAGTTAAGTGAGTTAAACTCAGTTGTGCTAGTTGTAACTGAAGATACACTAGTGAGAGATCAAGTGAATTAATTATTAATTATTTCACAATCAGTGGTCTCACATGCAACTGAATATTTACTACTATTAACTACATGCATGTCAGATCTAGTGGAGACCTAGTTGAGATGTAGGTGAAAGGGACAAATTGACTCTCAGTTGTGACATTATCGGTTGCACATATGCAACCACACACACATTGGATGTGCCTATGAGTATTTCACAGTCAAGGAACATTCATTCAGGGGTTCTTGACCATCAGGTATTGCGCAGTGGAGGCAGGTTGTCTGGAGACAATAAATTGAGCAAGGGATTTGCCAATTTTTGTATGACAATGTGAGACGATTGTATATTGTACTAAGAGCTCTAGGATTGGAGCTTTGTATGAGATTGTTTCAAGATCCATGATATATACATAATATATGATAGTGGGGTTTTTAGCTTTATGCTTTCCCGGTAAAATTATCTGTGTTATGTGTGATTGATCTTTCTTCATGATATTGCTATTGGCGATTGTGTTTTAAATTTCGCAATGATTTTGTAGAAGCGATTCTGTATTTAAAATGGCATATAATTGTTAGATCAGGAGAATCCAGGAAATACATATTTTGTATTAAATTTTCACATGGTATTGGAGCTATGTTGTATAGTTTCTACATGGTATCGGAGCACAAAATATTGCAATTTTGAAGCAGGAGCTGAGTTTGTTGGTGGAAAGAATTCGAATTTGCAGAAAGACTTTCTTGGTGCTACAACAGAGTTAACATCGAAATGGATTTCAATGGATTGAGGTTAGAGTATGCACTCGAGGGCAGCTTGAACTAAATTTCTTGGAAGGATAGGATGGAGAGGTGGTGGAAGATAATGGCTTGAAGGAATCCATTGACAATGATGTTCCTAAGCCCACTTCGACAGACACTGCATTAATTGATGCATGGCAAAAGAAAGTGGCAAAGGCGAGGAGGATTCTATTGGAAGGTGTACGATACCACATTGTCTCAAGCCACCATGGAAAAGCCACACCATATGCTATGTGGAACGCTTTGATGGATCTTTTCCAAAGCAGCAGTGACCATATGAAATTGGCGCTCAAAGATAAACTCAGGAATATCAAGATGGAAAAGAACAACACTATTTTGGTACATCTAACAAAGTTTGTCCAATGTCAGGATGAACTTGGGAGTGTAGGAATAAGTGTTACTGATGATGATTTGGTGAGCTTGACTCTGTTGGGACTTCTTAAGAGTTGGCATAGTTATGAAGACTCTGTCAATGGACGGGAAAAAATTCCGGATTGGGAATGACTGTGGTCAGATCTGGTGTAGGAGGAGTTCAGGCGAAACACCAGAGATGACTCTTCATCAAAGAATGATGATGAAGAGGATTGTGATTTGGTTTCCAAGGCGAAGAAGGGGAAGGGGAATAAATTACATTCTAAATATGAGGCCGATGAAGATGGAAATGATCACAACATGTCCAAAGTGAAGTGTTTTCACTGTCACGAGAATGAACATATTGCCACAAATTGTCCACAAAAGAAGAAGAACAAGATGGTTGTTGGAGCTGCGGCTGGTGAGGCTCTTGCCTCGCAATTTGAGCTTGACTTCTCATTGATCGCATGCATGGTGTCAAGTGCATTAGGATCAGGGTGGTACTTTAATAGTGGTGCTTCCTTTCACATGACGAGAGATAATAAACTTTTCAGTGAATTGGAGGAGGAAGATCTCCATATGCATATTGAGTAGGGTGACTATGGATGATACAGTGTGACTGGAATTGGTACCATTACATTTCAGAAGGTGTCATGTAAAATATTTCATTTAAAATATGTAATGCATGTACCGGGTTTGAAGATAAATTTAGTCTCAGTCGCAATGTTAGATGATAGAGGCTATGATGTTGTCTTGATTGAAGGAAAATATTTCCTACTACATAAAGAAACAGGGAAATCCAAGAAGGTTGGGATTCGAGTTAAGAATCTCTATAGAATTGATGTAGATGGGATTTATACAGAGCTTCCTACCATTGGGAAGTATGAGAAAGCCATGCAATTGACCCTTGAGAGGGAGCTGGATTTGCATGCAGGTAAGAGTGAAACTCAGGATGTGGAACAATCACAAGATGAGGATCATGGAGTGGGATCTGTTAAACACCATGTTAAACACACACATGGTGTATGAGAAAAATAAACACACACACACAAGAGACTCAACACACAATGAAGGATAAGCGTGAGGCTTTCTTATTTTTCCATTATACATGATGTACATTTATAATACAATGGTGTGACTCTTGGTTTCATATTCCAAGGTCACTTGGACTCCATTGTGACTTTTCGCATTCCACACCTACCCATGTAGGATTAGGTGTTCCAACAGGATCAACCACTCATGCAGAGAAATTTTAAGTGAGATGGGTAGAGGGAGTGTGTGAAACTATACCACTTGGTGAGAGGTGGGGCAACATGCATGGATAATCCCAAGAAGAAATTTTTGGGAAAGATTCATTGAGATGGTGTGGATCTCATGAATCGAACCTAGCTATGAGGAGCCCACATAGAAGAAGTAGCAGTATCAATTGGATTGATGCAGTCAGATGTCATGAGGAAATGATATTAAAGTGACAGTGTCAGATATTGGAGCGCAAATCAGAGTTGGCAGCAAGTGCAAAGTGCATGGATGCAAGTGTCAGCAACACAGTGGTTCCTGAAGATATGTGCTGTAGCTATCAGAAGTCAGAAGACTTTGATGAAAAATGCATTATACTGATTCAATTTTTTGGAGGCTATTCAGTTTTGGAAGTGTTGCATGCAAAGGTTGCATATGCAAGAAACACTAGAGAAGTTATGCATGCATGGAGTTGCATGGTGCATGCATGGAGTTGCATGTCGCATGAAAATACATTCCTTTCTTGTTGAGAGGAAGTGTTGAAGTTTGCAACAAGAAACAATGAAATTGGCATCTGGAAGCAACATCCTTGATCCTAGTGAAAATTAAGCACCTACACTAGGTGGGGCCCACACAGGATATTTTTAGGTGGATGTCTTTTTATAGATGCATGAGAAAATTCTATTTATAGATGAGGTCTATTTATATATGTATGTGCAAGTTCTATTCATAAATTGCATCTTTATTTATAGATGCATGTCGACTATTATTATCCCTTAATATTAGTTGGACAATAAACAATAATATATTATTAATGAGCACTTGGAAATAGTTAACTGAAGTGGAAAATCAGTTAGCTATAGGAATTTCGAGTTAAGTGGTTGGTTGGTGGGACATGCAAGTGGAATTAGTTGTAATTGAGTGATTCGAAGTTGTAACAGAGTTGGAAGTGTAGTTATGAAAGTTGTAAAGTAATTTAACTCAGTTAAGTGAGTTAAAATCAATTATGATAGTTGTATCTGAAGATACACTAGTGAGAGATAAAGTGAATTAATTATTAATTAATTCACAATCAGTGGTCTCACATGCAACTGAAGCTTTACTACTATTAACTACATGCATGTCAGATCTAGTGGAGACCTAGTTGAGATGTAGGTGAAAGGGACAGATTGACTATCAGTTGTGACATTATCGGTTGCACACATGCAACCACACACACATTGGATGTGCCTATGATTATTAAACAGTCAAGGCAGGAAAGTATTATTCATTCAGGGGTTCTTGACCATCAAGGATTATGCATTGGAGGCAGGATGTCTGGAGACAGTTAATTGAGTAAGGGATTTGCCAATTTTTGTATGACAGTGTGAGACGATTGTATATTGTACTGAGAGCTCTTTGATTGGAGCTTTGTATGAGATTGTTTCATGATTCATGATATATACATAATATATGATAGTGGGGTTTTTAGCTTTATGATTTCCCGGTAAAATTAGCTGTGTTATGTGTGATTGATATTTCTTCATGATATTGCTATTGGTGATTTTATTTTAAATTCCGCAAAGATTTTGTAGAAGAGATTCTGTATTTAACAGTGGCATATAATTTTTAGATCAGGAGAATCCAGGAAATACATATTTTGTGATAAATTTCTTCATAATATTCTCTTTTAACCATCATCTAGAAGCACATATATATTTTTCCAACCTTTACATGAAGATTCCCAAACAAGACATGTCAGAAAAACAATTAAACACCTGATGAGTTCTAGAATTACGGATCAAAACTCTTGAAAATTCCTTAATCACTCCCAAAACACATCGTCCATGAAAATGGAACTTATAGTCTCTCCCACAGGCCTGCAAGCCAATGAATGGAGCCTAAAACTGCCCCCACAGGCTTGGCTCCATGCGACTATGGCAGAGAAGAAAATCACTCAAATCACCCCAGAACTTGACCAAAATTCTTCCAAAGCTTGATCAAAATCGAATGAACCTCACTAATCCACTGTAGCCTCTAAAACACTCCACCAATCCATTATAGCAACTCCATCATCATCACAAGTCAAACTAGGTTGACTTGAAATCCATTTATCAACTGCACTAGCACATGAGCCATCAAACTACTCCATAACTTCTCCAACACCTGCATAACTATCAAACAATCAATGATAGGACTAAATAAGATGACCAAGGACCATCTATACACAAAAAACAAGTATTATGAACAAGAATATACAGTATCCATCATTTTCAACTAGGTGAAGCACCTCCTAACTAGAGAGTCCTTTTTGTCAAACACCTTCTGCATATTTGACCTCCTCTGATACAATCCCAAATCACTCCTATCAGCTTAATATATTTTCTATTTTGTGTCGATGATGTGGGAATCCTTATGGCCCTCCTTCGACGAATCACTTCCTGTCGACTTCAACTCATTATCTAGGAAATTGGTTTAGATACTTCTTTTAGTACCCTAGACTTTGCATGCCTCAATGGAAAGTTCGACGACTAGTTCAAATCATTGGCCTTTGATCGAATGATTCTGCAAGTGTTCGACTTCAACACATCTATTCACACTTGTATATTGTGTTGTTGCACCTTGATTTCCATCGTCATTATTGGTCGTCTCTCTCGTGCCTGTTAACATTTTCATCATTTACTTGTTATTAGGTGGTTTCTACAATGTTCGACACCAACACATTTATTTACATGGCTAGATTCGTACATTGGGTTGATTGATATCGCAATGAATACCTTGGGTCACATCTGATTTTTGGTCCAGGCTACGTGGAGTTATTGAGTATTCATGATTGTATACATGATCCTATCTATATTGATGGTTGTGTCCATACTGCGGAACTATTTTATGATCTCTTTTAGATGGATGGCTGTGACCATACCATGGGCTCATGTGTCATTTGATGCCTTGTGCGAAATTACGTGGTTAGGCATATTTATACCAAAGATATCATATATTGTAAGTGTTTGATTTGGTAGGTTCTCCGAAGGTGGTCTTCGTTCTTTTCTTGGTTCATAAAGCATTTCAGCCATCACTCCTTGTTTTGCCTTCATGCTTTAGGGGGAATTTGTTACACAATAATTTTTCACCGTACACATTTTCCCATCCCTGATCCTGAAATTCCCCAAGACAAATCCTGTGCAATGTTTCCATCATCAAGAAATATGCTGACATATCCCCTTAAATATCCAAAGAAGACTTCCTTGAAATTATACTGAAGAAACTTGGTCAAATTCCTAGTTTCCTGGGTCAACGCCCTTCTTGGTACCATGACTGCGATGATGTACTTATCCCAGTTCTGGCCAAGTGCTATCAGTGCCCTAATTCATTGGAAAACCGTATTGATCCCCTTTCTGGCAGTGCTTCCTCAAATGGAGGAGAAGATTCGACCTCTAGAAGCTCAAGGGTGGTGATTTGGTTGTTGAACATAGATGATAAGGTCTAGGTCTCTCATTTTGGAGCTTTAATATCATCCATGAGGGATAATCCCTTAGAAATTTTTCCTTCATCCTCCTTTCATGGGCTCCCAACCTCCTTCTCCTTGCTATAAATTCACATCCCTCATTCCCCAAAGCTTAGAGCTTAGTTGATCATTGTCAGACTCATCTAAACTCTCATCCCTTCGCATGCTTGCATCATGATTAAGCCTAAGTGCACGGGAGAAGGAATTATTTTGAGCTAGGTGAAGGACTCAGATTTTCACCTAAGGATGCTTCCAACATCAAGGCCTAGTTGTAAGCTCTCCTTTTGTAATTTATCAATAATAACATTTGATGTTTTCTTTCTATATTTGTCTACATGATTATGACAATATTATTGTACTCCTTGATCTGCTAGATAGCTAGTGTTTACATTTATTAAATATTGTATCACATTTTCTATTGTCTCCCGATCATCCACAGGTATTCGTGCACCATTAGTAGCAAGAAGCAGGCCTACAAGGATCGTGGATCGAGGTCACCATCAACTAATCTAAGGATAGAGATTGGAAAAAGGTATTTATGTATCTTTCCTCTTTGCATTGTAAGCATTATTTAAGAAATCTTATGTTAGAAATAATCTCGTGTTGCTAGACCTACTCTAGGGCTAGAGAGATTGCCTCTGTCTGCAAAGGGGATTTATCTTGACAACATGAAGCATCCAAACAAAATCCAACAACCTGTACTAACAACAACAACCATCAAGCTAAGGTCTGCAACAATTGCACAATCTAAGTACCATCTCACTAGCATGTGCATAATAATATACAACCAGGTTGACATCAATTCCAACCAACACCAATGCATCATCCAACACCACGCTACTAGGTTGACATCAATGCCAACCAAAAAACTCATCACAAAACCAATGCCAACAATAAATCCCATCTTCAACTCATAGATCTCTTCAGCCTTACCATCATAATATCTCTTTGACAAGTAATTATTTCTGAAGGGTCTTTTGAAGTCATGCAAACTCAACTCCTCCATCATGATGCCTCTGACATGCTTCACATATTTCTACCAGATGTCTACTTTTCCCTTAAGACTAAAAATAAATATCTTGGCTTTCATATTATTTGTATGATCATGCAACTCAAAAAAATTATTCATCCTAAGCAATCATGCTTCTGCATCTTTTGGTTTCTTAAAATCTCCATCAAAGTTAGGAGGTTTGGCTTTCTTGAACTCATATGGAAATTATTGCTTCTCATTCCTCCTGTAAGGATGATAAAAATGATGACCATGTTATCTCTATGATCCAAAACTAGAATAGAACCTATAACCACTACCTCTCCTGTTAGGTGTATCCATCCATATACCACCTTTGACTATGTCATCCTTGTTTGACCTGTGTCCTCCATGATACCTACTACCACATGCCCCATTTATCCTTTCCTCATGTCCATAACTAATTCGTGGCTATCCCTATCTCTACAAATATGATAAACTGTGAAGGATCACTGCATTGTCCTCTGCTTGTTCTTCCTGTTCTCTGACAAGCCTTTCCTGTGACTAAATGATCATGTCATTACCCCCCTTACAAATTTTGATCTCTGCCTTTAAAATTATCAAAGTATCTACTATGTTAGGAGAGTACTCATCTCCTTGTTGTTTAGCTAATC
The DNA here is from genome assembly GCA_034641835.2 of Pinus albicaulis. Classification (NCBI taxonomy): domain Eukaryota; kingdom Viridiplantae; phylum Streptophyta; class Pinopsida; order Pinales; family Pinaceae; genus Pinus; species Pinus albicaulis. The sequence continues at coordinate 1,333,674,620 of CM076582.1, read as the reverse complement.
TATAAGGGGAGTGACGTGAACTGTAATCCACCATTTTGCTTGTCATATTTAATATTCTACTTCCTGCAAACCTACCATGTCAAATAACCAAATATAAACATAATCCAACATACCTCAGTGAAGTTTAGGGGAGGCTATCTCGTCTATACATACAATCTAGATTAGCACGAAATATGTATATATAATGAAATCAACATCACAATCATCTCAATGTCAACATCATGACGACACAAGACCACACCAATGACCATCACATATAATTAAATCAATGCATCAATCATCTCAACGTCAACATCATGATGACACAAGACCACAACAATGACCATCACAATGCATGCATAACAATCACATCGACAACTAACATGAATGCATAGCTATCATATCCCACCCATCCAGTCCAAGTGTTTGAACCTGGAAGATTTGATACAAATTTGTACCCACCCTTCCCACATCCACCCAATTTCACAATCCTTCTAGGGTAAACATGAGATGAGTGTCACTATGACATGACTCGACCTCCCAGTTCTAGTTAAGGAAGTGGGGCCTACAAACTGACCACAAACTAACATCCTATAGGGACTAAAGATCACCTGGTAGCTGAAGAAACACCCCAGGTGGTAAATCCTTGAGTTGGAACTTTTTTTCATTGACCTAGATCCATAACCGCACCCTTGACACTGCTTCTATGTAGTTATGAGGCTATAAATACACTCACAAGCTTTCCTCCATGCGGATATGGCCTAAAATCTTCAGTTTCGAGCATGCGGTCTTTGGATTTGTGCTACCTTTTCAGGTTATCCTCTAAAACACTGCCGAGGATTTCCTGAGACTTTCCATAATCATTATTAACATGTTTATGTAGCTAATCATTCAATCTTGAATAAAAAACTTGACTTATACTACCTAATCAATAACATAAATTTCGTCAAACACATAGAAAATATAAAAGTTACACGTCATGAATGAAAATCTGATCATAATAGTTGGAGATTCATCTAGAAATCACCAATAAGGCTCTTTTTTCTCTCTACATAGCTGCAACAACACTTATTATTCCATACATTCGTCAACCAATCGATAACTAAACAATTCATGGAAAGAGGCATGGATAATAAAAACCATATAACTAGAAAATAACCAACATAGAAACCATGGAAACTCAACCACAATATCACCAACATAATCACTACAAATGCCCATAGATAACAATAGGAAAATGTCTCATAGTAACATATGAAAATTTCAACCAAGTCAGGGACTTCCATGTACTACCCAACCATAAATTGGGTTTAACCAAATCTATCTTTCAGCCAATCACCCTTGCGCAATATTCCATGCATGAATGTGGGTTATCATGGAATAAACCAAGACTAAACCAAACCAGGGCTTCTAGAGGCCAAACCACCTTAAACCTCAACCATAATGATTCCACCTCTACTGTTTGACATCTCTAACACCAACCAGATCGATATCTACCTAAGTTGTCTATGGCTCCATGAGCTAGTAACTCAACCCACAACCTTCCAGGGCTCCAGAGCATTTGTCCAAGTCGGCTCCAGGGCCTAGTAACTCAACCCACCAAGGGCTCTAGAGCGTTTGTCCCAACCTAGGCTCTAGGAATAGTAACTCAACCCAAGTTGTTCCAAGGCTTCCAAAACATTTGTTCCAACCCACATGCATAAGGAACATGAAAAAAAATTAGAAAAACAGCAGTAGAAAAAACCACAACACCATGGTTATCAAAGAAATGGCAAGGAAATTATAAAACCACTGTCAATATAGGAAAATATCCATGCCAATGATAGCACATAGCCAGAAAATCACATGCATATACCATGAATCCAAATATCAACAATGAAATCACACATGCAACCTATTACCTGCAAAGCAATCTAGTTATAGTTGTTGATCCAACAATTTCATTGTGCTTTACTGATTTTTTTTTCCTTCTTTCTCAAATCCAAGTGAATGATAAAGTGCTCTAAGCATGATCCAAGAATGATCCGAGATTTCTTTAAGTGTGCAAGAGTATGAGAGAATGAGAGAATGGAAGAGAGATCAACCCAAAAACTGTCAAAAGGATTGCAACTGATCCTCATAATTCTTTTTATCATTGAGGCCTTTATTTTCTTCATTTTCCTTCTTTTTCCCTTCAATTCCCTTCTCATGTAAATATGTTTCTCTTCACCTTCATTTTCTCCTATTTTCCTTTATTTCATAAATAAAATGCCAATTATTGTCACTTTTCCTTTACCAATTCCTTTGCCAATTTCCATCGCCATTAATTAATCACCAGTGATACCCATTACTATGTTTTTCCCAATAGTCATCATGGAATACATGTCCGATGACCTCGGTCTTATTTTATTGACATGGAAAATATTGTAGAAATTATACAATACACATGTATATCTTGGATTCACCCGATCTAACAATTTTCTATAGTTAAATACTGAAATGCTTCTACAAATATTTGTGGAATTAAAAACACAATCGTCAAGTTCACGAACATGAAGAAAGATTTATCACACACAACAAAAATAATTTCCCGGGGAAAGCTTACAGCTAAAAACCCCACTATCTTCTATTGTATATTATATCATGGATCATGAAACAATTACATATAAAACTCTTCTCTCAAGAGCTCTCAGTACATCAACTAATTGTATAACACTGTCATACAAAAATTGGCAAATCCCTTAACCAATTTACTGTCTCCAGAAAATCTACCTTCACTGCGCAATCCCTGCTGAAAGAAATCCCTGAATTGATGCAATCCTTCATGTCTTGACTATGCAAGAATCATGGGCTCATCCAATGTGTGTCTGCTTGCATGTGTGAAATCAAATAATGTCACAGCTGATAGTTATCTTCCCTTTCACCTAAAACTCAACTGGGTTTCCACTGGACCTGACATGCATGTAGCTAATAATAGCAAATCTTCAGTTGCATGTGAGATCACTACATGTGAATTAATTAATAATTAATTCAATTGATCTCTCACTAGTGTATCTTCAATTACAAATAGCACAACTGAGTTTAGCTCACTTAGCTAAGTTAAAATATTTACAAATTTCACCAACTCATGCACCACTTCACTTCCAACTCTGTTACAACTGGAATCACTCAGTTACAACTAGAGTCTCTTTGCATGTCCCACAAACCAACATATTAACTAGAAATTCACTTAGCTAACTTATTTTCCACTTCAATTAAATATTTTAAAGTTCTCATTGAGAATAGATTACAGTTTAATGTCCATCTAAATTAAGGGATAATAAAAATAGATATGCACCTAAAAATAGCCCGTGGGCCCCACCCTAGTGTAGGTGCTTAATTTTCACTAGGATCATGGATGCACAAAAATTTTCTTGTTGAATCTCAACACTCCCTCTTAAAAAGAAAGGGATTATCCTTCACCTCGATCCTGTATTTATAATATTTGAATTTTCTCCTGGTGAGTGCCTTCGTCAGAATATTTTCATCCTGATCTTCTGCAGGAATGTACTGAAGCAACATAATTTTCCTCTGCACACAATCTCTGAGATGATGGTACCAAATATCTATATGCTTGGACCTATCATGAAACACATGATTAATTGAGAGTTTAATGCAACTCTGATTATCACAATGAATCACTGCCAGATCCATCTGAGAACCAAACAAACCAACTAAGATCTTTCTCATCCAGATAGCCTCACATGCAGCTTGAATCGCTGCCATGTATTCCGCTTCTACTGAACTGAGTGCCACGTATCTCTACTTCATGTTGTACCAAGAAACAACTGTAGACCCAATACTAAAGATCCCCCCTGATGTGCTCTTTTTGTCCAATGGATTGCCAACCCAATCCGCATATGTGAAGCCATGCAATTTCACTCCATTCGTTTTTCTATACCATAGACCATACTCTGATGAGGCCCTCAGGTATCTTAGGACATGCTTCCCCGCCTTCCAAAAGAGCTTGGTAGGCTTAACCATAGCTTGACTCAGCTGGTTAACCACATAGAAAATTTCCGGTCTCATGTTCACTAGATACATTAGTGAACCCACTAATTGTCGATAAACAATAGCATCCACTACCTCTCCAGAAGTAGCATCCTCTTTCCTCCAGTTTCCTAGAAGAGGCGTATCCATGGGTTTGCAACTCTCCATGTTAAACTTACCCAATATCTCCTTTGCACACTTTCCTTGAGACACAAAAATTTCACCATCTTGCTGCCATATTTCCAATCCAAAGAAATAATGAAGGAGGCCCATATCCTTCATTTCGAACTCCCTTGCAAGATCCTCCATGCATGAGTGTATCAGATTCTCATCACAAATCAATATTAAATCATAAAAATAAAGAACAATGATTAAAATTTCACCCTCCACAACAATTTGGTATAGGTTTGCATCTTCTTCACTTTCGGTGAAGCCTAGTCCGGTGAAATAGCTATCTATTCGAGGGTACCAAGCACGGGGTGCTTGATTCAACCCATACAATGCTCTTTTGAGTTTGAACACATGCGACTCGCTGTTGAAGCTCTCAAAACCCTCAGGTTTCTCTATGTACACCTATTCCTCAATGATCATGTTGTATCTCAAGAAACAATCCCTTGGTTGTGGTAAAAAATCAATTCTCAAGACTTTTTTAAATATGTGTCACAAAATTAAGATATCAGATGGTCTTTGTTTAACACCTTTGGAAATTAATTATTTATAACCCTCAATGATATGATATAATGAAAGGTTTCACAATGCCATTATGTGCTAATATTACTTGAAATTGAAGGAAGAAACTGGAAAGGAAACTTAAAATTATATGTTGAATAACAAAATCTACCACTTTAAATCTTAGAAGAAACTTTATGGAGATAAGATAGTTGGAGTGAAGGAGCGCACATTAAGTACATTTAACTCTTACTTACAAATTGTAAAAAGAGGCCCATAACTACATAACTTCACCTCATTCACAAAAGAATAAACACATGATGAAACTGAAAAAACATATCAAAATCAACAGGTGCAAGAAACTTGATCTTCTTTCATTAATTTTCAGAAAATTCAGTACAAAATTTATGGTCATCCAGAGGTCCAAAACTCAAAACCCTCTTTCTTTTTCATTACATTAAGTACAATGAAAAGAAGTTGTAACTGCTGAAAACTACCTGTAACTGTTCTAACTACCTAAAACTGCATAAACTACCTATTACATGGAAATTTAACAACTTCATTACAATATGGATCTTTTTTAAAAATATCACTAAAACTAAAGCTTCAATCTATCTATTGAATTTGAATTTGACTGGTTTCCACTGTATTCTCCAGATTTTCTGACGTGTCCTTTTGTGACGTTGAGGTGTCATCAGGTGGATAAGTCATCCATGCTCTGCACTTCTTCCATATCTCGATGCTAGTTTTGGGAGAATTGATCAATTTATGATATTCTAGTGAGAAGGCTGTGATCCTACTGAAAGTAGGTCATTGTTTGAACAAGGTTTTTACCATCCAAAGTAATTGAAAATGCCTCTGCAAGAAATTAACAATTGTGGCTCCTTTCTGGATAGCGGTAAACTCATGGGTATTATCCATTTTACCCTTCGCTAGCACTAACAGTGGCTCATAAGAATCCCATGATAAAAGACTGCCTTTGAGATCCCAGCATGAAGGAAATCCTGCTCTGGCCATTTTTTCGAATATGTTATCAAACCTGGTTACAACTTGTTTGATCTCTGCCAACTTCTTCTCTGCTGACTTCCTGCAAGCATTTTTTACAATTAACTTATTGATCTCTAGGACACATAATGTGCTGTATTTAATTTCATTTTCTTCCAACTCTTGATCTGTTTTAAAATTGATGAAATCAATGAACTTCTTTGCCCATAAGGCACTGATAAGAGCTTCTATTTATCTGCCATGATATTTTCCTCTAAGTCTCTAATAATATTGTTTTCCTCTGACACCATTATCAGGGACTCCCAAGCTATTCTCATAGCTTCAATGATCTCATTCAATACAATGTCTTTTGCTTGGATCAGAGTTATATTTCCTTTCATTTTTTCCTTTGAACTCTTGATCTCATTATTTTTTGTCTGAAAATATAATCTGTATTTATTAAATTCTTCTTCTTGAGCCTGCATTATCTTAGTCATTGTCTCCAAGTCGCTCCGAGCCTTCTTGAGATCCTTTTTTTCCATCTTCAATTCTGTACTCAACTAAGATAACCTTGCTGTTGGGTCATCAATTCCAGATGGCATGACAATAGTACAAGAATGAGAATCAATTTGAGTTTGAAATTTAAGGACAAACTCCTTTAACTTAGAGACCTCCTCCTCTTTTTGTAACAACCGCTGTAAAAGATTTTCTTTCTCATTCTCAACCTCTGCTACCTCTGCTGCCATTGAGTGTTCTCTAGTGGGAACTTTAATTTCTTCTTTAGCACATTTATATCTGACTCAACACTCTGTAAATTTTTTTGTACAACTGACTTATCATTAGGATTCACTCCAATATTTACAATAATCTTTTTCAATTCTTTGTTCTGAGTTGACAGAGCCCTAGAATTGGCCTTTTCCAATTTCAACTACTTGATCACTTTTCCTAGCATCTGTTCTGCCTTTTGAGAAGCTGCACTGGACTTGGTTAAATCATTAAAAATCAATTACCCTGTCTGCATATGTAAATTATCTTTATTAGGTAAAGGAATTTTCTTCACATCAACATTCAAATTAAAAATTTTAAAACTACTTGATGACCCTACTGTCATTTTAGATGGGTGAGAAAAGGAAATTTTAAAGTGATCCTTTTCTAAGTCCATGGCAGTAAATAATATAGTTTAGTTAGAAGTAATCTGATATTCTGCTTGCGCTTCCATACTAGCTTTCATCTTTTGATTCCTCTTTGCAATATGAGAAAAAACCTACTTGATCAAAGGGATTTGATCTTGAACATCTCCATGTCTTGTAGGTGAAGCTGGTACATTCTGTTCATCTCCTAATTGGAGGAGGAAACCACGCTGAGTGCTTGGTATTTCTTCAGTCAATCTTGCCCTCTTCTCAACTCTCTGTTCCTCATCTTCAAAATCAACAACTGCTTCTTTATTTCTTTTGCCCAATTTCTCTAAGATGACGAGGGTCTGTATGTTGGAACTAACAGAATCTGCAAAAATTTTGTTAGCCAAATTTTCAAGTTCAGGCTTACTGTCATGAATGAAAGCAGAGTAGCCATTTTCAACCCTTATGTTAGAAATCACCTTATGGGGGTCATAGGCCCATTTATCACCTAACAATAAGTGCATATATTCCAACATATTGCTAGATTCATTAAATTATTGCCTCACATTTACTACAAATGGACCTACAGACATCAACAGTTTAAACAAATGAACCTTCTTCATTGGAACAAAATGAACTTGATCTATGTTTAGACTTTTTCTAATATATTCCAATGCAAAAAACCTCATAGGGACAAAATTTGGAAATATATAAGGTTCTATTCTTGCACCTTATAATCTAATCTCTGAATAATCTTCATATACAAACCAATCCCCAAATTTACAAGCATTACTTATCTGGAGACACTCTTGATATTTAAGAAGGAAACAAGGAGGAGGAACACCATTTAAAACCTTATAAGAAACTGGCATAAAAGAGGTAGCAAAATCAAATATCCCTCCCTCATCTGGTTCATTTCTTACTATATCAGTCCATAAAACTACTGACTACTTTTTCTTATTCGCATCCCTTATATTCAATCCAAAATGTAAAAATTCCTCTACATTTTGATACAGAAATAGATAAGTGATATGTGAGGGGAAGCTGAAGGACCCAGTGAGGGAGAAGCTCATGAGCTAAGTATTAATAGCCTCTTGCCAGTAAGAGGGAATATCCAACACTATTTTGGACTGCATCATTATGGCAAACAATCCCAACACTGACCTGCCAACCTAAGAGGAATCTTCTTTTCCAAGAATCTTTGACATAAATTGTAACACTGTCCTGACCTCTGCATCAAAATTATCTAATTAGAATTCTTTAACATCTGCTACAAATTGCTCCAAATTCAGCTTCAAGAAGGAGATGAACTGGTTAAACTCCTTTCCTGCAATATTATCATAGAATGCTACCAATGACTCATCAGTGAACTGAACATAAGACTCGGAATCAGGATAACACCAGGCTTGGAAAATTAACTAGGCTAAAACCTGAAGAACATTTTCACCTAAGAAATTCATAACAAGTAATTTACCGGGATACAGCGCAGACACTAACCAATGCAAAAATTTGGGAAAATGATATGTTTTGGGGTTGCATGCAGAGAGAGCACCAGAATTAGCCATAGCCAAATAGATGCGGGAATTTTTCTCATTCAAGGTAATTTGTTGGTAAAAGGGAAAATGTTCAATGGTGTAGATGGTGTCTTGAATATCTTGCTCAATATCCATGAGAGGGATGTGGCTTGTAGAGTTAGACAAGGAAGATTTCTTAGCCATAGAACGATGCAGGGTGGCGAACAATGGTATGTGGAAATAAGCAAATAGAATGACTAGGATGACTTCGTGAATGACTAGGAATTAGAGACTGATAGGAGAAAGAAAAACTCGAATCCTTTAAATAAGTGGCACGAAGTTCAAAAATTAATGTTGAATTAGTGCTTAAGCAGACAAATAACTATACATATGACAATGACAGATGAGTTGCCGCCAACTAGATGCATACGTCACTACGGGAGCACTCGGGGGTACGAAGCATTTGGCAAAGTGTTGCCCCCGCAGTGAACGAGAACTGTCGATCCTTGATCTACCATTAGTCAGTGGGGTCAACTGCGGAGGCCCATATCTGGCTAACCTGCGGGTTTATTGTGCCTGCGGGTTCCCGCCGATCTTCATCAAATGAAACATGATTTAATCCCGTCCACCAACTCGCACGGGTATTAGTTGGAACTCTCTGTCCCACCTTCACATGCTTCGAAAACATATTAATTGATCAATATGAAAATTATAAAATGACTTTCACACATATGAAGGATTTTCATTTTATCATATATTTTTTTTTTGTATTTTGAAAATTAAAATAAAGGAAAATGCAAATGAGCCACAACATTTGGATCCACTTGGGGATAATTTTTTTTGCCACGAAACACTAAGAACCGCAGATTAGTGCCTTCACTTTGGGCATGGAGTCAAATATTTCTTGGTGGTATATGAACAGTGAAAAATCTTGGTATGTACAATGGTGACCATTGAATTCTTAATGTTGGAAATAGTGTTTCAAGTATTGCCCATTCACAGGAAGTTGTACTGGCTCTCCATCTAGGTCTTTCAAAATGAATGTGTTATTTGACCTTGTCTAAGAAATTCTATATGGACCATACCAGAGAGGGTCAAATATATCATGCTTTCCTTTTTCTTCTCGCCTGGTGTCCCACCTCAGTACCAAATCTCCTGCTTGAAAAATAACTTCTTTTGCTTTCCTATAAAATATAGACTTCATATTTTCTTAATAAGTAACTAAGCTATCCCTGACTTTGTTTCTGTTTTCAATTAACTCAATTAATTTTCCCAATCTTATTTTGTGAGCATTAGGTTCTTCCTGATCTTCTTGAAGGAAAGAAATCATTGGTTTGGCCAATTGAGCAGGAAATAATGCTTGAGTTCCATAAACCAGCTCATAGGGAGACTTACCAGTAGATCTTCTAGTAGTAACTCGAACTGCCCAGAGAGAAAACTTAAACTTCATATACCAATCCTTCTGATTCTCAGTGATTGTCTTCAAGATTCTGACCAATGTCTTATTTGAAGAATCTGCCAACCCATTCCCCTAGGGATGATACCCTGTGGAATGTGATAAAATAACATTATATGTTTGACAGAAATTAATGAAACGAGCAGAGTTGAATACCTGGGCATTATCTGTCATAATTTTGGTTGGACATCTGAATCTACTGAAAAAAATTTCCTCCAGAAACTTCATCACTACTTGGTCATTCACCTGCTTGGTGGGAATTTCTTCAACCCACTTTGTAAAGTAATTAGTGGTAGTTAGTATCCAATTGAACTATCCACTTGATGGTGGATTGATTTCTCCAATAAAATCCAATCCCCATTTCCTGAAAGGCTCTTCAATGAATACTGGGATGAGAGGTAATGGAGCAAGTTTTTTATTTTCAGCAAATAAGTCGCACTTATGACAACTTTTAACCAGTCTAAAAACATCTGAAAACAAGGTTGGCCAATAGAAGCCTGACTTGAGAATATTATGAGCAGAAACCTTCCAGTTATAATGTCATCCACATAGAATTTCATGATGTTCTTTGGTAACTTGAGAAGATTCTGATTCAGTCAAACACAACAACAAAATACTAGTAGGATCTTTCCAATATAATTTTCCTTCTACTATGACATATGGTTGAGATTTGAGCTTGAGAGATCTGTATTTTGTTCTACTTAGTGAATTTGGGCAAGAAAAGAAACACAAGTAATGCACAATATATTTATACCAATCAGAGCACAAGAATTTATATTGAATACCTGTCTTGGACTTGTTTTGGTCTTCTTCATTGACAACTTCCTCTACTAGTGCCAACAGATTAATTCCCAGGGTTTGAAAATTTGTTTCTGTTAACAACTTCGCTAAACCCTACCTATTCACCAACTTAGTGGGTTTGATATCCAAATCATATTCTTGAATTTTTTCTATCCATTTTCCCCTTTTACCTTCAACATCACTCTGAACCAACACATATTTTACAGAAGAATTAGGGACATAAGCTATTATTTGAGATTGTAACACATAGGTCCTGAAGGCTTTTAATGCTTTCACCAAAGCATATACTTGTTTCTCCAAAATATTATATTTGAGCTCAGCATCCCTAAGAACTTTACTGAAAAGTGATACTAGCTGCTCCTTGATATCTTCATTTTTCTGCAACAATACAACATCAATAGTAGTAGGAGACGCAAATGAGAACACTTGAAAGGCTTTATGATAGTCTGGGCTAATCAAAACTGGAGCTTCCTGCAGTGCTTCTTTAATTCTGGAAAATGCTTCTCTTGCTTCAGTATCCCATTTTACTTCTGCATTTTTCTTCAACAAATCTGTTATGCTTCTCACAATATCAGCATAATTAGGCACAAATATCCTTAGAAATTTTATTTTACCCAAGAATCTCTGGATATATTTCTTTCTTCCGGGTAGAGTAATCGTCTGAATGGCTTCCACCCTTGCTGAATCAATTTTTACTCCATGATTTGAAACTATATGACCCAACAATTTACCTTCTTCTAAGGAAAATAAAGACTTATTGGGGTTTAATGACAGACCAAACTTCCTGCATTTTTGAAAATTATTCTGCAAATGTTCCAAGTTTTCATCATCTGACCCAGAGAAGACGGTTACATCATCTAGATATATAACCACAAACTTGTCACCCACGAACACTATGTCCATGGCCCACTGAAATTTTGCTCCTAAATTCATAAGGCGAAACGACATCCTTGCATACATGAAGGTGCCCCAGGGTGTTGTGAAAGGAGTCTTCTTCTGATACTCTTTTTCCACTGCTACCTGATTATACCCTAATAATCCATCAATCATAGACAATATGTAAGCTCCTGTCACTTTCTGTAATACATAATACATTTTTAGAAATGGATAATTATCCTTTAGGGATGCTCTGTTCAAGTTCCTGAAGTCTACACACAACCTTATCTCTCCATTCTTCTTCCTTACAGGAACTAGATTTGAAACCCAATTTGAATATTTGGGAGGGACTATAATTTTTGCCTGCAGTAATTTCTTCACTTCCTTCTCAATTGGAGCTAGCAAAAATGGATTGATCTGTCTGATTTTCTACCTGTGAGGTTTAATTCCTCCCTTCAACGGAATTTTGTGCTGAATTATAATTTTTTCATATGTTTTTAAGTATTCATACGTCCAGGAAAACACATCCACATACTTTTGGAAGAGATCAATGTACTTCTCTTTATAATATGTTGGAACACCTTTGGATAATTTCACTGCCTTTGGCTCCTGCTAGGTTCACAAATTATAGTCTTCCATCTCTCCTTCTTGATGTGTCTTCTTTGAATTGAGAGAAACATCATTGGAATCAAATAATATTTCAAGAGGAACCAACCCCTTAGGAAGTACATTGTATTTTAATTGGATAATCTTCTGCTCACCATTGACTGATTCAAACTTCTTATTTATCCTTTCTTCTCTATCTATTCTTCTTCTTGATCTATCTCAACATCTTCAAAACTTTCGACCATTATCAAGAAGTGATTTATCTACTCATCATCTTCAAACACCTGCCAATGCTTCACATTGTTAGGGATAGAAAGCATGTGTCTGATTCCAATCTCATACCTTAATCTTGGATTCATAGGTGGCTTGAAAGTGATAGATGCTACTGCCAATGAACCTGAAAACCTATTCTCTTCCCTTCACACAAATTGTATATTGAAAGCTTCAAAATAATTTTCAATCAAATCCCAAACTTCATTCCTATAGGATCTCAACCTAGGATGCTTAATTTGACATTGATATTTAATCTGCTTTATAATTAATTCAAAATCACCAAAAACATACATAAATTTAATTCCCATTTGTTTGGAAGATTGTAGACTTAGGATCAAAGCCTCATATTCAGCCACATTATTTGTTGAATCAAATTCTAACTTGAAAGAAAAAGGCATGATATTACCTTCTAGAGATATCAATAGGAATATAGCTCTTGTGCCATCTTTTGAGTAGGCACCATCAAAGTAGCATTTCCAAACATTTTTTGAATACAACTCCTTATGTACAATTGCTGAAGAGAGATGTTTTTATGTGTCTTCAACAAATTCTGGATCTTCATGCAACAAAAAATAAGAAAGATCTTCTTTTTCTTGACTGTAAATTGGGGAATTCCCTGCATCTTTCTTTGTGGTAGTTTTCACAAATCTTGTTTCTCTATATAGCCTTGTTTCTTCCCCATTGAAAACATGAATGATAGCATAAGTGAAGTCCAGTTTTCAAACTCCTCCCAACTTTGATTCCCAAGATCTTGACAAGAGCATTCCAAATCTGGCTGGAATATCAGCAACCACCACATCCATCATAATACTCTTCGCTAGAATTTGAGCCAAAGATACTACCAAGTCTTTTATGAGCCCAGTACACTTCACCCTCTTAGAATCAAAAGAGTATCGGTGTTTTTATGGTTTCGTGATCTGTAAATTCAACTCTTTCATAATAGACAATGGCATAAGGTTGTGAGAAGCACCTAAATCTAACATGCAATTGTGGAGGAAAAAATCATGAAGAAGCAATGAAATGTAAAATGGTGGAACATAAGAATCTACTTCTTCAATGTGAGGCCCAAAAGTGACTACTAGATTTTCTTCTTGCAAATTTACAGTATCACCTATGTATTCAATCTGTGAGAGATTAATGAATTCAAGAATTTCTTTTTTGTAACCTGGTGTTTTAGCTAATTCAAAGAGAGGTAATTGAATTTTGACCTTCTCTAGTTCTTTTGATAGACTGAAAGCTTGAATTTTCTTGACATTCTTCTCAAGTTCTTCTTCAATTATTCTAGGATTTGCAACCTGTTCAGGTATAGGAATGACATTCTCAAAAATATTATTATCAATAGAATTTCTTTGGGAGGATTCAACTTGTTGCACTTATGTTCTATTCATTGAATTCACAGGTTGTTTTCCTTTGTCTGCTTGTGCTACTGAGTTCTTTTGTGGTGGAGTCGCCATTCGAGAAGGAACAAAAATTTTTTGTTCACCTTCATCATCTTGTACCCTGGATCTTTTTCTAGATCTAAAATCATACTTCATATGCAACTCAACTTGCATACAATCTATAAATTCCCTACAATACTCATCCATCTCATCCTGATCAAAAGACACCTCTGTTTCAACATATTCTCCTTCACATTCTTCCTCTTATTCATCTTCTATTATGTATATAGCAGATATTTGATCCTCAACTTCTTTCTGATCCTCCTCTGTTGACTGTGCAGGTGTTGCTTCAATGTACAGTGGTGCTTGGACTTGGTATTGATCTTTTCTCTCCCTCTGCAAAATTTACAGGGGCTGTTTTCTAAACTGAGGATTGAATCCTCCTATGTTTTGTTGTGAAAGTATTTGGGATTTCTTACTTTCTAAGTCCATCTTTACTAGGTTGTTTGACAAATTTTTGATCACCTTTGTCATATCATCAATTCTTTGGTCCTGTGGTGATTCTTCCTTTTATTTTCCCTTATCTTGAACTGACTACTTCTCTTTAATTTTTCCAGTTTCAGTCATGTTAGCCTCAATATTCAATGGATCAGTCTGTGTTTTTTCAAGAGTTGGGGCTCTTCTTTCTCTCAATGTAAAACTAAAGTTAGCTTCAAAAGCCCCAGAAAAAAAACCTTTGCTCCTACAGGGGGGGCTTCATTTCTATAGGTAAATTATTGCACAATTTGTTAAATCTCTTTACAAACTCAAAAATGTTTTCATCAAGATTTCTTTCAATTGCATTGAACTCTGCCAATGAGTAAGCATGATCTTTCTTTTCTCCCCATCTTCGAGTAAATTGAGTTTCCAACTCATCCAAGTTATTTATCAAAACATTTGGTAAAATTTTGAACCATTTTCTAGTCTCTCCATTTAGAGACTGCAGAAATAGTCTAATCACAACGCCCAGATGTTCAACATTTGAATTCTCTGCAAAAGTGAAAAACAAAGGTAAATGTTGTTCTGCAGTTACTTCATCTTATCCAGTGAAACAAGGAAGTAATTTGAGGTATTATTGAGGCATGGAATTCATTGGTTGTGGAATATTTAAAGGTGCATATCTATTCATTAAGAAAGTTGGTGCTGCCATATTGACACCTTGTTTAACTGCTCCTTGAGTGGTTGAGGTTGATTAACCTACTGTAAAAGTGAATGAAGGTGGTGAGAACAATGATATGGGAGTGGGTTGATGAATGATGGAAGAAGAACCAACTATTATATTTGATTGATCTTGTGTAAAGTTAAAAGAAATAGACTCGAAATAATGTTCTTCTAACTTGGGTTCTTGAAAATGAGTGGGTGTGGAAGGAGAATCTTGTTCCAAGAAAGAGGGTTCCTTAGAAATACCTTCAAATAAGGGATTATGAGAACTTCTAAAAGGAGCAGACAATGTAGGCTCAGGTGTTGAAGGGGTTTTTGGT
This sequence comes from Pinus albicaulis, assembly GCA_034641835.2. Classification (NCBI taxonomy): domain Eukaryota; kingdom Viridiplantae; phylum Streptophyta; class Pinopsida; order Pinales; family Pinaceae; genus Pinus; species Pinus albicaulis. The sequence goes on along the minus strand of CM076582.1, from coordinate 1,333,659,437 downwards.
CTCTGAACCCATCTAGAAACCAATTTTTTTGGATTTGACAAAGTAGGGACCTTCTGCTGTGAGGTATCTAATCTCGTGTGTGGAATTTTGAAAGCCAAAATTCTGAAAAGAATAAACACAACCGAATATTTTCTCCTCACTAAACAACCAAAGGAAATAGAAAGAAAACCCAGGGAAATGAACTTCACTTCTTCGCTCCTCGGAAACGGCGCCAAAAAATGTTGTATCTCAAGAAACAATCCCTTGGCTATGGTAAGGAATTAGTGCTCAAGACATTTTTAAATATATGTTACAAAATTAAGATATCAAATGGTCTTTGTTTAAAACCTTTGGAAATTAATTATTTATAACCCTCAATGTTCTGATATAATGAAAGATTTCACAATGCCTTTATCTACTTATATTACTTGAAATGGAAGGAAGAAACTGGAAAGGAAATTTAAAATGATATGTTGAATAACAAATCCTACCACTTTAAATCTCAAAAGAAACTTTATGGAGATAAGATAGTTGGAGTGAAGGAGCACACATTAAGGACATTTAAATCTCACTTACAAATTTTAAACACATGATGAAACTGGAAAAACGTATCAACATCAACAGGTGTAAGAAACTTGATCTTCTTTCATTAATTTTCAGAAAATTTAGTACAAAATTTATGGTCATCCAGAGGTCCAAAACTCGGAACCCTCCTCTTTTTTTTTCATTACTTTAAATATAATGCAAAGCAGTTGTAACTGCTAAAAACTACCTATAACTGTTCTAACTACCTAAAACTGCATAAAATATCTATTACATGGCAATTTAACAACTTCATTACAATATGGATTTAAAAAAAAAAAGATAACTAAAAATAAAGCTTCAATCTATCTGTTGAATTTGAATTTGACTGGCTACCACTGTATTCTTCGGATTTGTTGACGTGTACTTTTATGATGCTGAGGTGTCGCCAAGTGGATTATTCATCCATGCTCTGCACTTCTTCCATATCTCAATGTTAGTTTTGGGAGAATTGATCAATTTATGATATTCTAGCCAGAAGGCTGTGATCTTGCTGAAAGTAGGTCATTCTTTGAACAAGGTTTTTACCATCCAAAGCAATTGAAAATGCCTCTGCAAGAAATTACAAATTGTGGCTCCTTTCAAGATAGAGGTATTCTCATGGGTATTATCCATTTTACTCTTCGCTAGCACTAACAGTGGCTCATAAGAATCCCATGATAAAATACTTCCTTTGAGATCCCAACATGAAGGAAATCCTGCTCTGGCCCTTTTGTGGAATATGTTGTCAAAAATGGTTACATCTTGTTTAATCTCTGCCAAATTCTTCTATGCTGACTTCATGCAAGAATTTTTTACAATTAACTTATTAATCTCTAGGACACATAATGTCCTATCTTTAATTTCATTTTCTTCCAACTCTTGATCTATTTTAGAATTGATGAAATCAATGAAATTCTTTTCCCATAAGGTCCTGTTAAGGATCTTATGTTTATCTTCCATGATTTTTTCCTCTAAGTCTCTGATAATATTCTTTTCCTCTGACAGTATTATCAAGGACTCCCAAGTTGTTCTCATAGCTTCAATGATCTCATTCCATTCAATGTATTTTGCTTGGATCATAGTTATATTTCCTTAAAATTTTTTCCTTAAACTCTTGATCTCATTATTTGTTGTCTGAAAATTTGATCTGTATTTATTAACTTCTGCTTCTTGAGCCTGCATTATCTTAGTCATTGTCTCCAAGACGCTCTAAGCCTTATAGATATCCTTTTCTGCCATCGTCATTTTTATACTCAATTGAGATAACCTTGCTGCTGGGTCATCAGTTCCAGATGGCATGACAATAGTAAAAGAATGAGAATCACTTTGAGTTTGCAAGTTAAAGACATACTCCTTTAGCTTAGAGACCTCCTCCTCTTTTTGTAAAAACTGCTGTAAAAGATTTTCTTTCTCATTCTCAACCTCTGCTACCTTTGCTTCCATTAAGTGTTCTCCAGTGGGAAACTTTAATTTCTTCTTCAACACATTTAACTTTGAATCAACACACTGTAACAATTTTTGTACAACTGACTTATTGTTGAACCTCAGGATTACCCTCTCTTTTACATTTTTTCTCACCTCATTCCACCACTTTTCCATAAGATCACAAACCCTAATCAATGAGGAATACGAAGGTTTTGTCTTAAGGATGCATTTAAATGATTGTCATATTATATTTTCATGATTTTTCTATTTGGATAAGTTTTTGAAATTTAGCTACACAATGCAGCCTATTCTGCAACTAACTATGTGTTCTGTAGCCACTCTTATGGTTTAGCAGGTTCCAGGTGTCAGTTGAGGAATTGGGCCACATGGATGTTTCTATAATCTTTCTACATGGATTCTATCCTACTCACTCAGTCTAGATCGACATAAAAAGGAGCCTAAACTTATGGTCAAAGTCACAAGTCAAAGAATGTTACCTACAATAGTAGGAATCCTGATTTTCTCTTCTTAGAAAATCATGAGCCCAACAGTCCTATTTAAATTGAAATTCAAGTTAGACACCTGTAGCTAGTTTAAATCGTAATTAGTTATGTAATTTATCTTTAAATATTGGTTCCACAGAACTGAGAGATAGTGCAGTAGAGTTTAGATTTCTAAGTGGATACTCTGTTTCCAGACCTTGTTTTTATCATAATAAAGAAGTTTAGTTTCCAAATGATTGCTTGATTTCACCTTTAACAAGCTAGGAGTTCAACCACATCAGTTGTAGAGGGCCCCTGCTTCTGAAGGAGGTTTTTATTATGTTTTCTAGTTAGATTTCCTTTACTCTGTTTTAGCAATTTCTATTTCTAAATAGGCTTATGCTTCATTTACAACTTTCAAATAGTTTAATGATAAGTTATAATTGTGCAGACTTACTCTTCCAAAACATTTCATGAAAATAGAAACTCTGTTTTCAAAATTGGATTAAGGACTGAAGTGCTAAGAAACCACAGTTGTTTAGTTTTACTGTTCCTATATTTTATTTCCATTAGAACTGAGTTTTCAATTCCTGTGTTAACAGATGTTTATGAAATCCATTTTCAATATGCTAATCCTACATTAAATGGTTAAATATCTCACACATACAGTGGTTGAATTTATATTTCTTATTGTTATTTTCTTTCCAAAGACTAAGGCATAATTGATTTCTGTAAAAAATCATATAACGGATATGTTATACATCCGAGATTCTCCTGATCACACACTATTTGACTTCATGCACAATACAGAATCTCTTCTACCATTGATCATTAATTGCGGAAATAAAATCAATTGCATGCACACATTAAAACCATAAAAATTCACACATATGAACACAGTGTTTTAACGGGAAAGCCTGAAGCTAAAAACCCCAACTATCTGTATATAATATATGTCATAAAGATCATGTAACAATCATCATACAAATCTCCTCACAAGCTCTCAGTACAATCTCCAATTGCTAAACTGAACTAGCTCAACTATATTTAACTCAGTTAAACTGAACAAAACTCCATCAACTACCTCAATAACTTCACCAAACTTTTTCACATGAGTTCTAACTGAAGTATCCATGCAATAGCTCCACTTAACCCTCAGGAATAGCGTAATTCCTTCTGTCAGCTCCTGTGCCACATCTGTGCACTTAACTGAAGTGATCCAAGAGAATAAGATAATGTTTAGAGTCCAAATATTATTAAGAGCTAACAATATACGGCATATCTATTTTTAGATTGGTAGTCTAAAAATAGACTCCGCCCAATATGTCTAAAAATAGAATTCCATCTATTTTTCCAACTTGACCAACCATCCACAAATAGCATCCTGCAACTTACAGAATATGATCGACATGTATAAAAATAGACTTTGCGACAAAAATCACCTGTGTGTGCCCCACCTAGTTTAGGTGATCACTTTCCAACTAGGATCATTAATGATGTTTCAGGATGCCTCCTTCACTGTTTCTTGTTGCAATATTCAACACTCCCTCTCAACAAGAAAGGATTGTCTTTGCATGCATCATGAAACTCCATGCATTCACCCTGCAACCTTTACAAGCGCCATGCAACTCCATGCATCTGCTCTGCAACTCTTTCGAAACTAAATAGGCTCCAAAAAAATCAATCAATATAATGCATCTATCAAAGTCTTCCATCTATGCTAGTACCAACTACACATGTCTTCAGGAACCATTGTGTTGTTGAACTCTACACCCATGCACTCTGCACTTGCTGTCAACTCTAAATCGCGCTCCAGTATCCGACACTGTCACTTTGATCTGCCTGCATCAATCCAACTGATCATGGTACTGTTGCATTGTGGGCACCTCGTAGCCAGGTTCAATTCATGAGATCCACACCATCTCATGAATCCTGCCCATAAATATCCTCTTGGGATTACTCATGCATGTCGCCCCACCTCTCACCTGGTGGTATAGCTGCATGCACTCCCTCTACCCATCTGGCACAAAATTTCTCTGCATGAGTGGTTTCTCCCACTCCATGATCCTCATCTTGTGGCTGCTCCACATCCCGAGGTTCACTCTTACCTGCATGAAAAACTTGCTCCCTCTCAAGCATCAATTGTATTTCTTTCTTGCACTTCCCAATAGTAGGAAGCTCTGTATACATCCCATCTACTTCAATTATGTAGAGATTCTTTGCTCGAATCCCAACCTTCTTGACTTGTCCTGTTGCTTTGTGCTGAAGAAAAACTTTTCCTTCACTAAAGACAACATCATACCCTTTATCCTCTAACATTGCGACTAAGATTAAATTCTTCTTTAAACCTGGAACATGCACTACATCTTGTAAAAGAATGAGTTTACCTGAATCCCTCTGAAAGGTTATGGTACCAATGCTGGTCGCATTGTATCATCCGTTGTCACCCAACTCAACATGCAACTGGAGATCTTTCTCCACCAAGTCACTGAAAAGATTCACATCTCCCTTCATGTGAAAGGAGGTGCCACTATCAAAATACCATCCCAATCCCAATGCACTAGACACCATGAATGAGATCAATGAGAAGTCAAGCTCAAATTGTGAGGCAAGAGCCTCACTAGCTACAGCTCCAGCAGCCTGCTTGTTCTTCTTCTTCTGTGGAAAATGCGTGGCGAAATTCCCATGCTTGTGACAGTGAAAACATTTCACTTTGGACATGTCACACTCTTTACCATCCGCATCGGATTGAGAAGGATTTTTATTCCCCTTCCCTTTCCTTGCTTTGGCAGCCAAAGTGCAATCCTCTTCATCATCATTCTTTGATGAAGATCTATCCCTGGTATCCCGCCTTATCTCCTCCTACACAAGATCCGACCAAAGTTGCTCCCATCCTGGCAGTTTCTCCCAACCATTGACAGAGTTCTGATAGGAATGCCAACTCTTCGGAAGTCCAAGGAAAGCCAAGATCACCAATTCCTCATCATCCACACTAACTCCTACACTCCCAAGCTCATCCCTGTAGTGGACAAACTTTGTCAAGTATACCAGAATAGTGTCATTCTTCTCCATTTTTATTTTCCCGTGTTTATCCTTGAGTGCCAACTTCCTCTGGTCGCTCTTGCTTTGGAACAAATCTGTTAAAGCTTTCCACATCAAGAATGGAGAAGATTTACCATGAATTTTTGACATTATGTGATCCTTCACACCTTCCAACAGAATCCTTCGACACCTTGCTACCTTCTTTTGCCATGCGTCAAGTGCGGCAGCATCACTAGAACCCGGTTTAGGAATATCAGCATCTATGAAATCCTCAACCCATTGTCATCCAGCACCACCTCCATCCTATCCTTCCATGAAATTAATTCAAGCTACCCTCAAGGGCATACTCCAATCACAATCCGTTGAAAGACATCTCAACTTTGACACCAAGAAATCACTGTAGCAATTTCGAATTCCACCAGCACAAAACTCAACCGCTTCAATTCTTTGCAATATCTCCAATGATCAATATTGCTTTGATACCATGTAGAAAATCATATAACTGATATGTGATACATCCAATATTCTCCTTATCACACACTATTTGACTTCATGCGGAATACATAATCTCTTCTACCATTGATCATTAATTTCGGAAATAAAATCAATTGCATGCACACATTAAAACCATAAAAATTCACACATATGAACACAATGTTTTAACGGGAAAGCCCGAAGCTAGAAACCCCAACTATATGTATATAATATATGTCATAGAGATCATGTAAAAATCATCATAAAAAGATCCTCACAAGCTCTCAGTACAATCTCCAATTGCTACACACTAATGAGGCTCGATCTTGCAAATCCCATGCATCGATCTTTGCCAGCCCTTAGCCTGCCTCTACTGCACAATCCCTGCTGAAGAATAGATTTGGATGAGTTTGAATTTCCCCAGCCTTGCTCACACAATATTCATTGGCATCTCCAACCACTGTGTGTTGCAAATCATGCAACACTATAGTCACAACTGATAGTCACACTGCTCCTTCACCTACCTCTTCATTGGTCTCCACTGAAACTGTCCATGCACTGTAGTTAATTGATGTATTCTTTAGTTGATTAATGAGTTAATAATTAGTGAATTGATTAATAATTAATTCACACCACTCTCACTAGTGTATCAATCAGTTAGACTAGATACAACTAGCTCAACTATGTTTAACTCAGTTAAACTGAACACAACTCCATAAACTACCTCAATAACTTCACCAAACTCTGTCACATGAGTTCTAACTGAAGTATCCATGCAACAACTTCACTTAACCCTTAGGAATAGCATAATTCCTTCTGTCAACTCCTGTGCCACATCTGTGTACTTAACTGAAGTGCTCCAAGAGAATAAGATAATGTTTAGAGTCCAAATATTATTAAGAGCTAATAATATTCGACATATCTATTTTTAGACTGGTAGTCTAAAAATAGACTCCGCACAATATGTCTAAAAATAGAATTCCATCTATTTTTCCAACTTGACCAACCATCCACAAATAACATCCTGCAACTGATAGAATATGATCGACATGTCTAAAAATAGACTTTGCGACAAAAATCACCTGTGTGGGCCCCACCTAGTTTAGGTGATCACTTTCCAACTAGGATCAGGAATGATGTTTCAGGATGCCTCCTTCACTGTTTCTTGTTGCAATATTCAACACTCCCTCTCAACAAGAAAGGATTGTCTTTGCATGCATCATGCAACTCCATCCATTCGCCCTGCAACCTTTACAAGCGCCATGCAACTCCATGCATCTACTCTGCAACTCTTCTGAAACTGAATAGGCTCCAAACAACTCAATCAGTATAATGCATCTATCAAAGTCTTTGATATCTGCTGGTACCAACTGCACATGTCTTCAGGAACCACTGCGCTGTTGAACTCTACACCCATGCACTCTGCACTTGCTGTCAACTCTGAATCACACTCCAGTATCCGACACTGTCACTTTGATCTGCCTGCATCAATCTAACTGATCATGATACTGCTACACTGTGGGTACCTCATAGCTAGGTTCAATTCATGAGATCCACACCATCTCATGAATCCTGCCCATAAATATCCTCTTGGGATTACTCATGCATGTCGCCCCACCTCTCACCTGGTGGTATAGCTGCATGCACTCCCTCTGCCCATCTGGCACGAAATTTCTCTGCATGAGTGGTTTCTCCCACTCCATGATCCTCATCTTGTGGCTACTCCGCATCCCGAGGTTCACTCTTACATGCATGCAAAAATTTCTCCCTCTCAAGCATCAATTGCATGTATTTCTTGCACTTCCCAATAGTAGGAAGCTCCGTAGACATCCCATCTACTTCAAGTATGTAGAGATTCTTTGCTCGAATCCCAACCTTCTTGACTTGCCCTGTTTATTTGTGTCGAAGGAAAACTTTTCCTTCACTAAATACAACATCATACCCTTTATCCTCTAACATTGCGACTGAGATTAAATTCTTCTTTAAACCTGGAACATGCACTACATCTTGTAAAAGAATGAGTTTACCTAACTCCCTCTGAAAGGTTATGGTACCAATGTTGGTCGCATTGTATCGTCCATTGTCATCGAACTCAACATGCAACTGGAGATCTTTCTCCACCAAGTCACTGAAAAGATTCACATCTCCCGTCATGTGAAAGGAAGCGTCACTATCAAAATACCACCCCGATCCCAATGCAATAGACACCATGCATGCGATCAATGAGAAGTCCAGCTCAAATTACGAGGCAAGAGCCTCACCTGCTACAGATCCAGCAACCTGCTTCTTCTTCTTCTTCTGTGGAAAATGCATGGTGAAATGCCCATGCTCGTGACAGTGAAAACACTTCACTTTGGGCATGTCATGCTCTTTACCATCCACACCGGATTGAGAAGGATTTTTCTTCCCCTTCCCTTTCCTTTCTTTGGCAGCCAAAGAGAAATCCTCTTCATCGTCATTCTTTGATGAAGATCCATCCCTGGTATCCCGCCTTATCTCCTCCTGCACAAGATCCGACCAAAGTCGCTCCCATCCTGGCAGTTTCTCCTAACCATTGACAGAGTCCTGATAGGAATGCCAACTCTTCGGAAGCCCAAGGAGAGCCAAGATCACCAATTCCTCATCATCCACACTAAATCCTACACTCCCAAGCTCATCCCTGCATTGGACAAAATTTTTCAAGTATACCGGAATAGTGTCATTCTTCTCCATTTTTATTTTCCTGAGTTTATCCTTGAGCACCAACTTCCTCTGGTCGCTCTTGCTTTGGAAAAAATATGTCAAAGCTTTCCACATCAAGAATGGAGAAGCTTTACCATGAAGGCTAGACATTATGTGATCCTTCACACCTTTCAACAGAATCCTTCGACACCTTGCTACCTTCTTTTTCCATGCGTTAAGTGTGGCAGCATCGCTAGAACTCGATTTAGGAATATCAACATCTATGAAATCCTTCAACCCATTGTCATCCAACACCACCTCCATCCTGTCCTTCCATGCAATATAATTCGATCTGCCCTCAAGGGCATACTCCAATCGCAATCCGTTGAAAGACAGCTCAACTTCGACACCAAGAAATCACTGTAGCAATTTCGAATTCCACCAGTACAAAACTCAACCGCTTCAATGCTTTGCAATTGCTCCAATGATCAATATTGCTCTGATACCATGTAGAAAATCATATAACTGATATGTTATACATCCAATATTCTCCTATTCACACACTATTTGACTTCATGCACAACATAGAATCTCTTCTACCATTGATCATTAATTGCGGAAATAAAATCAATTGCATGCACACATTAAAACCATAAAAATTCACACATATGAACACAGTGTTTTAACGGGAAAGCATGAAGCTAGAAACCCCAACTATCTGTATATAATATATGTCATAGATATCATGGAACAATCATCATACAAATATCCTCACAAGCTCTCAGTACAATCTCCAATTGCTACACACTAATCAGGCCCGATCTTGCAAATCCCATGCACCGATCTTTTCCAGCCCTTAGCCTACCTCTACTGCGCAATCCCTGCTAAAGAATAGCTCTAGATGAGTTCAAATTTCCCCAGCCTTGCTCACGCAATCTTCATTGGCATCTCCAACCACTGTGTGTTGCAAATCATGCAACACTATAGTCACAACTGATAGTCACACTGCTCTTTCACCTACCTCTTCATTGGTCTCCATTGAAACTGTTCATGCACTATAGTTAACTAATGTATTCTTTAGTTGATTAATGAGTTAATAATTATTGAATTAATTAATAATTAATTCACACCACTCTCACTAGTGTATCAATCAGTTAGACTAGATACAACTAGCTCAACTATGTTTAACTCAGTTAAACTGAACAAAACTCCATCAACTACCTCAATAACTTCACCAAACTCTGTCAGATGAGTTCTAACCAAAGTATCCATGCAATAGCTCCACTTAACCCTCAGGAATAGCGACTTCTTCATACTCAGGTTACATCTCTCAGGTAACTTAACTCAAGTGCTCCAAGAGAATAAGATAATGTTTGTGAGTCCAAATATTATTAAGAGCTAATAATATTCGACATATCTATTTTAGACTGGCAATTTTAAAAATAGACTCGCCTTAATATTTCTAAAAATAGAAGTCCATTTTTCCCACTTGACCAACCATCCACAAATAGCATCCTCAGAATCCTTTAGTATCATGATCGACATGTCTAAAAATAGACTTTGCGACAAAAATCACCTGTGTGGGCCCCACCTAGTTTAGGTGATCACTTTCCAACTAGGATCAGGAATGATTTTTCAGGATGCCTCCTTCACTGTTTCTTATTGCAATCTTCAACAATTTCTTCGAAGGCATCTCAAGAGGTTAAACACTTTACATTTGAATGTGGCAGACAAATCAATTATACATTAGTTGATTTTAGTTAGATCTTACATGCTTTTAATTTCAAGACCCTCAATTAATTGTAAACAATAATATTCCTAAAAATCACTCTAGAAGGAATTGATCTAATCATGTTTTCAGATGAGATCAGGTTGAAGGATTAATGAAATGCAATTTTTGAATTATCCATTTGTAGAGTTTTCTTAGTTCTTTAGTTCAAACATGTCTAATTAGTTACCAACATTACTTCAAGAAGATCACTCTTTACAAATTGAATAATTGGAGTAACTAAACACATCTCTGATATTTTCATTTGCATTCTTTGTTTTCTATTCTAGGACCATAGCAGACTAAAGTACAAGCAGCTGCTAAACTCCATCTCAATAGGGTCACGCCTAACAATTGTATGCTGAGGTATATAAAGGTACAATAGTTGATTCATTTTTCTTCTTTCATTTAAGATATGAATTGTAAATCTCAATCTCAGTTTTAGAAATTGATCCATGGATTAGGACTAATAAATAGATTAGATAGATGATTTGATTTCCAAAATAGGTCTTAAACTAGCCCTAATTTTTTGGTATGTTTTTTATGAAAATTAGATTAGTTTTGGTCCACTTCCTTTTCTTCCTTCTAAAATACATTTAGATTCACATAATTCTTTCCATAGCTTTAGATTAACCATCCTTAGATCTCAAATAAACCCCCCCCCTAAAAACAACATAAAACACAAAACAACGAAGTAAGGAATAGGTTGCTTAAGCACATATGGTGCACCTCACTTCATCAGTTTACTAGCCCTAGTTGATAATTAATGAAAGCAATTTAGGACACTAAATTGACTAAAAACTTTGGCGTTGTTGCTGAGGAAGTGTAACTAGGTAACCTTATTTCTTACATAAAAAAAAAACAATGATATGCATAGAGAAAGAGACTCTAGGGGCAGATTCATAGCTAGAGGCACAAGCTTAATCCCTACAACACCACTCACTCCACCTAGACCAAGAAGTAGTACATCACCATCTCAAACTCATATACCATATTTTACTCGTCACAAACTTCCAGAAGTTTTAAGATCAGATATCCAGTTAGGAGGATCTCCTACTTCATCGACTGAGGCAATCTTAGAGGAATAAGATCCTAGGATTCCAACAGAAGGAGTAACCTTTTTCACTTCTACAGGGGAACATATTCTATATTAAGAGTTAGAAATCCCTAATGAAAAGGAAGAAGAAGAAAATTTCTTCAACATACCATTGATAGAAGAAACAGAGGAGTCGATAACCCTGCAGGTTGAACCTTATATCAACTCTGAAGAATCTATCATAGCAGGAAGAGGAAAAGGAGGAGGAGAGGGAGAAGAAGAAATTTTTAATGGATAAAATGTACTATTTGGAGGAGGTAGGGGTAGAGGAGGAGATAGAGGAAGAGGTATGGGAAATGCAGAAGGAGGTATAGGTAGAGGAAATAGAGGAACTGAGAGTTATTTTGGATTCCCTATAGTAGATGAAGAGACAAATGCTACCATGAAAAATATCTCACCTTATTTTCTCCCAAAATTTCATGGATTAAAAAGTGAAGACCCTGAGACCTTTTTATTTGGATTTGAAGTCTTGTGTAGAACTTATGATTATCTACAAGATGCCCAAAAAATCAAATTGTTTCCTTCAACATTGCAAGGAGTAGCTCTAAAATGGTTCATGAGTCTAATCACTAGGCCTATTAGGACATGGAATGATATGAAGAGAGCATTTATAGAAAGGTATTTGGACTATTGTATACCCGTTAATCACAAAGAGGAAGTGTTTAAGATGATGCAAAAAGAGGATGAAAATTTGGAGGATTTACTTGAAAGATTCAACTATAACATTAAAAGAGAAAAAACGGAAAATCTAGATCAAGACACTCTAAAAGCTCTTTTGTTGAAAATAATTAGAGATGAATGGATATATATCCTTAACATGATGGGGAAGGGGGACATATGTCAACTTCCATTACCTAATATTGGGGAACTATGTATTAATCTCTCAAGAGGAAAATCAAAATTTTGAAAGGACCAAGAGATCATGCTCTTGCTAGGGTAAACAAATCTGCAACTGGAACAATGAGTAGGGCAGAAATTGGAAACATGCTTGATGAATTCAAAACAGACATTTAAGGTAGTCTTAGTGAACATATAGACACCCTTAAGTTACAAAACAAGCAGAAAGCCAAGACTGATGCTTTGGCTATTTTCTGTCCAAAATGCAGAAAGAAACATGCTTTGAGAGAATGTACTCTTGAAGCAAAAGTCATAGAAACCTGTATGATTTGTTCAGACAGTCATGAGACTAAGAATTGTCCTTCAATTCCTGGTCTTAAGGCTATTTTTCAAGAAGAAACAACATCAAATCCTATAGAATCTCTTTTTTTTAATCTCTAGAAGACCATGGCAGGGGCCACAAACTCAAGGGTTTAACAACCAAATGAATAATTAGCCCCCACCAAATTGGAATTCTTGGCAACAACCTTGGCCCCAATCTCAATTTCAATCTCAACATTGGGCTCAAGGAATGCAAAATCCATATGGAAGATTTTCTCAGTACTATCAATATCCTCCATCATATCCAAATTATCCTCCCCAACAAATTCCTCAATGAAATCAACAACCTCCAATCCAAAACCAAAATCCACAACTGTCACTACCATTCCCTCAGAGACCAAATCAGTTACCTGCCCAACCATTACCAAACCCCAACAATAAAAATCCTCAGAATACCTATATGATAGAAGGTCATCAATTTCCAACTTATATGATTACTCCTCTAGATCTTAATGATGTCCAACTAAGATCTGGTAGGATATTAGAAAAGAGGAAGCCTTCTGTAATCATCCAAGAACAAGACAATTTTGAGGAAGATTCTCTACATCTCAATAAAAGTTTTGAGGAAGAAGTATCTCTTCAAAACCAAAATTCTGAAAATAAAAAGCAAAAACAACAAATAAATTCAACTCCTGTCATAGAGAAACCATCAGTATCTACTTCTACACCTCCTTTTCCTGAAATATTACAAATTGATAGAGGAGTAGGAAAGCATATTATGTTGTCTAATTATGATTTCCTAGATGAATTGAAAAATATTTGCATTAAAATCCCTTTGTTACAAGCCATCAAGGAAATTCCAATTTTAGCTAAAACAATAAAGGAGTTGAGTATGAAGAAACCAAGAAGAAAAATAAAAGAAATAAAAATAATCTAGCTTGTAGGAAAAATAATAGACATAATGATGGGGAAAATTTCCATTAAAAAATATTTAGATCCTGGAAGTCCAGTGGTAAAAACACATATCAATGGAGTTTAAATTCCAAATATATTGATTGATTTAGGATCAGCAATAAACATCATGAGAAAATAGACCATGGAACAACTGAAGCTTCATAATCTTCTTTATACACCTACCTTACTACAATTAGCAGATAGATCCGTAATAAAACTAGATGGTGTGTTAGAAGATATTTTAGTGTCTTTAGATTCTTGGGAATATCGTGTTGATTTTATGATATTAACCCCTAATAAAAATCTAGGAGGACACCCACTCATATTAGGAAGACCTTGCTTGGATACAGCTGATGCTTTCATTAGCTATAGATCTGGTGACATGTATATTTCTGATGGTAATTCAACTAAGAATTTCACTCTGTATCCTCCAACAAGAACAATCACAGAGATAGATGACAAAGAATGGATTGATGATGAAGAAGATATACAACCTCTCTTTACTATTTCAAACATTAGTGAAGATAGCCACATCTTAAATACAATATAATCTAGGCAGATGTCTCTTTACTCTATGGAAGAATTTGGTAGCTCTACAGTTGAAGTATTTCCAGGGAAAACCTTGAACATAAACAATAACTTGGAAAAGTTACAACAAGAGAAGCTAATCAAAACATTACAACAACATTCATCTGCATATGCATGGGAATACACTGACATGAAAGGAATTAGTCCTACGACTTGTATACATCACATTTACATTGAGGAAAATTGCAAACCTATCAGACAACCTCAAAGAAGGATGAATCCAAATCTTAGGGAAATTGTGAAAGAAGAGTTGCAAAAGTTGTTAAATGTAAACTTCATCTATCCAATTTCAGATAGTCAGTGGGTTTCTCCTTTAGTGATTGTACCCAAGAAGAATGGTAAATGGAGGGTATGTATTGATTATCGACAATTGAATAAAGATACCCTTAAAGATCATTTTCCTTTTCCTTTTATAGATCAAGTGTTAGATACATTAGCAGGTAAGAAGTATTTCTAATTCCTGGATGGTTTCAGTGGTTACAACCAAATTCAGGTTGCACCTGAAGATCAGGATAGAACCACATTCACCTGTCCATGGGGGACTTACGCCTTCCGAGTACTTCCTTTTGGATTGTGCAATGCACCTGCAACATTCCAAAGGGAAGTACTAGGAATTTTTTCTGATCTAATACATGATTGTGTAGAAGTGTATATGGATGAATTTACAGTCTATGGTAATACATTTGAAGAATCTTTAGAAAACTTGGAAAAGGTTCTTAAAAGATGTAAGGAAAAAAGACCTCTCACTAAGTCATGAAAAATGTTTCATGATGTTTACTACAGGGATTGCTTTAGGACATCACATTTCAGGATATGGAATTAAAGTTGATAAATCTAAAGTTGAATTCATCTCTAAGTTATCAATTCCAAGCTACCAAAAGGATGTTAGAAGTTTTCTAGGATTTACAGGGCATTATAGAATATTTATAGAAAAGTTCACCAAAATAGCATCCCCACTCTTCAAAATACTTACCAAAGATTGTGAAATTAGTTGGAATCCTGACTACCAGTTAGCATTAGAAACCTTAAAAGAAAAAGTTTCTGAAGCACCCATATTAAGAGGGCCTAACTGGAAACTACCTTTTCACATTTCAATAGATGCTTCAGACACAACTCTAGGAGCTGTGTTAGGACAAAAATACTTGATCCCCTATGCAATCTATTACACAAGTAATAATTTGACTCCCACAGAGTTGAATTACACTGTAACTGAAAAGAAATTCTTAGCTGTTGTTCATGCTATCAAAAAATTCAGACGTTACATAACAGATTATGAAACATTTATCTGAAAAGGAATTCTTAGCTGTTGTTCATGCTATCAAAGAATTCAGACATTACATAATAGACTATGAAACATTTGTCCATATAGATCACTCTGCAATTAGGTATTTAATGAATAAATCTATTACTAATGGTAGAGTTATAAGATAGTTATTGCTTCTACAAGAATTCATTATTACTGTTCTAGACAGGCCTGGAAAACAAAACACAGTTGCTGATTTCTTGTCTAGAATTCAAAATATCAAAGATAACACTCCAATTGAAGATAAAATTCCCGATGAATATCTTTTTGCAATAAATACTCGGACCCCTTGGTTTGCATATATTTCCAATTACTTAGTTACAGGAAAATTATCTTCATATTTGCATTCTAGAGGGAAAAGAAGAATCATTCAATTAAGTGCAAGATATTCATGGATTACTAATGAATTATATAAGACATGTCCATATCTCATTATCAGAAGATTTGTTTGAGAAGATGAAATGCCTGAAATTATTAAGGCATGTCATGATGAACCTTATGGTGGACATTTTGGTGATAAGAGGAAAAACTATAAAATCCTTCATGTAGGATATTATTGGCCATCCATCTTCAATGATGCCAAAGAATATGTCAAAAGGTGTGACAGTTGCCAAAGGGTAGGGAAACCTACTCCAAATGAAATGCCATTGCAACCTCAAGTACTCATTGAACCTTTTGAAAAATGGGCCTTGGATTTTGCCAGACCTATCAATCCTCCATCTAAACAAAAGAAGTATATTTTGGTATGCACTGATTATGCCACTAAATGGGTAGAGGCTAAAGCATTACCTTTTTATAAAGAAGGATCTGTAGTTAATTTTATTTTTGAGGATATTTTCACTCATTTTGGTGTTCCAAGAGAAATTGTAACAGATTAGGGCTCTCAATTTACATCAAAGATGGTGAAAAGGCTCGTGGAAGATCACAAGATCAAGCAAAAAAAGTATACTCCTTACCATCCACAAGAAAATGGTAAAGTTAAATCTACCAATAAGGTGATTGAATGAATTCTCACTAAGATTGTTCATCTACATAGAAGAGTTTGGGCAGATAGGCTTCCTGAAGTCTCATGGGCCTACATAAATACATGGAAGAACACAACAGGACATACTCCCTATGAACTTGTTTATGGGAAGCAAGTCTTGTTCCCTATGGAGTTTCAGATCAAAACCTTCAAGATGACAGTCCAATTGGGACTTGATTTATCAGAAGCACAGAAGCATCGACTGGAGCAACTCAATGAACTAGATGAAATCAGACAAGATGCAGTCCAAAGAACCAAAATAGTACAACAGCAAAGGACTAAATGACATGACAAGTATATCAAAGAGAAAAAGTTTCAATAAGGGGATTGGGCACTCTTGTTCGATTCAAAATTCAAGGATTTTCAAGGAAAATTTCAGACTCATTGGCTCGGACCATATGAGATTGAAAAAGTCTTTAATAATGGAGTAGTGAAGATCAGAACAATAGATGAAGAAAATATATCTCTTCTTGTAAATGGTCATCAGTTGAAAGTATATCATAAACCACTTTCAAAAGAAGAGTTTTTCAAGAAATTTGAAGATAATATTGATATGCAGTTAGTGAAGAATAATTCTTCTTCTTCACAAACTTAGCTTTTATTTTTCTACATTTGATAAAAAAAAATTGAAAAAATAAAGTGTATAAGTATGAAAAACAATAAGTGATTGGAATACTTATGCAGAAAATATAGGGTGAAAATTAGAGCTCTCTGACATCCTATATTTTCCATTTTTCTTTTTTGTAATAAAGTAGTGAAAACTACATTCATATTTACAGTTCATAATCTGCAAATTCAGTTTCATTCCATCTCATTCCACTTTGATTTCATTTTCACATTCATTCCATAAGTCATATTTCACTTTCATTTCATATTTCTCACTCATTCCATTCATGTTCCATAAAAAAAATAAGAATACATTCTGCAGCTGAGTACATTCTACAACTGATTCTATTTTGCAGCTAATTTGATTTTGCAGCCACTTCAACAATTCTGACATGATGATTGCAAAGGGACTAAAGGATTATTTTTTAAGGCCACCATGCTACAAAAGAGTACCTAAGGAACAAAATCAAGCAAACAACAAACAAAAAGGTTAAGTTCTGAGGTAAAGTGTAAAAATTTATTTTTATATTTTTAATAGCAAAGTTAAAAATATGAAATATGTATAATATGTACATTCATATGTTCCTTGACAACCCATCATTCGAATTGATTACAATCCTCATCATGATATATCTCAACCATATCCCTCATATAAATTTGCATAACGGTCCATCATTAATATCCTTGATTGATGACTAACGGTCATGATCATGACGTGACCTACTTGTCTACGTCTCTCCCAGACCGTATCACTTACTTATTTCCTACAACTCACCATAAACCCTCCATAAAATCCATAGGTCATTCATCTCCATCAATTCCACAACCAATTCATCTCCATCAACTCTGCAGCCAATTCATTTCCACAAAACAGAGGGGTAATTCTAAAGGTTGAAAGCACTCTTCATAGAAGAAGGACGGGTTTGATTGTTAGAACATAACCAGTGGGGGTAAAATACATGGAAGGATGCCCACAGGTTAGAGAATTGCTACAACAAGTTGGATGGTTGAGGTTCATAGAAACATTCAAGGGTTTTCATAAGGAAATTAAAAAATCATTTGCCCGATCTTTTGATGCAACCGAAGTAGAAATTGGGGACATTAAATTTACAGTGACAGAGTCATTCCTGGATGAAGCTACAGAACTTCCAAGGCATGGAGAGAGATGGTTCAAAAAAAAAGAATTCCATAATGAATCATGGAAGGTGACACTTAAAAACCAAGTATGGATGTCTCAATTTTTAGAAAAGGAATCCCAAGTACAACCCTTAAAAGCAAATGGAGAAATATGCTTTTGATTTTGCAGAAATTCATAACTTGTGAAGGAAGGTTTGGAACCATGTATGTTTATCATATCTGTTTATTAATGAATTTTCTAGAAAATGGTGAAATCAAACTTCTTTTCTTTCTGCTTAATAGTCTAAGAATAATGGCCTTAAATTTACAAAAGAGAATGAAATTTATAGAGACCACTATGCATCATCATGGCTTGGTGAAAATATTGATTGAGTTTCACTTAAGGAGCATAGGAGACACTTTGGAGGATTTCCTTGTTAGGAATCATTTTCAAGAACAACTAGAGTCACCACCCAAGGAAGAGTATGTCAAGAGAAGTAAAAGAAAGAAAACTGATATGATTGTTGAAATCAAACCTGAAACTTCACTACAGAGGAATGATGAATAACTAATTTCTGAGGAACTGACAGAGATTAGGAAACAAATTAAGGCTAGAGGAAAGAAAAAGAAAGAGAGTGACGTTACAAATGAAGGGAATGAAAGTCGTCCAAAACTAAGAAGGAGCTCTAGACTCCGAGGCATTATGAAGAATACGTTGTCCAAAGGGACAAAGCTCATAAATATAGAAGAGGAAACCCCAGTTCCATCACCTGTTGATAATTCTCCTGTGTACAATCCTCAAAACTCTCTTTTTTATCATTTTGAAGAAGGCCCTAACAGAATATCTCCTGGTATAGATCCAGTTCAGCAACAAATATATGATTATGTAGAGTCATAGGAAAGAAGAAGTGCCTCTATGAACCAAGAACCACCTGTCAATCCACAAGAACCTCTAATTGATACTCTTAAGTAGGATATTAATGAATTAGAGATATTGAACAGGCACATCAAGCAGGAGAATGAGATTTTGAAGAAACAAAAGAAATTGGACAAGGAAATGCATGATAATACTACTCTGCAGCTAGGACTATTGCATAAGGAAAATAGGAAATTGAAGAAGAAGAACAAGAGATTGAACACAACAATCATAAACCTCAAATTCAAAATTCTTATGAAAAGGCCAAGAATGACATTGAATTCAAAGAGAAACAAAAGAATAAGGTTGGATGTCCTAGCTAAGGTCTGAGAAAATGTAGTAGGGGAGAAGAACTCATAATTTTGGAAAATTACATGAGGACATGCCATGATTTTGCAGTGGGGCTACGTTGAACCTCAGGATTACCCTCTCTTTTATAGTTTTTCTCACCTCATTCCACCACTTTTCCATAAGATCACAAACCTAATAAATGAACAATGCTAAGGTTTTGTCTTAAGGATGCATTTAAATGATTTTCATATTATATTTTCATGATTTTTCTATTTGGATAAGTTTTTGCAATTTATCTACAGAATGTAGCCTGTTCTGCAGCTAACTGTGCATTCTGTAGCCACTCTTATGGTTTAGCAGGTTCTAGGTGTTAGCTAAGGAATTGGGCCACATGGATGTTTCTAGAATCTTTCCTACATGGATTCTATCCTACTCACTCGGTCCAAATCGACATAAAAAGGAGCCTAAACTTGTGGCCAAAGTTACAAGTCAAAGAATGTTACCTACAATAGTACGAATTTTGATTTACTCTTCGTAGAAAATCATGAGTTCAACAGTCCTATTTCAATTTCAATTCAAGTTAGACACTTGTAGCTAGTTTAACTCGCAATTCGTCATGTAATTTCTCTTTAAATATTGGTTCCACAGAACTGAGAGACAGTGCAGTACAGTTCAGATTTCTAAATGGATACTCTATTTCCATACCTTGTTTTTATCATAATAAAGAAGTTCAGTTGCCAAATGATTGTTTTATTGCACCTTTAACAAGCTAGGAGTTCAACCACATTAGTTGTAGAGGGCCCCTGCTTCCGAAGGAGGTTTTTATTATGTTTTCTAGTTAGATTTCCTTTACTCTGTTTTAGAAATTTCTGTTTCTAAATAGGCTTATGCTTTATTTACAGCTTTCAAATAGTTTAATGATAAGTTACAATTGTGCAGACTTACTCTTCCAAAACATTTCATGAAAATAGAAACTCTGTTTTCAAAATTGGATTAAGGATTGAAGTGCTAAGAAACCACAATTGTTTAGTTTTATTGTTCCTATCTTTTATTTCCATTAGAAAAAAGTTGTCAATTTCTGTGTTAATAGATGTTTATGAAGGCCATTTTCAATATGCTAATCCTACATTAAATGGTTAAATATCTCACACATACATTGGTTGAAGTTATCTTTCTTATTCTTATTTTCTTTCCAAAGACTAAGGCATAATTGATTTCTCCGAAGGCATTGGCAAGAGGTTAAACACTTTACATTTGAATGTGGCACACAAGTCAATTATACATTAGTTGATTTTAGTTAGATCTTACATGCTTTTACTTTCAAGACCCTCACTTAATTGCAAAAAATAATATCCCTAAAAATCACTCTAGAAGGAATTGATCTAATCATGTTTTCAGATGAGATGGTTGAATGATTAATGAAATGCAATTTCTGAATTATCCATTTGTAGAGTTTTCTTAGTTCTTTAGTTCAAACAGGTGTAATTAGTTACCTAACATTACTTCAAGAAGATCACTCTTTAAAAATTGAATAATTGGAGTAACTAAACACATCTTAGATATTTTCATTTGCATTCTTTGTTTTCTGTTCTAGGACCTTAGCAGACTAAAGTACAAGCAATTGCTAAACTCCATCCTAATAGGGTCATGCCTAACAATTGAATGTTGAGGTAACCAAAGGTACAATAGTTCATTCATTTTTATGCTTTCATTTAAGATAGGCATTGTAATTCTCAATCTTATTTTTAGAAATAGATCCATGGATTAGGACTAATAAATAGAGTAGCTAGATGCTTTGATTTCCAAAATAGGTCTTAAAATAGCCCTAAGTTTTTGGTATGTTTTTATGAAAATTAGATTAGTTTTGGTACACTTCCTTTTCTTCCTTCTAAAATACATTTATATTCACATAAGTCTTTCCATAGCTTTATATTAACCATCCTTATATCTCAAATAACAAACCCCCCCTAAAAACAACATAAAACACAAAACAACGAAGTAAGGAATAGGTTGCTTAAGCACATATGGTGCACCACACTTCATTAGTTTACTAGCCCTGGTTGATAATTAATGAAAGAAATTTAGGACACTAAATTGACTAAACACTTATCATTAGGATTCACTCCAATCTTTACAATAATATTTTTCAATTCTTCGTTATGAGTTGACAGAGCCCTAGAATTGGCCTTTTCCAATTTCAATTGCTTGATCACTTTTCCTAGCATGTGTTCTGCCTTTTGAGAAGCTGCACTAGACTTGGTTAAATCATTAACAATCAGTTACCTGTCTGCATATGTAAATTAAATTTATTAGGTAAAGGAATTTTCCTCACATCAACAGTCAAATTAACAGTTTTAAAACTACTTGATGACCCTAATGTCATTTCATATGGGTAAGAAAAAGAAATTTGAAACTAATCCTTTTCTAAGTCAATGGCAATAAATAATATGGTTTGGTAAGAAGTAATCTGATATTCTACTTGTGATTCCATACTAGCTTTCATCTTGTTATTCCTCTATGCAATCTGAGCAAAAACCTGCTTGATCAAAGGGATTCGATCTTGAAAATCTCCATATCTTGTAGGTGAAGCTGGTACATTCTATTCATCTCCTAATTGGAGGAGGAAACCACACTGAGTGCTTGGTATTTCTTCAGTCAGTGTTTCTCTCTTCTTAGCTATCTGTTCCTCATCTTCAGAATCAACAACTGCTTCTTTACTTCTTTTGCCCAATTTCTCTAAGATGATGGGGGTCTGTATGTTGGAAATAATAGAACTTGCAGAACTTTTGTTAGCCAAATTTTCAAGTTCAGTCTTACTGTCATGAATGAAAGCAAAGTAGCCATTTTCAACCCTTCCGTTAGAAATCACCTTGTGGGGGTCATAGGCACATTTCTCACCTAACAATAAGTGCATATCTTCCAACATCTTGCTAGCTTCATTAAATGCTTTCCTCATATTTACTACAAATGGACCCACAGACATCGACAATTTAAACAAATAACCCTTCTTCATTGGAACAAAATGAACTTGATCTACGTTTAGACTTTGTCTAATAAACTCCAATGCAAAAATCCTCATAGGGACATAATTTGGCAATCTATAAGGTTCTATTCTCGCACCATATAATATAATCTCTGAATAATCTTCATATACAAACCAATCCCCAAATTTACAAGAATTACTTAACTGGAGACACTCCTGAGCTTTGTGCAGGAAACAAGGAGGAGGAACACCATTTAAAACCTTATAAGCAACTGGCATAAAAGAGGTAGAAAAATCAAATATCCCTCCCTCATCTGGTTCATTTCTTACTATATCATTCTAGAAAAATACTGACTACTTTTTCTTATTTGAATCCCTTATATTCAATCCCAAATGTAAAAATTCCTCTACATTTTGATACATAAATAGATAAGTGATAAGTGAGGGGAACCTGAAGGACCTAGTGAGGGATAAGCTCATGAGCTAAGTACTAATAGCCTCTTGCTAGTAAGAGGGAATATCCAACACTACTTTAGATTGCATCATCATGGCAAACAATCCCAACACTGACCTGTCAACCTAAGAGGAATACTCTTTTCCAAGAATCTTTAACAGAAGTTGTAACACTGACCTGACCTCTGCATCAAAATTATCTAATTGGAATTCTTTAACATTTGCTGCAAATTTCTCCAAATTCAGCTACAAGAAGGAGATGACCTAGTTAAACTCCTGCTCTGCATGATTATCACAGAATGCTACCAATGACTCATCAGTGAACTAAACATAAGACTCAGACACAGGATAACACAGGGCTTGGCGAATTAACTAGGATGAAACCTAAAGAATATTTTCACCTAAGCAATTCATCACAAAGAATTTACCGCGATATAGCGCAGACACTAACCAACAAAAAAATTTGGGAAAAATATGTAGGTTTTAACCCTGTACAGAAATTATCTAAAAATGAATCTTAAAGACAGAAAATAAACAGTAGCGAAAGCATAAAACATAGAACAGATAAACACAGAGATTTTCCCCTGGATCCCAAATCAGGATGACCAACTTGATTTTTCATTGTATTCCTTTTAGTGTTACAACACATATATATACATGCCGAAGCATACATAAACCCCATTCCATTAACCCTGGATTAGAACATAACCGTAGGTCCCTTGACTGAATCTACAAAATACCAGGGGCCGAAAACCATCATGCCCCAAAACCGTGTGCAAACCCATGCACAAAACCATGGGCAGGTCTGCCCCCCCTGTGACCCCCCCGCGCGTGATTAGTCATGGAAAGAATATAACACAAACCCAACATTCTCCCACTTGTTGTTTTCTTTCCGTAGGGGGCCACAGGAGAGCTGAGCCATTAGCCCAGCTTTGCAACACCAATTGTTTCTCTACACCAAGAGAACTTCTGAGTGCTCATAGACTTTGTCAATGCATCTGAAACATTCTTCAAAGTGTTCACCTTTACCAGCAACACCCTTTTAGCCTCAACCATATATCTCACAAAGTGATATTAAACATCAATGTGCTTTGTCTTTGAATGATAAGCAGGGTTCTTAGCCAAGAAAATTGCACTTTGGCTATCACAGTCTATCCTTATAGCTTGCTACACCAACCCCATACTTGAACACAATATCTGCAACCAAACTGCTTCCTTACTTGCATGAGTGGCTGCAATGTATTATGCCTCTATAGTTGAAAGAGCCACTACAGACTGTACTTTAATCATCCAATTGACTGCACCTCCAAATAGGCTAAACACATACCCACTTGTAGATCTTATTTGGTCTAGATCTCTAGCCCAGTCAGAATTAACAAAACCACGAATGTCCAACACTCTTTCCAATCCTGGTCTTCCCTGGTAGCACAAGCCATACTCACTAGTGCCACGCAAATATCTGAAAACCCGCTTCACTGTTGTCCAATGCTCCTTCCCTAGGTTTGGCATAAACTTGCTCAATACTCCCATTGCATGTGCAATGTCTGGTCTAGTACAGACCATTTCATACATCAGGCTACCCACTGCACTTGCATATGGAACACATGACATATCCTCCTCTTCTTCTTGTGTCTTGGGACACTGTTCAGCAAACAACTTTGTACCTACAGGAATTGGAACATTCATCGGTTTACTATCTTGCATATTGAACCTCTGCAATACAGTCTCGAC
Source organism: Pinus albicaulis (assembly GCA_034641835.2). Taxonomy (NCBI): domain Eukaryota; kingdom Viridiplantae; phylum Streptophyta; class Pinopsida; order Pinales; family Pinaceae; genus Pinus; species Pinus albicaulis. The sequence continues at coordinate 1,333,634,823 of CM076582.1, read as the reverse complement.
ATACTTCCTCTAGTTTAACCAGAGCTTCCTCTTTGCCCGATCTCTCTTAATTTCCATGCCCAAAATATATTTTGCAGCACCAAGATCCTTCATGTCGAATTTGGAGAATATTTGGGTCTTCAAATCTTGGATAATTTATTTTTCATTTCCAATCAACAACATATCATCCACATACAAGACCAAATAAGTAACATAGTCACCAATTAATTTAAAATAAACATAGTGATCCTCCTTTCTTCTGGTGAAACCAAGTCCCCGTATATAGGTATCAAATTTCTGATACCACATCCTTGGTGACTGTTTTAGCCCATACAGAGACTTCTTTAACCTGCATACCAGCTCTCTTCCGCTTCACAATAAAGCCTTCAGGTTATTTCATGTAGATCTCCTCTTCCAGATCCCCGTGAAGAAATGCTATCTTCACATCCATCTGTTCTACCTCAAAATCAAATGCAACAGTAACAGATAAAAGTAAACTAATAGAAATAACTTTGGCAACAGGAGAAAAAATATCACCAAAATCAATTCCCAGCACCTGGGAATAACCTTTTTCTACCAACCAAGATTTGTATTTCTCCGCCTTGCCTTCTACATTCATCTTCTTCTTAAACACCCATTTTCTCTCGATGGGCTTCCTTCCAGCCGACAACTACACCAAATCCCATGCCTCATTTTTATGCAAGGATGCCATTTCATCAACCATGGCCTCCTTCTAGAGTTTTCCATCCTTTGAATCTACTGCCTCCCTGATGGTTCTGGGATCATCGTTAGTTATAGTTAAAGAAAAATTTGAACAGAAAGCAGATGGACTATACCTTTATGATTGAACTGATCTTCTAACAGCTAGAGTTTGTGGCTCTTCCTCTTTTGAGTGTTAGTTTGTTGGAGAGTCTCATTCATCCTCCTTTAGCTCAAATTCTATATTCTCAGGTTCCTTTGATAGGACTTCATGTTTAAAAATATCTTTCACATCTCTAAACACCACATCTCGGCTATACACAACCTTCCTTGTTTCCGGGTTCCAAAGCTTGTAACCCTTTAAACCATCCTTATCCCCAATAAAGATGCACCTTTCAGATTTATTATCCAACTTGGTCCTTTTCTGCTTTGGAACTTGTACATATGCATCACATCCAAATACCCTTAGATGTGAAAGAGAGGGTTTCTTACCAATCCATACCTCATGTGGAGTCTTATCCTCCAACGCTGATGAAGGTGATCTGTTAACCAAGTAACATGCAGTCTCCACTGCCTCCACCCAGAATTCTTGTCCTAACCCAATACCACTGAGCATGCTTCTTGCCTTTTCCATCAGCGTTCTGTTCATTCTTTTTGCAAATCCGTTTTGCTGAGGGGTTTATGGAGTAGTCTTCTGTCGTGCTATACCACAATTCTTACAGAAATCTTCAAATTCCTTATTGCAGGACTCCCCACCATTATCTGTCCTTAGCACCTTTATATTATTCTATGTCTGGTTTTCCACCAGAGCCTTAAATTCTTTAAATCTATCAAAGACTTCATATTTCTTCCTCAAGAAATATATCCATGTATTCCTTGAGAAGTCATATATGAATGAAACATAGTACACAGACTTACCCAGTGATGGAACCAACACAGGTCCAAACATCACTGTGCACAAGCTCTAATATCTTGTTCGCCCTCTTAGCACCAGAAGGAAAACTCACCCGATTATGCTTCCCATATACACAATGTTCACAGAAATCGAAATCTAGAGAGCTATTAGACATACCTTCTACCATACCATTTCGATGCAGTATCCGAAGGCCCTTCTCTCTAATATGTCCAAGCCTTTGATGCCATAGCATGGTCTTTTCTCCAGAGACTGCTAGGCTTTCCGCTCCACTTTCAGGAACCACATAATTTTTACACCAAGCAATAATAGTGCTTCCCTGAAGCTTGTACAGAGTTCCAATTCGAACTCCCCACATTAATACCAGTGCTCCCCGAACCATCTTAAAGGTATCTTTATCGAACACTGCTTTTACACTTGCATCATCCATATTGCTTACATAAATCAAATTTTTGGCCAATGAAGGAATGTGTAAAACACCAGGAAGTGTTCTAATCCTTTCACCTAGCAGCTTCAGCTTGAATTTTCCACGTCCGACAATTCTGGCCTTCCTATCATCCCCTAGGAAGACATCGCCACCATCATACTTCTCATACTCACAGAACCACTCCCTATGGGGAGTGAAGTGAAAGGATGCACCCGAGTCAATCAACCATGACTCATGATCTACATGTGTATTTGAAGAAGAAGCCAAATACACATCCCCACCTTCATCCAAGGTGGTTTTTGCCTCTGCAGAAGGAGCATCATCAGATCCCTTTCCTTTCTCAAGAACTTTAGATCTACAGTCCCTTCTGTAATGCCCTTCATTTCTGCGTTTCCAAAACACCTTTACAAACTTTCCAGGAGATTTAGATCTCCCTCTAGATTTAGATCTCCCACTTGCAACCTTATTCTTGTTTCTATTTTGGGACCTTCCTTGTACAGATAAGGCATCTCCATTCTGACCCTCCATATTTCTCTGTCTCATTTCCTCCGACAGCAAGGCTGAGACCATATCATCAAAATTCAAGGTAGTTGTATTGCTACCTATTGCAATAACCAGACTGTCCCACGAGTCTGATATAGAACACAAAAAACTGATGCACTTATCTTCATCTGAGATTTTAATATCAACAAATGATAGCTGGCTTACCACAGTATTGAAGGTGTTTAGATGCTCTGTCACCGAGTCTCCATCCTTCATCCTCAGGTTTTACAGCTTTTTCCGCAAGAATAATCTATTCACCAGAGATTTAGATTGGTACAAAGTCCCTAGCTTGTCCCACAAGGTCTTTGCCGTAGCTTCCCCAGATACATTCAACAATACTGAATCTGAGACACACAACCGTATTGTGCTATTTTCCTTCCAATCCAGTTTCTTCCAGTATTCATCTGACATTATCGTTGGTTTAGTACCCGGATCTACCGCGATCCACTGATCTTTATACACCACCAGATCCTCCATCTTGAGCTTCCATAACTCAAAAATCTGACCATTAAATTTCTCGATTTCTATCTTCCTGCCGCTCGCCATATTCTTTCATCGTAAGAATCGATCTCGCAGATCTCCTACTAAACAGGGTCTACCTCAGGCCCAAGAAAAAAACCCCTCAGCAGCAAAGGCATCCCCTTGAAGCCGAAACTGCTCTGATACCAAATTTAGGTTTTAACCCTGTACATAAATTATCTACAAATGGATCTTAAAGACATAAAATAAACAGTAGCAAGAGCATAAAACATAAAAGAGATAAACACAGAGATTTTCCCCTGGATCCCAAATCGGGACGACCATCTTGATTTTTCATTATATTCCTTTTAGTGTTACAACACATATATACATGTCGAAGCATACATAAAACCCAATCCATTAACCTTGGATTAGAACATAACCGTAGTTCCCTTGACCGGATCTACAAAATACCAGGGGCTGAAAACCATCATGCCCCAAGACCATGTGCAAACCCATGCACAAAACCATGGGCGGGTCTGCCCCCCCTACGACCCCCCCGCACATGATTATTCGTGGAAAGAATATAACACAAACCCAAAAAAATATATGTTTTGGGGATGCATGTAGAGAGAACACTAGAATTATCCATAGCCAAATAGATGAGAGAATTTTTCTCATTCATGATAATTTTCTGGTAAAAGGGCAAATGTTCAATGGTGCAGATGGTGTCCCGAATATCTTGCTCAATATCCATGAGAGGGATGTGGGTTGAAGATCCATACAAGGAATATTTTTTAGCCATGGAATGATGTAGGTCAACAGACAATGGTATGTGGAACTAAGCAAATAGAATGACCATAATGACTTCAAGAATTACTGAGAATTAGAGACTGATAAGAGAAATAAAAACTTGAATCCTTTAAATAATTGGTGCAAAGTTCAAACATTAATGTTGAATTAATGATTAAAAGGACAAATAATGGTAGATATGAAAATGACAGATGAGTTTTCGCCAACTAGATGCATACGTCACTGCAGGAGCGCTCAAGGGTACAGAGCATTTGGCGGAGTGCTTCCCTCGTAGTGAATGAGAATTTTTTATCCTTGATCTGCCATTACTCAACAGGTTCAGCTACGGAGGCACCTCTCTGGCTAACTTGCAGGTTGTTTGTCCCCGCGAATTCTCGCTGATCTTCATCAAATGAAACATGCTTTAATCCCGCCCGCCAACTCGCACGGGTATGAGTTGGAACTTTTGGTCCCACCTTCACATGCTTCGAAAACATATTAATTGATCAATATGTGAATTATAAAATAACTTTCACAAATATGAAGTATTTTCATTTTATCATATATGTTTTTTTTTGTATTTTGAAAATTAAAATAAAGGAAAATGCAAATGAGCCACAACAGATCCCATTGAGAAACACAATTTTCACATCCATCTGATGAATGCGCCAACCCATCTGCACTGAGAGTGCAAGGATGGTCCTTATGGAAGAGTACCTTGCAACAGGTGCAAAAGTCTCATCATAATCTATCCCCTCAATTTGTGAGAAGCCCCGGGCCACCAAGATGGCCTTGTATGTTTCCACACTCCCATCAACAACTTGCTTTACCTTGTAGATCCATCTCAAACCTACCACTGATTTGTCAACTGGTCTTGGGACAATTTCCCATGAATTTTTTTTGACAACAGAGTCATACTCCTCCACCATTGTATCAACCCAAAGAGGTTGCTGCACTGCTTCCTGAAAGGAAGAAAGGAAGATGGTTTAGTCACAATACATTTTCTCATAAGAGCCATGTATTTAGTAAATCGGTCAGGAGACTGTCTATGTCTGCGATGTGAAGTATAGGCTCCTACATTCTCTGTAGCATCAAGTATCAGCCTATCAACTTTCGTGGTGCGCTTTATGTCATTTGTGATGGATGGCCCTGCATGATTGATTTTCTCCACTTCATGAACCTCCTCATGTGGCTGATCCACATCTTGAGATTTATCTTTGGGAACCAACAATTCCTCCTCCGCATGAAAGTCCAACTCCCTCTCAAGAGACAACCGCATGGCTTTCCCTCATCAAATTTTATTGTCACACAACATTCATTCTGCTGTTGGAAAATACACACAATAATTATGGGGTGTTTCTGTATACCCCAAAAAAATCCCAACTTCAACAGTTGGATCTAGCTTCTTCTTGGCGTCCTTGGTCACATGCACATAAACAGATGAGCCAAAAATCTTAAAGTGTGAAACATCTGGTTTCTTACTAGTGAAAGGTTCTTTAGGTGTAGTCATGCCGAGTACTCTATGAGAACAATGGTTTTGCAAATAAACCGCAATGTTGCATGCTTCTGCCCACAAATGCATTGGTAGGCTGTGATCATGCAACATCGCTTGTGCTGCACCCAAAATCATTATGTTCTTCCTCTCCACTACCCCATTCTGCCATGTGTTATGAGGCACTATGAGTTCTCTTCAAATTACTTCTTTGTTGCAGAAGTTCTTGAATTCATTAGAGATGTATTCTCCACCATTATCGCTCCTAAGATCCTTTACTTAATTTCCCGACTCTTTCTCCACCAATGCCTTAAACTAAAAGAACTTAGAGAATGTGTGATCTTTATTTTGCATGAAGAAGATGCAACATTTACAAGAAAATTCATCAACAAATATTATATAATACTTATGTTTTGCTGTTGAAGCAACAGAGAATGGCCCACACACGTTTGTGTGAACTCTCTCAAGGACCCCCAAAGCACTATTCTCCTTCTCATGAAAGGTGGACTTTACATACTTCCCCATGGTGCAACCCTTGCACTGATCTAACTGAGCAAATGTTCCCATTGGAAGTCTAGTAGATATTTGCTGCATGAATTTCAAGGCTCCATGATGAAGATGGCCCAATTATTTGTGCCATAATTCGCCCTCATCCCGGCTCACCACGTTCTCCACCTTGCCCACCATGGAAGTGCAGCCATCTACCTCTAGCTTTTAGATATTATTAACTCAATTACCTATCCTCTTGGCTTGACCCATTGTTTTATGTCGTGGGAAGGATTTTACATCACTAAAAACAATTTCATAGCCTTTGTCCTCCAACATTGTGACTGAGACCAAATTTTTCTTCAGACCTGGTACATGCATCAAATATTTTAATTGAAATAGTTTACCTAAATCCATTTTAAAGGTAATGGTACCAATCCCGGTAGCACTGTATCGTCCGTTGTCACCCATATCAATATGCATATGGATATATTTCTCCTCCAAGTCACCAAAAAGTTCCTTATCTCTCTTTATGTGAAAGGAAGCGCCAATATCCAAATACCACACTGATCCCAATGCACTTGAAACCATGCATGAAATCAAGGATACATCAAGATCAAATTGCGAGGCAAGGGCCTCACCAGCTATAGCTCCAACAACATTCTTGTTCTTCTTTTTTTGTGGAGAGTTAGTAGTAGAATTCCCATGTTCGTGACAGTGAAAATACTTCACCTTGGACATGTCCTGCTTCTTGCCTTTAGACTCAGATTTAGAATGAAATTTATTCCCCTTCCCATTATTCTCCTTGGTAGCTAAAGCATAATCCTCTTCATCATCATGCTTTGATGAAGAGCCATCTCTGGTGTTCCACCTGAACTCCTGCACCAGATCCGACCACAGTCATTCCCAATCTGGAATTTTTTCTCGTTAGTTGACAGAGTCTTCATAACTATGCCAACTCTTAGGAAGTCCTAGGAGATCCAAACTCACCAAATAATAATCAAAGACTATTATTCCATACTCCCCAGTTCATCCCAAAATTGGACAAAATTTGTGAGATATTTTGGAATGGTGTTGCCCTTTTCCATCTTGATCTTCCTGAGTTTATCTTTGAGTGCCAATTTCTTATGGTCACTGTTTCTTTGGAATAGATCCGTCAAAGCCTTCCACATAGCATATGGTGTGGATTTCCCATGGAGGCTTGAGACAATGTGGTCTCGTACTCCCTCCAACAGTATCCTCCTCGCCTTTTCCACTTTCTTTTTCCATGCATCAATATTGGCATCATTTGCAGCATCTAGCTTAGGAACATATTTTTCAATGAATTCCTCCAAGCCATTGTCTTCAAGTACTGCCTCCATCCTGTCCTTCCAAGAAATTTAGTTCAAGCTAACCTCGAGTGCATACTCTAACCTCAAGCCATTGAAATCCATTTCAATCTTGAATCAGCTGTAGCACCAAGAAAGTCTTTTTGCAAATTCGAATTCTATCCAGTCACAAACTTAGCTCCTGCTTCACTTTTTCAATTTCCTGTGCTTTGATACCATGTAGAAATTATACAATACTCATGTATATATTGGATTCACCTAATCTAAAAATATGCTAAATTTAAATACTGAATCTCTTCTACTAATCTTTGCGGAATTAAAAACACAATCGCCAATTACATGAACATGAAGAAAGATCGATCACACACAACATAGATAATTTCCCGGGGAAAGCTTACAGCTAAAAACCCCACTATCTTCTATTGTATATTATATCATGGATCATGAAAAAATTACGTAAAAAAATCTTCTCACAAGAGCTCTCAGTACATCATCTAATTGTCTCATACTGTCATACAAAAATTGGCAAAACCCTTAACCATGTCACCTTCGTTAAGTGCCTCCAAGTTGTTTGTTGATGTGAAAATTTTTATTTTCTCAATTTAATTAAGGCACATCAAATTGAGTCTCTATTGCTACATTTTTTCAAAAATTCTAAGGTAAAATATATGCAAATGTTGTAGATAAATGGTTGAATCTGTTGGAAGGTTACTTTTTGGTCCATAGTTTCTTTGATAGGGAGAAGATTAATTTTTCATTTCTTAAGGTTTCTCTCATTGTCAAGGAATGGTGGGAAAATTACTATGAGAAAAGGGATAAGGAACCCTCTTTATTTACAGCCGTCCCCTCTTAGAACTCGTTTTGGCACGCTGTGAATGAATAGTATTATCCCATGGGGAGTTATGAGGACAAGTAGATACAGTGGACCACACAATGACAACAAAGGGACCAAGATATGCATGAGATCACAAATATTTTCATACTCTAAGCACATAGTTGGGTATCAAAGACTCAAAGCGACAAATTTTTCTCAAGTAATACAGATGTATACACAAATTCATTAAGAAAGAAATGGAGTTACTGTACATCTCCTTGCTTGGTGTAGTATACTGATATGCTGTCAAGATTGAATAAAAAATTAAACAAAAGAAGCGTGAATTTAGATATGCGACTCAGAAACAAGGCAAGAGTACTCCAAAACCATAGAACAAAGGAAAAAACTAAGGTGGGGTGACCTAGGACAACTTTCCAAAGCCACAAAAAAAGATTCAGTTATGCATGTGTGATTTCTAATTTGTAGCAATCCAATTTAGTTATTTCCATTTGTACTCAGTTAAAATAGTTTTAACGGTCAATAGAACTAGTTTGAGGTTAGTTGTATAGTGGAACAACAACCTAACTCAAATATCATCTAGTTAATTGATCAATCAACCAAAAATAGCTCATTCATGCAAGGAATTCGAATTATTCAGCTGTGGTGGATATTCCAAGGCAATGTAACATTAATTGTATATTAGGCGTAGTTTATAGGTGTTGCATGCAATCAATGATCAATCCTTGGGAATTGAACAATAAATTTGGAGGAAATTTGATCTGAACTTATGCAGGAACGCAATAAAATACAGAAATACACATAAATGTAGAGATGCAACAGAAATTACACTTCTTTTCATTAATATCAAATAACTGAAATATGCTTACAGATAGAATGGAAATAAACTAGCTAGGGAGATGGTAGCTTATCTTTGATAAGCGATGTGTTAGATACAGGCCTTTGAACTATGCTATACTGATGTTCAAGGGCCTTTTTATTATTGAAAAACATAGGAAAACCATAAGTAGCAAAAATCCTAACCCAGGAGATGAAACACCAAGGGTTTGTGGGCCCCGTTGGGGTTAGTTAGGCATCCAACTTCCCGGGGTCGTAATTTGGTCATATTATCTCTCTTTGGTGCATACGATATATCATTGGAAATTTCTCTCTGAGTACTACCATTTTTGACACAAACCCTTGCCTATGGCTATGGGCCTACTGCATACCTCAAAAAAACACCATTCAAAGGGTCAAAACTGCTCTGGAAGTTCAGGACCGGAAAAATTACTAAAAATAGTAAATGATGCTATACGAAAGGAAATTGATGAAACTCACTAGAGGTCTAGGTGAAATAGGTTGGTGGCCACCAATATCCATTGGATCATTCCTCCTCCCTTAGGAAGCATTGGTACCCATTGTGTGAAGAGTCTCCTTGAGGTGAGGAAATTTCTTTTGAACTTGACCCCTCGTGAACCACTTTCCTTGGTGGAGGAGTTGGCCTGCTTTGATAACTCCATGTTGCTAGATCCTTTGCTGGTGGGTGTTCTTGATCTTTGCGTACATGATCTGATAATTTGTGGCTTGTTCCATGCAGTCTGGGTTTAACGCAGTTGGCGTGAGTTGTTCATCCATGTCGGATGTGTCTATTAGAGGTGGAAAGTAGGGCTGAAGGCGGTACACATTGAACATTGCATGAAAACCAAGGAATGTTGAAATACTAGATTGAAGGAATTATCCCGTACAACCTTGGTGATGGTGTATGGCCCATATCGGAGCGGGCGAAGCTTTCGGTGGCGTCCAGCGAGGCGCTCCTTCTGCAAATGTAGCCACACTTTGTCGCCCACCTAGAAGTTGTGTGGTGTAGAAATTATATGCACTATGCATGCATATGTCCAATATTCTCTTGATCACACACTATTTTACTTCATGCACAATACATAATCTATTCCACTATGGATCATCACATGCAGAAATTAAATCAATTGCAATGCACACATGAAACCATAAAAATTCACACACATATGAACATAGTGTTTAACGGGAAAGCTTGAAGCTAAAAACCCCAACTATCTGTATATAATATATGTCATATAGATCATGTAAAAATCCTCATACAAATATTAGTACATCAATCTCTCAGTATAATACAGTCATCACACACTAATCATACCTGATCTTGCAAATCCATGCACCGATCTCTATCACCTGCTAGCCTACCTCTACTGCGAAATCCCTGCTGAAGAATGGCTCTGAATGAACTCAAATCCACGATATATTCACTGTGAAATCCTCATTGGCATCTCCAATGAATGTGTGGTACAAACAATGCAACACTATAGTCACAACTGATAGTCACACTTGCTCTTTCACCTATCTCTCCACTGGTATCCACTGAAACTGTCCATGCACTGTAGTTAATTGATGTATTCTTCAGTTGACTAATGAGTTAATATTTATTGAATTAATTAATAATCAATTCACACCACTCTCACTAGTGTATCAATCAGTTAGACTATATACAACTAGCTCAACTGTGTCTAAATGAGTTAAACTGAATACAACTCCACCAACTACTTCTATAACTCCACCAAACTCTGTCACATGAGTTCTAATTGAAGTCCTCATGCATTAGCTCCATTAAACCCTCAGGAATAGTGTAATTCCTTTTGTCAGCTACTGTGCCACATCTGTGCACTTAACTGAAGTGCTTCAAGAGAATAAGATAATGTTTAGAGTCCAAATATTATTAAGAGCTAATAATATTCGACATATCTATTTTTAGACTAGCAATCTAAAAATAGATTCCACCCAATATGTCTAAAAATAAAAGTCCATCTATTTTTACAACTTGACCAACCATCCAAAAATAACACCCTGCAACTCATATAATATGATCGACACGTCTAAAAATAGACATAGTATAAAAATAGACTTTGCGCCTAAAATTACCTATGTGGGCCCCACCTAGTTTAGGTGATTATTTTCCAACTAGGATCGAGGATGATGTTTCAGGATGCCTCCTTCACTATTTCTTGTTGCAATATTCAGCACTCCCTCTCAAAAAGAAAGGATTATCTTTTCATGCGACATGCAACTCCATGCATTCACCCTGCACCCTTTGCAAGCGCCATGCAACTCCATGCATCTGCTCTGCAACTCTTCCGAAACTGAAAAGGATCCAAACAAATCAATCAATATAATGCATCTATCATCAAATTCTTTGACTTCTGCTAGTACCAACTGCACATGTCTTCAGGAACCACTGCACTGTTGAACTCTACACCCATGCACGCTGCACTTGCTCTCAACTCTGAATCGCGCTCCAGTATCCGACACTGTCACTTTGATCTGCCTGCATCAATCCAACTAATCATGCTACTACTTCTCTATGGGCACCTCATAGCCAGGTTCAATTCATGAGATCCACACCATCTCAATGAATCCTACCCATAAATCTCCTCTTGGGATTACTCATGCATGTCGCCCCACCTCTCACCTGGTGGTATAGCTACATGCACTCCCTCTGCCCATCTGGCACGAAATTTCTCTGCATGAGTGGTTTCTCCCACTCCATGATCCTCATATTTTGGCTGCTCCACATCCTGAGGTTCACTCTTTCCTGAATGCAAATCCTGCTCCCTCTCAAGCTTCAATTACATGGTTTTCTCACACTTCCCAATAGTAGGAAGATCTGTAGAAATCCCATCTACTTCAAGTCTGTAGAGATTCTTGGCTTGAATCCCAACCTTCTTGACTTGTCCTGTTTCTTTGTGCCAAAGGAAAAAATTTACTTCACTAAAGACAACATCATACCCTTTATCCTCTAACATTGCGACTGAGATTAAATTCTTCTTTAAACCTAGAACATGCACTACATCTTGTAAAAGAATGAGTTTACCTGTCTCCCTCTGAAAGGTAATGGTACCAATGTTGGTCACATTGTATCATCCATTTTCACCCAACTCAACATGCAACTGGAGATATTTCTCCACCAAGTCACTGAAAAGGTTCACTTCTCTTGTCATGTGAAAGGAAGCACCACTATCAAAGTACCACCCCGATCCCAATGCAATAGACACCATGCATGCGATCAATGATAATTCCAACTCAAATTGCGAGGTAGGAGCCTCACCAGCTACAGCTCCAACAGCCTGCTTGTTCTTCTTCTGTGGAAAATGTGTGGTGAAATGCCCATGTTCGTGACATTGAAAACACTTCACTTTGGACATGTCACGCTCTTTTCCATCTGCACCGGATTGAGAAGGATTTTTCTTCCTCGTCCCTTTCCTTGCTTTGGTAGCCAAACCAAAATCCTCTTCATCATCATTCTTTGATGAAGAGCCATCCCTGGTACTCCACCTTATCTCCTCCTGCACAAGATCCGACCAAAGTCGCTCCCATCCTGGCAGTTTCTCCCGACCATTGACAGAGTCCTCGTAGCTATGCCAACTCTTCGGAAGCCCAAGGAGAACCAAGCTCACCAAGTATTCTTCATCCACACTAACTCCTACACTCCCAAGCTCATCCCTGTAGTGGACAAACTTTGTCAAGTATACCGGAATAGTGTCATTCTTCTCCATTTTTATTTTCCTGAGCTTGTCTTTAAGCGCCAACTTCCTCTGGTCACTTTTGCTTTGGAAAAATTCTGTCAAAGCCTTCCACATCAAGAATGGAGTGGCTTTACCGTGAAGGTTGGACACAATGTGATCCTTCACACTTTCCAATAGAATCCTTCGACACCTTTCTACCTTATTTTTCCATGCGTCAAGTGCGTCTGCATCGCTAGAACCTGGTTTAGGAATATCAGCATCTATGAACTCCGTCAACCCATTATCCTCCAGAACCGCCTCCATTATGTCCTTCCATGCAATATAATTCGAGCTTCCCTCAAGGGCATACTCCAATCGTAATCTGTTGAAATACAATTCAATGAATGCTCAACTTCGACACCAAGAAAACACTGTAGAAAATTCGAATTCCACCAGCACAAAACTCAACTGCTTCAATAATTGCAATCTTCTCCAATGATCAACTGCTCTGATACCATGTAGAAATTATATGCACTACGCATGCATATGTCCAAGATTCTCCTGATCACACACTATTTTACTTCATGCACAATACAGAATCTATTCCACTATTGATCATCACATGCGGAAATTAAATCAATTACAATGCACACATGAAACCATAAAAATTCACACACATATGAACACAGTGTTTAACAGGAAATATTGAAGCTAAAAACCCCAACTATCTGTATGTAATATATGTCATAGAGATCATGTAACAATAATCATACAAATCTTAGTACATCAAGCTCTCAGTACAATACAATCGTCACACACTAATCAGGCCTGATCTTACAAATCCATGCACCGATCTCTATCACCTGCTAGCCTGCCTCTACTGTGCAATCCCTGCTGAAGAATGGCTATGAATGAACTCGAATCCACCCTATATTGACTGCGCAATCCTCATTGGCATCTCTAATGAATGTGTGGTGCAAACAATGCAACACTATAGTCACAACTGATAGTCACACTTGCTCTTTCACCTATCTCTCCACTGGTCTCCACTGAAGCTATCCATGCACTGTAGTTAACTAATGTATTCTTCAGTTGATTAATGAGTTAATATTTAGTGAATTAATTAATAATTAATTCACACCACTCTCACTATTGTATCAATCAGTTAGGCTAGATACAACTAGCTCAACTGTGTCTAACTGAGTTAAACTGAATACAACTCCACCAACTACTTCTATAAATCCACCAAACTCTGTCACATGAGTTATAACTGAAGTCCTCATGCTTTAGCTCCAGTAAACCCTCAGGAATAGCGTAATTCCTTCTGTTAGCTGCTGTGCCACATCTGTGCACTTAACTGAAGTACTCCAAGAGAATAAGATAATGTTTAGAGTCCAAATATTATTAAGAGCTAATAATATTCGACATATCTATTTTTGGACTAGCAATCTAAAAATAGATTCTGCCCAATATGTCTAAAAATAGAAGTCCATCTATTTTTCCAACTTGACCAACCATCCACAAATATCATCCTGCAACTCTTAGAATATGATCGACATGTCTAAAAATAGACTTTGCGCCAAAAATCACCTGTGTGGGCCCCACCTAGTTTAGGTGATTATTTTCCAACTAAGATTAAGGATGATGTTTCAGGATGCCTCCTTCACTGTTTCTTGTTGCAATATTCAACATGTGGCACACGATGCTGGTCATGTCAAATATTATACTTAGCATTGGCTCTGTCCAATATGTCATGAACCTATTGGCAGATGTACTGAATGTGCTTAATAAAGTTGTTCGCCTTGTCAACTTCAGACTCAACATGAGCTGAATCTTCTTGAGTAGCCACAAATGGCATGTCTACATTAATGGAACATAGTGGCTAGAATACCAAGTCCACATTAAAGGGGCTATGGTCGATTGAGTTGTGGAGAGCCCGATTATTGCTGTGTTGTACATAGGGGAGGCTCTCATCCCATGTACATGGATGCTTTAAATTGTACATGCACATAATGTGTACGATCATCCTGTTGATGACCTTTATGTGTCCATCAATTTGGGGATGGAAAGTTGTGGACTTGGTGAGATTGGTGTCTAGCATCACTAGAGGCTAGAAGAAAATGTACTGGGGAACCTATTGTCATGATATGAGATGATATTCTATGGGATCATAAAGTGTACCCATGCGCGTTCAAAGAATAGTTTAGCATTGGCTTCTACTGTCATATTATTCTTACAGGGTGCCATAATGGCCATCTTCAAGAATTTGTCGGCAACCACAAAGGCACAATCATTTCCATGCTTAGTAGAAGGAAGGCCCGACATGTAATCCATGGATATGGATTCCCAAGGTCAACTAGGACTAGGTAATAGAGTATAGAGGCATTGCTTCTTGATGGTTAGTTTGGAAATGACACAGGAAATGTAGGATCTGATGTACTTACCGACATCATGTCAAAGGTTCGGCTAATAGAAATAATTTTGCAGTACTACAACTATTTTCTCGGCCTCGTAATTCCCAACGACGCAACTATAGTGCACTTCCCAAACCATATTGGCACACTCGCTTCAAGGAACACAAAGGTGTCCTAGGTGACATAGTAGTGCATCCTGGAGGTGAAAATTTGGAACTTTCTTACCCTCTAAGAGCGTCTTGTATGTGTGTTTGAATTCTCGACCACTTTTATAGAGAAGTGTCCAGTCGAAAGTCTCATTCCCACAAGAGTTGAGCACAGTGGTTAGCGCCATGATCGATGATCAGTTGCATCAATATGAAACATTATTGGTGTTTTCCTTCTTGTACTTGATGTTCCAATGAAACTGTTGTAGGTATGTGGACCACTTCTGATGGCAATCGTTATATAACTTCCCTTGTGTCTCTATGAACTACAAGGGTCAGTGGTCTGTGTGGATAACTATTTCCTTCCCCAAAATGTAATGCTTCCATTATCGACAAGCTTGCAAAATGAAATACATCTCTTTGTCATAAGTGGGATACTTCCAGACTGTGTCATAAAGTATCTCACTGTGATATGCCACTGGATGCACCTGTTGAGTAAGAACTACCCCAATAACATAGTCATATGCATTTGTCTCAATCTCAAATTGTTGTTGCAAGTCTGGTAATGTGACAACTGGTGTAGATTAGAGGTGATGTTCAACTCTACAAACGCCTTCTATCAATATTTAGACAAAAATATTTTTCTTTCGATCCTCCTTGGTGACTTGACTCAAGGGCCAAGTGATATGAAAGAATCCCAACATGAATCTGTAGTAGAAATTGGCAAGACCCATATTAATCCTGAATAACTTGGATCTTCATTGGATCCACACGCACCCCACACTCATCAATAATGTATCCCAAATAATGGACCTAGGTCATGCAAAAAGTTCACTTATCTAAATTGGAACACAACTTGTGTTACCGAAGTGTTTGGAGGACCTATCGATTGTGGTGGAAGTGCTCTTCCCAAGTCTGGATGAAGATCAGGATGCCATCCAAGTACACCACCACAAATGATTTTATGAATGGCCACAAGATGTCATCCATCATCCTCATGAAGGTTTTGGAGCATTCTTCAACTCAAAAGGAATGACCAGCCATTTGAAAAGGCCCTCCTTGGCTTTAATGGTAGTCTTACACACATCAGAGGGTTTGATTGGTACCTGGTGACATTCAGACTTCAAGTCGATCTTGCTGAAATATTTTACCTCGTTGAGTTGGTCCGGAAGGTAATAAATCCATGGGATTAGGTACCTATTCTAAACATTGATCTCTTTCAACTCTCGATGGTCAATACAAAGTCTCCAAGTTCCATGCTTCTTCTGCATCAGCATGATTGGGCTCCCACAGGGTGATGAACATGGTTGGATGCAACCTTTCTCCAGCAGCTCCTCAATCTAGCTGTTGATTTCTTCGTTCTACAGAACATATCGCTGATAGAATTTTCCAATGGGCAGTTGTGAACCTGGGGTCAGATCGATGGAGTGCTTGACCTAACAGTGTAGAGGCACCCTTGCGGGTGAGGTTAAGATGTCCCCGTACTCCTCCATGACTTTTTCCATCTGTTGTTGTCATGCAGAGGAGCCCTTTATGGAGGTTGTTAGTGTCTACCAGTCCAGCCAGTCACCAGTGATCAAATATTCTATTACAAGGTTTTGTTAGGGTCTTAAGTCAAATTTTTATAGTTTCAGTAAGTATTAAAATAAAAATTTGGTCAATCACAAGTGTGTCTAGGTGTGTTACTACTCCTTTTAGTACATGTTTTGGTATTTCCATCATTCTCTATGATGATTCACCACCTAAATTTCTCCACCACCATCTTAATCACATCACCATGGTCATCATTCAACTCATTCCATAAAGTGTCCCCATTAGGTCTTAGGGTCAAAATAATAAAATCAGTCATTTCTCCACCAAA
Organism: Pinus albicaulis; assembly: GCA_034641835.2. Taxonomy (NCBI): domain Eukaryota; kingdom Viridiplantae; phylum Streptophyta; class Pinopsida; order Pinales; family Pinaceae; genus Pinus; species Pinus albicaulis. Next base: position 1,333,617,941 of record CM076582.1, on the reverse strand, counting down.
TTAAGCTTTGAAGGAGTAGTAATATTGAAAAATGTTCAATAAAGGTTTTAAAATTGTAATTTAATTTCAATCATGATGTAATATGTTTCTTAAGGTTTGAAATTTGTAGTTTCAAAATAAAAAAAGTGAAAAATACTTGGTGGGGCCACTCAATCACCAAGGGTGAATATCGATTTTCAAAGCTACAAAAGATGAAATGAGCTTCTCATTTTCTCATTTCATCTTCAAGAAACCTCTCTCGACCAAGAAAACTCACTCTCACTCAAAGAACAACCATTTTTTTTCCCAAGAGTGCCCATCTCTCCACTGTGTTGCGCTTTTGCCTAAGCGTTCCATTTTCTTCATTATTGGCACAAAAATTCATCGCAGATGGATTCTTCATCAACAACAGGTTAAAGTGTATCAGAGACAAGTAAATGGGCCTCAAAATCATCTCTTGTGTCTTCATTTCATGCTTGGAAAGAGAAATTCCCTTTTATAGGGTTTTGAGTGCATTAGATTGGTTTCATGTTCACATTGACAAAATTGCTAATAAAACCATAAGTTTGAAGCTCACTCACCTTTCCCCACCTATTATACACTCTCCTAATAATTTCCCATCATCCCTATCCATCATTTACCCTATTTCCTACAAACCCTAGCCTTGACTAGACATTTCTAGGTTAGGACTATTTTTTCCCTTTTAGACCCCTTACCCTCACCCATTCCCTAAAATTTCACTTTCCCCTACTCCATAACATATCTCCCTACCCCCTAAAATTTTCCCAAAAATTTATGAGGCCCTTAACCCCTTCAACTTCCTTCATTCCCAAAAACTTCCCAAATCCCATGTTTTTCCTTCACTAAACCCTAATTCCCTTTCCCAGTTACCTAGGGTTAGCAATGGATTCTCAAACCATTGAGAAGAAGAGGCACAAGGGAGGTCAGATCAAAATTTATGAGCCCATTTAAGCACAAGAGATAATTTCTCACCTTTCCTCAAGAAATAATTTCAAGATGTTGGTTTCCTTGCCTTTTACCAAAAGGTAGAGGAATTAGGTTTTCATGACAAACTTACCAGCACTGTTGCCACCAGATTGACGAGAGATTTGGTGACCATTGTAGGGGTGGCGTTTACTCTTTCAACAATGATCATTGCTACAACCACAAGGATTCCAAACAGTGGAGAAATTTGGTTCAAAAGTAGAGACTTTGACCTTGAAAGTTATAAGATGTACTTGAAGCCAACATACTGTTAGTCATCAGTATTTTTTAGCAGTTTAGATGACTATATGCTTTATCCAGGTTTTCTAGAAACCAAATTCAAACAATCATTTTGTCCTATAGAAATCCCCTCAGAGAACATTTTTCACTTTTCCCCTTTCTTCTCTGCTCTGATTAAAATAGTCATACTCACAAAACCCCATCCTAGACTGGTAGGCCTTACTCTGTCCAAGAGTATTACTTCTGTCTATAAAAATCTTACTTTTGATGCCTAAAATCTCCTATTTCACAAAATTGTCTGGTGAAGATAAGCCAAGTCTTTCCTTATATTTTCCTGCTACCCAAGTCACTATTGATGACAAAAGTGTGTCTACAAACCCTTCACAATAATGAAAAAGTGTCTAGGTTTATAGGTGATGGTGCTTAGGTAAAATATCTAAAAAGCCCCATGTCTGGTTAAAAAAATCTGTTTTTTAACCATTAGTCAAGAGCCCTTTCCTAAAAACCTTGCTAACAAATCTATTAGTCTTCCTTAAAAGTCATGCACCATCATGTCTCATGCATTTCTGTTTCAATAGAGCTCAAAGGTAAAATCAAGAGAAGCAGAGTTGACATGGTCATTTTCCTAAAAAGAAGGAGCTCAAAAAATCTCCAAGGTGACCCCTCCTAAAACAACAGTAAAATCTGCCAAGACTAGGTCACCCTATCAAATACATCTCTGTAGGGATGTCTTGATGTTTGGCCTAAATCAAAACAGGGAAAAAGAGAGGCACCAAAGAAAAGCTTCAGTCAAAGACAGTTGGAATTTTGCACAGAGGTACAGTGAGCTAAAAATACAATAAAATCAAGGTTTTTTACTACAAATCAGGGATACCTAGAAGATCTCAGAACATCATCCATAAGGGCTAAAAATCACAGTAAACTAGAGGCTACTACAGAGATATTGATGTCACTATAAGAGGTAACATACTTCTCATTCGAAGTCTTTGTGCAAAATCATAGAAAAAATCAGTAATATGTGAACAACATGGAAAATTTTGGCAAAGGTGCCCTTAAGACAGTTTTATGCCTCAAAACATAAGCGAGAGAGGGACATCTTCCCTTTTTCCATGCCCCTGCAAACAAGAAAAAAAATCATCAGAGGCGCCATCAAAGGAAAAGACTAAGACTACCACAAAAGGATAGTCACACTAAAGAAGAAAACAATAGGTATGTTTTGTTCAAAACACAAAATCTGTTTGTTGACCCCACAGTGGAAAGTTTGCTTAGAAATTTTTAGAAAATTTGAGAGATAAGCAAACAGGCATAAACACCTCCTTCATCAACAATAGAAGGTGTAAATTTTTTCCTGGTATTATCATTCTGAAGATAAGGAAAAGATACAAAACTCCATTCAAATCAAATAAGTGTTTTTGAAGTTCAAAAGGTGAAGAAATTTGATGTTTTAAGGCTCTAGGCGCATTTTGTGTTAAAGGAGTAACCATCAAGGTTTGATTGGTTAAACTATCACACAAAGGATGGTCACAGGTTTGTTTTTAAGCATGGAGGCATTATGGTTTTTAATTCACCCTGAAATGACAAAGATTGGCTCCCAAAAAGCTGTCATATTGAAAGAATAGTAAAAAGGAGCAAATAAGGATTATGTTTTTTGAACTAAAGGAGAGGAGGCTTTTCCTTTTAAATCGCTTTAAAATAGGGATATAAATACCCCTAATGGCCTTTTCCCATTCATTTCATCTTTAGCAAAGAGGAGAAGGGTTTTTTATTTTTCAAAGAGCATTCTCGGGCATAAAACTAGAGACACTGCGCGCCTGTAGACTGGCTCTGCGCACCTGTAGGTGCGCCCAATGCACTTTTACACCAGATGTTGCATGCCTGAAAATCAGTGTTGTGCATTTTTTTGACCACCCATGCAAAAAATTTTGCCCGACAGCGCCCAAGCCACTGCCCGATAGCCGTGCATAGGCCGCCCGGGCCAAGGGTGTTGCACGCCCAACGTTGCATTCATCGCATCCCGTGTGCAGAGGCTGCCCGGGCCGAGGGTGCTGCACGCCTAGCACTTCGTTCATCGCATCTTCATGTGCAGAGGCCGCCCAGGCCAAGGGTGCTACACGCCCAGCATTTCTCCCCTGGAACACACTGCGTGCAGACAACACCCAAGCTGACGCTGCGTGCCTGAGAGAAAAGCGCAGCACCACCTAGTTTTCACCAAAAGACTGAAAATTTCCTATTTTCAACAGAATTTGTTTCTTATCACAAAGAAGAGTTACAAGAGGTATTTTTCATCAATTGGTATCTCCTCATTCATTTTTTGAATTGTAAAAGTGCCAATTAAGGTTAGAATTGAGTCTAAGGCAATTTGATGAAAAAATCTAAATGTAAGGGTAGCCTATTCTATTTTGAGTATCCAACTTTGTTTTAAGGTCCTAACACTCATGAAAGCAGTCAAGAGGAAGGCAGTCAAAATATCAGCAGCTCTAAAAACACAAATCAAGAATATAGCAAGGTTCTAAACAGTGATTCCCAGAGTGAGGAAGAATGGTAGCATAGTAAAAACAACAAAGACACTCGCAGCAAAGGGAAAAACAGCAGAAACAACAGCACAGATAAAGACAAGAAGCAAGAAGAAGACAATCACAACAAAGAGGAAATTGATGAGGATATTCTAGAGATAGTTTTCAGAGTGGTCTTAAATACACAAGGAAATGATGGCAAAAGTCATAATGATGAGAACAGTCAAGACAACAAAAAAAAGGGTAAAGAAGTGGATAGTCCTGAAGATGAAAATGTGTCAGACCTAGGCGCCTCCCACAATGTAGGAACAGAGTATGAAATTTTTGAAGATCCTCCTGATAAGAGAATAAAAAAGGTTTAAATTGATAACTATAGGGACTACAAACAACAAAGTGACAAAGAGATACACATAGAAAACACTCTTGAAGAAAAGAATACAGTCCTAGGGCTGTTAGTGATCAAATTGAGCAAGCCCAGTTTATGACACCTCTCATCATCCCTCATCAGAAAGGTGGGAAGCATGTGTTTGCTACCTCTCAAAGGTAAGGAGCCATGCACTCCTCCTCAAAACCAGTAAAGGAAAAAATCACCAAAATGGTGAAGGGACAAGTTCTAAAGGCAGTGAACATAGCAAAAGTGAAAATGATACAAGTTATGAAACAATGGTTGAAATTAAAGATAAAGACCATAGGAAAGAAAGTGAAAATAGTGGGTCAAATAATGAAGAAGAGGACATTCATGAAGAGAGAAATGTACCAAGCAATAATCAAGGAACCTCTTACATTGCAAAGGAAAATGACTGGGCACTATGAACGAAGAAACCACTTTGCAAGGAAAAACTCAAAACTACCCAAAATGAGGTCCTGAAACCAAAAGATGAAAAAGACCAAGCTAGGCTTTGTATTTTGGCCCAATATTTTCTACAGGTCTCTAAGAACCCTTAAGGGACCACTCACCAAATTTGAGCAAAATTGAACAAGTTTTGGTTTTTTGCAAATTTTTAAGCCTAGGAGCACAACACCCCGGACGCTGTGCTTTTTCTCAGAGCATCTTCAGCAGGAAAAGTTTAAATTTTTGGATTCCTTGGAACTATGGGAGTATGATCATAATTTTTCAGCTCATTTGGAGCTGTTTTGGTCCCTCAAAAGGTCCAAAACAACCATTTTTTCACCTTTCTACCATTGTTTTTGAGCAGGTGCTACGCCCCTATATTTCTGCACCTTTTCCATTTTTTGAGCAACTTCTAGAGACCAGAATGAAAAAAATCAAGTATATTTGGAAATTATACATCCATAGATTTCCAACGGGCCATCACGAAGCCTTTTTCGACATCGGGAAGGCCTCCAAAAACTCACTGCGAAAAGGCCTTTTTTGGTGTTACGCGCCTAGAAATTCTGCTAAAAAAGAGACAGTTTTCTACATTCCTGTGTGAGGACAAGGCAAGTGTGTGTTAGGTAAGTTATATCATGTATTTCAGAGCCTAAAAGTGAATTTTTTGCTACTTTGGTCCGAAACAATATTTTAGAGAGATATTTTGTGCCTTGGACCTTGTAAGGCATCAAGGACAATTTTAGATATTTTTCTTTGGCCAATGGCCTTCTAGCTGCTCTAGTGAGATTTTTCTCCTATTGGCTTATATAAACCATGAGGATTCATTATAAAAACAAGATAACTTGACATGTTAAGAGAAATACATAGTTTTATGAGCTTAGAGAAAATACTGGTTTTATGAAGTGGATGAATGTCTTGCTTGGCTTGATGGTGGAGGAGCATTGTGTGAAGGATTCCACAACTTGGTGAATGGTGATGTTTCCTTGATCTGTTTATGTATTCTTTTTTTCATTAATGTTTCATGCTTCTTATTTGCTATAGATCAGAAAAGGATAGGTTGAGATATGCTCATGGAAGCACCTCAAACCTCCTGTTTATTACAACTTTGATGTTTTCTTCTTCTTGGTCATTATAAGGAATTCTTAACTGCTCCTTAGGTCCACCAAGAAATTTTCATTTGTTTCATTAATGGCCAGTATGTTAGCTATCAAATTTGATTCAAGGTATGCCCTGCTTATTTGAAGTTCTCAAAACTCTATTTCTGGAACCTTTCTATGAAATACTGATTGCTTAGGTTAAGTCAAAGAGGTCTCATTCGATCCTACCCCTTTTCCATGCTTACCAACTATTTCAGAGTTCCCGATAGTTTGATATATGCTGTTTAGGAGTTCCCTCTTCATATATTAAGTTATTTTTTTATCTTATATGTTTTCCCAACAACTGAAGGTGAATTTCCAAAGTTAGGAGTTCTTATGCTTCTATGTCTCACCTAAATGTTTATCTTTCATATTTATCAGTTTGAGTATTGTTCATAGAGATTAATGGTTTTCCCTACCTCATGATTATTTTCTTTCAAACTATATATGTTTAAGACTTCTTCGTTTTTCACCAACTTAATGTTCATTTCACCTCAGACGTCACCCAAAGGATCCATTAACGTTGCTAAATCAACCCTGTAGTACACCTTGTCCATCATTTAGACATCCTTGACTTCGTCTGACCCCATAGCCCTATTGATTTGATGAAATCTCTTTCTATTTGTCCTACTTGATCAATTTTACCTCAAAAACCAAAACAAACCAAAATATACTTAACAACTAGCCTAAAATCAAACATACAAAGCGAACAAGTTCACATCCTTCGCACCATAGAGAGAGCCCTCTCTGAGTCCAGGAAGGCTAGGTCCTAGGACTCCAAATATTGGTCTGATGTTACCCCACCATTTGGTTTACCAATCTGCCAAATTATGGGACACTAACATAATGGCGATCATGGTGGGACCCTGGGTACATAACAACCTAGCAAACTCTTATAGACTCATTTGTCCTTCAAAATTAAAATCAGACAAGCAGCCTATAAAGTCATTAGAGTAGATTATCTTTGTTTCACCACCTTAGCTAAGTGATGAGTTAGATATAGGACACTCTTACAAACTAGGCTACATATAAAAACTTTGTAAAAAACCTCGCAAAAACATCCCTATATTGGTTTCTATCAGTCATTGACGGTGGACCAAAAAAATTGTCTCTACAAGACAAAAAAATTCACCTGGTGACTCCACTAGCCTCCAGTAGGCCTACTACTCCGTTCAAATACCAAAAACTTCCATAAGCATGCTATCCTGTTGATTTACCCTTCTAATCCAAAATCATGATGCAGTCTCTGAAATCAGTGGCAAACTAAGTATTACTTAGAGCTTCAGAAAACTTTGTCAAAACATAAAAAATCAACTAAATAACCTAAGAACATAACTCTAGCTTTCTCACCATCCTAGAAAAATGATGATCTAGCTTTATAACAATCTTACAAGTTTTTGGTTTACATAAAATTTCTAAAAAAAGAAAAAGAAAAATTCTTAATTTTTTTTCCCTTTGTCCGTATTGGTGGTGGACCATAGACTTCAAAATCACTAAAAACATCCACCTGGAAACTCCACTACCCCCAGTAGGCTTTCTAAACTTTACTAGCATCCATAGAATCCTATAGGACTGCATCACAAACAACCTTGAGAAGTCTAAGAGCTTAGTCATACACTGTGCGAGTTTGATAAACTCTTAGAGAGGACATCCTTCCAAAAACAATTACAAACTTCAGCCTCTCTATCTTTTGGATTTGAAATCTGGCTTTTGAAGAATTAATACCAGATCTCATCTGGACCCAAATCCTCCTACCATAGTCGATGACCCAGAAAATATTTTGTGGAAAACTTCTGAAACTGGAAATTTAAATACCAATAGGAGTATCCATAAAGCAACCTCTATACCTGAACATCTTACGTCCATGCAAGATCCCCATTTTGACTTGCGCCATACGAAAAACCTTTTTAGAAACAATTCACAAAATAACATTGACCATACTGATCTTGAACCCATAAAATTGCAATAAAATTCTAGCAGAGAAGCATCCCCCACTACACCACCTGATTTTTAGCTTCTCCACCACTTCGGTTATTTCCACCCCAAGTATGCTCAAAATAAGTTTACAAGTCTAAGTACTTCCGCCACACCCGTTCACACCACCACTGTGCAAATCACCTCATCCCATACCAAAAATCCTCCCATTGTAAATCCACCATAAGCTCCCATCATGGCAGCATGGTATGCACCCTTAGTGTTACCACAACCTTTGGTACCTTTGCCAAATGATTACCAATCCAGAATCCCGCACTTCAATGGGGTTGAATCTACCACTTCCCAACAACATGTAGATAGAATTAATGATGCCTTCAATTACATGGAACTAGATGAGGAAACCATGAAGATGAGAATTTTTTCCCAAAGCCTAGGAGGAGAAGCCAAAAAATGGTTTAAAAACTTGACTCCTAATAGTATACATGATCTCCCATCACTTTATCAAACTTTCGTAAATAGATGGGAAATCAAGAAAAATCCCCTTCAAAGTCTTTCTGAAAATAAAAATCTTAAAAGGAACACAGGGGAAAGTGTTCAAGACTATTTCACTAGGTTCAATAGTGTCTATAACGCCCTCCCGCCTCACATGAAACCTCCACCCGGCCTAGCACTAGTAAAATTTCCGGAAGGTTTCGATCCAGACATGACATATCAGTTAAGAGAAAGAGACCCCACAAATTTAGAAGAAATGCAAAAGGGAGTGATTAGTGTTGAAGCCAACCTCACTGAAAAGAGGGCTAGGATGAGATTAGAAAAGAAAGTCACTTACCGAGATGAGACCATGCTTTCCACTTCCTCTTCAGATTCCAAAATAGATAACTTGGTTAGGACCATGGAGAGAATGATGGAAAGGATAAACTTAAGTGAGAGAAAACCTCCTATTGACAACCAGCCAAACCCCCAAAACAGAAACCAAAATCAGAACTTTATAAGAGACCCGCCTCAAATCAAACCAAGAGAAAATGATCAACAGATCAGACCACCCTTCCAAGATAACTATGTTGATGAAGGGGAAAGAGATATTGAACAACTAGATGAAAATAATCTAAAATTGATAGGCTCTGATAACAAGGGTGAGGTTTTTCTCACAGAATAAGAACAAGGTTTTTTTCTCCTCAAACCAAGATGAAACAAATTATGACAATCCAGAAGATCCTGAAATAGGATTAAAAAACGCCATAATGGAAGTACATATGCAATATGATCTTAGGAGTAAGAAAAACCAAGACAAATCTAGGAAATAAAACTCAGACACTGCTGTTAAGAAAGCTCCCAAAACCATTCTTAAAAGAACAGTAGATAATAACAATGTCATGTCTAAGAAAATTGATCCAAATAAAGACAAAACTAGCCAAATAAACATTGACCCAAGCTATCCTAGTACTGCTACCAAGATCCCTGGAAAAACTTTGGTAAACAAAGCTCCAAATCAAAATCAGCAAGATAAACTAATAGAAAATGTGATGGCTAAAAAAACTTATGCAAATGTATCTAAAATACAAGTATCCTTCAGTTTTGAAGGGGAAATTTCCAAAATTAAGATCACCATGCCTCTCACCGAACTGATTGCCCAAAGCTTGTACAAATCTCAAGTTATGAAAGTAGTAAACATAGGAAATGATGTAAACACTTTACACTTGGCTGATGACACTACTGAGTTATTTTTTTAACCAAAAATAGAAGGAAAGTATCAAGAAGGAACCACTCCTCCTTTTTACATCAAGATGAATGTACACGACCAAATATTACATAATGCCATGTTGGATTCAGTGCCTCTCACAATCTCATGCCAAAGGTAGTGATGGAAAGACTAGGCCTAGAAATAACTAAACCTTACAAATATTTGTACTCATTTGACTCAAGTAGAGTCAAATTTTTAGGCCTAATCAAAGATCTTTGTGTCAATCTGGCACAAGTACCAGCTAAACACCTAGTCATGGATATAGCCTGTGGCAGACATTCCCCCCAAGTATGGAATGCTTTTATCTAGGTCTTGGGGAGCCAAGATTCAAGGAAATATTCAGTTGGATATGTCTTATGCTACCATCCCTGTTTTTAATCAAACAAGAATATTATACCAAGAATCACACATGAAGTATATGGTTAGTAGTCAAGAAAAGCCAGAAAACATACCACTTTATTCTGTACATTCGAACATTGATTCCTTCATTTTACATACCGAAGAAGATACTGATGAATAGTCTAATGAAGTTGAAACTAATATGGATATATTACAACAATCAAATCAGCTTCTCTATGATGAGCTTAACACTCAGAATTATCATGACTTAGAACATTTGCATCCTGATGAAACAAAACTTGATCTTAAAAAAATGGAAATTAAAACTTTAAAAACATAAAACAGTTCAAAATCTCAAGCAAGTTGCTCAAACCAAGGACAAATCTCAAAAGTGAAAACACCCCTTTTTTCCAATACAGAAGCACTAAAAAACCTGCATGGGACAAAAATCTTTGTAAATTAGGGTCAAGAAAGCCTCATGTTTTTACCTTACCTAAGAACCTCGCCATCCAAAGAATCTACTCCTGCAAATGAAAATTTAACTATTGCAAGCACTTCTGTAGACCCTAAAAAGGTGTCTGGTAAATTTGATATTGAGGGATTTGATAAAAATGGTCTTGAGATACCTGAGCTAATTGAATTGTCTAAAATCTTGTCTTTACACAAGAAATTAAGAAGTGCAAGGCTTTGCAAGATTTTCCAGAGCACTAGTATATGTCAAGAAACTAGTTTCAAACACCATGACACCACCATCATTCCAAGAAACCACCCTTTCAAAAAAGAACACAAAAACTTTGACCAGGAATTATCACTTAAAAAGAAAACATCTAGACATAGGATGTGTTTAGATTTTAGGAATCTAGATAAACCTTCCCTAAACAATACTCACCTCCTTCCAAAATTAGATCATACTAAACAAAAGATAGGGGTTTCTAACCATGTGTCCTTGCATGATAGTATTTCAGGTTACCATCAGATGATACCACTTCAAAACAATCAGCTCAAATATTTTTTCAAGTTCGCAGGAAGCAGTTTCAAGTTCAAACCAATTTTTTCCAATCTGAAGGACACCGGAGACACCTTCCAGAGAACTATGTTTCCAGTTCTAAATTTCTTTACTATGGTATACCTTGATGATATCATCAATTTTTTTTTAAATGACAAAGAATACCTGTTCTACCTAAAGAAGATGTGTAACAGCAGCAGGAATAGAGATCAAGAGTATAAGGAAAAACATCAAGCAGAACATGATTTATTTAAAGATCCCTGGAAAAATCCTTATGCCATGTTTGAAAATGAGAATAAACCTGATCTTTTTTCCCAAGAACTAAATAGACCAAGAGTATCAGGAGATCCTTTTGAAGATAGGATGCTCAAGTACCACTGCTGCAAAAATTCCTAGTTTTTTAAATTTTCACTCATTGTACATATCATTGTGTGAAGAAAAAGTCAGAATTTAGAAAATAAAAAAAAAACAACAAAAAAAGTAGAAAAAGCGGGCAGATTCTAAAGCAATGGTACAGCCCCATACCCAAAAATAGTCATACTGAAAGTGCACAATTCTAAATGCCACTGCTAGTGCCAAAATGATGTCTTGTTCAGTTATCTAACCTAATCATAACTGAGCATGTTTTAAATTGATTGCTAATAAGTTAGTGAAAAGAATGATAGTCAAATTATGAAATCTTGACTTATCAAAGAAATTAGATTAGGAAAGAAAGATATTGGTTCCACACGCCCAAAACAGAACCAAAGAGGAAAAGAGGGATGAAAAGAAAACTATGTATCCTAGCCCTGATTTTTCTGAATCTCATTTTGTACAAAAATAACATTTGTGTGCAGCTTCTTGTTATGTCACAAACACATGAATAATCAAACTGTCTAATCATGATTTATTCATGTTTTGAATTTCATGTTTTTTAGTCTAGTGAATGAAATCCTGTCAAACAACCTAATCTTGACAGTTGATCTAGTATAGGTAGAGAATCAAAGGAGTTCATCAGCTTAATCTGAACTCTCAGAGGATATAAGTGTAGAAATAGATAGTTTTTTTTTCTCTTTCAAAAATATGATGTCAAGGGGTTTTCTAGTTCAAGTGCACTCAAGGAAGAAAAAATGTTAGGAAAATTAGGTGGATAAGCAAAAGAGAAATTGAGCTAATCATGCCTTCAATTTTTCAAAGCACCATCTCAGGAAAGCAGTAATGAAAGAGAAAATTGCGCCAATGGATGAGGCACTGGTTTTCACAAGCCAAATATTTGCAATTCTGGACACCTCCCAAAAAGGAACTTCCCTCCCCAAATGGAGCCTCTGTCAGTCATCAGTATTTTCAGCTGTTTAGATGACTATATTCTTTATCCAGGTTTTGTAGAAACCAAATTCAAACAATCATTTTGTCCTCTAGAAATCCCCTGAGAGAAATTTTTTCACTTTTCCCCTTTCTTGTCTGCTCTGATTAAAATAGTCATCCTAGCAAAACCCCATCCTAAACTGATAGGCCTTATTCTATCCATGAGTATTACTTCTGTCTATAAAAATCTTACTTTTGATGCCTAAAATCTTCTTATTTCACAAAATTGTCTGGCCAAGATAAGCCAAGTATTTCCTTATATTTTCCTGCTGCCCAAGTCACTATTGATGAAAAAAGTGTGTCTAGAAAACCCTTCACAGTAATGACAAAGTGTCTAGGTTTACAGGTGATGGTGCTTAGGTAAAATATCTAAAAATCCCTATGTCTGGCTCTGTTTTTTAACCATTAGTCAAGAGCCCTTTCCTAAAAAACTTGCTAACAAATCTATTAGTATTCCTTAAAAGTCATGCAACTTCATGTCTCATGCATTTCTATTTCAACAGAGCTCAAAGGTAAAATCAAGAGAAGAAGAGCTAACATGGTCATTTTTCTAAAAAGAAGGCGCTCAAACAATCTCCAAGGTGACCCCTATTGAAACAATAGTAAAATCTGCCAAGATTATGTCAACCTATCAAATACATCTCTATAGGGATGTCTTGATGTTTGGCCTAAATCAAAACAGGGCAAAAGAGAGGCACCAAAGAAAAGCTTCAGTCAATTGGCATTTTGCACAGAGGTACAGTGAGCTAAAAATACAAGAAAATCAAGTTTTTTACTACAAATCAGGGATACCTAGAAGATCTCAGAACATCATCCATAAGGGCTAAAAAGCACAGCAAACTGGAGGCTACTGTAGAGATCTTGATGTCACTATAAGAGGTAACATACTGCTCATTCAAAGTCTTTGTGCAAAATCATAGAAAAAATCAGTAATATGTGAACAACATGGCACATTTTGGCAAACGTTCCCTTAAGATAGTTTTATGCCTCAAAACATAAGCGAGAGAGGGGCAACTGCCCTTTTTCCATGCCCCTGCAAACAAGACAAAAAATCATCAGAGGCGCAATCAAAGGAAAATACTAAGACTACCACAAAAGGACAGTTACACTAAAGAAGAAAACAACAGGTATGTTTTGTTCAAAAACACAAAATCTGTTTGTTGACCCCACAATGGAAAGTTTGCTCAAACATTTTCAGAAAATTGGAGAGATAAGAAAACAAGCATAAGCACCTCCTTCATCAACAACAAAAGGTGTAAAATTTTTCCTGGTATTATCATTTTGAAGATAAGGAAAAATATACAAAACTCCATTCAAATCAAATAAGTGTTTTTGAAGTTCAAAAGGTGAAGAAATTTGATGTTTTAAGGCTCTAGGCGCCTTTTGCGTTAAAGGAGTAACCATCAAGGTTTGATTGGTTAAAATATCACACAAAGGATGGTCATAGGTTTGTTTTTAAGCGTGGAGGCATTATGGTTTTTAATTCACCCTGAAATGACAAAGATTGGCTCCTAAAAAGCTGTCATATTGAAAAAACAGTCAAAAAGAGCACATAAGGATTATGTTTTTTGAACTAAAGGGGAGGAGGTTTTTCCTTTTAAATCACTTTAAAATAGGGATATAAATACCCCCAATGGCCTTTTTCCATTCATTTCATCTTTAGCAAAGAGGAGAAGGGTTTTTGATTTTTCGAAGAGCATTCTCGAGCAGAAAAATAGAGACGTTGCGCGCCTATAGACTGGCGTTGCGTGGTTGTAGGTGCATCGAGTGCACTTTTACACCAGACGTTGCATGCCTAAAAATTGGTGTTGTGCATTCTGTTGACCGCCCAGTGTGCAGAAAATTTTTCCCGACAGCGCCCAAGCCACCGCCCGATAGCCGTGCAGAGGATGCTCGAGCCAAGGGTGTTGCGCGCCCAACGTTGCGTTCATCACATCTCGCGTGCAGAGGCTACCCAGGCTGAGGGTGATGCATGCCCAACACTTTGTTCATCGCATCTCCGCATGCAGAGGCCGCCCGAGCCGAGGGTGCTGCATGACCAACATTTCTCCCGTCGCACACACCGCGTTTAGACAACGCTCAGGCTGACGCTGTGCGCCTAAGAGAAAAGCGCAGAACTGCCCAATTTTCACCAAAACACTGAAAATTGCCTGTTTTCAACATAATTTGTTTCTTATCAAAAAGAAGAGTTACAAGAGGTATTTTTCATCAATTTGTATCTCTTTATCAAGTTTTTGAACTATAAAAGTGTCAATTAAGGTTAGAATTGAGTCTAAGGCAGTTTCAGGAAAAAATCTAAATGTAAGAGTAGCCTATTCTCTTTTGAGTATACAGCTTTGTTTTAAGGTCCTAAGACTCATGAAAGCAGTCAAGAGGAAAGCAGTCAAAATAGCAGCAGCTCTATAAACACAAATCAGGAAGATAACAAGGTTATAAACAGTGATTCCTAGAGTGAGGAAGAAGGGAAACAAAGTAAAAACAACAAAGACACTAGCAGCCAAGGGAAAAAAAATAGAAACAACAGCACAGATAAAGACAAGAAGAAAGAGGAAGAAAATCACAACAAAGATGAAATTGATGAGGATAGTCTAGAGACAGTTTTCAGAGTGGTCTTAAATACACAATAAAATGATGTCAAAAGTCCTAATGATGAGAACAGTCAAGACAACAGAAAAAAGGGTAAAGAAGTGGACAGTCCTGAAGATGAAAATGTGTCAGACCTAGGCACCTCCCACAATGCAGAAACAGAGTATGAAATTTTTGAAGGTCCTCCTGATAAGAGCATAAAAAAGGTTGAAAATTATAATCAGAGGGACTGCAAACAACAAAGTGACAAAGAGATACACACATAAAACACTCTTGAAGAAAAATACAATCCTAGGGTTGTAAGTGATCAAATTGAGCAAGCCTAGTTTATGACACCTCTCATCATCCCTCATAAGAAAGGTGGAAACCACGTGTTTTTTGCCTCTCAAAGGCAAGGGGCCATGCACTCCTCCTCAAAACTAGTAAAGGAAAAAATCACCAAAATGGTGAAGGTACAAATTCTGAAGGCAGTGAACATAGCAAAAGTGTAAATGATACAAGTTATGAAATAGAGGTTGAAATTAAAGATAAAGAACATAGGAAAGACAGTGAAAATAGTGGGTCAAATAATGAAGAAGAGGACATTCATGAAGAAAAAAATGTACCAAGCAATGATCAAGGCACCTCTTTCATTGCAAAGGAAAATGACTGGGCACTATGAACGAAGAAACCACTTTGTAAGGAAAAACTCAAAATTGCCCAAAATAAGGGCCTGAAACCAAAAGATGAAAAAGACCAATATAGGCTTATTATCTTGGCCCAATATTTTCTACAGGTCTCTAAGAAACCTTGAGGGACCCACTCACCAAATTTGAGCAAAATTGAACAAGTTTTGGTTTTTTGCAAATTTTTAAGCCTAGGAGCGTAGCACCCTGACGGTGTGATTTTTCTCAGAGAATATTCAGCTGGAAAATTTTACATTTATGGATTCCTTGGCACTAGGGGAGTATGCTCATAAATTTTCAGCTCATTTGGAGCTATTTTGGTCCCTCAAAAGGTCCAAAAACATCCATTTTTTCACCTTTCTGCCACTGTTTTTGAGCAGGTGTTGCGCCCCTGGGTTTCTGCACATTTTCAACTTTTTGAGCCACTTACAGGGAAAATATTGAAAAAATCAAGTATATTTGGTAATTAGACATCCATATCTTTCCAACAGGCCATCACGGATCCTTTTTCGACATCGGGAAGGCCTCTAAACCCTCACTGCAAAGAGGCCTTTTTTGGTGCTGCACGCCTGGAAATTCTACTAAAAAAGAGACAGTTTTCTGTATTCCTGTGTGAAGACAAGGAAAATGTGCATTAGGAAATTTCTATCATGTATATCAAAGCCTAAAAGTGATTTTTTTTGCTATTTTGGTCTGAAAAAGATATTTTAGAGAGATATTTTGTGCCTTGGACCTTGTAAGGCATCAAGGACAGTTTTAGATATTTTTCTTTGGCCAATGGCCTTCTAGCTGCTCTAGTGAGCTTTTTCTCCTCTTGGCTTATATAAACCATGAGGATTCATTTTAAAAATAGGAGAACTTGACATGTTAAGAGCAATACATAGTTTTATGAGCTTAGAGAAAATACTGGTTTTATGAAGTGGATGAATGTCTTGCTTGGCTTGATGGTGGAGGAGCATTGTGTGCGGGATTCCATAGCTTGGTGAATGGTGATGTTTCACTGATATGTTTATGTCTTCATGTTTTCATTAATTTCTCATGCTTCTTATTTTTTGTATATCAGAAAAGTATAGGTTGAGATATGCTCATGGAAGCACCTCAAACCTCCTGTTTATTACAGCTTTGATGTTTTCTTCTTCTTGGTCATTATAAGGAATTCTTAATTGCTCCTTAGGTCCACCAAGAAATTGTTATTTGTTTCATTAATGGTCAGTATGTTAGCTATCAAATCTGATTCAAGGTATGCCCTACTTATTTGAAGTTCTCAAAACTCTATTTCTAGAACCTTTCTATGAAATACTTATTTCTTAGGTTAAGTCAAAGAGGTCGCGTTCAATCCTGCCCTTTGTCAATGCTTACCAACTTGTTTCAGAGTTCCCGATAGTTTGATATATGTTGTGTAGGAGTTCCCTCTTCATATATTAAGTTATTTTTTAATCTTATATGTTTTCCCAATAGCTGAAGGTGAATTTCCAAAGTTAGGAGTTCTTATGCTTCGATGTCTCACCTAAATGTTTATCTTTCATGTTTATTAGTTTGAGTATTGTTCATAGAGATTAATGGTTTTCCCTACCTCATGAGTATTTGCTTTCAAACTATATATGTTTAAGACTTCTTCGTTTTTCACCAACTTAATGTTCATTTCACCTCATACGTCACCCAAAGGATCCATTAACCTTGCTAAATCAGCCCTGCAATACACCTTGTCCATTATTTATACATCCTTGACTTTATTTGACCCCATAGCTCTGTTGATTTGATGAAATCTCTTTCTATTTGTCCTACTTGATTAGTTTTACCTCAAAAACCAAAACAAACCAAAATATACTTAACAACTAGCCTAAAATCAAACATACAAAGCGAACAAGTTCATATCCTTTGCACCATAGAGAGAGACCTATTTGAGTCCAGGAAGGCTAGGTCTTAGGACTCCAAAGATTGGTCTGATGTTACCCTACCATTTGGTTTACCAATCTGTGAAATTACAAGACACTAAGACATAAAAAGTAGCTCCAACACATGTCTTTCCATTTAGACAGTTGATGGACAAGTATTCCCCTCTCATGAAACTTGTCATGAGATATTTCACATGCGAGGGCATATAATCAAGGTTATATTAGTGTCATATGAGACTCTTGATGCATTTCACCGATGTAAGAACCCTAAACTTGCCTTATTACATTTACAAAAGCATGATAAAAATGGCAGAGAAGGTAAGAAGTTTGGGAGAAAATAATCATGCTAGCTTATTTCGTCATGGCTTGGTGAAGATCCTGGTTTCCCATCATCTCACACAGATTAATTTGTCATGCTATGGTTTTATATATTCAGCTTCTCTTTTGTCTTCTCCAGCTCAGTCTCGCAGTCACTCTACAACCTTGGCTTCACCAACATATCAAGAAGTTGCTTCCTCAAGAAAATCTACCAAGATAGTTACTAGGACAAAGGTGACACAAACATATGTGAGAGGTAAGAGGCTTGTTTTTTTCCAGATATTGTTGAAAGGGCCAAGCCTACATCAGGTGAACAAGGTTCATCATCACATCATGAGGCACCATTGCAAGATGAGGAACCATTCCATCATGACACTCATATGGTAGACTTAGAGGTGAATGAGGAGAACAAAATAGTAGAGCAGATCATCATGGAGAATGAGGTTGAGGTTAAAGATCTCAAGGAGAGTTTTTCAAAGGCTAACTTCTTGGTTTCATTCTTGCAGCAGGAGAACGTGCAACTAAAGGTAAATCAACTACTCTTAAACAAGACTAAAGTTGATTTGACAAAGGATGATGAAAAAGGTAAGGAAATGGTTGAGATTGATGATTCAGATGATTAGGAAGAGAAGGTTAGATCAAAGATACCAAGGACAAGAGCCTTAAGAGGGCACTTGTGCAGCAGAAAGAAACATCTCCACCAAAGATTGAAATGAAATTTGATGAACTTATATTGGTAGAAATTTAAAAAGACAAGGTAAGTTAGTTTGATAGAGTGAACTTCCACATGTAAATGCTTCTCAAGAATGAAAATAGGAACAAAAACCTACAAAGACACACGACCATGCATTACTATACAAGAAACTAGTTCTCCATGTTGGAAATATTGTCATTGATGGCAAAGGAGAAGAAAAGAGAAGAAAGGAGCTGCACCTGAACTATCACAAAGAAGAACCAACAATAAGGCGAAGGAGACAAACAAGGATAAGAGGCAGTGAGGGCAGCAAAAAGAGGCAGCTCAGACACTAGGAAGAAGCAGAGGTAGCAAAGAAGAAAAAGTAGTAGATCTGCAGATAGGAGTAGAATAGGACAACCAGAGTTTTTGTTTGTCAAGCCAATGGCCAATTGTAAAACAGGGCCATTGACATGAATATCTGGCTAGGACTAAGAGGGATGTAGAGAGTTAGAGTAGGGTTAGGAAATAGAGTTCTTGTAAGCCTATGGAAGTTGTAGAAAGGCCACTGATTGAATATCAGGCCTGAAAGTAATATCTCCATGTAAATACTAGTTTAATACAGAGGTTTTATTTATGAATTATAGAGTTTGCAGATGAATTGATTTTGAGAATCTGAACTCTGGTTTATTTGTATTATTGAGAAATTATTCATTATTTGAGTTTGTATGGCATTGATTTAGTAATTCAACATCACAGTAGATCGAATCTATGAAAATGTATAGATTTTGATTGAAGTATAAAAGCACCTAAACATATTATGAAGAGTGGAATGCTAGGAGGTATTAAACATTTGATTGTGGAAATACCATATAGCAGGATTGGGTTTTGAAGTAACATTTGGTTTTGATAGCCGAATGATAAAAACTACAAATCAAAAACACTGGAGAGGTTGAATAGCTTGTTAATATAAAGAATACTGTAATGATTAAAATCAAATTCAGAGTTTGTGCATGTACAAAGCAGTAAGAGCGAAGGTCGAAATCGCATTTGCAGGTAGTCGAAGGCGTAGAGCTAAAAATTGGAGATAGAAATCATCCATCCGTTGGTTAAGATTGGGGTTTATTTAAACCTGTTTGAATGTTGAATGCACCTTCAGTTCTGTGTGAAGGTTTCAATAAGAATCAATGAATTCTGGTCCTTTTAATGCAAGCGGTCTCAGCATTTGATTATTGAATATGGTTAATTGTGCATTGAACTCTGTTTTCCTGTTTCGATTAAGGAAGATCGACTTGTTATTTTATTCGAGACATCAGGTTGCACACGGATAAGGTTTTTCAAATCTTGAAATGGTACGAGGGTTTTAAACCCAGTCGAACGTTCAATTGTAGAGATGCGTAGTGGAAGATTGAAGCAGAACCTCGATTGAAGGCGAGAGAAAATGAACGGAACCTGGAATCAATTGGAATGCAGAACTGTAAGTTCTGTGTAAACCTGAAGGCAAATTTTATGGAGGCAAACCAGCGGTATCGCGTTGCTCAAAACTAGTAAGTGGAATTCCTCAAAAAAATGTGATATCACCCGTTGCTCGACACGTGTTTTTTAGTGGTATTTAGAAACCAGTTATATCGTGTGATTTTGAGAGGTTAAAGAGAGTGCAGTTAAATTGCGTGATATCTGTCGGATGTGCGCCCAAAGTATTGTTGGAGTGAGAGAGTAGATTGACCGTGGGATTATAGGTCAAGTTGCATGAATGATAAGCAAGGTATGTTAACCAAGCTATGGGACCGAGCGGACCTCATTGTTTGTTGGGTTCTGTATTAAATCAGAGTCGAGGGTTATAAATATTGAATGGTATAATTGAAATGTGATGGTGGAGATTATAATGAGGTAAGAACCCTATGATTAGAGGATACGTTGATATACCGTGGCGAAGGTTCATATAACCATAGGTTGGTTATTTAATCAAAGAGGGAAGTGCGGAGTTGTTAAAGCTGTGGTCATCATACCTAGACTATATTGTAAGTCAAGTATTAAGCTGGTATATTTCATAAAGTGGGTTTTAGCCTATAGTTTGTAATCTTGCAAAGTAAGGAAAAGAAAAGTTCAACATGTGCAAAGTTGATTGTTGAAATAAGTTGTGAACCATAAAAAAATATTTATATGGGTTATTAACCAACAATTTATGGTAATGCCCTTTGAAAGGTGCGCTCGCCTGTAAATAAGTTAAAGGAGGAAACCTTGGATAGAGTAGGTTTCAACATATGGTTTTATAACCTTTATTTGTAGAAATATTTCACATTTATTTAAATTTCCAGTTCAGAAAACAAATGGAGACAAAATGAGTGTGTGCATTTTTATGCATAGTGGAGATTGGGGTTTTACAACCATAAATGAAATAAGCTTCCACATTATTATTGTGACATTGCCCAGATTTAAAATTATTTGGGGTTAAACTTGTAAAGCAGTTATATATGCAGCAGATACACAACTGCAGTGAACAGAGAATTGCAGAACTGAATGAGTGAAGAACAAGATCATTCAGGGATCTTGCAGGTAAAATAATTTTAAATATGATTTGAAATTCATGATTGCAGAATTGTGGTTGCAGAAAAGTGAAGACAGAGTTTCTGCAAAGTAGATTTTGGCTATGGTTGGAACCATGAAGGTTGAAGAAAGCTGCCAGATTTAGAACATAATTTGGGAAATGCATTGTACATGCATAGAAAGCAGGAGAGTATGCATAACTGTTACACTACAGCAAAAAAAAATACAAACACACAATGAGACAAGAACTGAAAGGGTTGAATGAGATATATTTGTTGCAAATGTAAATGAAATGTTTTAATTAATTTTATATTGTTTGTGATGCAAAGGCAAGTCTCCATAGGCAAACAAAACTCCACTGTAAAAATGAAATATGTACATATTACTATATTCTTTTGAACGAGATGAAAAATAAATGAGAAGGTGGAAGGCAAAGAGTCATGGCTGTTCATTTTGAATTCCCTGAGGAATGCTAACAGTCATTAGGTAATCTCTATAAATAATATTACAAATATATACATAGAGATGTTAGAAAATGGAGAAAGGGGTATGAGAAGTGTAAGGAAAAGAAGGAGAAGATAGAGAAGCTGTGAAGATCCAGAGATGATATAAGGCAGATATGAAAGTTGGAGGACAACAGTGAAGAAGGAGGAAAATAGAGTTGATAGCCAGGTAAATCAGCATATGATTTTATTGTAATGTGAGGAAGTTGGTGCTTCCATACCAAGTTGTAGCTTGATAGATGTCAGTTGTAGCTGGATAAGGTAGGAGCCTCCTATAGTTTGTAGCCTATAGAAATTATATGGGAGTTGGAGCTTCCTTGCAAGTTGTAGCTTGCAAAATTGAGGTAGTAGCCTCCTGTAGGTTGGAGTCTACAAAAAACCAGTGGTGAGAGGGAGTTGGAGCTTGCATTTGCATCACAACAATAATAAGATGTGGTTTTCTCCCTTATGAGTTTCCACTTATATCTGTTGTCTATGTGCATGATGTTTATGTGTTGATATGGTGTATCTAATCTACTTAATACTTGTTGCTCACATATTAAGATTTTTGTTACATTATGTAATAAGTTGATCATGAAATGAAGGTGTAACTAAGTTTAAAGGAAAGTTTTAAAAGTCCATGAATGTGTTAAACTGATTCACCCCCCCTCTCAGTTTAACTAAGGGTTCAACAATTGGTATCAGAGCGGGTTCCTTTGGTTAAGCCTAATAGCTTGAAGGAGATTTGGTTGAGTCATGGACTATCAAAATGTACCCATGCTAAATACAACAAACTTTCCTAAATGGAGAGATAAGGTTAAAACATATTTAATGGCTTATGAACCTGAGGTATGGAAGCTTGTATGTGATGGTTACCACACAGACTCTCCCTCGGTGCAAGAACAACAGTGGAATGCCAAGGAAAAATCTATGATATATAATAGTATTCATAACAAGGATCTTTATTTAATAATGGATCTAACCTCTGCAAAAGAAATCTGGGATAGATTGCATTTCATGCATGAAGTAGACACTAGGGGTTGCATTGTCAAGAAGGTGAAGAGAATCAAGAAGAAGAAAAATTCATGTCAAAAGGAAAATTTTCAATCAAATGAGGTACCTGCTAGTGTGAATGGAAGTAAGTTCCAGGAAGAAATTATAGTGAAAGAACAAACCAAACTTGACATTGCATTGACTGAAATAGGAAGATTGAAGAATGAAAACAAAGACCTAAAGAAATTGGTGCAAATATGTGATGAGAAAGAATATGAAGATAATAAAGAAATTGTTGGCCTAAAGACACAACTTGAAGAAGCAAGGAAAGTATAAGACACTCTACTAAAGAAAATAAAGGATAAAATTCAGAAGCAAGAGAAATTGGAAGAAGAAGTAGTGTCCCTGAGAAAGAAATTAGAAAAATCCCAAAGAGAATTATTAATGAATACTCCTCAAATGACAAGCTCTGAACAGTTGGAAAATATTATAAATGCTCAAAGGTCTCCTCTCATATAGGCTGGGATAGGATACAAAGGAGAAACCAGTAAGTCCAAGGTAGAAGATGTTAGCCACCTATATTTTTCAATTATATCAGTTGGTGGCTAAATATTCTTGGCAGCCTTCAAGAAACAGATTCAGGCCTAAAACTGTTGATACTTGAAGTCTGTTGGTAAGAGTCTAAGCTACTGATTGGTTCTACATACTCTTCCTCCTCTCTGTTTCTGATGTTCCATGAAAATCCTAAATCAAATATTGCTGCATCCTCCTTCTTTTTCCTCTCCCCTTCTTCCACCTTTCCTTCGTTTCTTCGACTCTCCTTTCATCCATAAAAACTCCATCAAACCCTTTTATATTCCTTATTCCTCCATTTAATCTCATTTCCTAAGGTTAAAACCCACTTTTTAACCTATCGGAGTCTTTCTCCTTTTGCAAAAAACAGTTAAAAAACCATAGAAAACATGCGTTTCTATGCGTTAGGGTTTAGCCCCTCAGGCTAAGCCCCTTTTCATTTCTTCCTCCATATGCCCTAACGCCGGAACCATCTGCTAAGACCGCCAGGCGCTTGACCCTCAGAAATAATTTATTACCCGAAAAACATTGAAAACCTTTGTAAAACGCAAAATTGGGTTTATTTTATTTTTCCACCAAAGAAAATCATATTAAAACTCTGTCGTCGATCTGTCCCACAGATCAACGGTGCGGAGTGTACCCCTCACCTGGTGGACCCCCCTTTCGCCGCGCTGTTTTCCATTTCCACCAGTTTTGCGCCCGCACCACCTTTCGTCCGGAAGCGGTTTTATACCGTCGACCAGCGATCCCACACGCTGGCCGACACGTGTCTTCCACTTCATCCCAAAACCGCCGTGCCATGTCTATTGCCCGCGCGTTAAACCTCATCCTATGGCCATGCAGCGGGATTCATCCCCGCCGTCGGATCTGGGCCCTCCCATCCGACGGTCCCCGATCACCTTTCCCGCTCGCCCTTTAACGAATTCGCTCGCCCGTTAAATCTTCCCCGGCGCGTTTAAAGGCTAATCCCCACCGTCGATCTCTGTAGATCGACGGTTTACATTCTCTCTCCCGATTCCATTGTACAGTCCACCTTTTCCCCGTTGACTATTCAATTTGCTCCCAACCGTTGATCGCGATACGATCAACGGTTCCGATCTCTCCATTTTCCCGCACGACTTCCGATGCAGTTTATCCATATAACGCAGGATTTCCTCATTTTTCTTGTATTTTGCAGGTTTTAAGGTTTTTCCTTCGTATTCTGTGAAAATCTAAAGGATGAGGGTGACGACTCCAATCCTTCCGATTTATCCAGGGAATCGATCATACGGAAGGAGAATAATGATATCAACAAAGTTTCATGAGCTTTGGTTGCCGCATATCCCTGTAAAGCTCGAAGAATGCCATCAATATCAGAGCAGAGGAAGAGTATCAGGTTTTGAAGACAGAATGAACCAGAGCGGCAGTTTTATGAATGAATTGGCGGGGATTACGGCTAAGACGGTTATCAAAAGCCTAATCCCCGGCTCAGAACACGGATTAAAGTAAAACCTAAAAGTGTTCATCAGACAGATCGCCTCCACCGCCATACTTTGAGGCGAATTGATTCCTCAACCACCACAGTGCCACCTATTGCCTCAGAATGCTCAATCAGAGGATGAATTTATTGAACAAGATCAGATATTATGCCTCGAACAACCAAAGAAGTTATTACTGCACCAGATTTCAATGACAGAATGTTTGCAGAGTAACCCTAGCAGTACGCAGAGCCTCAAAGGTCAACAAAAGCTCCCTTCGAGCTTACTTTATCAGTATAAATGCATTAATGCAATGTAACACCTGTAGAATTTCTTCATCGAACCTCACGGGGTAAGGAAGACATTAATTCTGCATTGATTGTATTTGAGATCTTTTCATCAGATCTCACCTCCTCATCCTTCTATAAATACTTCAATAGAAGATGAGTGAGGGGTTGGTTTTTTGTTAGTTGGTTGTCAATGTAATTGCTGAAGCGCTGTAGCTATTTCTGAGTGGAGAACTCTTGACTGTAAATAGTGGTTTCATGGGCTCTTGGAGCTCTGCTTGTAACAAATAGGTTAGGTTGTGAAGAGAGATGTATTAAAACATTGGACTTGAAGATTGTAACCGGTTTGAAGCAATCAATACAAGCTGATTTATGGGATCCTGGTCTATGCCGATGGTGATTTTATTCTCACTGTAACTTGTCATTTATTTCTGTTTTCAAATTGTTTCATTTTCCACTATAAAGAACAGTTTAAACAGTGTTAGAATTTGCTGTATACCAGTGATCTTCTCTGGCTGAAAAATCTTTATCCCAATGTTTTCTTCTTATTGTGTTATTTAGAAATGATTTAATTCGGTCTAAGCACAGAGATGCTGGCATTCCCTCATCTTTTCGTCACTGCTGAATGTTGTTTTTAAATGTTACTTTCATATATGTTGTGTAAGGAATGAATTGAGGAAATCAAAGGTTAGCCCTGAGTCCCTTTCTTGTTTACTCAACTATTTGTCTGTTTCCCTTAGGATGTGTCAAAAGCTGACTAGTTTCAAAGTACTTATCAGATCTTGGGCCATTCTGTGTTATCTCGGTGATTGTCTTGGAAGTAACTAAGTAAAGAAGGACTAAGATGAGGAGGAGAAAGGTGAGCCCTGCCCGCTAGTTCCTGCTCCAAAAGTTGCCTTTAAGTTTCCCTTTGTTTTAATCTGTTTTCTATTAGAAGTGTATCAAAGGCTGGCTAGTTTCAAAGTACTTACCAGATCCTAGTTTGCTTCTATGTTTTTCTTAAGTGCCTGGTCAAAGGCTAGCTAGTTTCAAAGTACTTACCAGATCCTGGGCTGCTCTTTGTTCTGCATCTGTTGATTCCCTTTCTTGTTGTATCACTCCATTCCATAAATCAAACTTCAAAGAGATCCTTAGGCCTAGATGACTTTCCCCATAGATTACTCTTGAACCTGAATGTTTCAATTAAATTCTATTATGACTCCATAGCCCAATGGATTGAAGCTTGCCATCATCTTTCTTTAGAATCAAAGCTTATTTTGTTTACTTGCAACTTCTCACCTTTGAACCTATTTGCATATAGATCTTTCCACCTCAGACAGCAACTATGTTCCACCATCTGAGAAAACCAAACAAAACCTTCGGCCTTCATAACTAGCCTAATACCATCACCCTAAACTTCAAAGACAATATCCATATTTGTACATATTGGAGAGATCCCTCTCCGGATTCAGGAGGGCTAGATCCTAGAATCCCAAAGTTGGTTGAAATGATGTTAACTCTGTGATCGGACTTTGCCAATCTTGCTTGTTACAGAGACCTAACATTTCTGGCGACTCCACTGGGGACAAACTTAGAGTCTTTCACCTTTAAATCCGTTTCAAATCCATTCATAAAGCTTGCGTTGCAAACCTAGAAACTCCCAACACCTTGAGAGTCATAAGCAGCCTTTCCAAGCACTACCAAGAAAATGGAAATTAAGATGAAGATCAATTGAATCAGTGACAAGCTAGGTCAATCCTAGGATTCTTTTAAGTTTTTATCTAACCTTGGAAAATCAGCTAGCTTAGCCGCAAGGATAGACTGTCTTTGTTTCATAACCGTAGCTAAGTTTTGAGGCAGAGCTAGGACATTCTTTTGAAACCACAAATATAAACAATTCAGAAAATACCAAAAACATTTCAGATTGGTAGTAGAACACTAGTTTTGATATCTTGTATACGTCTTTGATGTGTTTTACCCTATACTCTTAGACAGAGTCTGGAAAGGGCCAGGTAGCCTCTGGATCTCATCCTCTTTTGAGGGTGACATATCTGGTGAATGCCCTCCCAGTCAATCTCTGATTAGAGTTTGTTGTGTTTTGAGATATCCTTGGAAAGGAATGTTTCACAAACACTGAGGTGGACAGTGTACTGCTTTGAAAACTCTCTGAACCTTCCACCTGGCGACTCCACCATCCTGAGCAGACCTTAAGACTCCACTGGGAAGAACCCTTATCATTATAACGACATTCAAACTCAGTTAAAGGACTGCAGGATTCGAATTGAGAAAACAAGATTAGTTAACCGTCTAAAGATTGTCATATCTGGTTGAGCTTCTCTTGTTCAGTTAGGTCTAAACATATAAAAATTGTGGCTCCTAAAAAGATTCACACTAGAGCCCATCCTGACCCAGACCCTCCCGAAATAGTTGATAACCCAGAAAGAATTCTCAGGAAGTCTCCTAGGATACAATCCTCAACTATTTTCAGACCTCTCCTAAGAGCTAATTCATTTCCTGAAAACCTTTCAGCTCTTCATGAATCACAAATTGACTTATTAAACCCATTCAGAACTAGGTCATTTGGTGATTTAGGTCAGTTAGATTCTGAGCCCACACGTTTATCTCCCGAAACAAGTGAAACCCTTGACAATAGAGAATCGACACCTCCGGATTTACATTTCTTACATAATCTAGGTGTTTCTCATCCGAGATCAGCTCAGAGATCTACTGTTGTTCCATCCACTTCTGTTCATATTTCATCCACTGTTCAAACCACTCCACTTCAACCTACACCTCCACTTGTAAATCCACCCCCACCACATATCATGGTAGCATGGTATGCTCCCTTAGTCCTTCCTGTACCATTAGTCAATCTTCCACAAGATTATCAGTCCAAAATTCCATTATATGATGCTAATAATACCATAATAGCATCTCAACATGTGGAGAAGATGAATGACTACTTTGACAGAAATGAAATTGATAATGAATCTGTCAAAATCAGATTGTTTGCTCAAAGTTTGGGGGGAGATGTGAGAAAATGGTTTAAAGGTTTAACCCCCCATAGTATTAACGACCTTCAAGCCTTCCATCAAACATTTTTAAACAAATGGGAAGTAAGGAAAAACCCTCTCCAAGTCCTTGCCGACTATAACAATCTCCATAGGAACCCTGGGGAAAGTGTACAAGCTTATTGTACCAGATTCAACAGTGTGTATAATGCACTTTCCCCTGAACTGAAACCTCCTCAGGGATCAGCCTTAAACAAATTTCCTAAAGGGTTTGATCCAGATATGACTTATTCGCTCAGAGAAAGAGTCTTCGCAACCCTTGAAGATATGCAAAGAGGTTCCCTTTCTGTGGAGGTGAACCTCATGGAGAAAAGAGCAAGAATGAAAGCTGAAAAGAGAGTATCTTTCAGAGAGGAATCCACCCCTTCCACTTCAAGCTCGAAGATGGAAAGAATGATGGAAGAAATGATGAAGAAAATGAGCATTCTAGAGAGAGCGCAAGCAAGTTTAAGTCAAAGCGCTCCTCAAAACAGAAACCAAAACCAGAATCAGGATCTTAGAAGAAATCGGCCTCCAAACAGACCCAGGGAAGATGATCAGCAAATCATCCCTCCCTTTCATCAGAACTTTTTAAGCGAGGTTGAGGAAACAGATGAAATAACAGAGAATAACGATATAAACCTGTTTGGGGTAGATGATGATGACTTTGAGGTTCATTATGATGAGAAACAAGGTCTTTATACGCCTTGTGATGACAGAAGAGATGATAATCAGAATTACTATCAAAACATGGAAAACGCTGTCATAGAACCTTTGAGGGAATATGAACTCAGAAGTAGATCTAATCAACAAACCCCCAACAATAAAACCTCTGACAAACCTTCTCAAAACAGCTCTGCAACCAAGTCTAAAACAATCAAACAAAAGGACAAAACGGTGGCTGTTGATTCTGGTAGTGGTAAAGAGAAACACACTCAAAATATTGAAAAACAGAGTGTAAACATTAGTAGTACTAGCACCTCAGTTAGTACTCCTGCAAAGATAACTGTTTCAACTGTAGATAAACCAAATAAGCAAGCTGTTATTGCTGATAAAGTGGCAGTAAACAAGGCTGAGGTCAATGCTTTGAAGAGTCAAAACCTTTTCAGCCTGGAACAGGAAATTTCAAAGATCAAAATCTCTGTTCCTTTGACTGAGTTAGCTGCCCAACATGTATATAGGTCCAAAATTTTGAAGGCTTTGAACTTAGAAAATAATGAAGACACCCTCAATCTTAATGATGACCAACCAGAGCTTATTTTTGGTCCCGAGATTGAAGGAAAGTTCCAAGAGGGTCCTATCCCTCCCTTTTATGTAAGCTTAAACGTTCATGACAAAATTCTGCACAATGCTATGCATGACTCAGGCGCTTCCCATAATTTAATGCCAAAAGCTGTAATGGAAAGCCTGGGTCTTGAAATTACCAGACCTTACAAAGATTTGTACTCCTTTGACTCAAGCAGAGTTAAATGTCTAGGATTGATAAAGGACCTCTGTGTTAACTTAGCCCAGATCCCAGCCAAATGTTTAGTCATGGATGTTGTTGTGGCTGATGTTCCCCCAAAGTATGGAATGCTCTTATCAAGATCTTGGGGTGCTAAACTGTAGGGAACCATGCAGATGGATATGACTTATGCGACTATCCCTGTTTTTAATCAGACTAGAAGACTTTACAGGGAATCCCACATGCAGTACATAGTGACAAGCCAAGATCGACCTCAAAACTCCCCTCTCTATGCTATAAACACGAGCCTTGATTCTTTCATCATGTTCAATGATGAAACACTTACGGGACAAGTCATTTCAAAGGAAATGATGACTGAAACAGAGGGAGAGGGACACAACGCTGAAATGCCAGAACAGTCTACTGTGTCTGAAGATCCTAGCAAACTAAACACAGATCTTGAACTGCAAGTTATCGATCCTTTGAACTTAAATTTTGGCAGTCAGGGAGACAGTCCTCAACCCGATGAAAAACTTGAGGAATCAAAAAATACAAAGTCCATTCACCAAGCTGAAAATCTCCCTCTCTGGACTATGTATTTTGATGGGTCATGCACCAAAACAAATGTTGGTGCAGGTGTCTGGATCACTAACACTGAAAACAATCATACAGAATGTATCTCATGCAAATTAAACTTTCAGTGTTCCAACAACATAGCAGAATATGAATCCCTTCTCTTAGGCCTGCATCTTTTGAAAAAACTAGGTGCCAGGAGAATCGATGCATATGGGGATTCTGAATTAATCATTAGGCAAGTCAATGGGGAGTATAATGCAAATCACCCCAGACTTAGGGCCTACAGGAATGATGTCATTGATCTTTTGAAAACATTTGAGGAGTACACCTTATCTTTTGTCCCAAGGAAAAGAAACATTGCTGCCCACAATTTAGCCTTTGCTGCTAGAACCTGCCCAATGCTGTATGATGACACCTCTCAGATAAAATTCAGACCAGCTATCCCAGATAACAAAAAATATTGGCAGGTATTTGATGGAGATAAACAAATAGAAGACTTCATGCAATTCATAAATGAGTTTGAACCCCATAGTTCAGATTCAGACTATGATACAGACTGCAGTGAAGAAAATTTTCTTGGTGAAGAAGAACCATCTCCACAGCTGGTAGATATAAACCTTCAGACTATCACATCTAGAAACCAAACAGAATTAAGTGCAAAGTCTAAAACAGAAGAAATAGAAACTTTGCATTCTAATAATGATAGTCTGCCTAAGGGTTTGGCCCCTCTAGAAGAACTGTTTGATTTTGATGATGTGGCCAACAAACCAAAACTGGAACCTGTGGAAACTGAAGTAGAGGAATGTAATATAGGCAGTGAGGAAAAACCGAGATTGATTAAACTGTCTAAAACTTTACCAGCTCACATTAAACTCAAATACTTGGAGCTGTTTAAAGAATTTTCTGATGTTTTTGCATGGAGTTACGAAGATCTTAAATCCTATGACACTGAAATAATACAGCACAAAATCCCTCTTAAAGAAAACCAAAAACCATTCAAACAAAAACTGCGCAGAATCAACCCTGTCCAGTTGCCTTTGGTTAAGAAGGAAATTATGAAGATGCATGATGCTGGTATTATTGTCCCTATTAGATATTCTGAGTGGGTATCTAATCTGGTGTCAGTTAGGAAAAAGACTGGAGAAATCAGGCTTTGTATAGACTTCAGGAATTTAAACAAAGCTTCATTGAAAGACAACTACCCTTTACCCAAGATGGATCATATTCTGCAAAGGGTGGTGGGGTCTAAAAGAATTTCTTTGCTGGATGGCTATTCAGGGTATAATCAAGTCCTAGTCCACCCTGATGATCAATTAAAGACAGCTTTTACTACACCATGGGGCACTTTCATGTATGTGAAAATGCCTTTTGGTTTAATGAATGCTGGAGCAACCTTTCAGAGAGCCATGGACATAGCATTCTCGAAAGAATTGGCTTCTTCATCATTATCTATCTGGACGATGTAACTGTGTTTTCAAAAACAGATGAAGAACACTTGGAACATTTGAAGAAAGTGTTCGAGAAGTGCAGAAGATTTGGGATATCTTTGAACCCCAAGAAGACATTATTTGGTCTCCAAGAAGGTAAGCTTCTTGGGCATATCATTTCAGAACAGGGCATAAAGATAGATCCCATGAGGATTGAGGCCATATTGCAAATCTCACATCCTTGAAATATCAAAGAGTTGCAGTATTTCATTGGAAAGATTAACTTTTTAAGAAGGTTCATCCCCAACCTGGCCGAGCTCCTTAGGAATATCACAAACATGTTAAAAAAGGATCAAGGGGTAAAATGGACCTTAGAAGCAAAGACATCCTTTGAACTGGTAAAACAAGCTTTAACCAAAACACCAGTTCTAATAAGTCCTGATTTCTCAAAAGATTTTTATATCTTCTCATTTGCATCAGAACATACTATAGCTGCTGTCCTCTTACAGAAAAATCCACAAGGGCAAGAGCAGCCCATTGCATTCTTTAGCAAGGCTTTGAGGGATGCTCCTTTGAGGTATAACATTATGGAAAAACAGGCTTTTGCTTTGGTAAAAGCTTTAAAAGACTTCAGGGTATACATCCTTCACTCACACATCATTGCCTTTGTCCCAAATTCGGTTGTAAAAGACATTCTAACCCAGGATCCAGATGGTAAGAGAGGTAAGTGGATTGCTGTTATTCTTGAATATGATTTAGAGATTAAACCCACTAAGCTTATCAAAGGTCAGGGTCTAGCTAGGCTAATGGTTGAATCAAATTGTGAAGTTCTTGATATTAATATGATTAATGCTCTGGATGACCAAGAAGAATTCTCAACTCCCATTGTTGAAGATTATTTTGTGAATTCTCCTTGGTATACTGATATTGTTTATGTTTTGCTTAATTTAAACACACCTCCTGGTTTATCCAAAACAAAGGCAAGATTCCTAAAGTTAAAAGTTGTAAACTATTGCATTATTGATAAATGTCTTTATTGGAAAAATGCTAGTGGTATATTGCTTAAATGTTTGCCTGAGTTTGATGCAGAAAAGATTAAGCAGGAATTCCATGAAGGAGAGTGTGGAGGCCATTTTTATTGGAAGTCAACAGCCAACAAAATTTTGAGGGCTGGTTTCTATTGGCCTACTCTTTTTCCTGATGTACATAAACTGACAACCACTTGCCATAAATGCCAATTGTTCGAGGGCAAGAGAAAATTACTACCCCTTCCTCTGCATCCAATTACTGTTGAAGCCCCTTTTCAGCAGTGGGGACTTGACTTCATAGGAGAAATCCACCCATCATCCTCTGCCCAACATAGGTGGATCCTTACTGCCACAGACTATTTCACTAAGTGGATAGAAGCCATTCCTTGTAGACAGGCCAATGACTCAGTCATCATTAAATTCATAGAAACCAATATCCTCTCCAGATTTGGTTGTCCTACTAAGATCATTACAGATAATGCAGCAGCATTTGGGTCAAGGAAAATGGTAGAATTCTGTCACAAATACCAGATAGCATTGGGGCACTCCACAGCCTATTACCCTCAAGGTAATGGACTTGCAGAGTCTTCCAACAAAAGCTTAGTGAACATAATAAAGAAACTGTTGGAAGACAACAAGAAGTCTTGGCACACAAAGCTGATCCATGCACTTTGGGCTAACAGATTGACTTTGAAGAAATCCATTGGTATGTCACCCTTCCAGCTTGTGTATGGTACAGATGCAATCTTTCCTAACAGCCTTGGTGTACCAGTTATGAAGTTAATTCAAGAATTACAGACTGAAGAGAATGACATAATCAGAAGAATAAATCAGACCATTCATCTTCAGCAAACCAGAGAGGAAGTGTACCACAAAGCATTACAGAAGCAAGACAATATCAAGAAGATATTTGACAGAAAAACAAAGGCCAGCAATTTCAAAGCTGGGGACAAAGTTTTAAAGTGGGACTCAAAGAGGGAGGACAAGGGAAAGAATGGTAAATTTGACAATCTGTGGCTTGGCCCTTACTCCGTTCATTCAGTTGCTGGGAACAATGCATTCTTCTTACAAGAGCTGAATGGAGCAGAATTGTTTGGGGGTCCTGTCAATGGCAGGATGCTTAAGCATTACCGGTCTTAAAATTATTTCATGTTTGAAGTCTTTTCACCTTTTTTTTTTTCACTGTAAATATTTCATCCACCATTGCATTTAAAGTTATAAAAAATCAAAAAAGACAAAAAACAAAGAAAGAAAGAAAAGAGGGCAGAAATGAAAAACAAGAAAGGCAAGGCCCCATGCCAAAAAAGAGAAATGAATCTGAAAGTGTGCAAGCTTAAATGCCACTCCTTGAAACACACCTCTAATTGGTCAAACTGTTTAATCTTGACTAATTAGCTTTCAATTTTCTGCTGATAGGGTAGCAAATTTGATTTGCCAAACTGTTTAATCTTGGCTTATCAGTAGATAGAGTAGGGTAGAAATTAAGGTTCAAACAAACTCAAAATCTGAACCAAAGTTTCCAAAGAGATGACTCAAAGCTACTCTAATTTCTGAGTCAGAGAGAAAAGACCTGGTTCTAATTCGCTCAAAACTTGAACCAGAAGAGAAGCAAAGATAGCTCACCAAAAAGAAAAAGCAAGAACAGAGCTATGAAAATAAGAAAAGGCCATGATAAGAAACTTTCAGATCTTAAGCCTTCTATTTTGATTTTCAATTTTCTGCAAATAATAATCTATGTGCAAATTGTTCTTATGCCATAGAACATAGCAAGTCGGACAGTCCAATCTTGGCTTGACTATTTTTAAATTTCTGTTGTAGAATTTAGAGAATGAAAGTTTGTTGGACTATTTAATCCCAACAAACAGTAGAATAGGTAGAGAAACATCTGAGCTCAACTGTTTAATCTGAGTTTAGGGAGAAATAAGGAGTAGAAATAGATTAGATTTCCTGTTTTCAAAAGAATAAAATGTTGTGTAAATATTTTGCCAATCCAAGTGCACTCTGATGAAGAAAAAAATGTTAGATCAGTAGGATTGGGGTAGGTAGAAGTTGTATTGATGAAATTCATCTCTCTTTCATGACTGACATTATTTTGTCCAGAAGAAAAGCAAGAGCAAGTGATGGGTCAGACACCAGTCAACATCCCAGAGAAATCAAGTCTGAATTCTTGATGCCTTCAAGAAGGCACCATCCCCAAGTGGAGCCACTGTTAGCCACCTATATTTTTCAATTATATCAGCTGGTGGCTAAATATTCTTGGTAAGCCTTCAAGAAACAGATTCAGGCCTAAAACTGTTGATACTTGAAGTCTGTTGGTAAGAGTCTAAGCTACTGATTGGTTCTACATACTCTTCCTCCTCTCTGTTTCTGATGTTCCATGAAAATCCTAAATCAAATATTGCTGCATCCTCCTTCTTTTTCCTCTCCCCTTCTTCCACCTTTCCTTCGTTTCTTCGACTCTCCTTTCATCCATAAAAACTCCATCAAACCCTTTTATATTCCTTATTCCTCCATTTAATCTCATTTCCTAAGGTTAAAACCCACTTTTTAACCTATCGGAGTCTTTCTCCTTTTGCAAAAAACAGTTAAAAAACCATAGAAAACATGTGTTTCTATGCGTTAGGGTTTAGCCCCTTAGGCTAAGCCCCTTTTCGTTTCTTCCTCCATATACCCTAACGCCGGAACCATCTGCTAAGACCGCCAGGCGCTTGACCCTCAGAAATAATTTATTACCCGAAAAACATTGAAAACCTTTGTAAAACGCAAAATTGGGTTTATTTTATTTTTCCACCAAAGAAAATCATATTAAAACTCCGCCGTCGATCTGTCCCACAGATCAACGGTGCGGAGTGTACCCCTCACCTGGTGGACCCCCCTTTCGCCGCGTTGTTTTCCATTTCCACCAGTTTTGCGCCCGCACCACCTTTCATCCGGAAGCGGTTTTATACCGTCGACCATCGATCCCACACGCTGGCCGACACGTGTCTTCCACTTCATCCCAAAACCGCCGTGCCATGTCTATTGCCCGCGCGTTAAACCTCATCCTATGGCCATGCAGCGGGATTCATCCCCGCCGTCGGATCTGGGCCCTCCCATCCGACGGTCCCCGATCACCTTTCCCGCTCGCCCTTTAACGAATTCGCTCGCCCGTTAAATCTTCCCCGGCGCGTTTAAAGGCTAATCCCCACCGTCGATCTCTGTAGATCGACGGTTTACATTCTCTCTCCCGATTCCATTGTACAGTCCACCTTTTCCCCGTTGACTATTCAATTTGCTCCCA
This sequence comes from Pinus albicaulis, assembly GCA_034641835.2. Taxonomy (NCBI): domain Eukaryota; kingdom Viridiplantae; phylum Streptophyta; class Pinopsida; order Pinales; family Pinaceae; genus Pinus; species Pinus albicaulis. Next base: position 1,333,582,632 of record CM076582.1, on the reverse strand, counting down.
ACCGTTGATCGCGATACGATCAACGGTTCCGATCTCTCCATTTTCCCGCACGACTTCCGATGCAGTTTATCCATATAACGCAGGATTTCCTCATTTTTCTTGTATTTTGCAGGTTTTAAGGTTTTACCTTTGTATTCTGTGAAAATCTAAAGGATGAGGGTGACGACTCCAATCCTTCCGATTTATCCAGGGAATCGATCATATGGAAAGAGAATAATGATATCAACAAAGTTTCATGAGCTTTGGTTGCCGCATATCCCTGTAAAGCTCGAAGAATGCCATCGATATCAGAGCAGAGGAAGAGTATCAGGTTTTGAAGACAGAATGAACCAGAGCGGCAGTTTTATGAATGAATTGGCGGGGATTACGGCTAAGACGGTTATCAAAAGCCTAATCCCCGGCTCAGAACACGGATTAAAGTAAAACCTAAAAGTGTTCATCAGACAGATCGCCTCCACCGCCATACTTTGAGGCGAATTGATTCCTCAACCACCACAGTGCCACCTATTGCCTCAGAATGCTCAATCAGAGGATGAATTTATTGAACAAGATCAGATATTATGCCTCGAACAACCAAAGAAGTTATTACTGCACCAGATTTCAACAACATAATGTTTGCAGAGTAACCCTAGCAATACGCAGAGCCTCAAAGGTCAACAAAAGCTCCCTCCGAGCTTACTTTATCAGTGTAAATGCATTAATGCAATGTAACACCTGTAGAATTTCTTCATCGAACCTCATGGGGCCAGGAAGACATTAATTCTGCATTGATTGTATTTGAGATCTTTTCATCAGATCTCACCTCCTCATCCTTCTATAAATACTTCAATAGAAGATGAGTGAGGGGTTGGTTTTTTGTTAGTTGGTTGTCAATGTAATTGCTGAAGCGCTGTAGCTATTTCTGAGTGGAAAACTCTTGACTGTAAATAGTGGTTTCATGGGCTCTTGGAGCTCTACTTGTAACAAATAGGTTAGGTTGTGAAGAGAGATGTATTAAAACATTGGACTTGAAGATTGTAACCGGTTTGAAGCAATCAATACAAGCTGATTTATGGGATCCTGGTCTACGCTGATGGTGATGTTATTCTCACTGTAACTTGTCGTTTACTTCAGTTTTCAATTTGTTTCATTTTCCACTATAAAGAACAGTTTAAACAGTGTTAGGATTTGCTGTATACCAGTGATCTTCTCTGGCTGAAAAATATTTATCCCAATGTTTTCTTCTTATTGTGTTATTTAGGAATGATTTAATTCGGTCTAAGTACAGAGATGCTGGCGTTCCCTCATCTTTTCGTCACTGCCGAATGTTGTTTTTAAATGTTACTTTCATATATGTTGTGTAAGGAATGAATTGAGGAAATCAAAGGTTAGCCCTGAGTCCCTTTCTTGTTTACTCAACTATTTGTCTGTTTCCCTTAGGATGTGTCAAAAGCTGACTAGTTTCAAAGTACTTATCAGATCTTGGGCCATTCTGTGTTATCTTGGTGATTGTCTTGGAAGTAACTAAGTAAAGAAGGACTAAGATGAGAAGAAAGGTGAGCCCTGCCCGCTAGTCTCTGCTCCAAAGGTTACCCTCAACTTTCCCTTTGTTTTTAAATCTGTGTTCTATCAGAAGTGTATCAAAGGCTGGATAGTTTCAAAGTACTTACCAGATCCTAGTTTGCTTCTATGTTTTTCTTAAGTGCCTGGTCAAAGGCTGGCTAGTTTCAAAGTACTTACCAAATCCTGGGCTGCTCTTTGTTCTGCATCTGTTAATTCCCTTTCTTGTTGTATCACCCCATTCCATAAATCAAACTTTAAAGAGATCCTTAGGCCTAGATGACTTGCCCCATAGATTACTCTTGAACCTGGTTGTTTCAATTAAATTCTCTTATGACTCCATAGCCCAATGGATTGAAAACTTGCCATCACCTTTTTTTAGAACCAAAGTTTATTTTGTTCACTTACAACTTCTCACCTTTGAACCTATTTGCATATAGATCTTTCCGTCTCAGACAGCAATCATGTTCAACCATCCAAGAAAACCAAAACAAAACCCTTGTCCTTCATAACTAGCCTAATATCATCACCCTAAACTTCAAAGACAATATCCATCTTTGTACATATTGGAGAGATCCCTCTCCGGATTTAGGAGGGCTAGATCCTAGAATCCCAAAGTTGGTTGAAATGATGTTAACTCTGTGATCGGACTTTGCCAATCTTGCTTGTTACAGAGACCTAACAGAAGATAACAAGAATATCATTTTTGTAAAATATGTAAATGATAATGAAGCAGCTAAGAAGATTCCTACAGAAGTAGAAGCTAGCAAGAACATGATTTGTAAAGAAACAAACAGAAACAAGTAGCAACATGAAAGGACAGAGAATGAGAGGATGAAACAATCAACTGCTAAAGGCTCATACGCTCCTAAGGATGAATTGAACAAATTCGGAAGATGTCAAAGGAGGTTCTTTCCTCCTATGAAAAATATCACATGTTTCTCTTGTCATAAACCAGGACATATTGCAACACATTTTAAGACAAGGCATATCAACTTTAACCAGAAAAATATGCAGCAAATGAGAAGAACCCCTCAAGCAAGCAAATGGAAAAGACAATCTTTCACCAGTTACATAAATCATTTCCATGGCTACTATTATGCATGCAATAATTTTGGATATAAACTTGTTGAATGTAAATTATGTTCAAAAGGGAGCATAAAATATTATACATTAGCTCAAACGTACCTTGGTAAAATAAGATGTTATGTATGCCTCAAGCTTGGTCACAAAGAAAAAGACTGTAAACTGCCATATACATTAAAGAACTCTAGATAGATGATGGAATCTAATCAAATCAAACAAAAATATGAATCAAAAAGAAGTGCAGACATTATGAAGAACCCCAATAAAGTATGGAAGAAAAAGAGAAAGGGGGAGCTTGTTACCTCAATAACATAATGAATCCATCATAGTATCAGGGGGAGCTGATCTAGGAAGCAACGCAAATATCCAACTAGTGATAGATATGAAGCAACATCCCAGGGGGAGAGCAGTTCAGAAATAGTCCCCATAAAAGTAGTCTACGAAGAGCTCCATGGAATAAGAACATCTAAAAGGTCAGGAAAGGAGAGGAAAATTCCTCTAACAGAGAACTATAGAGGAAGAAGATTATCTGAAGCATTCAATAGCTGACAGATTGATGGAAGAAGAGAAGGAAACAAGAAGCCATGGTAGTAGAGAGAACATCAACCAAGATCATGTAAGCTAAGAAGACAACAACACACTAAGTGATGAATGGTTAAATCACAAAAAATTATGTTTCGAACTATAAAACTGGAAAAATCCATAGAGGATGATCACACTGTGCATCACACTGCAAGAATTAACAATGAATCAAATTTAAGAAGGATGAGTAAGAGAAATGTTTATCATCATTATATCATTACATCATTCATCTATGAAAAGTCCCCTTGGAGGAATGAAGTTAAATAAGTGAAAAATATCTGAGTGGTCTACCCATGGAGATTCCAAGTAAAGAAATTGAAGATGTCTTCCCGAAGATCATTATGTTAGAACAGTTGAATTGTATATAAAGCATCAATGATTCTGGAGCAGTCCTAGAAAGGAAAATGCAGTGACATTCTTTTAAACCAGAATGAAAAAATAAGAAAAATGGTTAATGATGCCAAGATCAAATTCAATATATTGATGATTGTTGGTGTGAACAGTGGAAAGCTCAATAGTAGAAACTATGAAGGTTGTCTTAACTATGGGTTCATGTGCGAGTTGAAGTGAAATCTCTGCATGGTTTATCAAAGTAGTATCAATTGGTATTTGGTACAAGTAGCATGCCTATCAACAGAATACCATGTGTTATCAATGGAGCAGCGGTATGGTACAGGTCCTCAGGATCAAAGGATTATGGAAAGAGTACATCAAGGTAGTATCCCAACATTATCTACATTACTAAAGCATGAAAAGGTCAATAATAGTGCTAAAGGATCATTATTTTGTTTACACTTGAAGCATTATATTGAGCATTGAAGCAGTGTCTATTTCTATATATAACTGCATGCCTTCCTGAAATCAGTACATATATATCTTTAAGGCCTCTCTCTTAAGATCATTCATAACACCGTGTGAATTCTGTTTGCTGAGATTTCAATTAAAAATATTGAATATGTTTTTGCGGAAGATCATCATGATAGAACAGTTAAAGTATCTGAAGTATGAAGGACTAGTTGTGTTGAGATTACATTTGAAGCTCAAGAGTCTGTTAATGTTACATCTAAAGCCTACTTCAACAGAAAGGAATTTCCAGTATGTCACCATTGAAAAGAGGTTTATCATTGACATACATACCCCCTTATGTCATAAAGAAAATTGCATGATTGATAAGTGAGACTGACTAATACATTGAATGTATCTAGCCTCAAGGGTTAGTTTTGAAAGTAATCTGTACAAGTAGTAAATTCATTTGATCTCTTGGATTAAATTCTGGTTAATTCATTGTTTGCATTAGTATCAAGGGTCTTTCAACTATTAAGTGTAATATCCTTGTCAGCAACCTAGCTCTTATCACCACCAATAGGCAATAAAGGTGAACCACATCTATAAAAGATATATTGGCATCGTCATATTTGAATAGATGTGTACTACAGATACATATCTTAGATGAATATCATAATATGGACTGAAGTATATTTTGATCAGACCTTATATGACGTATGGACCATTCTCAGTACTTTAGTTTTATTCCAATGATGCATCTCTAATTATATGAGTCTAGTACAATGTGTTCTATGAAGTGTCCTTATCATCACTTTCAGCTTTATACAAGTGCAAGAATTCTGAGCTTTGGGATGATATCAACTTAATGTGTATATACATACAAGTTCAATGATTCTCAAAGTGTTCTCCCAACAACTCTTGTACACCAGTTTGGAGCAGCATGGTACAAAGTCAGAAGAAGAAGGCATAAACACAACTCAGAGAGAGGAAATGAAGAGATAGAAAGTACATTAGGAAATGTGAAACCATTTGACATTGATGTCAAAGGGGGAGGAAAAGAAAGCAAAAGAAGAATATTAAAGTATTGCCATCAATGCCAAATGGGGAGACTGTTGGAAATATTGTCATTGATGGCAAAGAAGAAGAAAGGAGAAGAAAGGAGATGCACCTGAACTATCACAAAGAAGAACCAGCAATAAGGAAAAGGAGACAGACAAGGAGCAGAGGCAGCGAGGGCAGATAAAAGAGGTAGCTCAGACACCAGGAAGAAGCAGAGACAACAAAGAAGTAGAAGTAGCAGATCTGCAGACAGAAGTAGAATAGGACAACCAGAGTTTTTGTTTGTCAAGCCTATGGCCAATTGTAAAATAGGGCCATTGACATGAATATCTGGCCAGGACTAAGAGGGCTGCAGAGAGTTAGAGTAGGGTAGGAAACAGAGTTCCTGTAAGCCTACGATAGTTGTAGAAAGGCCATTGATTGAATATCAGGCCTGAAAGGAATATTTACATGTAAATACTGGTTTAATACAAGGGTTCTATTTATGAATTATAGAGTTTGCAGATGAATTGATTTTGAGAATCTAAACTTTGGTTGATTTTTATTATTGAGAAATTATTCATTATTTGAGTTTGTATGGCATTGATTTAGTAATTCAACATCACAATAGATCGAATCTATGAAAATTCATAGATTTTGATTGAAGTATAAAAGCACCTGAACATATTATGAAGAGTGGAATGCTGGGAGGTATTAAACATTTGATTGTGGAAATACCATATAGCAGGATTGGGTTTTGAAGTAACATTTGGTTTTGATAGTCGAATGATAAAAACTACAAATCACAAACACTGGAGAGGTTGAATAACCTGTTAATAGAAAGAATACTGTAATGATTAAAATCAAATTCAGAGTTTGTGCATGTACAGAGCAGTAAGAGCGAAGGTCAAAATAGCATTTGCGGGTAGTCGAAGGTGTAGAGCTAAAAATTGGAGATAGAAATCATTCATGCATTGGTTAAGATTGGGGTTTATTTAAACCAGTTTGAATTTTGAATGCGCCTTAAGTCCCGTGTGAAGGTTTCAATAAGAATCAATGAATTCCGGTCCTTTTAATGCAAGCAGTCTCAACGTTTGATTATTGAATATGGTTAATTGTGCATTGAACTCTGTTCGCCTATTTAGATTAAGAAAGATTGACTTGTTATTTGATTTGAGACATCAGGTTGCACACGGAGAAGGTTGTTCGAATCTTGAAATGGTATGAGGGTTTTAAACCCAGTCGAACATTCAATTGCAGAGATGCATAGTGGAAGATTGAAGCGGACCCTCGATTGAAGGTGAGAGAAAATGAATGGAACTTGGAATCAATTGGAATGCAGAATTATAAGTTTTGTCTAAACTTGAAGGCGATTTTTATGGAGGCAAACCAGCGGTATCGCACTGCTCAAAACTGGTAAGTGGAATTCCTCAAAAAAACACGATATCACCTGTTGCTCGACACGTGTATTTTAGTGGTATTTCGAAACCAGTTATATCGCATGATTTTGAGAGGTTAAAGAGAGTGTAGTTAAATTGCGCGATATTTGTCGGATGTGCGCCCAAAGTATTGTTGGAGCACGAGAGTAGATTGACCGTGGGATTATAAGTCAAGTTGCATGAACGATAAGCAAGGTATGTTAACCAAGCTATGGGACCGAGCAGACCTCATTGTTTGTTGAGTTTTGTATTAAATCAGAGTCGAGGGTTATACATCTTGAATGGTATAATTGAAATGTGATGGTCGAGATTATAATGAGGTAAGAACCCTATGATTAGAGGATACATTGATATAGCGTGGCGAAGGTTCATATAGCCATAGGTTGGTTATTTAATCAAAGAGGGAAGTGCGGAGTTGTTAAAGATGTGGTCATCATACCTAGACTGTATTGTAAGTCAAGTATTAACCTGGTATATTTCATAAAGTGGGTTTTAGCCTATAGTTTGTAATATTGCAAAGTAAGGAAAAGAACAGTTCCGCATGTGCAAAGTTGATTGTTGAAATAAGTTGTGAACCATAAAAAAAAAGTTATATGGGTTATTAACCAACACTTTATGGTAATTCCATTTGAAAGGTGCGCTCGCCTATAAATAAGTTAAAGGAGGAAACCTTGGATAGAGTAGGTTTCAACATATGGTTTTATAACCTTTATTTGTAGAAAGCTTTCGCATTTATTTAAATGGCCAGTTCAGAAAACAAATGGAGACAAACTGAGTGTGTGCATTTTTATGCATAGTGGAGATTGGGGTTTTACAACCATAAGTGAAATAAGCTTCCGCATTATTATTGTGACATTGCGTAGATTTAAAATTATTTGGGGTTAAACTTGTAAAGCAGTTATATATGCAGCAAATACACAATTGTAGTGAAAAGAGAGTTGCAGAACTGAATGAGTGAAGAACAAGATCATTTAGGGATCTTGCAGGTAAAATAATTTTAAATATGATTTGAAATTCATGATTGCAGAATTGTGGTTGCAGAAAAGTGAAGACAGAGTTTCTGCAAAGTAGATTTTGGCTATGGTTGGAACCATGAAGGTTGAAGAAAGCTGCCAGATTTAGAACACAATTTTGGAAATTCGTTGTACATGCATAGAAAGTAGGAGAGTATGCAAAACTGTTACACTCCAACAGTAGAAAAGACAAACACACAGTGAGCCAAGAACTGAAAGGGTTGAATGAGATATATCTGTTGCAAATGTAAATGTAAATGTTTTAATTAATTATATATTGTTTGTGATGCAAAGGCAAGTCTCCGTAGGCAAAAAAAACTCCACTGTAAAACTGAAATATGTACATATTACTATATTCTTTTGAATGAGATGAAAAAGAAATGAGAAGGTGGAAGGAAAAGAGTCATGGTTGTTCATTTTGAATTCCCTGAGGAATGCTAACAGTCATGAGGTAATCTCTATAAATAATATTACAAAGATATACATAGAGATGTTAGAAAATGGAGAAAGGGGTCTGAGAAGTGTAAGGAAAAGAAGGAGAAAATAGAGAAGCTGTGAAGATCCAGAGATGATATAAGGCAGATATGAAATTTGGAGGACAGCAGTGAAGAAGGAGGAAAACAGAGCTGATATCCAGGTAAATCAGCATAAAATTTTTATTGTAATGTGAGGAAGTTGGTGCTTCCATATCAAGTTGTAGCTTGATAGATGTCAGTTGTAGCTAGCTGAGGTAGGAGCCTCCTGTAGGTTGTAGCCTATAGAAAATAGATGGGAGTTGGAGCTTCCTTGCAAGTTTTGGCTTGTAGAATTGAGGTAGTAGCCTCCTGTAGGTTGGAGCCTACAGAAAATCAGTGGTGAGAGGGAATTGGAGCTTGCCTTTGCATCACAACAATACTAAGATGTGGTTTTCTCCCTTGTGGGTTTCCACTTATATCTATTGTCTATGTGCATGATGTTTATGTGTTGATATGGTGTATCTAATCTGCTTAATACTTGCTACTCACATATTAAGATTGTTGTTACATTATGTAATAAGTTGATCATGAAATGAAGGTGTAACTAAATTTAAAGGAAAATTTTAAAAGTCCATGAATGTGTTAAACTGATTCACCCCCCCTCTCATTTTAACTAAGGGTTCAACACTCCCAAGTAAGAATCAAACAGTTAAAGAAGAAGCTCAAGGAAAACCTAATGAGGAAAAGAGACAAGGATAAGTTGGATTTACTCATTTAAGCCTCTCTCATAGCATGAAATATCATCAAATACCTTCATGGGACAATTTTGGAGAAGTTTTGAAGAAATTTTGAATTTTTTTTTTCTTTTTGTGACTTTTGGCCAATTTGGAAATTACAGTACAGCCAAAGGCACTGCGGTTTTTCCTAAGCCATGAAAATGCCAAAAGGTTTACTTTTATGGATAGATAATGACCTATAAATCATATATATCGACCTGGGGTTCCTTTTAAGCAATCTGGTGAAGAGAAAATTCCCAAAAAGAGGTCAAAAACACACTTTCTGCCATTGTTTTGGACTAGGCATCGCGCTTTTGGGAGTACATGTGGGAAAATGAAATTTTCTCCCTAATGGAGTGTCCATTTTGTTTTCTTGAGGTGTCTAATGACCACTATACATTCTTATATTTCCAATGCATATTTCAAAACTGGATGTTGATCATGGGAAGGCCTTCAATTTTCTCTCACAAGCTGGGCGTTGTCCTTTTCCCTATTTGTCCAAATTTCGAGTTTTTTCTCAGTAACTCTTGGTCTGATGATGTAACTTCTTTAATTTTATGCTAATTTGATGTAATATGATGTAAATTATTTTTTCATGGTATTTTTAATGTAATTTTGGACCTCATTAATGAGGACCGGGTCAGTCAAACTCTAAATGGAGGGTTTGTTTAAACCTCCCTAGTCTTTAGGGTTTTGTTGAGAGAATCTCGTGAGTTGTTCCTACACTAAGGGATTCAACCCCTAAGAGAGGGGAAGTTGTTTTTGAGTCTATATGTATGGATTTTTCAGTCATTTTGAGGGTTGGACATCAGAGGATGGAAATATTGTATCTTTTACTTCATTAATTTTTACAGGAAATCAAAGGACAATTGCAACTATTATTCAGGGATTCTCATGTTATGAGTTTGTGATAATTTTTTCCTCTCTATTATAGTTTTATATGAATGATAAACTTGTACCCTTACCATATCTTTGATCTTAAGTTATTTTCCTAAGAGGTTATAAGTAGAATTATTTTCATTAAAGATTTGTTTTGTTAGGAAACTCATTTTGTGTGATTTTCCTTCTTGATTAATAAATTCATGGTGCACATGCTCATTAAGATATTCTTGCTCTTTCAAACCCTACACTACACCAGAAAACTCCTAAGAGATCACAAAAGCATAGCTACCTTGCTCCTCCATATCTCTTGCAACTGAAGCCTTTGATACTTTGACCTAGTTCCCTGATTTTCATTCCTGATCCAATAGAAAAAACCTAAAACTTTTAGAACCATAGAGCTGAGATATCTAGCCTAAAATCCATCCTTGCTCCAGTCAAACCCTTGGCTGTGTTTTTCATAGAGAGATCCCTCTCTGGTTTGGTAGGGCTAGCTACCAGACTAAAATCTTGGTTTTAGGTTACCTCCATCAATTTCCTTTCTGCCTTGGGACATTGTGGAGGCTAAAAAATTTGGCGTCGTTGCCGGGGAGAAAAGTGACAGATCTTCCCTTGGCGTATTATTACATTTTCATTAAATTCTAAGCTTGTGGGTGAAAGGACCTAGTTTTCAATAACATTGATTCAAGTTGCAGAGACCTAAAGTGCAGAAACAAGTTAGCACTGGCTCCTAAAGGGAATACATGATCAAATCCAAATCCACATCTAGCATCTCACGTTGAAGATCCAAAAAGACTCATAATAAAAAAATACCTCAACATTCTTAGATTCATTCAAGTTCATCTACTTTGGTAAGGTATACATATCTACCTTCAGAACTGGTTTCTACTTGAAGATATTCCATTTGATCTGAAGTTTGAGATATCATTATTTAGATCCAAATCTAAAACATATCTGTCCGAAATTGTATTTGATCCTTTAAGTTTATCTATAATGTTTTAATATTCCAAATCTAGAATAGCACAACAAGCTTGCTGAAATAACACACTCCTGGGATATTGATGCATATAAATGAGTTTATAGCCCTTGGATCCCTTAGATCAGCAGATCTGGAGTCTAGATCCAAAAAGGGAGAAAAAAAAAATCAAACTAGGTGTGGTAAACAGATCTCCCACCACCTAGTCTAGCTAAAAAACACCCTACAAGAGGGGCTGCAGCTATGCAAAACAAGTTGCTTTAGAAATAATGCAGTCTTGGATAGTATGAGTAGGAGGCCATAAAATATGATTAAATTATGAGTATACAATAGAAAATTAGAATTACAATTAAGCTCTTTCAATATAAAATAGAATACAAGAGACAATAGAGCAAGAAATATTCAGAAAAGAAGGCTGCAACACATATATAAACTACAAAATGGCTTAGCAGCGCTATTTTGAGGAGATGTAGCAGTTGAATATTACAAATCAGATCTAGGATAGATATTTTGACAAAAAATAAGATCCATTTCAGATCTGGAAACTAGATAGTCTTATTTACAAGATCCCCTTGGGGTTTTGACCAAATCATGCATAACAAAGAGTAGATCTAAGTTTTAAGTTGCAGATATGCAAAATTCTTCAGAAATTTCTGAAGATGAATTTACATTAAAATAGATTAGATCTAAACAGAACATGGATCACCAAAGTGAAAGGGCAAGCCCAACACCAAAGATCTCTCATAAAAAATGGGATTCAAACACCCTGCAGAACCTCCAAAGAAAATAATGCAGTTCCTCAATGAAAATGGCGTTGTAGATTGAATAAAAATGATGGACTGATGCCAAGATAAAAATATGAAGCTAAAAAAATGGATGCACTCTTCCAAGAGGTTAAAAGACACACTCCATGAGAAGAGGCTCCAATACAAGCTAGATCTAAGCAGATCTAGAATTCCACTTGCTGCAACTTACAAAAGCAAGCAAACCCTCACTGGATCTGCACTGTAGTTGGAAGTGGAGATTGGCCCAAAGCCTGATAGTGGATCAAATCAGAAAAAACTCCTCCAAGAATTTTCAAGCGAATAGGTGAAATCCTTACATAGGAACTCCAAGTGAAAAGTAGCACAATTCTCCACTAAACAACAGAGAATAGTATTTTTCTAAACAGACAAGATACTCAGAAATATAATCAATCAACATCCTTCTCTTGCTTCCTTCTCCTTCCTTTTATAAGATGAAAGCCTTTGCAAACCTTAAACCACCTTGATGAGTTAGCTCCTTTCACATGAGGGGCCTCCTTCTAGAACTACGTTGTCCCTTTATGAGGTACATTGAATCTAGACAATGCTGTAGATTTGGTCAAGGTTGACCTAGTCTCAAAGCTCAAACCCATTTCACACCTGCAAGTGTATTTACATGGCCTAGATTTATCCTTGTTCACATGGGAATTGATTTATTCAGTCTTTTCAGGAGTTTTACATGTCCTCCTTTATTCCTTTATTCATGCAACAGAAAGTAAAACAAAAATGAATATTCCTCTTAGCTTAGGCTAAGTAGGAATATTACAGTCCTCCCCTCCAAAATGTTGCTTGTCCTCAAGCAAAAAATAGGGTAAGAGATGTAGTACTTCTCCTCCTCCATTGATGGCATCATCAATGAACAAGTCCTCATTATAAGCCAAGTGCTCATCAAGCCAATACATCATGAATTGTTCCTCCAAGGTCAACATGAGATGTGCATAGTCCATCACACCAGGAGTGAAAAACTCGACAGAAATGAACATCGCTGGAGCAATGCTCCATCTATAACATGTATCATGAGGTACATGTAGAATTTCCAAACCATGTGATACATATAAACTGCCCATCCTCTCTCCATACAATCCCATAAACAATACAACTATATCATCCAAGTATGGAAGCAAGACTACATACATGCAAACAAAAATATGGGCTTGAGGAGGTGGGTCAAAGTCCCACCTGTGATGCCAGTGGAGTGCATCTCCTACCTGCATTAGATCAAGATGTGGTAAGTGGAATTCCCACCACACATGTGCTGCATGAGTCACCTTAACATGGCTGAAGATGTTAAATAAGTTTGGTGCCTTTGGAAAGCACCCATCATGAGAAGGAATCTCCCTTTGCACAATAAGTGAGTGGCCAAGTTCAACATCTCTGTTGGCCCACCAAAAGTCATGAGATCTACAGGATCTCTCACTCCTTTTAGGAGTCATATCCTACAAAAACATGGCAAAAGAATGTGATAAATCAGAAAATAAAACTTGCTTGACATGATCAGATCCTTCACCATCATAGTCCTTCATACACATGGAGTTGTGCATGAGCATGTCCCTCCTCTCAAGCAAAGGAAGAACTAGCTGAAATGAATCTTGCAAAGAGTCCATTGGCTGCCCCAATCCTCCATAGCTAATGCACTCTTGAAAGTGTTGATGTAATTCCTTTCTCAAGCCTTCCCAATCAAAGCTCCTCAGGATCAGGGTGTAGATCTTCATTGAATGCATATGGATAAGGAAGAACTCTTCATGTGCCCCTTGTAGTATCTTCTGCTTGAGCTTGGAAGCTCTAGCCAAGAATACCTTACCATGATAATAGATGACTCCCCCTTGGACTAATTAGCCCTCTTCTTGCTGCATGCCATCTAGTATCATACCTGTGTGGAGATAGTTGGAATACTCTACAAGCAGTTGAGATTTCCAATACAGATCCACACTGCTCAACAATGACAACACTGCTAATACATCCATGAAAGTGCTTGTCATGTTGCTGATCTCTGTTTTTACATTTCTCATGCCAAATTTATTTGTTGGAAGGTTGATCCTCCCATTCTTCTCCTCCCACAATGTAGATTCAAAGAAGAGAGAGGCTGATAGTGATGTAGGAAGAAGTTCCCCCTCATTATTGAGCTGTCTCAATTCCTCCAACGTTGTAACTTGGTCTCTCATTTCTCCAATAATTCCTGGATCTAGATTTGTAGCAGCACTTTGTGAGCCCCCCCCCACAAGATCTAAATCTGGTGGCATCCCAGGTGACTTGCCACTAGATAGGAATGTTTCTTGTAGCATTCTCATGAACATGAGAGAAGGGACTGTGAGATCCCTACTTCCACTGCGAAAATCCATCTCTTTTGTTTGTGTGGAAGTACTAGGTGAGGGATAAGTGTGCATGCTTTGAATCATTTGTGGTTTCCCACTCTTCAAGTCCACCCACTCCATCTACAAAGCTTTCCAATCAGTGGTGACCTTCCCCAAAGTAATCAACCATTGGACACCCAAAATGATATTGGTGTATGGTATGTCAAATACAAAAAAATGATCCACCAGAGTGTAGGATCCCATAGTGACTGAGAGTGAGGGGAAATATTGCATGCATTACATGGTTCTATCTGCTGGGACCAAAATGGAGAATCCCTCAAAAGTATCAGTGGGGATTGCTTTCCTTTAAACAAGATGAACATTAATAAAGTTGTGGGTTTCCCCACTGTCAATCAGCACAGATACCCTCTGATTCATGATTGAACCTTGTACTCTTAGGGTCAAGTACTTAGGCACCCCTCTCAAAGATGCAAGAGTCCCACTTATTGGAGTAAAGGCTCCATCCCCATCTCTGGATGTTTTTGGATATTCCTCATCATTATCAGTGTTGTGACTTCTCCTGGGTTCATCATCTCCATCTTACTCCTCAAAATATAAGAAGACTTCTATGTAGTGTGCTTTCCTAGTAGCACATCTGTGTCCTGGTGCCCATGAATCTTGACAAGTGAAACACAGTTTCTTCTTTCTCAAATCCCTCCTGAGATCAACATCAAGAGGCTTCTTGAATGAGCTCTCCTTGGAAGGAGCAACTTTTTCTCCCTTACCCTTAGAAAAGTGAGGGGCCTTGCTCTGGAAAGTTGCCTTTGCTTTTTACAAGGCATCTTGGAGGTCTCTAGCCCTCTCAATGGCATCATGCAAAGTGATAGGCTTGGTAGATTTAACCAACCCATGCAAAGGTTCCTCTAGGCCATCGATGAACATGTAAACCCTCCTTGCTACAGATAGATCAGGAACCATGACTGATAATCTCAGAAACTCAGAGATATAAGTTTTTGAATTCTCTGATTGCTTTAGCTTTGCAAGGCTTATGAAGGGTGCTTTTGGATCCTTCCTGTCAAACCTCTCCACCAGTCTTCTAGTAAACTCATATAGGTAGTCAAATTGGTATGTCCCAATGTAGACGACCCATGGAACCACCAATTGCGTGCTTCACCTTCAAAGTGTAGCGCTGAAATATTGATGGCCTCAATCTCAGGGACTTTGTTAAACTGAAAGTAAATATCCAGCTTTTCTACCCATGCCTTGGTAGAACTAGAGGATGATCCATCAAACTTAGTTAAAAATAATCTTCCCATAGAGTGGTGTCTATCCTGATTATGAAAGAACCCACAATCTCTATATTGTTGCCTTGGTCTTCTTCTGTCCTTGAGGTGAAAAAACTCTTGGAAACTCAAGTGGTCTCTGAATATCTGATTCTGAGATTCATATTCCACAAATTAGTCTTCAAGGGAATATTTCTCTTGTGGTCCCTCATTCTCCACAACCAAGAAGGTAGGCATAGTGGAGCATTGTGAAGCTTGTGGGGCTTGTGGCAGGTTCACTGGTTGACCAGTCTAGTGATAAGACATGTTAGAGCTTTCCCCCGGATGAAATATCCCAGGAGATTCCCTCATTCTATCCATCCTCATCTCTTTCATCTCTTTGGAAATATCTTGCACGGCCACCAACAGAGTTCTTGCAAACTCTTCTCCTTCTTTATCACTTGCAGTCTCAGGGGCTTTACCCTTATCTTGATCATCAGTAGTATAATCACACTTCTTGTGAATTCTATTTTGATACCTCTTCTCCCTCTTAGTAAGAGGTTCATATTATTTTGAATGCAAAATGGCTATGGTGCTCCAAGAAAAGCACAGGTTGTGCCAAGAAAGGAGCTTTGATACCACTGTAATATTCCAAATTTGGAATAACACAGCGAGCCTGTTGAAATAATGCACTCCTGGGATATTGATGCACATAAATGAGTTTACAGCCCTTGGATGCCTTAGATCAGTAGATCTGGAGTCTAGATCCAAAAGGGGAGCAAAAAAAAATCAAACTAGGTGTGGTAAACAGATCTCCCACCACCTAGTCTAGCTGAAAAACACCCTACAAGAGGGGTTGCAACTATGCATAACAAACTGCTTCAGAAATAATGCAGTCTTGGAAATTGTGAGTAGGAGGCCATAAAATATGATTAAATTATGAGTATACAGTAGAAAATCAGAATTACAATGAATCTCTTTCAATATACAGTAGAATACAAGAGACAATAGAGCAAGAAATATTCAGAAAAGAAGGCTGCAACACATATATAAACTACAAAATGGCTTAGCAGCGTTATTTTGAGGAGCTGTAGTAGCTGAATATTACAACTCAGATCTAGGACAGATCTAATCTGTGGAAAAAACATCAAATCCATTTTAGTTCTGGGAATTAGAGAGTCTTATTTACAAGATCCCCTTGGGGTTTTGACCAAATCATGCATAACAAAGAGTAGATCTAAGTTTTAAGTTGCAGATCTGCAAAATTCTTCAGAGATTTCTGAAGATGAGTTTACATTAAAATAGATCAGATCTAAATAGAACATGGATCAGAAAGCTAATACATGGATCACCAAAGTGAAAGGGAAAGCCCAGCACCAGAGATCTCTCATAAAAAAATGGATCAAAACACCATGTAGAACCTCTAATGAAAATAACGCAATTCCTCAATGAAAATTGCGTTGTAGCTTGAACAAAAATGATGGACTGATGCCAAGATACAAATCTGAAGCTCAAATAGTGGATGCACTCTTCCAGGAGGTTAAAAGACACACTCCATGAGAAGATGCTCCAACACAAGCTAGATCTAAGCAGATCTAGAATTCCACTTGCTGCAGCTTACAAAAGCAAGCAAAACCTCACTAGATTTGCATTGCAGTTGGAAGTAGAGCTTGGCCCAAAGCCTGATAGTGGACCAAATCAACAAAAACTCCTCCAATAATTCTCAGGGGAAGAGGTGAAATCCCTGCATAGACTCCAAGTGCTAAGCAACACAATTCTCCACTAAAAAACAGAGAATAGTATTTGTCTAAAAATAAAAGATACTTAGAAATATAATCAATCAACATCCTTCTCTTTCTGCCTTCCCCTTCCTTTTATAATATGAAAGCTTTTGAAAACCCTAAACCACCTTGATGAGTTAGCTCCTTTCACATGAGGGGCCTCCTTATAGAACTGCGTTGTCCCTTTATGAGGTACATTGAATCTAGACAACGCTATAGATTTGGTCAAGGTTGACCCAGTCTCACAGCTCAAACCCCTTTCACACCTACAAGTGATTTATTTACATGGCCTGGATTTATCCTTGTTCACATGGGCATTGATTTATTCAGTCTTTTCAGGAGTTTTATGTGTCCTCCTTTATTCCTTTATTCATGCAACAGAAAGTAAAACAAAAATGAATTTTCCTCTTAGCTTAGGCTAAGTGGGAATATTACAAATATATTCTCTTTCTGAATTTGTATTCAACCCTTTAAAGTTTGAAACAAGTTTCCCATTCGTAGAATCCAATTAAGAAGCATATTTTGATAGGAAGGTTTGGATTCAATTTGACAAACTTCAAAAACTAGCAAAACATCTTCAATATACCTCTGAGAAGGCTTTTATACAATATCATCAAGAACTCTTGTCTACTAATCCTCTTTCAGCTTCACCTATTCACATTGCTGCCACATCTCCTCATACTGTTTTTTCTTCATCATCCACACTTCCTCTTACAAAACCATCACTCATACCAACACTTCCTATTGTGACTACAAGCTTGCCTCCTAGAACAATTATGGCCAAATTTGCTCCATTAGCTTTGTCGAGACAACTCACTAATTTACCTCAGAACTATGGACAAAGACTACCTATTTTTGATGGAACCACCGAGGTTACAACTAGGAAACACATTTATAAAATCAAAGATTTCATAGATTTAGAAGAGGTAGATAATGATGATGCAAAGATGAGAATTATTTCTCAGAGTTTCTCAAGAGAAGTGAAAAAGTGGTTCTAAGTTATGGGACCTCGTTTAGTGCCAAATTCACAGCAATTAATAGATATTTTCCTTTCTAAGTGGGAGGAAAATAAAAACCCTCTCCAGATAGCGGTTGAATATAACTCATTGAAAATATAGCCTAATGAATCAGTCCAAGACTATACTACTCGTTTCAATAAGGTGTACAATTCCATTCCTGCCAATATCAAACCTCCACCTGATTTGGCATTGTTGCACTATCTAGATGCCTTTGACCTTGATATGGCATATCACCTTAGAGAAATAAATCCTACCTCACTAGAGGAAATGCAGATAAATGAAGTCAGAATTGAAGCCAATCTATTGATCAAGAAATTCAAATTCAAATTTTAAAAGAGAGTTACAATTAAGGAATATCCATCATCCTCATCTGAAGCAAAGTTGGATAGTTTGATTAGAACCGTGGAAAATATGGTAGACAAGATGTCTATTTCTGAAAGGCAGTTAGACAATCAAGTTCAGAATCTCAATTTTTGAGGGCAATAGCAGTAACCTCAATTCATGATTAAGAAGAGAGAGTAGAGAGCTCCAGATCAACAAGCTCAACAACAATTCCGCACTCCATTACGACAAAACTATTCCCAAGGACCTGAAGATGAAGATGATATTGTTGAAGAGAACCATTTATTTGAAAAATATCATGGACATATATTCCTTACCAAGGATGATGAGTATACCGAGGAAATATATGTGCCGGATGACCAAGAATATGTACTTGCAAATGATGATTGGATGGCAGTCCAATATGAAGACTATCAAAGGGGGTACCTAAATGCTCTCAACTCAGCGTAGAGACAATATAGTTTGAGAAACTGAGATGTTCCTATTACTTCTAATTAAAAGAGGACAACTCAACAAAAAGATACTCGGCCTAAAAAAACTTCCCAAGCTAGTCCGAATAAGGAGAAGGAGCCTGCTTCCATAAATTAAAGCAAGAACAGTGAGCCATCTACAATTACATCAAAGAAGGACAAGGAAGGACATAGAAAGGAATCTTCAACAAAAGAGCAGCCTGAAAAGCAGGATACCACTGTAAAAGAGGTAGAGAAACAATCTAACTTATTTAGCTTAGAGAGTGAAATTTCTAAGTTAAAAGTTTCTATTTCCCTCACTGAGCTTGTAAAGAATGATAAATAAGAATGTCATGTTGCCAAGACATTGAAAGTAGATCAGATGTCAGACATGGCCAATGTCAGTGATGACCATTCCAAACTCCTATTTGGCTCAGTCGTAGATGGAAATCTTGAAGATAGTGAAGTCCTTCCCTTTTATCTCAGTTTGAGGATTCATTATTATATTCTCCATAATGCCATGTTGGATTCTGGGGCGTCACATAATTTAATGCTGAAAGCCAACATGGATAAGTTGGGGCTAGACATAACCTGACCTTATCATGACCTCTATTCTTTTGATTCGGGTAGAGTCAAATACCTTGGTCTTCTTAAGTATTCAGTTGTCTCTTTGGATCAGATTCTTGCCAAAAATGTGTTGATGGATGTTTTAGTTGCTGACATACCTCCAAGGTATGGCATGGTGCTTTCACGTGTTAGGATATTCCGAAACATAGGAAATAGTTAAGTATAACTTGGTCTAGTGTAGAGTTAGGTAAAGTGTGTTTCTTTACTATGTACATTTGTAACTTATAATATGACAGTCATGATTTGTAGTGATCTGACGGTTCACTCTCTCCTTAGTATTAACGACACTTGATCCGTGGCTTAACACTTGATTGGTCCATGATCTCTATTTAAAGATCATGGAGGGTCATTTGTCTGGTAACTGTTTATGAGAGAAACATATGTAACTTTTCTTTTTATATTAATAAATTTCTTGAAGTGGCAGCATTAGCTTAGGCAATGGACCATTTCCCTCTTCAAGGGTTTCAACCACATGATATACTAGTGTACTGATTTGTGATCTATTTGTGAGTGGTGACCTTTGGTTTTTGATCTAAGGAACTTACCCTGTAAATTCCTACATGGTATCAGAGCTATTTTGAGGGTCGCATCCATTGTTGATCCAAATCCGAAGCCAGTTTGACTGCATGCGACTGCTGTTTTATAGATCTACTATTTCGAAACTTTTTCAAGCTTGGAGAAATTATCGGTTGTGTTCGGAGCGTCTGTTACAGTGAGGAACCCATTTAGTTTAATGCGAAATTTTTTTTGGTTGCCCAAGTTTTGTCATTTTAGATCTGGAGGTATAAAGTATTTGTTTTTCAGTTATATTTATTAATAATTTTTTTTATTTCAGTTCCTTGTGTTTATTTCGGCTTATATTTTTTTTATTGCCGAAAATATTTGCTCTTCTCTGTGTATGCTCTTTTCTCTGCGCTATGTGCGATCTTGGAAAATCAGAATAAGGAATACCAGATCTTTCCCCGTGTCTTTGTGCGATCTCGGGAAATCAGAAATAGTGAAAAAATAGATAGTTGTCAGTAAGGCAAACTAAAAAGCTAACATTTTGCCATAAGGCTTGCATTTTGTCTTTTTTTGCTTGGATTTTTGTGCAAGAAAAAGCACGCACACTGAAGACTAAAAAAAAAAAACCCTTCCTCCTTTCAAACAATTACATAATCCTTTTACTAGTTCACTTGGTGAGAAGTTATTTTATGAGAATAGAGGTCTTGGGTTCAAGTCTCTTTCTCAAGCTTATTTTTCTAAAAAAAAATTTGTTAAAGGGGTAGGATTTTTTTTTTTAAAGTAGAACTTCATCATCAAATTTCAACCGTTCTTGTAACTATTCGGCATCCACAACTCAGTTTTTTCAACAAGGCATAACTTCATCCGAAAGTTGTTTTTTGAGCCATTTTTTTTAATCGGCCTAATTTTTCGAGATCTTTCGATTGGAGCAGTTAGTTTCAGCTCTTTTCAGCTTCAGTTTTAAAAAAAAATGGAAAGTGCATGCTCGGTTATTATTAATAGCACCAATTATTTCCAATGGTCACCTCACATGGTAGATTTACTTAGAAGTAAAGGGCTTTATAGAATAGCCACATGACAAGAAACTAAACCTTCCGATGACAATAAAGCCTCCAAATGGGAAAATAAACAAGATCAAGCACGAGGGTTGATAAGAATTTCCATTTCTCAAGATCTTCGATTTCATATCCTTGACATTGACACCCCTGATGAAGCCCTGGAAAAGCTAAATATTTTTATTGGCATTAAAAATCAAATTAGGGCCCACCAGCTTGAAAATGAGTTGCTTACTTTGGACCCCAATAATTTATCCTCTATTGAATATTTTTTGTCCAAATTTAAGACCCTTATACTTCTTTTAGAAGATCGTAAGGTCAAAAAGGAAGATGGTAGCCTCATCTATTCAATTCTTGCTAAGCTTGGCCCTGCATACTCTATATTTGTTTCCACCTTCCATTCCACTAGAGAAGCCATCATTTCTTCGGGAACCACCTACAAGAACCACTCTTTTGATGCCTTTTGTGATTCTTTAATAAGAGAACAATAAAAACTCTTACACCTTGGTCTTATCACTTCTGGAAATGCTTCTAATAAAGCCTTAGCTTCCGAACAACAACATATCAAAAGAATCCCAAGAAGCAGTATCCTAAAAAGTATGGTCCTAAACCAAACAAGGTTCCTAAGCAATTTCAACCGTAAACTGAAAAATCAACTCACCAAACTGATAAGGCAACTAAAAACTATGGGAAGAAAACATATAGACATTGCAACTTTTGTAATCATGATGGCCATATAGAGTCCAAATGTTTTAAGAAGATGGAAGCCTTAGAAGCAACAATGAAGAAGCACAACATCAATTTGGAGAACTCTTCACCTTCATCTTCAAGAATGGCACTTTCTTCTTGTGGTTGTCAAGCATCTGGTTATGCATTAAATGTATCTTCTTATTCTCATTATCATGAGTGGCTCATTGATTATGGAGCCTCTTACCACATGGCCAAAAATAAATCCATGTTTTCTTCTTTAAATGATTGTAACACAAAACATATTTATGTTGGTGATGATAGATCTTTTAGTGTTGTAGGATCTGGAACCATTCATCTAGATATTGGTCAATTTAATGATGTACTATGTGTTCCTACCTTTTCATGTAACCTTCTATCTGTTTATCAGATAACTCATTCAGGTGAAGGGAAAATAGTTTAATTATCAACTCATGACTTTGTAATCAAGGAACTCAAAGATCCTAGACATATTTTAGCTATTGGTATTGTTGATGATTCCATAAGGTTGTATAAGTTTGACAACTTTGGGTCATCATGTCTTCCCTCCGTTTTTGTTGCTTATAGTGAAGAAGTGAGCAAACTTTGGCATGATCGATTTGGTCACTTAAACTATCACTCTCTTAAAACTCTATGTAAAGAAAATATGGTGACAGGTCTTCCTATGGTATCTTGCCGAGATGGTGTTTGCTCCAGATGTGTACTCAGAAAACATCATCAGGATAGTTTTGACAAACATACCTCTTGGCATGCTTCAACCCCTTTGTAGCTTGTGCACAGTGATTTATGTGGTCCACTTCCTGTTGTTTCTTTCTATTGTTGCTAGTACTTCTTAACTTTCATTGATGATTTTTCCAGATGCACTTGGGTATAATTCTTAAAACTCAAGAGTGGATTTTTTAACATGTTCTTGGCCTTTAAGGACTTTTTTGAGAAACAATTTCGACATCAAATTCTTAAATTAAGATCAAACAATGGAGGATAATATGTTAACAACAAATTTATCAACTTTTTCACTGAGCATGGCATTCAATTACAACATATTGTTCCATATACTCCAAAACAAAATGGTGTAGCTGAAAGGAAGAATCGCACCTTAAAATAAATGGCTAATTTTATACTTCAATCTAAAGGACTTGGTCTCAATTTTTGGGCAAAAGAAATTAACTGTGCAAATTAAATAGTAAATAACACTCCTAATAAGGTTTTAAATAATATAACTCCAGAAGAAGCTTGCAGCTCAATCAAACCAGATGTAAGTCACTTTCGTGTTTTTGGAAGTGATGCTTGGGCCCATATTCTAGATGCAAAACATAAAGCCTTAGAACCTAAGAGTGAAAAATGCATTTTTTTTTTTTGATATTCTGAAGATGTCAAAGGATATAAACTTCTTCAACCAAAATCCAAAAATATAATCATTAGAAGAGATGTAAAATTTGATGAAAATATATCGGCCTGCGAGCCTAGTTCGACGAGTGTGCCACCTTTGGCCTGCGAGCTTGATTCGACATATGTGCCACCTCTCTCTATCTCTTCTATTTTTGATATCATTCCTTATTTTTCAGATGATTACAACGAGGATAAAAATCCTCCTCCACCTCTTGAAGATATTCCTTCTGCTCCACATTTTCCAAGATGAGTCTGCACT
Source organism: Pinus albicaulis (assembly GCA_034641835.2). NCBI lineage: Eukaryota > Viridiplantae > Streptophyta > Pinopsida > Pinales > Pinaceae > Pinus > Pinus albicaulis. Next base: position 1,333,559,556 of record CM076582.1, on the reverse strand, counting down.
ACTCGAGATGCAATAGGTTCTCTTGCAGGTGACCCTGTAGATTGACAATGTACACATTCTCAGTTCGAAAGAGCCTATTCCTTATTGGCTCAAGTTCCAAAAAATCCTGATCCAAACACCTTTGAAGAAGCTTCCAGTCATCCAGATTGGGATGAAGCTATGAATGAAGAATAATGTTCCTTATTGGCAAACGATACTTGGGATCTCATTCCTCTTCCAAAAGGAAGAAATTTTTTTAGATGCATATGGGTTTACAAAACAAAGTTTGGACCAGATGGAAAATTGGATAGACATAAATCTCGTCTTGTTGCTAAAGGATTTTCACAAGTTGAAAGCACTGAATATACTGAAACCTTCTCCCCTGTTTCCAAAATGAATTCTATTTGCCTTGTTCTTTCCCTTGTTTCCTCCTTTAAATGGGAAGTCCATCAGATGGATGTTAAATCCACCTTCTTACATGGAGATTTTCATGAAGAAATCTACATGGAAAAACCCCCTGGATTTATCCAAAATGACTCTAGCCTTGTTTTTCACCTTAGGAAGTCTCTCTATGGTTTCAAACAAGCCCCTCGGACTTGGTATGCTAAAATGGACAGATTTCTATTATATGATGACTTTTCTAGGTGTTATTCTGACAACACTTTCTACACCAAGAAAGTGGGTAAGTCCTTCACCATCCTTGTTCTTTATGTTGATGATGTTATCCTTACTGGTAGTGATCCCAACCATATAAACCATGTGAAGTCTAACCTCAAAAATAAGTTTTAAATGACAGAATCATGACACTTGCATTATTTCCTTGGTCTTCAGGTCTTGCAATCCAAATAAGATATTACCCTCTCTCAGTCCAAGTATGCATGTGATCTTATACACCACTTTCACATGGAAGACTGTAAGCCAACCCCTTCTCCCTTTTAGTCTGGAGTCAATTTTTCAATCACTTGTACTACCCCTAAATTTGATGCTACATTATACCGTCAAGTTGTTGGTAAACTTCTGTATCTAACCCATACCCGTCTTGACCTTTCCTTTGCTGCTGGTCTTGTTGCTCGGTTTATGCACCAACCTCATGAAAGTCACTGGAAAGTAGCTAAAATAATACTTTGATATATTCGAGGTATAGTTCAGTTCAAGATTCATTACAGTACAGGAGCCTCTCCATTGTTGATTGGTTTCACTAATTCAGATTGGGCTGGTGACCCTGCTGATAAAAAGTCTACTACAGGCTAAGTATTCCCTCTTGGATCAGGACCTATTACATGGTATTGTAACAAATAAAGTGGCATATCTCTTTATTCAACAAAAGTGGAGTATTGTGGTGCAGTTGAAGCTATCAAGGAAGCCATGTGGCTTCGTTAGATCCTGTCTGAATTTGGTCTTCATCAACAACATCCAACTACACTTTGTTGTGATAATCAGAGTGCCATTCAGCTATGTAAGGATCCAGTTCAGCATCAGCATATGAAACACATTGAGATCCACATACAATTCATCAGAAAGCTCATTCATGATCATGTTCTTGAAGTGCAGTATTGTCCAACCAATGATCAAGTATCCAATATCTTTACAAAGGCTCTCACAGAAGTGAAGTTTACCAAACTTTGATCCATGCTTGGAGTTCAAGAAAGTTATCATTAAGGGGGGGATAGGCTCTAATGCCTCCTTCCTTCTCCTATTGTGTCACCTTTGTAAATCCTTCAATCCTATCCCAAGTTGTTCTTAAGGGGGGTTGTTAAGATATTTCGACACATAGGAAATAGGCTCCTTTTATGCCACCTTTGTAAATCCTTCAATCCTATCCCAAGTTGTTCTTAAGGGGGGATGTTAGGATATTATGACACATAGGAAATAATTAAGTATAACTTGGCCTAGTGTAGAGTTAGGTAAAGTGTGTTTCTTTACTATGTACATTTGTAACTTATAATCTGATGGTCACGATTTGTAGTCATCCGATGGTTCACTCTCTCCTCGATATTAACAACACTTGATCTGTGGCTTGACACCCGATTGGTCCATGATCTCTATTTAAAGAGCATGGAGGGTCATTTTTTTGGTAAGCATTTATGATAGAAACATATGTAACTTTTCTTTTTATATTAATAAATTTCTTGAAGTGGTCGCGTTGACTAAGGTTGTGGACTGTTTCTCTCTTCGAGGGTTTCAACCATGTGATATACTAGTGTACTGATTTGTGATCTGTTTGTGAGCGGTGACCTTTGGTTTTTTATCTAAGGAACTTACCCTATAAATTCCTACATCACGGTCTTGGGGAACCAAATTAATGGGTACTCTACAACTAGATTTTTCATATGCTAAAATTCTGGTATCTTCCGATTACTAGCAAAGATAAACCCAAAAATCACCCAATTCACTTTGTACATACTGACTTAGAGTCCTTCATATTGTATATTGATGATAGTAATGATGATTTAGATAGTCAAATTGTAGAAGGTGAAGAAATTTCATAATTGTCAAATAGTGTCCAAGCGGTCTTGAATGCAGAAAACAGAAATCAGAATTCTGAAATATTGTAGTCTAGCACTTCAAAGAAAAGATCAGTTGAGCTAGATAAAGGTAAAGAATAGGTTGAGAGAGTGGGTAAAAAATAAAAAATAAATAATTCCGCATAATTTCAGCTTCCCGATGATGAGGAGGGTCTTTGGACCATGTATTTCGATGGTGCTTCGAGAAAATATGGATATGGTATCGAAATCTAGATCTGTATCCCTATACATCAGTCATATAAAGTCCCAACGAATGTAATATTATGTTCTTATAAGCTATATTTTTACTGTTCAAACAATGAGGCAGAATATGAGGCCTTGATCACTGGTCTCTGAATTTTGAAAAGGCTAGGTGCGAAGAGAATTACTATATATGGTGACTCTGAGTTGGTGATAAAACAGGTAAAAGGGGAGTACTAGGCCAAACATCCTAGGATGAGAGCTTATCATAATGTTTTTTTGATATTATTAAGACTTTTATAGAATATACATTGTCTATGAGTCCTAGAAGTCAGAATTTTATGGTGGATTCACTTGCCACAATGGCCAGCAATTTTAAGATTCCTATTCATGCTGCTAAAAAGTTTGAAATTCATGTGAAGCATCGCCTAGTTGTCCCTTAAAACCTGAGATACTGGTAATTATTTTGGGATGATAAACAGATAAATAACTTTCTGGAGATGGAGGAGGAGTTTTCTAACTCCCATATTGATGATGTGTATAATGAAGATGATCAGGTAATTGAAGATTCTGAAGTTGAGGTGCTACAACTGAGGGAAAATAACATTCCATGAGGTCTTGTACCTTTGGAAATGTTATTTTATCACGATGATATCACCAAAAATCCGACAGTGGTCCCCACAGAAGCAAGTGTTGAAGATGTAAACTTTGGTACAATGGACAACCCCAAGATGGTTAAGTTATCAAGGTCTTTTTCCCCTGAGTTGAAAGGTAAATATACAACTATTTTGAGTGAGTTTTACGATGTATTATCTAGGGAATATTTATGTTTAAAAGTGTACAATAAAAACATCATCCAACACACTATCCCAATAAAACTGGATCAAAAGCCATTTCGCAAAAATCTGAGGAGAATCAATCCAAAACTGCTGCCATCGATAGAAAAAGAGGTAAATAGACTTTACAAATCTAGTATTATAGTTCCTATTTTATTTTAAAATTTGATTTCTAACCTCTTTCCAGTAAGGAAGAAGACGAGGGAGATCCGTCTTTTCATATATTTCAGAAATCTGAACAAGATGTTCTTAAAGGAAATTTATCCTCTGCCAAAGATGGACCACATCTTGCAGAGGGTTCTTGGAGCTTCAAGGATGTCATTCCTTGATGGATAATCAAGATACAACTAGATCTTGGTGAATGAATATGACCAAGAGAAAACAAAATTTACAACGCCATGGGGTACCTTCATGTACGCAAAAATGCCATTTGGGCTAAGTAATGCAGGGACTACATTTCAGTGAACTATGGACACCGCTTTCTTGAATGAGAAGGATTTATTTCTTGTGGTTTACCTTGATGATGTTATTTTCTTCTCACAATCAGATGATGAGCACCTACATCACTTGAGAATACTGTTTCAAAAATGCAATAAATTCAGCATCTCCCTGAATCCTAAGAAAATCCTATTTTCCATGGAGGATGGAAAAATACTTGGGCAAATCATCTAAAAATGTGGCATCCACATTTACCCCTCTAGGATCGAAGCAATTCAGTAGTTGGACTTCCCAAGGAAAAAAAATGAGATTCATTCATTCAACGGTAAGATACATTTTTTGAGGAGATTCAGCTCCAATCTTGCTGAACACCTTAGAGATATGACAGATATTCTGAAAAAAAGGATAGCGAGGTAAGATGGCCAGAAGATGGAAAGAAATAATTCAATTCAGTCAAATTTTCTTTAACATGTGCTCCCACATTTATCAGCCTTGATTATATATAGATTTCATTATCTTTTCATTTGCTTCTGAGCACCTTTTGGCTATTGTCCTAATGTAGAAAAGGGACTCAAAGATGGAGCAACCAAATTATTTTTTCAGCTAGATCATAAGAGATGCAACTCTAAGGTACAACATTACTAAAAAAAAATATTTGGCCTTGGTGAAAGCAATGAAAGACATTCGGATATATATCCTTCACTCTCACATCATAGCTTATGTTCTGAATGCAGTGGTGAAAGAGGTGTTGATTCAAACTAATCCTGAAGGGAGGCGAGGGAAATGGATTGAAACCATGCTTGAATATGATATGGAGATCAAGTCAATAAATATGATCAAGGGACATGGTTTAGCAAAGTTGATGGCAGAATCTAATTTTCTTGCGCTGGATATAAATCTCATTTCTGCACTTTCTGAAGAGGAGGTTGATGACTCATTGACACAGGTATCTCAGATTTTCATTTCATCCCCTTGGTATGCTGATATTTTTTATGTACTTCAACACTTAAATCCTCCATCAGGTGTATCTAAAAGAAAAATTAGATCATTAAAATTAAGCGCTTCAAAATATTGTATTCTAAAAAATGTTTTGTATTGGAAAGACCCAAGAGTGTATTGTTGAATTTTCTTGTGTAAAGTGAAGCAAAGGAGGTGATGAATGCCTTCCACAAGGGTGATTTTGGAGGTCATTTATTCTGGAAGACCACATCGAAAAAAAATTTGAGGGTTGGTTTCTATTGGCCCACTCTTTTCGCTGATGTATACAAGACCTTGATGAGCTGTCACAAACTTGTCAAATTTTTCAAGGGAAGAGGAAGTTTCTCTCACTTCCATTGAAGAAAATATAAGTCCAAGCACCATTTCAGCAATGGGGTCTCTATTTCATAGGTGAGATCCATCCTTCATCATCCGCCAAACAAAAGTGGATTTTGATGACCACTGACTATTTTACAAAGTGGATTGAGGCAATCCCGACCAGGTAAGCTATTGATTTGGTTACCATTCATTTTATGGAATCTAACATATGGTCTAGGTTTGGTTATCCACAGAAGATAATCACGGATAAATCAGCTGAATTTAAGTTGAAAAATATGGTGGAATTTTTTGAGAAGTATAATATCAAAATGGGTCATTCAACTGCATACTACTCGTAAGGCAATGGACTAGTTGAGTCTTTGAATAATTATTTGGTCAATGTCATCAAGAAGATGCTGGAGGTAAATAAGAAAAATTGGCATAAGAAACTCATCAATGCCTTGTGGGTAGGCATAGTAAGTAATAATAAGTCCATAGGCATGTCGCCTTTTGATTTAGTGTATGGAGTTGATATAGTCTTTCCTACTTATCTTGTTGTTCTAGTCGTGAAGATATTGCAGGAAGTTGGTAGCGAACCGAATGATGTTTAGCAACAGATAAATCAAATGATTCATTTGAAACAAACTAGGGAGGAAGTTTTTAGAACACTTATAAACTTCAAGAAAGAATAAAGAAAGTGTATGACAGGAAAATGAAAGTGGATGACTACAAAATGCAAGATGTAGTTCTCCGATGGGATGCTCAGAATGAAGATAAAGGAAAGCACGGTAAGTTCAAGAACTTGTGGAAGGGACTATACATGATTTCAGCTTCAAGAGGGAAGCATGCCTACTTTTTGGAGGAAATGTATGGACAAGGCTATCGAGGAGGAACAGTCAATGGTAGGCTTCTCAAGCACTACCTCTTTTGATCAAATTTCTGAATTTTCTCAACATCATTGTACATATCATTTTACTTTTCTGCCGAAGTGTGAAGGAGTTAATCATATAAGTTTGAAGCCCAAAGTGAAGGGCATAAGGTTTCCTTGATTGGCTGCTAATTTGTAAGTATAGTAATTTTTTGTTTCATTCTAGGTCAATTCATTTTGTCAGTTTTTAGTATTGAGTTTGGTCTCTTGATTTTTGACTCCATGCCCAATGGCTAGGGCTACTTGGTCTACGGTGCTCTTGACAACACTAAGGAGCTTCCATCTCCATCTGGAGCCAATGTTAGTGTCTGCTAGTCCTACCAATCACCAGTGATAAAATATGCTCTTACAAGGTTTTTTTAGGGTATTAAGTCAATTTTTTATGGTTTCAGTAGGTCTTCAAATAAAAATTTGGTTACTGGATAGTGTGTTTAAGTGTGTTACTACTCCTTTGATTCCATGTTTTGGTCTTGCCACATTCACTATGATGAGCCACCACCAAAATGTCTCCATCACCATCTCAGTCACATCACCTTGGTCATCATTCATCTCATTCCATAAAGTATCACCATTAGGTCTTGGGGTCAAAATCATAAATTCAGTCATTTCACCACCAAATTTAGCTTTAAAGGAGTATTAATATTGAAAAATGTTCAATAAAGGTTTTAAAAGTGTAATTTCATTTCAATCATGGTGTAATATGTTTCTTAAGGTTTGATGGTTGCAGTTTCAAAATCAAAAAGTGAAAAAGACTTGGTGGGGCCACTCAATCACCAAGGGTGAAAATTGATTTTCAAAGATACAAAAGGCTAAATGAGCTTCTCATTTGCTCATTTCATCTTCAAGAAACCTCTCTCCACCAAAGAAAAATCTCTCTCACCCTCAGAAAAACCATTTTTTTGCCTAAGGGTGCCCATCTCTCCATTGTGTTGCTCTTGTGATGGGCATTCATTGCGGTTTGCCTGAGCGCTGTGTTTTCTTCATTATTTGCACAAAAATTCAACGCATAGGGATTCTTAATCAACAAAAAGTTCTAGTGTATCAGAGGAAAGTAATTGGGCCTCCAAATCACCTCTTGTGTCTTCATTTCATGCTTGGAAAGAAAAATCCCCTTTTATAGGGCTTTGAGTGAATTAGCTTGGTTTCATGTTCACATTGACAAAATTTCAAAGAAAACCCTAAGTTTGAAGCTCAATCACATTCCCCCACCTACTATACACTCTCCTAATTATTTCCCATCATCCCTATCCCTCATTTACCCTATTTTCCTACAAACCCTAGTCTAGACTAGACATTTCTAGGTTAGGACTGTTTTTCCCTTTTTTGACCCCTTCCCCTCACCCATTCCCTCAAATTTCACTTTCCCCTAATCCCTAACATATCTCCCTACCCCCCTAAATTTTTTGAATTTATGAGGCCCCTAACCCCTTCATGTCCCTTCATTCCCAAAAACTTCCCAAATCCCATGTTTTTCCTTCACTAAACCCTAATTCCCTTTCCCATTGAGCTAGGGTTAGCAATGGATTCTAAAACCACTAAGAAGAAGAGGCACAAGGGAGTTCATATCAGTAGGTATGAGCCCATTTCAGCAAAATATATCATGTCCTCACCTTTCCTTAAGAAATAATTTCAGGATGTTGGTTTCCTTGTCTTTTGCCAAAAGGTAGAGGAACCAGGTTTTCATGACAAACTTAACAACACTTTCAACAAATACCATTGCTACAGAGCCACAAGGATTCCAAACAGTGGAGAAATTTGGTTCAAAAGTAGACACCTTGACCTTGAAAGTTATTAAATATACTTGAAGCCCACATACAAAGCAACTCCAACACATGTCTTTCCATTTAGACAGTTGTTGGACAAGTATTCCCCTCTCATGAAATTGATCATGAGATATTTCACATGTGAGGGTAGATACTCAAGGTTGTATTAGTATCATATGAGACTCTTGATGGATTTCATCGGTGTAAGAACCCTAAACTTGCCTCATTACCTTTACAAAAGAATGATAAAAATGGTGGAGAAGGTAAGAAGATTGGGAGAAAATCATCATGCTAATTTGTTTCACCATGGATTGGTGAAGATCCTTGTTTTCATCAGCTCACACAGATCAATTTGACATGGTATGGTTTTATATATTCAGCTTCTCTTTTGTCTTCTCTAGCTTAGTCTAGTAGCCACTCTACACCCTTGGCTTCACCAACATATCAAGAGGTTACTTCCTCAATAAAACCTACCAAAAGAGTTCCTAGGGAATATGTGACACAAACATATGTCAGAGGTAAGAGGCTTGTGTTTGCTCTAGATATTGTTGAAATGGCCAAGCCTACATCAGGTGAACAAGGATCATCATCACATCATGAGGCACCATTGCAAGATGAGGAACCATTCCATCATGACACTAATATGGAAGATTTGGAGGTGAATGCGGAGAAAAAAAAACGGAGAAGATCATCATGGACAAGGAGGTTGTGTTTAAAGAGCTCAAGGAGAGTTTTTCAAAGGATAACTTCTTGGTTTCATTCTTGTAGCGGGAGAACATGCAACTAGAGGTAAATCAACTACTCTTAGACATGCCTATAGTTGATTTGACAAAGGATTATGAAAAATGTAAGGTAGTGGTTGAGATTGATGATTCAAAGGATTAAGAAGATCAGGTTAGATCAAAGAGACCAAGGAGAAGAGGCCTCAATAGGGCACTTTAGCAATAAAAGTAAGCATCTCCACCAAAGACTCAAATGGAAGTTGATGAACTTATATTGGTAGAAATTGAAAAAGACAAGGTAGGTTGGCTTGATAGAGTGAATTGCCACATGGAAATTATTCTAAATAAAGAAAATAGGAACAAAAACCTACATAGACACATGACCATGCATTACTATACAAGAAACAAGGTCTCCCAAGTAAGAATCAAAGAGTTAAATAAGAAGCTCAAGGAAACCCTAATGAGGAAAAAAGAGAAGGATAAGTTAGATTTACTTGCTGAAGCCTATCTCATAGCATGAAATATCTTCACAGGACTTCATGGGACAATTTTAGAGAATTTTTGAATAAATTTTGAAACTTTTTGGTTTTTTGTGACTATTGGCCAATTTGGAAATTACAGTACAACCAAAAGCGCAATTCCTTGGCGCTGCGATTTTTCCTCAGCCATCCAAATTCCAAAAGGTTTACTTTTCTAGATAGAAAATGACCTATACATCACATATATCCACCTGGGGTGCCTTTTCAACAATCTGGTTAAGATAAAATTCCCCAAAGAGGTCAAAACCACACTTTCTTCCATTGTTTTGGACTAGGCACAACGCTTTTGGGAGTACTTGTGGGAAAATGCATTTTCTCCCTCATGGAGGGTCCATTTTGCTTGCTTCAGGTGTTTAATGACAACCATACATCCTCATATTTCTAATTCATCTTATAGAACTATATTTGGAGCACAGGAAGGCCTTCAAAAGTCTCTCACAAGCTAGGTGTTGTGTTTCTGCTGCGCTTTATCAGACATGCACTGCACTTTTCCATGTTTGTGAAAATTTCGAGTTTTTTCTTAGTAAATATTGGTATGATGATGTAATTTATGTACTTTTATGTTGAGTTGATGTAATATGATGTAAATGAGGTTTTCATGGTCATTTTGATGTAATTTTGGACCTCATTAATGAGGAGCAGTTCAGTCAAACTCTAAATGGAGGGTTTGTTTAAACCTCCCTAGTCTTTAGGGTTTTGTTGAGTGAATCTTGTGAGTTGTTCCTAAACTAAGGGATTTGACCCTTGAGAGAGAGGAAGTTTTTTTTGAGTCTATATGTATGGATTTTTCAGTAATTTGAGGGTTGGACATTAGAGGGTGGAAACCTTGTAGCTTGTACTTCATCATTTTTTACAGGAAATCAAAGGACAGTTGCAGCTATTATTCAGGAATTCTTATGTTGTGAGTTTGTGATAATGTTTTCTCTCTGTTATAGTTTTATATGAATGATATAGTTGTCTCCTTACCATATCTTTGATCTTTAGTGATTTTACTAAGAGGTTATAAGCATAATTCTTTTCATTAAAGCTCTGTTTTGTTAGGAAAATTTTTTTGTGTAATTTTCCTTCTTGATTAATGAATTCATGGTGCACACTCTCAATAAGATATTTTTTCTCTTTCAAACCCTACACTACATTGAAAAAATCCTAAGACATCAAAAAATAATAGCTACCTTTCTCCTCCATATCTCTTGCAACTGAAACCTTTGATACTTTGACTTGGTTCCTTGAGTTTCACTCTTGATCCAGTAGAAAAAAACCTAAAACTTTCGGAACACTAGAGCTGAGATAACTAGCCTAAAATCCATTATTGCACCAGTCAAACCCCTGGATGTGTTTTTCATAGAGAGAGCCCTCTCTGGTTTGGTAGGGCTAGCTACCAAACTAAAAGCTTGGTTTTAGGTTACCTTTGTCGATTTCCTTTCAGCCTTGGGACATTGTGGAGGCTAATATAGGTCGTGGCCACAATATTATTCTTTCCCAGAGGGTGGATCATTAGCAAAACAAATTTATTGGTTTTGGAAATGATCTTATTGCATTTTTTTTCATTAACCAAAGATATGGAGGTAGTTGGTGCTACCTCTGGTATCCTGTAAAACTTATTTCACAAAGTAACATTAACAACACGAGGCCTGGACACATACACAACATGTCACAACCACATGTATGGTTGGCCTAATAATACATCACAAACATCAAGACAAGAAATGTAACATGATACCTCAGTCATAAAGGGGTTGATGTTGTAGGGAAGGCAACACTATTGGCTGACACAGAGATCCCGTCCTTGGTGAAGCCACCCAATGGTGTATGGATGTGGGTGTTGTGGTTGGAAATCCCAGTCGCTTCATGACATCTGCTGAAATGAGGTTCTTTTGGTTCATGTTGTCGAAAATGAACTGCAATAGGGAACCCTTTACCCACATTTGGGAAAGGAAGAGGTGCTTCCCCTCCTCTGGATCTTCCAGTTCCTCCTTTTGGATCTTCATAGTGGCAACGATGGTGTTGGGTTACGCATAGATAATATATTTCCCTTTGTCATTCCCCTTGTCAAGTTCTAATTCAGAGATGGAGCATGCATTTGATTCAAAATATTTCATCTTGGCCTGACACACTTGTGTTGTGAGTGGAGATCTTATGGAACTCACACCATTTTCCCGTGTCCTTCTTTGGCTTCGTGACGTTGTTATTTACTTACAGCTTTGGTGGGTTGTCTTGGGCCGCCCCACCTTTGCTTTTTCATTTTTTCTATGGTTTGGGGGCACCTTTCCCTTACTTCTGATTCGTAGATCCAAAGTCTCACTTCTTTTGTTTGAATTTTTTCTCAATCTTGGCAGCATACCGGTATGTTGCACCAAGTGAGGAGATGTCAAGGAACTCTATTTCCTTCTAAATGTATTTGTTCAGACAATTGCGGTAATTTAGCACCAAATATTTCTCTAAATATTTGATACCAAACTTTGTGCATAAGGTATGGAACAAATTCGTTAACTCATGCAAATCTTGATCCATTTTCTTATGCAGCTTATTCCATTGTATGTACCTGTCCTCATAGCTCACCACGGGATAAAAATTTTCCTTGATGGAATCTTGGAACGAATCCCAAGTGGGTGCGCCCAAGAACAGAGAGGGTTCCCTCTCATCTTTTTGCTCACAGTAGGTTTCCCACCAGTCCTTGACATTGGGGGCGGCTTTGAGGAGTGAAAAATTAATATTTTCCCGGTTGGAAAAGTCATGAACCGAGAAATATCCTTATAGTATATTCAACCATCTATTTACAATGTTTTCATTTATTTGGCCCTCAAATATGGAAATGTAAAATTTTACTTGTACCTTAAAATGAATGGTTTTTGGATGCAAATGTGCCGCGAGTGGGTAGTCGTTGAACTTAGGATCTGCGCACAGATATCCATCATTACATTCCTTTGTTTCTCGAGTGCCTCCTAGAGCAATATTTTGATAGGATATAATGCTCCCTCGTATTTGTTTTCTTCCCACATGGGCAGTCATTGAGGTTTGCGAGGATGATCTTGCAATGGTTCAACCAGATTGAGCCCTAACTCCTTATACCCTGACCTTGTTGGGGACATGAAAAGAAGGATCGAGAAAGATCATACCACTATGATACCCTTGATCTGGACTTATGCAGGAACACAATAAAATAGAGAAATACACATAAACATAGAGATTCAGTATAAATAGTGCTTCTTTTCATTAATATCAAATAACTGAAATATGCTTACATAAAAAATGGAAATAAACTATCTAGGGCGTTGGTAGCTTATCTATGAGAATAGATGTGGTGGCTACAGGCCTCTGAACTACATTAAAATGAGACTAAAGTGCCTTTTTAATATTGAATAACATAGGAAAACCCTAAAAAACCAAAACCATAACCCTAGGAGATGAAACAGCAAGAAGAGTTTGTGGGCCCCATTGGGGTTAGTTGGGCATTCAACTTCTCGGGGTCGTAACTTGGTCACATTATCTATGTTTAGTGTGTACGTTATATCATCAAAAATATATCTCTAAGTACTACAGATTTTTCTGTAGGCCATTTCCTATGGCTATGGGCCTACTAAAGTCCTAAAAAAAAATCATTTAGGGGGTAAAAACTACTCTAGTAGTTCAAGACCCGAAAAAAATTCTAAAAATAGTAAATGCTAAAAAAGGAAACTGATGAAGTTGACAAGAGGTCTAGGTGGAATAGGTGGGTGGCCACCAATATCCATCTAGATCATTCCTCCCCCCTTATGAAGAAATGGTCCCCATTGTGTGTGGAGCCTCCATGAGGTGAGAAAATTTCTGTTGAACCTGGTCCCTAGTGAACCACTTTCCCTGGTGGAGGAGTTATTGATATGTGTGTCCATGATCTGATCGATTTTGGCTTGTTCCATTCGGTATGGTTTTAACTTCGTTGGTGTTAGTTGTTATGCCATGTCGGATGTGTCCAATAGAGGTGGAAAGTAGGGCCAAAGGTGGTCCACATTGAACACTAGGTGCACTCCTTCTTCAAATGTAGCCACACGTTGTCGCCCACCTGGAAATTGTGTGGCACCTGATGTTGATCATGTCGTTGCTTGTACTTAGCATTGGCCATGTCCAATATGTCATGAACCTAATTGTGGATGTATTGAATGCGGTCAGTGAACTTGCTCACCTTTTCAACTTTAGACTGGACATGAGCCGAATAATATTGAGTAGCCACAAATGGAATGGCTACGTCAATGGGACATAATGGCTCGAATCCTAAGCCCACCTAAAAGGGGTTGTGTTCAATTGAGCTGTGGAGAACCCAGTTATAGATTTTTTTCACATATGGGAGGCTCTCATCCCATGTGCATGGACACTTTGAGTTGTACATGGGTAAAATGTGTACGATTATCCTGTTGACAACCTCTGTCTATCCATCAGTTTGGGGACGGAAAGTTGTGGACTTGGTGAGATTGGTCTCCAACATCGATCAGAGGTTGGACCAAAATGTACTAAGAAAATTTCTTTCTCGATATGAGATGATAGACTGTGGGATCCCAAAGTGTACCCACACTTGTTCAAAAAATATTTTAGTAGTGGCTTCCACTATGATATTCTTCTTGCGGACCGCCATAATGGACATCTTTGAGAATCTGGCGATGAACACAAAAACACAATTGTTGCCATGCTTAGTAGAAGGTGTTATCACTCTCAAAATTATCAAAATATGTTTTGATAAGGTCACCATAGGGTTCAGGTTATATCACGTTGGGTCATGCATTTTTTCACCTAGGTTGATGGAGTCTCATAAAACATTTTCATGAAATATCTAACTAATTTTCATTTGTTCGTGTCTACCTTAAGCTTTAATATCTCCTTTTGATCATGCAATTTCAATCAAGTCAAGCCTCATATCATCTAGTTTTCATACCCATGCATTTAAATCACAAAAAATTCCACTAGTCAGTTTTTCATATTTTCTTAGCGATTTACAAAGGAAATCTGTAGATTTCGCTATGAAACTGCCTAATAATTTCATAGCAAATCTGTCAGAAGCCTAACTGTCTTCTCTACGAAAATGTGTTTTTTTAGCCAAAGGGCCAAAGTGGTGTGAGGTTTCACTTTTTAATTAGACAGGTAAAAGATGAGATCACCTACTAGGTTATGAAAATCATCCAAATGAGAAATCATAAGGGTTTGTCATTATTCCACCTTCATTACTCCATTTGACATTTTCCCTCTCATACATAATTTTTTTTTTTTAAATAGATCACCCAAGCTCCTCTCTTTCATTAACCCTTCAGCCTTTCCATGTAAAGAATCTCAGTGTCATCCTTGAAGATTTTAGCTTTGTGGCAAACAACTTGCTATCAAATTTGTCTTTACAAGTGTCACATTTTTAAGAGGGCAACTTGGTTATAAAGGGAGATGGCCATGAAGGAGAAAGCATAAAAATGAGGCTCTGTGGTTAGAAAGAGGCCCATGGACCTTGTTGTAACTCATAGAGACATCCTTGAGTTGTTAAATACCAGTGCCTAGGACATCTTAAGACAAGAGGGTTTGGAAAGGCTTTTTACAACTGAAAATATAGGGCCTCTTGTTATAAAAATGAATTAAAATTTTCTGGTATGGGACCAAGACATCAGAGACAGAAAATGGATAATAATGACATCCAATGATATAGCATAAGGGTCTATAAGCGAGCGTTAGAAGAATAAATAAAGCTAACTGTTGTGCAGAGGGACGAGTGTGAGAATAGTAAACAATTACCAAAATCAATGAGTATGGAAACAATGGTAGAACATGAAAGGAAATATTAGCTTAAGGTAGGCTTATACTAGCATAAGAATCCACCCCACTAACATTGGAAGGAAGATGGTGATGTAAATAAACATGAACATAATATTGTGCCTCGAGCCATATTTAAAGTGTAACAGACAAGTAGACATGAGTACCCTTCAAGATAAATTCATATCTAAATAATCAACACTCGCATTCTGAAAGCTTACGATACAAGAAAGGTGATGGAAATACAACGAACATTTATATTAAAGCATAACTGAGAAAATACAGGCTGTAAATCATCTCATTTGGAATCCATTGCACAAGAGAATAGCCTTTTTTCTATTACCCAACGGGATCTTCCAACATACACTATGAACGTATCTCAAAACTTTACAAAAAGGAAAATCCACAACTAGCAGTTTCTACTCTGAAAAATATGGAACCCTGTCTCAGCTTCAGATTTTATTTTTTATAGCTTTTGGCTGAGCTCTGTGAAAAGATATTTTTTAGACAAAATATTCCCCCCTCAAAATATCTTTCTGTTCTGGGTCTCCATGAAAAACCAAAAATTATGATGAGGAAGAAGGCCTCTCATCATCTGTGTAGTGGCCTTAACGAAGGCGCTAACCAAAAACATAACAATAAAAAGGCAAATAAAAGTGCAGAGTGTGAAATGAAGATTTCATCCGATTTTACAATACATAAGAAATGAAAGTAAATTGGCCACCTGGGCCCGATCATGAGTTTCATTTTGTAGGATGGAGAGGAGTGCCTGATGATGGCTGACTTGGAAGTGTTGATGACGCAGAAAAACCAGTTTTGCGACTGAGAGGAGGTAGCGACTGGTGAGATGATGTGGAGGTGGGAGTCTTAACATACTCACTGCATTTTTGCCATATATTCTCCCATGGTGATGCCATAGTGATGAAAGTCTCTACTAGAGACTGAATATCCATTAGCTCGGTGTAATCCACTTGGATGGCCAGACGCTACTTGATTTGGTAGAGAAGGGAGAACTCCTTGCTTAGGGCGGAAATTATTGTTTCTGCCTTAAGACGAGCAGTTTTCTCCAAAGGTAAATCAATATGGTTCATGATGACCGTTAGCTTCTATTAATATGTCGTTAGCTCTAGAAACGCAGTCCTTTCAGGCTCCCAGCATGATGGAAGACCTGCCTTTACCAGCTCATCCCACTCTTGATAGAACTGTTCAACTCCCCTGGAAACCTACTCTAAACCACTTAGTGAATTTGCGCATGCAGTCTCCCTTTCGATCACTCTCCTGACTTCCATCACCCTTCTGAAATGGTCTTTGATTCCTTGAATGAGAAGTTCTTCAGGGTCCAATCCAGTCAGGTAGCTAATGTCCCCTTTAGCCATTTCCACCTTTGCTTCTACTTCCTCCTGCCCCTCCTACAACTTTACTTTGAATAAACGGACCTCGATATTTTTGTCATCCATCAGAGTGAGGTATTTTCAGTGTTTTCTCACCTCTGATATGATGTCTGTCTAGATTAGGTGCCTAGCTTCTAGGAGAGTCACATTTCCCTTCATCCGAGTGGTCAGATCCTTGATGTTTTTATCTTGTATATGCCTCTCTCTTTTCATTTTCTCGACCTCAGCTTGCAAGGATGTTACCACCTTATCATTTGTCGCCAGCTTAGATTCCAGTTCTTGTAGCCTGTGGTGTGTTGTTCGGGCTTCATTTTATGAAACCTGGAAGTCTAACAAGGCTTTAGTCAGCTGCTCTGGGGTAGTGCGAGGCTCGTTGGAAGTTGGGGTCATGCATACATGCTTGTCCCATTTTCCCTGCAACTCCAACAATATCTGCCTTAAACCAGTCATCTTCGTGGTCATCTTGGCATTCCCTTCTTTCTCTTTAACCAATGAATCAGCTAGAGCTGATTTCTCTCTTTCCACCTGGATCAACTCGTTCGTTTGTACATGTTCTTCATGGGGGATGTTTATTATTTTCTTCAGCTCAAAATTCTTTGCCTCCAGATCAAGGATGAGCTTCTTCCGAACCGCATCCTTGTCGCCCCCGTTTTACCTTACTGCCTTCTTGAGAGTTTCTAGGTTGTTTTGTATAGCTCTGGAACTAGCTCTTTCTCTCTTCTAATTCTCCAAAACTGAGCTGAACTTGTCTTCAAGTTGTCTCAGAGAAAGGGCAAGCTTCACCACTTCATCTCTCAACATATCTCCAATACACTGGTGCAGACTGAGCTTGTCGGTTATAGGGATATTAGCCAGATTTAAAGCGAACACCAATGCTCAGTAACTAGTTCCCTCGGCTGTAGGCTCTAGCACCACCTCTGTAATAGAAATTATCAGCTGCTCTTTGTCCATATCTAGTTCAGTGGTAAGACAAGTATGGTACTTGTTCACGAATCCGACCAATTCTACTCTCAGTTTCTCCCGTGTAGTTTTGTTTCTATTGCTTATTTCTTCCCTTACTTCAGCTCTGTTAACTGAAATGGCCTACGACATCCCAGAAAACTCCAACGAAGAAGCACCATCATAAGAAATTGTGAAACCAGCCTTGCTTCTGTCAGGCTCCCCATATTGGACAAACTCCTCCTGTGGGGGTTCTTCCCATATAATCTCTTGCTCCTTAATTATCTGTTTCTTAAAGGGATGGGAACTTTCGTCTATGTCCATACCTAATTGACCTCCTGATTCTCCTGCCTCATCTTCTTTTCCTTTCCTTTTTGTTCCTGCTGAAGCAGTGTCACCCCTTCCTTCTGCTGGTGAATACTCGACCTCCATCTGTGAATCCAAAGGCCATGTATCAAGGTTAGATCTCCACTCAATGAAGGGCCTAGTCTCATGTATATAAGAAGTTGAATTTATTTTACTTTTCCTATTGGAAAGGATCCCTTTCGAGTCATAGGGCCAAGATTTTCCTTGTATCAAGTCCATCCCTTGAAGTAATGTTTCCACTGTGGAGAGAGCGTGTCTTGAATTTACAGTGAAAGGACCAATAAAGGTGGGGAGCTTGAGGATGTATCCTTTCTTCCCAAGCATGAAGTGGATCTAGTCGGCCTTCAGGGTTTGATAGATAAACTCAAGGGAAAATATTTGCAAAGCTGGAAACACCAGCAGGCGATAAGGGGGCACTTCTGTGCCATAGACCCTGATTTTAGTGTAGTCATCATATAGGTACCAATCCCCTGTGCTATCTTCCTCATTGAACTATAGCCAATATTTTTGCTTAGGAAATATTATAGGCGGAGGGTTTTCATGTATTATGGCATAGCCTATGGACATAAATTCATTCAAGAACCTTATGTATCCCCTCTCGTTAGGCTATTGGTGAACAAAGACATTCCATTCAAAAAGAGTTCTTGGCTGGGCGTTCACCCTCGAAAGCTTCTCGAGGCCTAGACTCTTAAACTTGTCAGCATGTTCAAAGAGGAGAAGATAAAATACTAATGAATAGAAACGGAAAGACCCAAAAGAGGATAGATCTTAGAACTGTGTCTGGATATTTGAGGCCAGGAAGATAGTAGGGATATCCAAGAGAATTCCCTTTTGAGACATGAGCCAGAGGAGAGCTATACATTCTTTTGACACCATCTCAACCTCCTTGAGACCTAATAACCCTAAAATGAATGCAAGGATCGGTTGGAAACTACCTCTAGAGGTAGACAAGGGAAAAATATCTGAGGGTGGGATAGCCGTAAGACAGTAGTCTGAGATAAAACTGAGGAATTCGTTTTGATGCTTCCATGGAATCTTTGAAAACTGACGGGAGAGGGATAATTTAGTAAAATTGACATAACTTTGATTATGAGGGAAACGAAGGGCTTCCCTTATGAGCTCAGGGGATATATGGAAGATCTTATTTCCCTGAGCTGATAAAAATAAATCCCTGCATTTGTCATAGGCGTCTTGGAGCCAACCTATAAACTCAGGAACTGGGAATGTGGTTGGGGAAATCTGGTAATATAGTCCTGAATGGATGACCCTGAACTAGTCTTGGCCCTTCACATGGGATTCAAACAACTCAGGTCTAACACGGGATACATTGAAGGGGTAGAACGGGTCATGAATCCACGCATGAGCATCAATGAGGGGTTTAGGTCTAGGGACAACCCTGACCTCGCGGGCTTGTGGGGTTTCAAGTTCTGACTTTCGTGATTTTTCTTTCCCCGTGACAATTTTGAAAGGTAAAAAATAAGGAAAATGGTGAGTTGGAGAAAATGACTAAGTACCTGCTAATAGTGAGGGAGCTCAAGGGGAAAGAGACGAGGGGGTTGAAAGCGACTTGGTACTAGAGTTCAAGCTGTGTTGCACAATAGATTTGTAAAAACCAGTGTTTTACTAAGTGTGGGCATAAAAAAATATTAAACAGACCAAGATTTTCAGAAAACAAGGTTAGGGTGACAACTATAGGGCTGACGTCATAAGGAAATCGACAATGAGACGTGTGGCGATAGGCTGTTGGTTATCAGGATCCGCGTAGGTGCAAGCCACGCGCCTAGTTAATACGTGTACTAGTATTGTATGGGGTTCCCTAAACTTACCTTACCTTTCATTTTTATAGCACCAGGTGTACTCCTTGACGGGCCCACTTGAGTTTCCGGCGGGGGCCTGTGAGGGCTTCTCGTCACACTCCATCATCCCACGAAAAATCCTACGCTTTTTTCCGCCATCACATGACGTCATGCATTCCGAGGGTAGATCTATGCTTTCTTCTGCTCTTCCTTAGTACCCCTGGAATCCCTACATGTGGTGCTTTTCTTTTGGTTGTCCGACATATGGACGTGGCCCCCTTTTTTTTAACTGTTTAGCGCCTTCAATCTTTTGTCCACGCTCTTGTCATGAGGTGATTTGTATCAAATTTATACTTACTTACCCCACTTATCTTTATGGACCCTTTATTTGTTTATTTTGGCTTTTCTCTTTCACCTTAAGGTGTGGGCTAACCAAACAACATTGGCTCCACTTGGGGACAGCGTGTTCATCCTCGAACGTGTCAAGAACTTCGCAGACCATTTGCAGATTATTCCTTGAGAGCCAGAGAATCTTCAAAATTTAAAACACTCCTATGGCAAAACAAAACATCAAAAGTGAATGTAAAAGTGACAGATATATACACTATATACATTAGGCCTCTGAGACCTTGGTCAATATTGAAAATAGGATTTAAGAACTTCCCATTTACGGGTGCCTCAATCAAGTCACCTTCTAGGTTTTCCAATATGAAGGTGTTGTTACCTTTTACTTTGGTAATCTTGAATGGCCCGAACCAAAATGGGTAAAACTTTCCATGCTTACCTTTTTCGACTCTTTTGATGTCCCATCTCAATACTAAATCCCCGAACTGCATTTCCCTATCTTTGGCATGTTGATCAAACATGCTCTTCATATTTTCCTGATATTCTGCGAACCTGTCATTCACTTGACTCTGAGTCTCTTCTAACTCAACCGGCTAGTTCATTCTTCTGATGAGATCATTGGGATCTTCTTGGCTATCCTAGAGGAACCTAGCCTCAGGCAGGGTGAGATGAATTGGAAAAAATGTTGCTCGGCCATAAACCAGTTCATAGGGTGACTTGCCTACCTTTTACTAGTGATTTTTTTCACCCAAAGTGTGAATTTGAGCTGAGAGTCCTAGTTTTTCTGAATTTCATTTATAGCTTTCTTTAATGCCATTACCAATGTCTTATTAGAAGACTCAGCCAATCCATTTCCCTGGGGATAATAGGCTATAGAGTGTCCCAAGGTGATATTGTATTGTTGACAGAAATTGGTGAATTTGGTAGTCTTGAAATCCTGAGCGTTATTTGTCACAACCTTGATTGGGAAGCCAAATCTGTATATGATATTCTCCTCCAGGAACTTTATGAAAACTGCATCAGTGGCGTTTCTCACGGGTATCGCCTCTACCCACTTGGTGAAGTAGTTAGTGGCGGTGAGGATCCATTTATGTTGACCACTTTATGCCGGGTGAATTTCTCCGATAAAGTCGATTCCCCATTGCTGAAAAGGCTCTTCTATATGTACTGGAATCATAGATAAGGGTGAAATTTTTTGTTTTTCAGCAAATATCTGACATTTTTCGCATTCCCTGGCCCAAGCATGTACATCTCCAAACAATTTAGGCCAGAAAAATCCCATTTTCAATATCTTGTGAGCTTTGGATCACCAACTATAATGACCTCCATAGATGCCTTCATGGAATTCAACCATCACTTCCTCCACCTCTGACTCTATGAGACTTAAGAGTAAGATTCCTGAAGGGTCTTTCCAATATAATTGGCCATTTTCAATGATGTATTTCTGGGACTTCAACCTCAGGGTCCGATATTTGGCCTTGTCAAAGTTTAACGGACACCTGAGAGTTAAAAGGTATTCTACAATATCTTTATACCAAGTACTGAGAAAGTACTTCATGTGAGTTTTTTGCACAATAGTTACTATCCCGGGCTACTCATCTGTACCTTCAAGTAATCCTCCAACCTCCATGTATATATTTATTCCCAGAGCCTGGAAGTTTGACTCTTACAAGATTTTTTCTAACCCCTATCCTTTGATAAGCTTCGTGGGACGAATGTCCAATTCATATTCTTGAATCTTAGTGATCCATTTACCTCTCTTGCCCTCACTATCCCATTGAATCAAGATGTCTTTCATCACGGTCGTGGGTATGAAAGCAATGATGGCTGACTGCAACACATACATTTGGAAAGATTTTAGGGATTTTAGCAGGGCATATGCCTGTTTCTCTAAAATGTTATACTTCAACTCGGCATCCCGAAGCACCTGACTGAAAAAGGCGATGGGCTGGTCATACCCATCTTCATTTTTCTATAATAACACCGCAGCTATAGTATGTGGGGACACAAACAAGAAGATCATGAAGGGTTTACCATAGTCTAGTCCTTCCAGTACTCGGGCTTTTGAAAATGCACTTTTAATTCTGTTGAATGCTTCTCTTGAATTTGGCGTCCATTTTACATCATTGTTTTTTCTAAGCATCTCAGTGATATGCCGAACTTTTTCTGCGTAGTTCGGGATGAAACTTCTTAAAAATTTTATGTGTCCAAGGAATACCTAGACCTCCTTCTTGTTTCGAGGTAAGGATATACCTTTAATTACCTCTACTCTTTTTGGATCAATCTTTACTCCAGCTTTGGTTACAATATGCCCTAATCATTTTCCTTCTTCTAAAGCAAACATGGATTTTTGAGGATTTAGGGATAGACCATACCTGGGACACTTGTCCAAAGTCTAGTGCAAATGTTTAATATGTTCAGATTTATCCTTCGAAAAAATGGTGATATCATCCAGATATACCACCACGAACTTGTCTTTCTCTCCTACGAAAGCAATGTCCATCGCCTGCTGGAAAGTGGCTCCCGCATTTATCAGGCCGAAAGGCATTCGGGCATACATGAACGTACCCCATGGTGTGGTAAATTTTGTCTTCTTTTGATCTTCGAGGAGGACTGCCACTTGGTTATATCCAGAGAAACCATCCATCATGGACATTCGAGAGGATCCCACCACTTTCTGCAGTATGTGATCCATCTTGGGGAGAGGATAGTTATATTTAAGGGATGCACTATTAAAATTTCGAAATTATACACATAGCCTTATTTCCCCGTTCTTCTTTTGGACCGGGACCAAGTTAGCCACCCATTCTGAATATCTCAGAGGAAAAATGATCTTAGCTTTCAACAACTTCTTGATTTCTTTCTCTATGGAAGGGAGCAACAAAGGGTTGATTTGCCTCAACTTTTTCTTATGCGGCTTAGCATCTCCTCTCAGTGGGATTTTATGCTGTATGATGTTGGTATCAAATGTTTTTAGATCTTGGTAGGACCAAGTGAAAAAATCTCTATATGAGTGGAACAATTTGAAGTATTGTTCTCTGTATTCTTCTGGAACTCTTTTAGACAATTTTACAATCTTAGGATCCTCTTCTGTCCCGATGTTTACATATTCTACTTGAGCTTCATCAGTCAATTTGTTAGGGCTGATAGGGATGTCATTTTTATCGAATAATATTTCCAAAGGCACCAGACCTCTAAGGATCACATTCCCATTCAGTTGTAACACCCTATGCCCAGCCACTGTCTCTTGCCATTTGTTTTGGGGTTGTTCTTCGGTCTCTTCTTCTCCGGTATCAATGACCAAGTTAGAAAACTCTCCGATAGTCTCCATGAAGCGCTTCATCTGCTCCTCATCTTCAAACACCTACTAGTTTTTTACGTTATCTGGGATCGAGGGATGATAATGCACCTCCAATTCATACCTTAAGAGCGGATTCTGTGGTGGATGGAAATTGCTTGCTACCACATCCAGGGAATCAGCCATCCTATTTTGATCTCTTGGCATAAATTGTATGTTGAACGCTAGGAAAAATTTCTCCACTAGGTCCCATACTTCGTTTCTGTATGCTCTTAACCGAGGGTGTTTAGCTTGGCACTGATTTTTAATCTGCATCACTACCAGATCTGAGTCTCCAAAAACTTTGAGACTCTAAATGTTCATATTTTTGGCAGTTTGTAACCCCAAAAGAAGTGCCTCATACTCTGCTACATTATTGGTGGCTTCATACTCCAATTTAAAAGAGAAAGGGACCAATTGTATAGTAGGGGAGATTAGGAGGACCCCCGCTCCATTTCCTTCTCTTGAATTTTCTCCATCGAAGTGCAAAGTCCACATCCCCTTATCTTCACTACTTGTGGATTGTTCCGGTCTCAATAGACTGAATGTTGGTTCCTGTAAAAACTCTTGGTCCTCCTCAAGAATTAGATAGGAAAACTCCCCCTCGTTTATGTATACCGAAGAATTGACTGAGCCATCATCTCTGGTCACCATATTCACGAATCTTGACTCCCAATACAACCTTCTTTCTTGCCCCCCAAACACTGGAATGGTTGCATAAGTGAGGTCAAGCTTGATTGACCCTCCAATTTTAGTTCCCCATGATCTGGACAACAACATACCAAACTAGGTTGGTATATCAGCGACCACTATGTCCATAGAAATTCTTTTGGCTGGGATCTAAGCCAAGTTCACCACTAAGTCTTTAATCATCCCCAGGCATTTGACCCTCTTGGAGTCAAAAGAATATAGGTCCTTATACAGGTGAGTGATCTGCAACCCTAACTACTCCATGACTGACAGAGGTAAGAGATTATACGATGCCCCTGAGTCCAACATACAATTGTGCAGCAGCAAATCGTGGATGACCAGAGATACATGGGCGGGGTTGCTAAATCCAGTTCTTCTACATGTGGGCCAAATACTACCATAGCCCTCTCCTCTTGAAGGTTAAGACTATCAGGAGGAGGAGCTACACCATGAGGAAGCATGAACTGAGACACTTGAGCTTTATAAGAGGGCTACTTCAAAAGCTCAAATAAAGGGACAAGGATATTAACTTTTTATAATTCTTTTTGGAGATTAAACATGACAGGACACTTTTCTACGATGGTCTCTTTTGGTTCTTTAGGAAAAACTAGAGGCTTTGCATCAGTAGGAATATATTTAGGACTTGCAAGGGGATCAAGTACTGACTTAGATGAGGATGGAGGAGTAACTTTCTGATGTAAGGGCTCTTCAACAGGTTTCTTGCCTCTGTTATCCACCTTCTGAGAGACCGAATCCTTTGGAGGTGACTCTTCATCTTGATCTTGAGCATGAGTCCTTTTCCTAGAAGACCGAAGGTCATATTTCTTATGGAATTGGGCTTGCGTGATGTTAGCCACCCTCTGAAATTTTTGACAAGAAAATAGGGGGCTAAATTGCTCCTGAGCCTTCAAGGAATGCATTTCCCCTGAAAACATAGTCTCCTTGAAGCCTCCTTGTGTCTTTTTCCCTTTGATGGAATCCCTTCTGCTGATTTCCATCATAAAGCCTCTCTGTTGCGAAGAAGAATGCCCGAAAGGCCCTTTTCCCTCTTACTTCACCTCCTACCTAACTTCTATTTCGTTTTCCCTTCTATTTCCCTTCTTACCTTTCATTTTTCCCTTCAATTCTTCCTTTACCCTTGTCTTCCCTTTTTCCCCTTTATTTCCCCTATCCTTACTTTTCCTTGGCCTTGAAATGCATTAAAAAGGGGCCAAAACCCACTTTCCGACCTTGTAATAAGGCTTAGCCCCTTCCGCTGCGCCCTTAGCCCCTTTTCTTCCATGCGCCCGCACCCTGGAACCAAGTTTTAAACCCTTTGATGCCTAGCGCAAAGTGCAGATCGCAGATTTCAGTTTTATTTTAATGCCCATCGCGTTTTTCATTTTTGCGATCTGCGCTCATCGCACTTTCCAACTTTACGATCTACGCTCATCACAAGTCTACCCCGTCGCAATAGCGCAAAGCGCAGTTTTTCTTGGTGCTGATCTTCGCCATCGCATTTTCTCCATTTGCGATTTTGCGATGCGCATCCCCGCTCCATCTCCCGATTGCGATTTGTGATTTGCGATCTGCCCGGGTCCCACATCCACCCCTCCGCTCCATTTTTTGCTATGTTTCCTTTGTAATTTACCCAAAGGTTAATCTTTGGGTTTCTACACTATTAATGTTTCTTCCACCACTATTCATTATGACCACCGCTCCCAATGTTTCGCCACCGTTCCTCCGGGCCTCAGGGGCATTTTTCCGCCACCATTGTCTGGTTTGTAACACGTGTATTATATTAAGCAGGAAGCACAGAGATGGCCATTGCAGCCGCCATCGAACTAGTAGAAAGGATCCAAAGGGGTTAACGCCTGTTATTGACATAATCAATGTTTAGCCCCGCTTTCAAAGGATTAAGGTTCAGATTGAAGACTGATGAGCGCACCGGCAAGTCATAACTGCGCTACCTAACAGCAGAATGTGTTTTCTCCAGCGGTACACCTTCCTACAGCAGTCTCCATACTTCCTTGAGCCCATAAACAGTTAATTGCACTGACAGAGCTTCATTAAAGACTGTCTGAGCAGCAGTAATGGAGACATGGAGAAGCCCGCAGACTTTAAACCAGTTAACCATATTCAGAAGGCAGCACAGAGCTCTAGACAGCCGAGAGGATTACAAGGAACATATCAGAGGTCAATCATGACCTGACAGAGATCTTCGAATAGCCTACAGAGTACACACAGTGCTACAGAAATCCATTAAACAGTATGGGCGTGAACACTTCCACCATTCTGTCTTAATGAGACTCATTTAATTTGTATCTACTCCTGTGTTATTCATTTTCCTATAAGAATTCCCGAGAACATAATGTAAAGGTGGTTTTTCAGTTGTTGGGCATTTTCCGTTAGAGGGATTCATTCTGACTGTTAGAACAGTCTTGGGAGGGAGTAGTAGAGTAGTTGTATGTAATAGGCTAGGAGGAGAAGTCTGGATTGTAACAGCCATTGGGCTTATTGTACATGACTGGTATTGCATCGATTAATCAAAGCACATTTCGCAGGATCCTTGTCTATTACTATCGGTGATGTTTTTCTTACTTTGTTTATTACACTTCCATATTGTTTCATTGTTCTTCTGGGCTTGCATCAGAATAATGGTATAGGATTCACCCTTGTTAGGTGCCCTATGCTGTCTGCTCTCCTTGCCTTCGATGTTTTCTTCTAAATGTGTTATCTAGGAATTGATTTCACTTAATTTAACTAGTGTAGTGGATGTTATTGCCTGCTCTCTGATGTATGAATTAAGTGAAGTTGTTCTTAGATGTTCTTGTTGGGTTTAAGCTGGAAGGTTTGGGAACACTGGGGATCAGAGTTAGCCCTGTCCACTAGGATCCTTGCGCGACCAGCTGGCCTTTCTAAGATCCCTTCTGTTAAACTTATCTCTGTTTTTCCCTTGGAGTTGCTAAAGCATACCTAGAGTTAAATGACCTCTGGTCCGATCTATAAGCAGCCCCTTTGTCTCTTTGAGAGATGCCTTAGAGTATGTCCAAGCAGGTCTGGAGTTAAATGACCTCTGACCCGATCTATAGACAGAAATTGGGTTACTCTCCTTCTCTCACTTTCCTTCCTTAATGTTCCACCTCACCATCTAATCTAAAAGATCCTTTAGTATTAGATGACTTGCCCTTTGAAAGCCTTGGCTAGTGGATGCGAGTAATCTCCTTTTATGACTCCATAGCCCAATGGATGGCACTGTTTAGGCCTATCCTCTTCGCTGAAGCCTCCTGCTGTTCTGTTCCTTTTCTCCACTTGCTTTCCCAGTCCATGATCTCCTAACCAACCCAGCAACCAACCAACAAAATCATTTAAATCCCCCATTTTTGCTTCATACCTAGCCTAATATCTCAATTTGAGCTTTCAAAGATATATCATTCTTGCTTTTTTTGGAGAGATCCCTCTCCGGGTCCAGGAGGGCTAGATCCTAGGGCCCCAAAGTGGTTTGATGTTGTCTCATCTTTTGGTATTGCCAAATCTGCCAAAACATGGGAACCCCAACATAATGGCAACTCCACTGGGGAGAGAGACCAATCAGCCTTGATTTGGTAAACCACTATGGTGGACAGTAAGTTGTAAATCATCCACCTGGTGACTCCACAATTCCGAATGATTAAAAGGCTCCGCTGGTAATTAGATGGCCACTGATTATCTTGGTTTCATGTGACTCCACTGGGAGACCATGTCGCAGTACAACATCATCCATGCCGAAGACCAAGCCACTTCACTAATGGAAGACCCTGAACGGTTTGCAGAAATGTTTCCATATTTCCTGGCAGGGTGTCGTGATACAATTTCTAGAGACTTGGCAGAATTGAGGGTAGAGGACCTTCCAGGGGCTGTTCTCCGCAGCCCAGAATTCGGACCCGTGCTCAGGAAAATCTTCTTGGAGCTGGTGGTTGAAAGGTATGGAGCTGATCTTGAACTTTTGAACTCGCAGGAGATATCATATGAGTTCAGAGACCCGAGGGCCTTTTTGGAAAGTCTCCCGCCCCCTAAAAGAGAAGAAATTCCGCTGCTCTTCGAAATACAAGAAGAAGAGGATCCGGTTTTCATGAGCCACACTGAAGATGCAGTGGAAAATACAAGAATCAGAGCTGCCCAGGACGCAGACAGCCTGCCAATCATGGAAGGCTTGAAGGAAGAAAATGTACATCATCTGTTCGTTGATCCTGTGGCAGAGTACATGGAGGCCCTGATATGCTCGAATGCTCCAACATTAATCCTTAGCATGGGCCAGATTCATCATGAATGGTCACTACTGATGGTGACCATAATTTTGAAGAACCACACGCAGAGCACCCTGTGGTTATCTCTGACAGGCAACCAGTGCCCATATCCTTTTTCACTACTGGTTGGTTGGCTACATTGGCACTATTGTATCACCTAAAG
Source organism: Pinus albicaulis (assembly GCA_034641835.2). Lineage (NCBI taxonomy): Eukaryota > Viridiplantae > Streptophyta > Pinopsida > Pinales > Pinaceae > Pinus > Pinus albicaulis. Next base: position 1,333,531,298 of record CM076582.1, on the reverse strand, counting down.
TATCAGAGATTTCCAGTTAGAGTAGGGTAGGTAGGAAGCTCAATAAAGCTCAGCCTATGAGCAAGTAGATTAGTTGTTTCAATTTCTGTCTTAGAATATAAAGAAGAAACCTGCTAGACAGTCTAATCCTAGCAGGTAGTAGTGTAGGTAAAAAAAGCTATGAGGCCAACAGTCTAATCTGGTCTCATGGAGTAATAAGGGTAGAGATAGAATAGGTTTATTTTCCTCCTTGTAAAAAATTGATGATGCAAAGGGTCTGCAAGTCCAAATGCACCCCAGAAGAAAAAATGCTAGGATTGTAGTGTGGGTAGGTAGTTGTTTGGAGAATTTTACTGCTGATATAATGTCTTCAGGATTTGTGGCAGCTGAAAAGCGAAGAAGAAAGGATGGCTTATAACAGAAGGCATCTGGCCTACACCAAGAGATCATCTTCTGGTTTCTTGACTCCTTCAAGAAGAAGCCACCCCCATGTGGAGCCACTGTTAGCCCCCCTCTGAAATTTTTGACAAGAAAATAGGGGGCTAAATTGCTCCTGAGCCTTCAAGGAATGCATTTCTCCTTAAAACACAGTCTCCTTGAAGCCTCCTTGTGTCTTTTGCCCTTTGATGGAATCCCTTCTGCTGATTTCCATCATAAAGCCTCTCTGTTGCGAAGAAGAATGCCCGAAAGGCCCTTTTCCCTCTTACTTCACCTCCTACCTAACTTCTATTTCGTTTTCCCTTCTATTTCCCTTCTTACCTTTCATTTTTCCCTTCAATTCTTCCTTTACCCTTGTCTTCCCTTTTTCCCCTTTATTTCCCCTATCGTTACTTTTCCTTGGCCTTGAAATGCATTAAAAAAGGGCCAAAACCCACTTTCCGACCTTGTAATAAGGCTTAGCCCCTTCCGCTGTGCCCTTAGCCCCTTTTCTTCCATGCGCCTGCACCCTGGAACCAAGTTTTAAACCCTTTGATGCCTAGCGCAAAGCGCAGATCGCAGATTTCAGTTTTATTTTAATGCCCATCGCGTTTTTCATTTTTGCGATCTGCGCTCATCGCACTTTCCAACTTTGCGATCTACGCTCATCGCAAGTCTACCCCGTCGCAATAGCACAAAGCGCAGTTTTTCTTGGTGCTGATCTCCGCCATCGCATTTTCTCCATTTGCGATTTTGCGATGCGCATCCCCGCTCCATCTCCCGATTGCGATTTGCGATTTGCGATCTGCCCGGGTCCCACATCCACCCCTCCGCTCCATTTTTTGCTATGTTTCCTTTGTAATTTACCCAAAGGTTAATATTTGGGTTTCTACACTATTAATTTTTCTTCCGCCACTATTCATTATGACCATCGCTCCCAATGTTCCGCCACCGTTCCTCCGGGCCTCAGGGGCATTTTGCCACCACCATTGTCTGGTTTGTAACACATGTATTATATTAAGCAGGTAGCACAGAGATGGCCATTGCAGCTTCCAGCGAACCAGCAGAAAGGATCCAAAGGGGTTAACGCCTGTTATTGACATAATCAATGTTTAGCCCCCGCTTTCAAAGGATTAAGGTTCAGATTGAAGACTGATGAGTGCACCGACAAGTCATAACTGCGCTACCTAACAACAGAATGTTTTTTCTCCAGCGGTATACCTTCCTACAGTAGTATCCATACTTCCTCGAGCCCATAAACAATTAATTGAACTGACAGAGCTTCATTAAAGACTGTCTGAGCAACAGTAATGGAGACATGGAGAAGCCCGCAGACTTTAAACCAGTTAACCATATTCAGAAGGCAGCGCAGAGCTCCAGACAGCCGAGAGGATTAAAAGGAACATATCAGAGGTCAATCATGACCTGACAGAGATCTCCGAATAGACTACAGAGTACACACAGTGCTACAGAAAGCCATTAAACAGTATGGGCGTGAACACTTCCGCCATTCTATCTTAATGAGACTCATTTAATTTGTATCTACTCCTGTGTTATTCATTTTCCTATAAGAATTCCCGAGAACATAATGTAAAGGTGGTTGTTCAGTTGTTGGGCATTTTCCGTTAGAGGGATTCATTCTGACTGTTAGAACAGTCTTGGGAGGGAGTAGTAGAGTAGTTGTATGTAATAGGCTGGGAGGAGAAGTCTGGATTGTAACAGCCATTGGGCTTATTGTACATGACTGGTATTGCATCGATTAATCAAAACACATTTCACAGGATCCTGGTCTATTACTATCGGTGATGTTTTTCTTACTTTGTTTATTACACTTCCATATTGTTTCATTGTTCTTCTGGGCTTGCATCAGAATAATGGTATAGGATTCACCCTTGTTAGGTGCCCTATGCTGTCTGCTCTCCTTGCCTTCAATGTTTTCTTCTAAATGTGTTATCTAGGAATTGATTTCACTTAATTTAACCAGTGTAGTGGATGTTATTGCCTGCTCTCTGATGTATGAATTAAGTGAAACTGTTCTTAGATGTTATTGTTGGGTTTAAGCTGGAAGGTTTGGGAACACTGGGGATCAGAGTTAGCCCTGTCCACTAGGATCCTTGCGCGACCAGCTGGCCTTTCTAAGATCCCTTCTGTTAAACTTATCTCTGTTTTTCCCTTGGAGTTGCTAAAGCAGACCTGGAGTTAAATGACCTCTGTTCCAATCTATAAGCAGCCCCTTTGTCTCTTTGAGAGATGCCTTAGAGTATGTCCAAGCAGGTCTGGAGTTAAATGACCTCTGACCTGATCTATAGACAGAAATTGGGTTACTCTCCTTCTCTCACTTTCCTTCCTTAATGTTCCACCTCACCATCTAATCTAAAAGATCCTTTAGTATTAGATGACTTGCCCTTTGAAAGCCTTGGCTAGTGGATGCGAGTAATCTCCTTTTATGACTCCATAGCCCAATGGATGGCACTGTCTAGGCCTGTCCTCTTCGTTGAAGCCTCTTGCTATTCTGTTCCTTTTCTCCACTTGCTTTCCCAGTCCATGATCTCCTAACCAACCCAGCAACCAACCAACCAAATCATTTAAATCCCCCATTTGTGCTTCATACCTAGCCTAATATCTCAATTTGAGCTTTCAAAGATATATCATTCTTTCTTTTTTTGGAGAGATCCCTCTCCGGGTCTAGGAGGGCTAGATCCTGGGGCCCCAAAGTGCTTTGATGTTGTCTCATCTTTTGGTATTTCCAAATCTGCCAAAACATGGGAACCCCAACACGTGAAATCCATGAACTATCTACAATAATCATCAATGTCAGGATCTTCAGTGGAGTTCACTTTCTCTTCCTCTTCTTCCTCCGGTAGAGAAATCTCTACCTCATCCCCTTCTGAATAGGCAAGGTACTGATCATATTATCCATCAAGACCATCTTCATTAGGACCCTCCATTTTCCCTTCCAAATACAGAGGGGGATGTATGTGATCTTGATGCTCCTTTTTTTCCCTTTGCAATATTTTTAGAGGTGGATTTCCATACTGTGGGTTACAAACCTTGTTAGGAGTAGTCTGAGATGGCCAGGATGAGGCATTCTTTGCTTCAAGCTCTATTTTCACCAATTTATTTGAAATATTCTTAATCATCTGGTTCATTTCCTCAATCTTATAATCTGATACCTCTCTTTCTTGGTTTGAAGAAGAAGCCTCTCTTTCCTCAAGAGTCTTCTTCTTTACCCCTTCATCCAAAGTCATGGTCCAGCCTTCCTTTTGATTCCCTGTAGAAGCGAAGTTGTCTTCTACTTCCAATGCATCAGTCTAAGCTTGGTCCAAAAAAGCAGATTTCCTTTCTCTTAGGGTGAAACCGAACTGAGATTCAAATTCTCCCACATACACTACCTTAGCAGCTGTCTGAGGAGGTTTCATATCAGTCGATAGGTTGGTGTATAACTTGTTTAATCTCTTTATGAATTCAAAAACATCCTCATTATGTCTTTTCTTTAAAGCATTGAATTATGCGAGATAGTAACCATGGTATCGTTTCTCTCCCCACTTTCGGGTGAAACCATTTTCCATCTCCTCCCAGTTAGTGATGGTGTGGTCTCCAAGAGTCTTGAACCACTTCTGAGCTTCCCCATCTAGAGACTGCACGAACAGCCTTAGCACTATGTCAAGATGTTCCACATTGAAATTATTTGTGAAAATAAATAAATATTCAAGATGATTTTGAGCAACACTAATGTCTTCCCCAGTAAACCGGGGTAAGAGTTTCATGTAGTCTTGAGGCATGTCGCTTAGAATTTGTGGTAATGCTAGGGAGGCATATTTATTCAGCAAGAAGCCACGAAATTCCATGGGAGATGGTGGATCTAGAGGAGGGTTTTGATGAATGATGATGGGTATATTCTGAAAGGTTACTTGTGGATTGGCTTGGGCAAGTGGAATATGAGGGATAGTCACTTGTTTAATTTCTTTTGTGTCGGGAGTGGGATGCAAGAAGAATCTAGAAGTGTTTATTGACTCTGCTTCATCTTTTATTTCTGAATGTTCAAGGGCAAGGTTATCTGGTGGGTATTCAAGAACTCTAGCAGTGGAACCAGGGCCCTGAACTTGGGCTTGCTGAGAGGATGACAGAGAGTCTTCTAATGAGAACCTGGGTATATTAGTGTGTGCAGGCTGCTTTTCTTTCCAGATTCATTTGAAAAAAAAATTCTTTGGGTCAGACACAGAAGGTGTTCTTCGCTGAGAGGTATCTGACCATAGGTGTGGCTTATGATAAGCCAAGACTACAAATATATTTGTTCTTTAAAGGGCAGTGGTGTCTCTAAGGTGAGAGATCTACAACTCTCAACCCCTTTATGCTCACCTGATTCTGAAGGGTGAATGTGATTTTGTCGTATCCAAGGGGTAATATATTCAAATTCATCCCCGAAAACGATGCCAAAAAGATTTTGTAACTCCTAGAGACAACCTTGAGTTGTTAAAGACCAGTTCCTAGGACATATTAAGACAAGAGGGTTCAGAAAGGCTTTTTACAATTGAAAATACAAGGCCTCTTGTTATAAAAAGGAATTGAAATTTTCTGGTATGGGAGCAGGACATGAGAGACAAAAAATGGATAATAATGACATCCAATGATATAGCATAAGGGTCTATAAGCGAGCATTATAAGCAGACATAAAGCTAACTATTGTGCAGAGGGCCGAGCATGAGACTAGTAAATAGTTAACAAAATCAATGAGTATGGAAATTGTGGCAGAACATGAAAGGAAATATTAGCTTGATGTAGGCTTATACTAACACAAGAATCCACCCCACTAACATTGAAAGGAATATGGTGATGTAAATAAAACATGAACAAAATATCATGCCTCAAGCCATATTTAAAGTGTAACACAAGTAGATATGAGTACCCTTCAAGATAAATTCATATCTAAATAATCAACACTCACATTCTGAAAGCTTACGATACAAGAAAGTTGATGGAAATACAACGAACATTTATATTAAAGCATAACTGAGAAAATACAGACTGTAACTCATCTCATTTGGAATCCATTTCACAAGATAATAGCTTCGTTTCTATTACCCAACAGGATCTTCCAACATACACTATGAATGTATCTCAAAACTGTACAAAAAGGAAAATTCACAACTAGTAGTTTCTGCTCTAAAAAATCTGGAACCCCATCTCAACTTCAGATTTTTTATTATTATTATAGATTTTGGCTAAGCTCTGTGAAAAGATATTTTTAAGAAAAAATAATATTCCCCCTCAAAATATCTTTTTGTTTGGGGTCTCCATCAAAAACCAAAAATGATGATGAGGAAAAAGGCCTCTTATCATCTGTGTAGTGGCCTTAACAAAGGTGCTAACCGAAAACATAACAATAAAAAGGAAAATAAAAGTGCAGAGGGTGAAATGAAGATTTCACCCAATTTTACAATACATAAGAAATGAAAGTAAATTGGCCACCTGGGCCCGATCACAAGTTTCATTTTTTTGGACGGAGAGGAGTGCCTGATGACAATTGACTTGGAAGTGCTAATGACGCGAACAAACTAGTTTTGCAACTAAGAGGAGGTAGCGACTGATGAGATGATGTGGAGGCAGGAGTGTTAACATACTCACTGTATTTTTTCCATATATTCTCCCCTGATGGTGACATAGTGACGAAAGTATCTACTAGAGCCTGAATATCTGTTAGATTAATGCAATCCACTTGGACGGCCAAACGCTGCTTAATTTGGAAAAGAAGGGAGAACTCCTTGGTTAGGGCAACAATTATTGTTTCCGCCTTAAGACGGGAAATTTTCTCCAAAGGTAAATCAGTCTGGTTCATGATGACTATTAGCTTCTGCTCATAGGCCGTTAGCTCTAAAAACACAGCCATTTCAGGCTCCCAGCATGATGGAAGACCTGCCTTTACCAGCTCATCCCACTCTCAATCGAACTATTCAACTCCCCTGGCAACCTACTCTAAACCACTCAGTGCATTTGCGCGTGCAGTCTCCCTTTCGATCACTCTCCTGACTTCCATCACCCCTCTAAAACAGTCTTTGTTTCCTTGAGTGAGGAGTTCTTCAGGGTCTAATCCATTCAGGTAGCTGATGTACCTTTTAGCCATTGCCACCTTTGCTTCTGCTTCCTCCTACCCCTCCTGCAACTTTACTTTGAATAAACGTACCACGATCTTTTTGTCATCCATCAAAGTGAGGTATTTCCAGTGTTTTCTCACCTCTCATATGATTTTTGTCCAGATTATGCACCTAGCTTCTAGGAGAGTCACATTTCCCTTCATCTGAGTGGTCATATCCTTGATGGTTTTATCTTGTATCTGATTCTCTCTTTTCATTTTCTTGACCTCAACTTGCAAGTCCGTTACCACCTTATCATTTTTCGCCAGCTTAGATTCCAGTTCTTGTAGCCTGTGGTGTGCTGTTCAAGCTTCATTTTCTGAAACATGCAATTCTGACAAGGCTTTAGTTAGCTACTCCGGGGTAGTGCTAGGCTCATTGGAAGTTGGGGTCACACATAAATGCTTATCCCATTTTCCCTAAAACTCCAACAATCTTTGCCTTAAACCAGTCATCTCCGTGGTCATCTTGGCGTTCCCTTCTTGCTTTTTAACTAATGAATCAGCTAAAGCTGATTTCTCTCTTTCCACCTGGATCAACTCGTCTGTTTGTACATGTTCTCCATGGGGGATGTTTAGTCTTTTCTTCAGCTCACAATTCTCTGTCTCTAGATCAAGGATGATCATCTTCCGAACTGCATCCTTCTCACCCCCCTTTTCCCTTACTGCCTTCCTGAGAGTTTCTAGGTTGTTGTGTATAGATCTGGCACTAGCTCTTTCTCTCTTTTAATTCTCCAACACTAAGCTATACTTGTCTTCAAGTTGTCTCAGAGAAATGGCAAGCTTCACCACTTCATCTCTCAACATATCTCCAATACACTGGTGCAGACCGAGCTTGTCGGTTATAGGGATATTAGCCTGATTTAAAGCGAACTCCAATGCTCGGTAACTAGTTCCCTCGACTGTAGGCTCTAGCATCGCCTCTGTAATAGAAATTATCAGCTGCTCTTTGTCTATATCTAGCTTAGTGGTAAGCCGAGTATAGTACTTGTTCACGAATCCAGCCAATTCTACTCTAAGTTTCTCCTGTGTAGTTCTATTTCTGTTGCTTATTTCTTCCCTTACTTCGGCTCTGTTAACTAAAATGGCATGTGACAGCCTAGAAAAATTTGACGAAGAAGCAACATCATAAGAAATTATGAAACCAACCTTACTTCTTTCAGGCTGCCCATGTCGGACAAACTCCTCCTATGGAGGTTCTTCCCATATAATCTCTAGCTCCTCAATTCTTTATTTCTTAGAGGGATGGGAACCTTCACCTATGTCCATACTTACTTGACCTCCTGATGCTCCTACCTCATCTTCATGTCCTTTCCTTTCTGTTCCTGCTGAAGCAGTGTTGCCCCTTCCTTCTACTGCTGAAGACTCGACCTCCATCTATGAATCCAAAGTCCATGAATCAAGGTTAGCTCTCCACTCAATGAAGAGCCTAGTCTCATGTATATAAGCAGTCGACTTTATTTTCCTTTTCCTATTGGAAAGGATCCCTTTCAGGTCATAGGGCCAAGCTTTTCCTTGTATCAGGTCCATTCCTTGAAGCAACGTGTCCATTTTGGAGAGAGCGTGTCTTGAATTTATAGTGAAAGTTCCAACAGAGGTGGGGAGCTTGAGGATGTATCCTTTCTTCGCAGGCATGAAGTGGATCTGGTCGGCCTTCAGGGTTTGACGGATAAAATCAAGGGCAAAGATTCGCATAGCTAGAAACACCGATAGGCGATAAGGGGCACTTTCATGTCATAGACCCTGATTTCAGTGTAGTCATCATACAGGTACCAGTCCCCTATGATATCTTCCTCATCGAACTATAGCCAGTCTTTCTACTCAGGAAATATTCTGGCCAGAGGGTTTTCATGTATTATGGCATAGGCTATGGACATAAATTCATTCAAGAAGCTTATGTATCCCCTCCCGTTAGGCTGTTGGCAAATAGAGATGTTCTATTTAAAAATAGTTCTTGGCTAGGAATTCACCCTCAAAAACTTCTCGAGGCCTAGACTCATAAACTTGTCAGCATGTTCAAAGAGGAAAATATAAAATACTAATGAACAGAAACGGAAAGACCTAGAAGAGGATAGCTCTTGGAACTGCATCTGGATAGTTGAGGCCAGGAAGGTAGGGATATCCAAGAGAATTCCCTTTTGAGACATGAGCCAGAGGAGAGTTATACATTATTTTGACACCTGCTCAACCTCCTTGAGACCTAATAACCATGAAATGAATGCAAGGATCAGCTGGACATTGCCTCTGAAGGTAGACAAGGGAATAATATCTGAGGGTGGGATAGCCGTAAGACAGGAATCTGAGATAAAACTGAGGAATTCATTTTGCTGCTTCCAGGGTAGCTTTAAAAATTGACGGGAGAGTGATAACTCAGTAAACTCGACATAACTTTGACTATAAGGGAAATGAAGGGCTTCCCTTATGAACTCGGGGGATATGAAAAAGATCTTATTCCCTTGATCTGATAAAAATAAATCCCTGCATTCATCATAGGCATCCCAGAGCCAACCTATAAACTCAGGAACTAGGAATGTGGTCAGGGAAATCTGGTAATACAGGCCTGACTGGATGACCCCGAACTAGTCTTGGCCCTTCACATGGGATTCAAACAAATTAGGTCTAACACAGGATACATTGAAGGGGTAGAACGGCTCATGAATCTGTGCATGAGCATCAATGAGGGGTTCAGGTCCAGGGACAACCCCGACCTCACGGGCTTGTGGGGTTTCAGGTTCTGACTTTCGGCATTTTTCTTTCCCCATGACCGTTTTGAAAAGTAAAACAAAAGGAAAACTATGAGGCAGATAAAATGACTAAATACCTGCTAATAGTGAGGGAGCTCGAGGGGAAAGCGACGCAGGGGTTGAAAGCGACCTGGTACTGGATTTCAAGCTGTGTTGCACAACGGATTCATAAAAACTAGTATTTTACTAAGTGTGAGCATAAAAAAAGATTAGATAGACAAGGATTTGCAGAAAACAAGGTTAGGGTGACAACTGTAGGGTTGACATCATAAGGATGTCGACAATGAGATGCGTGGTGATAGGTTTTTGGTTATTAGGAGCCGGATAGGTGCAAGCCACGCACCTGGTTAATACATGTACTGGTCTTGTACGAGATTCTCTAAACTTACCTTACCTTTCATTTTCGTAGCACCAGGTGTAATCCTTGACGAGCCCACTTGAGTTTCCAGCAGGGGCCTGTGAGGGCTTCCCGTTACACTCCATCACCCCACGGAAATCCTATGCTTTGTTCTGCCATCACGTGACATCATGTGTTCCAGGGGTAGATCTTTGCTTTCTTCCGCTCTTCCTTAGTACCCCCGGAATCCCTACACATGGCGTTTTTATTTTGGTTGTCTAATATATGGATGCGGCCCCCCTTTTTGTTTAATTTTTTAGCGCCTTCAGTATTTTGTCCGCGCTCTTGTCATGAGGTGATTTGCGTGCCATATCACCTTTATACTTACTTACCCCGCTTATCTTTATGGACCCTTTCTTTGTTTATTTTGGCTTTTCTCTTTTACCTTAAGGTGCGTGCTAACTGAACAACAAACCTTAAGATATTCATGGAGGAACCTAGCTTTTCTGAAGCATTCACCAATTCAGGTTGCTTGAATTTATGTTGGAGCTAACAAGGAATTTGTTGTGTTTTTGAATGTGTGAGTAGTCAATTTCAAGTGAAGATTATGGATGAAAAGAGTTGAATTATGCAATAATGAGAGAGGTTATTTTTAAGAACTGAACAAGGAAAAATAACCTCATTCACTTTTCTCATAGGTTCTACCAGTTTGGAGATCCGAAGATGTCTTTGGGACCTATTTTCAGAATCCAGAATTTTCCTGTTTTATACATGTTTTCCTAATGCACATTTTGGACATATGGAGATGGTTTTCAAAAAAACAAGAGAGTTTTTTATTCAAAACATACTAACCTACAAAAACCTTTGTCAATATTGCAACAGATATAAATTATAGGGAGATGGGAGCTCATCTCTGAACCTTATTGTTTCATAAAAACAGAGTCATTTCATTGGTAAATTAATTTTCTTAAGGTGAAAATGACGTTGTTTGGAGAGGAAAAGAGGAAATTTTGTCTTATCATGTTTCATTATATCAATTTTCAGATCTACAGGTCAAATTTGGAAGAAAAAGGAGAATTTTGAATTTTTCTTCACTTTAAGTGTTTTCGTAACGTGCTTGAGGCCAAAAAAACGCTATGAAAATTTCTGAAGGTGCATTTTTGCCTTGGAATTCAATTTTTTCAAGTATTATGGAGGGAAATTGATTGTTTGCAATGTCTCTTGGCATAGTAAAGGTGTTTGAACAACAAAGGTGGCAAGGAGATAGGTGAAAAGGCAAGTTTTCATACGTTACGAAAACTCGCTACTAAACTGCCTAAAGATGCTCTGTATTGCAGCGAGAGGTTTTTGAAGGATTTGTGAAGGTTCAAAGGACATATGGAAGACCAGAAAGCCATGTGGAGGAATCCAAACATATAGGGAGACATCTCAGCAAAGACTCATCACTTGACATGTGTACCACTCATACAAAACAACGTGAAGAGAAATTATAGTTGTTATTGACTCTTTCCTAAAAAATAGGACAGCTGTTACTAAATTCTTGGAAATTGTATTTATGTCTTATGTCATGGAGAATTAAATTTGAGCACTTGATCCTTATCTATGTAATGATCCCACTATTAGATAAGTGGAGGGAATAAATAAGTATTTGAGTCCTATTAGGTCTATAAATCCTAAAGTTAGTAGGTGTCATTATCATTACCATGTATTTGGATTTTTAGTTAGATTAGTTGTCAAGAGAAGGATTCGAAGGCCTAGCTTGAAGGCAGATCAAATGTGAAGGTGTTGAATCCAATTAATAGGCATAATATTGAATAACAAAGGGTTAGGAGATGGTTACATGACACTACCATTGTTGTAATATTTCGATATCAGAAATATGCAGTTGCAGCATGCCTATTTTAGACCTAAGATTCTTCTCTGCATTCTTATGTAAGTTTTTTATATCAGTATTTTAATTTCTCTCAAGTTTTCTAGTTGTATAGTCACTTGTAATTCATGATTACATGCTCCAACTTCTTGTTTACACCTAGTCTGTTGTTTTTCCAAGATTTATTAGTTTTCTTATGCATAATCATTTGGAATTCATGGTGACATGCTCCAAATTCCTGTATGCGTATAGTTGGGTTTTCTATCCTTCATGTGTGGTTTAATAAGAATACAATTGCCTCAGCTTCCATGAGATATGTTAACTTGTGACTTAGTTTTCATATCGACTCCCTGCCCAATGGTAGTTAGTGGTTTACATCTTTCACCTACATAAAAACATCACATTCAATCCAATTCAGAGTTAGCCATCTAGTAGCGTTTTCATTGCAAATACTTTAATAAATTGAGAGAGCCCTCTCATGCTGAAGAGGCTAATATTCAGTCAAAATATGGCTTGAAATAGTTACTCCAAGTTGACCATTGCAGCAGCACAACAGGAACTCAATTTGGTGATAACATTTTGGCATCGTTGTTGGGGACAAAGGTGAAAATATTCTCCGACCAGAACGACAAGGTTCATATTTGAATTTTTATGGTGAACAAAATCCAAACACACGTAGGTTGTACGATCCACCTAGAGACTCAATTGTTCAATATCTCAAGCTTCAAAGTTTAGAGCGACTTCACTGGGAAGAATCCAGATTTTAGAACATCATGGTGATCCAAGATGACAGGGTATGTTGCAGACCCTTTATATGATGAAATGTTACAAAGTGTAAGGGATGAGTTAGCATAATTTCAAATAGATGAACATTTATCAACAATAATGTTTCATTGTTTGAAATCCAGTCGACTCAAACCTGAAAATAAAATTTGTTTGATTGGTTTAGCTGCTGAAAAATTATAGAATGAAATTGAACTATTGGATGTTAAAATTGGATCATATGATTTCCAAGATCCTAAAAATTTCTTGGAAGATCTTCCTCCTCCAAAAAAGGAGGAAATTGTTATACCATTTGACTTACAAATAGAGGAAGAATATGGTCCCGAGCTTGATATTGTAAAGTTGGAATTAAGGTCCAGCCTTGATGAAGAAAATGAAAAGGATATCTAGGATCAATTTGTCATTAAGAGCTTAAAAGGGATATCAATAAATTATGTCTTCTTTGATACCATAGTTGATTACATGGAAGAGTTCTATAGTCAAAATTTCCAAAAAAAAATTCACTATGAAAAACAGACCCATTCTCTCTTACCTTTATCATTTCAAAATATAGTTTTCTTTTTGTTCAATAATAGTCAAGGGGTTCAAGTACCAGATCAGCTCATTGACGGGCTTTATTGGATATTTCATGTCACTTGAATAAAACATGAGGATTACAACTATTAGGGTAGGTAGGAGTGTGTGTTAATAAGCTCAAGTAGACTTAGAATCTTTTCATTATGTATAGATTTGGTTTTTTCAGCAGTAATCATCAATATTGAGCCCGAGGAGAAGGCCATAAGAGCTTGGTGAAGTCTTCATCAATTTTAGAAAATTTTCAATTTTTCAAGAGAGAGGCACTGGAATGACAAGATCTTTGTTGTACCATAGGGGCACACCATCCCCACTAGAGCCACTAATATCACACTCAAAATTTTCAAATTTTTTTTTGATAAGGTCACCATAGGGTTCATGTTATATCATGTTGGGTCATGCATTTTTTCACTTAGGTTGGTGGAGTCTCATAAAACATTTTCATGAAAACTTTGACTAAAATGCATTTGTTGGTGTCTACCTTAAGCTTTAATATCTCCTTCTGATCATGTAATTTCAGTCAAGTCAACCCTCATATCATCTAGTTTTCATACCCATGCATTTAAATCACAAAACATTCCACTATTCAGTTTTTCAGATTTTCGTAGCAATTTACAAAGGAAATCTGTAGATTTCGCTACGAAACTGCCTAATAGTTTCGTAGAGAACCTGTTAGAAGCCTAACTGTCTTCGCTACGAAAATGTTTTTTTTTTCCATCAAAAGGGACAAAGTGGTGTGCGGTGTCACTTTTTTATTAGACAAGTGAAATATGAGATCACCTAGTAGGTTATGACATTCATCCAAATGTGAAATCATAAGGGTTTGCCATCATTCCACATTCATTACTCCATTTGACATTTTCCCTCTCATGCTTGAATTTATTTATTTTAAAAAAGATCACCCAAGCTCTTATCTATCATTAAAACTTCATCCTTTTCATGTAAAGCATCTCAGTTTCATCCTTGAAGGGTTTAGCTTTGTGGCAAATAGCTTGTTGTCAAATTTGTCTTTACAAATGTCACCTTTTTAAGAGGGAAGCTTGGTTATAAAGGGAGATGGCCATGAAGGAGAAAGCATAAAAAAATGGCTCTATGGTTAGATAGAATCTCATGGACCTTAATATATTCATGGAGGAACCTATTTTTTCTAAAGAATTCACCAATTCAGGTTGCTTGAATTTTTGCTGGAGTTAACAAGGAATTTGTTGTGTTTTGGACTGTGTGAGAAGTCAATTTAAAGCAACGATTATGAATGAACATAGATGAATTATAAAATAATGAGAGAGGTTATTGTTAAGAATAGAAAAAGGGAAAATAAACTCCTTCACTTTTCTCACAGGTGCTACCAGTTTTGAGATCCGAAAATGTCTTTGGGACCTATTTTCAGAATCCAAAATTTTTTCCTAATGCAGATTATAGATAGCTGGAGATGGTTTTCAAAAACCAAGAGAGTTTTTTATTCAAAAGATACTTACCTACAAAAACCTCTTTCATTTTTTCAACATATATCAAGGATAGGGCAATGCGAGCTCAACTCTGAACCCTATTGTTTCAAAAAAAATAGAGTCATTTTATAGGTAAATTAATTTTCTTAAGGTGAAAATGATGTTGTTTGGAGAGGGTAAGAGGAAATTTTGCCTTATCATGTTTCATTATATCACTTTTAAGACCTATAGGTGAAATTTTTAAGAAAAAGGAGAATTTTTAATTTTTCTTCACTTTAGGTGTTTTCATAGCGTGCTTTAGGCTTGAGGCTAGAAAAACGCTATGAAAATTTATGAAGGTGTATTTTTGCCTTGGAATTTAGTTTTGTAAAGTATTATGGAGGGAAATTGATTGTTTTCAAGGTGTCTTGGAATATTAAAGGTGTTTGAACAACAAATGTGGCAAGGAGATAGGTGAAAAGGCAGGTTTTCATACACTACAAAAACTCGCTACTAAACTGCCTAAAGATGCTATGTTTTGCAGCGAGGGTTTTTTGAAGGATTTTTGAAGGATAAAAGGACATCTGTAAGACTAGTAAGCCATGTGGAGGCATCCAAACATATAGGGAGACATCTCAGCAAGGACTCATCACTTGACATATGTACCACTCAGACAAAACAGTGTGAAGACAAATTATAGTTGTTATTGACTCTTTCCTAGAAAATAGGACATATGTTACTAAATTCTTGGAAATTTTATTTATGTCTTATGTCATGGAGAATTCCATTTGAGCACTTGATCCTTATCTATGTAATGATCCCACTATTAGATAAGTGGAGGTAATAAATAGGTAGTTGAGTCCTATTAGGTCTCTAACTCCTAAAGTTAGTAGGTGTCATTATCATTACCATGTATTTGGAATTTTAGTTAGATTAGGTGTCAAGGGAAGGATTTGAAGCCCCAGCTTGAAGGAAGATCCAATGTGAAGGTGCTAAAGCATATTAATAGGCATAATATCGAATAACAAAGGGTTAGGAGATGGTTACTTGACACTACCACTGTTGTAATATTTTGATATCAGAAATATACAGTTGCAGCATGCCTATTTCAGACCAGATATTCTTCTCTGTATTCTTATGTAACTTTTTTTATATCAGTATTTTACTTTCTCTCCAGTTTTCTAGTTGTATAATCACTTGGAATTCATGATTACATGCTCCAACTTCCTGTTTACACCTAGTCTGTTTTTTTTCCAAGATTTATTAGTTTTATTATGTATAATCACTTGGAATTCATGGTGACATGCTCCAACTTCTTGTATGCATATAGCTGGATGTTCTGTCCTTCATGTGTGTTTTAATAAGAATACAATTGCCTCAAATTCCATGAGATATTTTAACTTGTGACTTAGTTTTCATATTGACTCCATGCCCAATGGTAGTTAGTGGTTTACATCTTTCACCTACAAAAAAACATCACATTCGATCCAATTCAAAGTTAGCCATCTAGTAGATTTTTCATTGCAAATAATTTGATAAATTGAGAGAGCCCTCTCAGGCTAAAGAGGCTAATCTTTAGTCAAAAGCTATTTTGAAATAGTTACTCCAATTTGACCATTGCAGTAACCCAACAAGAACTCAATTTGGTGATAACAGAAGGAAGGCCTGACATGTAATCCATGGAGATGGATTGCCAAGGTAGGAAATAGAGTATAGAGGCCTTTCTTCTTGATGGTTGGTTTGGAAATGGCATAGGAAATTAAGGATCAAATGTGCTTCCCAACATCTCGTCAAAGGTTTGGCCAATAGAAATACTTCTGCAATACTGCCACTGTTTTCTCGACCTCGAAAATCCCAGTGAACCAATTGTAGTGCGTGTTACACATTATTTTTTCACCATGAAATTTGACTGTCTGTATAGGTCTATCACCACCTATATCATGTTCCCTTAGAAGTAAAAAAAACTTAATCTTCCTAAATAAATTCTTGGAACTGGAGAGAATATCTATAAAACCTTTAAAAGTCTACCTTCGCACTTTTTCTAGCCTTTTCCTGCGGGTTTGCAGAAAATTGGTCTATAAACCACGGTAGCCCCCACACATTCTGCTACTAAAACCTGCGAACCCCCGTAAAAATTCGAATAAAATAAAAATTAAATTCTAGAAGCCTAGTTGGTCGAATATTCTCCCAACTAGAAGCTTCTAGAGGCGCGATCAGTTCAAGCTTTATCCCTCCACTCATGGAGCTTATCCCCTGGTCCATGGAGCTCAAATCCCTTCATGAGAGGAATCCATCCCCCTCTTCATGGAACTAAAACTACCTCCATTTCCCTATAAATTGAGCTCAAGTTTCAGTCTCAAGGGTAGATGGTAGATGCTAATATTGTAAATGAGTTGCTGAAGAAATTCCCAAGAGTGCATACTTTTTATACTAGTTCTTTTTGGAATGAGAATGATCACACCATTATGTCCATAACTCCATGCTGGTATTTAGAGAGGAAGGATTCTCAAACTGAAGGAGGAACAATTGTTCAAGACCCCGAGAGAAATATGTACAACATCAAGGCATCAAGTTGTAAGATTACTCTTTTCATTCAAGATAATACGTATGTATCTCTTTTTCTCATTGAGTTGTTATTATGCTTATTGAATAACATTAATACTTAGACTCCTTGATCACTAAGTTGGATTAGATTTTCTTAATTATTATATGTTGCAGATG
Organism: Pinus albicaulis; assembly: GCA_034641835.2. NCBI lineage: Eukaryota > Viridiplantae > Streptophyta > Pinopsida > Pinales > Pinaceae > Pinus > Pinus albicaulis. The sequence continues at coordinate 1,333,514,320 of CM076582.1, read as the reverse complement.
CTTTGATTCTTTTGTCTTGTCTTTGATTGCAGGTTCTACTTATTGAAGAAGCCTTTTTGGAGCAACTGGATTAAAAACTGCATCGAATGTTGGATTTCAAGGTAGGGGCATGTCCTCTTTACTTTATTATGATATTCTCAAAATGCAATTAGTCTAGAGAAAAAGGTTTCCAAATGGATGTTTGTTTCTAGCTATTCGTTGAATAATAGGGAGATCGCTCTTGTCCGAAAGAGGGATTAATCCGCATAAAATCTACGTGTTTTAGTGCATCAAAATATTTATCAGCAATCTCATCCCAAATAAAAGAAACACTTTGTTTCAACAATCGGGTAAAAAATTTTGTTAACTCAACAGCCTCTGATTCCACCATTGGAATGGTTTTAGTTCAAGAGGATGAATCTCACAATGAGCATGTGATCTATTATATAAGTCAGAATCTCAACCCGACATAAATCAAATATTAGCATGTGGAGAAATTGGCCTTGGCAGCAGTGCAAGCTATCCAATGATTCTATCACTACATATTGTTACGTAAAACAATTGTGATATCAAATTGCAACCCGATGATGCATATTTTGACAAAACAATTACTTAGGGGAAAATAATCTAAATGGATTGTCATCCTACAAGAGTTTGATTTGGAATTCGAGAAATCTAAATTAAATAAATCACTGGTGTTTGTAGAGCTTATGTGTGACTTTCCCAATACTGAGACAAAAACCGTGGTAGAGAATCCCATCACAGATGAATCTTTATTTCTCATCAGTACATTAGATCCATGGTATGGAGATATCATTATATATCTTCAAACCCAAGCCTTTCACTCAGAGTTCTCATGTTCAAATCGACGAAGAATCTGATATCAATCCTAGCAATACAATATTGTTGGAGAAACTCTTTATCATCGTGGTGTGGATTCTATTTTTCGACGTTGTATAACTCACAAAGAGGCTGAAAGGGTTTTGAATGATTAGTACTCTAGAGCGGGTGGTGGTCATATGTTTTGGTTTGCCACAACCCAAAATATATTGTGCGCTGGTCATTTTTGGCCCTCGTTATTCAAATATTGTATTATTGTGGTCTGAAAATGACACAACTGCCAAATTTTTTATAGAAAGATGCGTGCACCCCCATCTCCTCTTCACCCAATCATTTTTGTGGATCCTTTTGCGAAATGGGGAATTTATTTCATTACATGTAACCCTCACTCGGGCGGGGGGGCATGGGTATATTATTCTCACTATAGATTACTTTACCAAATGGGCCAAGGCGATGCCCACATTCATGGCAGATGGAAAAACTACAACTACTTTCATATTCAATCATGTGATTGTGCATTTTGGTGTGCCTCAAGCTATTATGACAGACCATGGGAGGCATTTTCGAAATATTATGATGACCTAACTTTTTGATCAACTTGGCCTGCACCATGATAATTATACTCCATATTACCCACGGGCTAATGGTCAAGTTGAATCTGTAAACAAGGTTTTAACCACCGTGATTAAATGGATTATTAGAACTCACAAATCGAATTGGCATACCATGCTTTTTTCAGCACTATGGGTATATCAAACCTTTGCAAAAACTACTACAAGCTTCACTCCTTTTCAACTTGTCTATGGTTTAGAATCTCTGTTACCCATTGAATTCGAAATACCGTCACTCCAATTAGCCATTGAGTTATTACCAGCTACCTCTAAAGAGGAAAAAATTATTTTATACTTAGCACAATTATATGAGACTCGGCGCACCACTGCATTGGCTACCGAAGCTCATAAGAAATGTGTGAAAGCTCGGTATGATCAAAGTGTTACCCCTCATATTTTTTCAGAAGGTGACCTAATATTTGTATGCGATCAAGCTAACGATAAGCTAGGTGATGGAAAATTTGAACCGATGTGGCATGGTCCCTACATTGTCAAGCATGTGCTTGGAAAAGGAGACTATGAATTGACTGATTATGACGTGGTCTCTTTAGATAAGCCCAGAAATGATATTTATCTTAAGAGATATTATGCTTGAATTTTGTATGAATATATCTCTTGTACATTAGTTACTTTTTAAAATAGTTACATTATTTATCTGATGCCATTTCATTTGGTATTCTACGTTTGATCATTAGGCTGGATTCAAAATTCATTGTATTACATTTAAATAGGGTATATGCAATTATAAATCTAGTGTTATTGAGATTATTTTTAAAGTTTCATCTCTTGGAATGACAATTTTATTATACTGAATATCAACATATTTCAAGTAATTTAAACACATTTGTTGATGCATTAGATAATCGTGTTCTAAATAGACATTTGCAACATTAACAAAGTAAACCAAAACAACATTCGATCCATGTTGAACAAGATACTCAGAGAAAGTAGTAATATCATTAGCATAGATAGATTTATTTTCAAAAAATATTACATCGTCTATGAACCTATTGATCTAATAGATACTGATACAAAAAACAAAAAATGTCGATCCATAATGATAATCCACTATTCATGATGATGATCATGGTAATATACCATGGCACACGCCACCTTGAGTATAAATCTCCTAAATGGTCCTGGAACACCTGTTACATGTCTCTGAAGCCTGCGAGGAATGTCATATGTTCCTGTCTCAAGAATGTGTATGGTTAACCTCTTCAGGTTGTGTTCCATATCTGCTAGGATCTCTACTGCTTGATCCTGTGGAGGTGCTATAGGTTGTGCTTGCCACCTATCAAAGCATCAGAGTGTATCTGGTCAGCTTGGACCGACATTTTCATTTAAATATTTTTGTCCATATTGGACGATAAAAAACAAATAAAAATTAGATTAAAAACATCAAAATAATTCTCTTACCTAACTCATCCCACTATGCCCTTGGAGGCAAAGATGTCTCAGGATAACCTCTGTAATCCATTCCTGCATAGAGGAAGTCTTCAATGGTGAAGAATTGGTTCCTTAGCCACATAAAGTATTCCGGAGTAAACCAAACAACTGAACTACTATCGCCACCATGGCGAGCCATTAATACCACCCACCGTACCATCTGAGGTTCCCCACGATCTACTGGAATTAGTTGAGGAGAGAGAAGCGGGATTCTCTCTAAAGAAAATGAAATGAGAATGGTGCCATACCCGAAGTTTTTCAACTTCGTGTTCTTTACTCCAGTTAATTGGCCTTTCATGTTAGCCAATACTCCTTCACACCAGTTAAAAATGGTCCCTCCGAGACACTCTACTGCGGTCAGCATTTGTGATTTAGTGGCTACATTTGGAGTTGCACTCCTGCACAATCTGGTTACTGTAAATAAAACCACTTTGATATCCAATCACAAGTTAGTTTTAATATCTATGTGACTATCCTTTAAGTGCGCCTCATCACTGTAATACTGTTGTTTGTAGCTGGCAAAGGGAAGACCTCCCTGTCTGGCTCCAAATAAGGATATGCTTCCTCCTCTCCGAGACAATCCTGTAAGGAAATAAATTTCCTCTAGCTCAATTTTGAGCCTGGTCACCAATGATGAAGCATTGGTCTTGAACTTCCCATGAATTTACAAGCCATGTCATCAACTCTACTTGTGCCTTCATACCTTGGATAGCCCAGAACTTATATAAACCACAATTTTACAGTGCACGTATTTTTGCAACATCTTCCATGGCTTCATTGTCTATAATCTCATTTTCACATTCTCGCCACTCCAACATGGTGGAACAACCTATAAATCAACACATTTTAAAGTTAGAAACCATTTGGGTGCAAAAATTGAACCATTTTTAAGAGATATTTTGAATTTTAAAACGTTCACAGTGCCCTCGTAGTTTTTGTGAGGAGACAGTGTAGACATCTGCATGCTTTCCACACAAAAACCGTGATAGCCCGATAGGTTTTTCGTTAAAAAATTATCGGGGTCCGCAGTTATCGCGTTCATGACCTGTGGACCCTCGAGAGTGCATTTTTAAACACAAAATCCTCCTAAAAAATGAAATTAAAACCTAAAAAGAAAAATGAAACAGATAGAAATGAAGATTAAGGTGATGTGGATTACCTGGTTCTGACGATTCAAGTAATGGACGGTCAATTATCCCGATATTTTCTCCAAAAATATTTAGCCAAAATATCTCAATACACTGCTCTAAACACAAAAGGTGAAAATGATTTTGTTTTAACTCTTTTTTATAGTTTTTAAATGAATAAAATATTTTATTTTATTTATTTTTCACTTTAAAAGATATATATATTTTTTAATATTTTTACTTCATGGAAACAGGTATGTGTAATATTTTGAGTTTCTGTGCAGGATACATAATTTTTTGGTGAAAATAATTATTTTGACACTAAGTATACTTTTATCACTTTTTCGGGCTCTGTAAAATTACGAAAAAGAGAAACCCTGGAGTTCTCTTTTAATCCCTTTTCAAACTCTCGAAATATGAAAATATTGCTGAGTATTTGACTATTTTAACTCGTTAAAGTAAATGAACAGTCATCCCTTCAGTATAAGTTTACCCCATTTTCTGGACTCAAATGGGATAATTACGAAAAAGGTATACGTCACTCGCACATTTGGACCAATTTCCAACAGTCATTTCGTCACTATTCCAACACATAGGCATCACAAGAGCGAAATTTTGAGGCAGGGAAAAACGTGGTTAGCCATTACATCACAATTCTGACACTTCAATAAAGCGTCGAAAGAGTGACGCTTATTCCGACATTATCCAAATCATTACTATTCTAACATTTTGTAAGTGTCAGTCTTCCGATGAGCCACAACTGTCGGTCTTCCGACGATACCAAACTATTACATTTCCGACGCTTATAAGGTTTTCAAACAAACTTCACAATTTCGACGTTATGTGCCAAACGTTGCAAGAATGACGAAAATGTTAGCACTATCGCATTTTCAACGTTTTGTGCCAAACGTCGCAAGACCGACACAAATGTAAACAACGTCACATTTCCGACGTTTGGTGCTGAATGTCGCAAGACCGACGAATATGTTGGCACTGTCACATTTCCGACGTTTCGTGCCAAACGTCGCAAGACCAAAAAAAAGGTAAGGCATCGCACCTCCGACGTTTACGAGGCGTCTCTTATCTAATGCATTGGTAAAAATATTTTTAAAAAATATATGTCATTTTTTCGATGTCTATAGCATCGGTCTTCCGACGCTTTGATAAAAATATTTAAAAATAAATAAATATACCCTCAACCTCCTATTTTTGGATGTTGATTCTTTTTATGGATGATGTAACTATGGTTATAACATTTGTGTTGTCATTTGGATTTGAAGGTGATGGACCTAATTCTTTTCAGTTAGTAGCTCTAATATCTTGGCCTAATAATGTTTTTAAGAGTCCTTCAAGCTCTTTCAAATCACCATCTTTATCAACCTAAAAATATAAAATGATCTGTGTAGATAATAGAAGAAGGAAGAATGAAACGTTGATTTAAATGAAATCATGTTTCAAGGTTTTTCCTCCCTCTATGAATTACATAACTGGACTTGCTTAACTTTGATACCTTGCTTTCTTTAATTTGAAAACAAGACCCTATCCCTGATACGATCTTGTCGTCCTTCGCATTTTTGCACTTGGTTTCCCTTGGGTTCATTGGAGGTCTGGTGCATTTCACACTGGAGATATATAACCTAGTAAAAATCGTATGCAAACCATTCCATTCAAAGTTTAAACATGCAAACTATTCACAAACCTGCCACACAATCACAACTATAATAGTTGGGTATACTATATCTAGTAAAACAAGTGCATAATAAAATTTCCACTGTTGTATTGTAATTGACATAGCCCTTAAATCCATAAAAAAAAAATTGTATGACTAGTGTATATGTTGAACACATTGGATTAATCATGTCAAAACTATGGATTGAAAAATACTCCAACTCCTGTGATTTTTTGAAAATAAAAAGAACAAGTCTTATTGTGTGCTTCAATTTCTAGGCACATTCTATTCTTACCTCTGAAACTATGCATATGTGTGTATGCGCATTTCATTTTATCCTAGATAAACATGTGTAGGTTTGTATACATGTCTTATTTATGCCTCGGGGGGTATGTTACCTTTGAACCTACATCATGCTCTATATTATCTCTTTGAATTCTATGCATGTGTCAAATTCTTGTTACAAACTACCTCAAAATTTGTGTTTGTGTCAAGGGGTCATTATAGTTTCTTAGGATGGATGCAGTCTATATATTCTTGGGTGTGACTAGAACTTAACTATGAAAAAATAAATGAGGTAATCCTTTCCCATAGAAAAGAAGAAAATCTGGTCCAAATAATGTGTACAAGCAAGGAGATATATCATGGCCCTTAGTATGTACAAGCGTCTTCAGTGGTGTATCCAAGGATTCCATCCTCTGTTCTAGTGCAGGTGATGACAAATTCTGTGAAACAAATTGTTTACTTATCACCTTTTTAGAATCCTTTGCTGTTGTTTCATTTTATTTGAGTAGATTTTGTAGCTTCCATAAACTAAGTTGTCCCAGCTCAGCACAACTCTCCTTCAATGAACCATGCATAGCTTCATCACTTCCTATGGATTGCCTTGGCCTATAAACAGAAATGGGATCTTTGGTTTTCTCTGTGCCTAGTATTTTGCAGACAAATGCAATATATGCTTCTTAAATTTTACTAGTGCTTCAACCCAGTTGCATGATCATTGTTGCAGGTGACAAAGTAAATACAATAACTTTGGGAGCAACCAGCGAAATACCATAATATCATAAATTTAAGGTTCAAAATATGGGCTAAGTGGTTCTACCTTGGATCTTTACCTATAATTGAATGAAAATAGTAATTTAGATTTGGTAGCTTCCATTGTAATTATGAGTACTATTTTAAATTTGTATCATGTTTCAAGACTCCAGATTAGGTTAGAAAATTGCGATGATAGACAGGGATCACCCATGTGGCACTGCCACGTCAAAAAAAGTGGGTCCATGACATCATGGTTTCCTACGTGGAATCCATGTGGGCATTGTTAGATCCTTGTGGCCCTTTCCATGTTAACTTGGGCATAGGGTCCAACTAGGAATTCCCCCTTCGTATTTTGAAACATTTCCATGTTATATTTATCTTGTGGCACATTTCGGTGATCAACACTACATTGGAATTTTACCTCCCCGAGCCCTTGGATCTATCGATACATTTTTTTAATTGTGGGAGATATGACTTGGTGCCCATCTGGGCCTTGATACAGGTGTGCACCCTTGCCATCTTGGATCTTAGATCACCATATCTAATGAAGCTTCAAGGAAATATGGCTCCATGCCCATATATGCTTGCATTTGTCGAAGAAACCCCATCCAAGTATGGATCCCTATATCCTGGATGTAACCTTACCTCGATGGTGTATTTAATCTAAAATTGATTCAAATTGTTGCAAGTTTAAGTACCCCAACACACCTCAAAGGTAAGGATATTTAATATCCTCAACTCCGAATAGAAAATTGGAGCTCGCTTTGATATGAGATTCATAGTGGAGTGTTAGCCCTTGGCACCATTTGATGCACGAATCATGGATTCCACTCTACTATGAAAGAAGGGAGATTTGGTCCTATGGTGATATAGCCTCCTCACATGATTGTTGGTCCCTGGCACTGCCAAATTCTCAAATCACCAAATGTCTTGCAGAAACTTTAAGGAAATGGAAAATGAAATAAAATGTGGGATTTATTACAATGATTTCTTAAAACCACGAAATCTACGCAAATACTGGTAAGTAATTTACACAATTTGGAAATTTACTTAGTCATTTTCGTAATTAGTAGAATTTCCTGAATTCTAGAACAATGTATTTATGGAACCCTGCATAAATGTTGGCATCATTAAAAAAATGAAGATGTATGGCGTAGTTGTTGTGAAATTCTTCAGGGTGGAACCATAGTTCCGTTCAAATACTCGAATCAAATGAAAGTAGAAACGATGTTGCAGAGGAGTGGAGAATCTGTTTTTGCAAAACAACAAATGGTTTTTGCGTGGTTGCAACCTGGTAAGTGGTAATTTCCTGTGTGAACGCAATAGTGGTTGTGGGCTAACACATGGTGCCTCAATACCACCTATTTCGCATAGGTTTAAAACCTTAAACATCGTGTTTGATGAAATTCGATATTTGTTGGATTAGAAGCATTTCATTTTGGGTTTGCGACTACCGTTGGATGAAGGAAGTGGATAGATCGATTAAACAAAAAAAGGTGAGTTGGTAAATGTTGTGGCACCCAAATATAATATTATGTTGGTGCTTTAGGTTTTTAACCAAAGTCAAATTTCTAAAAAGTAATGAAATGTTAAGCAAGGGCCCGAATATATTATGGTTGAAAAATGAGTATTTAACCAAGGTTAAATATATGGATATTATTTTTAATGGGTTGAAAACATGGATTTTAATAATGAAGTAATGCTTCCTTATAAAGAGAAAAGGTAGAAAGGTTTTAGGAATGTGGATCTCACCATGCTAAAGAAGATTTAAAAACTTGATTTGAATAGAATTTCATTAAATATAGTAAAGAAATATCCTGGGAAAACTAGAAATGCATTTATATTTGCAAATAGTGGTTAAACGCAGCTTTTGGCTGCGTCAGTTTGCGTGACCATTCATAAGGATTACAAATCATGTACTAATAGTGAATCTTAGGTTGATATATTTTATTACATTTCTCGATTAAAACAATACATGTATGTGCATAACTCATAGAGTCATCGCATCATTCATAGATTATGTGACCATCAACTCTAAACAAATACTCATTTAACACATGTCATATAAATAAATTTCATAGCATGCAATATAACCTACATTCAAGGTTATAGTAGTGCGCTTCCCAATTCATAAACATCTAAGATAACTAAGAGCTTATAAGATATCTGGTCAACTGAATGAACTTCAGGCAATTAGCTATAATCATGTAAGTGATCGTGTAATTCATGAATATGCTAAAAATCACACATTTCCAGCAGTTCAATATCGCCATGAATATATATACGAAAACTTGTAAACCATGAATATGTAGTGAATTCAAGAAACCTTTCATGAGTGTTAAATCATAAATCATCCACTAACATAATAAGCATAGTCATCATCCATAATTCAAATATGCATAAGTCATTATACTTATCTGAGTGTATGAGAACAACTGGTAACTGAAGGAGGGCATTCCAATATCCACCCAATTGTAGGTCAGCTACACTACAATCTCTCTTGCAACTAACTATTGTTGAGCTAGATCCAAGGTATAAGGAGATGCTTGCATAGGGGAAATTTCACAAGATCTTCTTTGCAAATCGATGGAATTATTGCCTTCCTACCAAATATATTGTTGATATTGCAACAAGATGATGAGCTTAGTGAAAAGAGTCGCATTCACTAAGTGGGCCTACAGGCTATTTTTGGTGCAAAGTCTATTTTTAGACATGTCGATCATATTCTATGAGTTGTAGGATGCTATTTGTGGATGGTTGGTCAAGTTGGAAAAAATAGATGGACTTCTGTTTTTAGACATATTGGGCGGAATCTATTTTTAGATTGCCAGTCTAAAAATAGATATGTCAAATATTATTAGCTCTTAATAATATTTGGACTATAAACATTAAATTAGTCTCTTGGAGCACTTCATTTAAGTGCACAGATGTGGCACAGGAACTGACAAAAGGAATTACGCTATTCCTGAGGGTTAAGTGGAGCTATTGCATGGATACTTTAGTTATAACTCATGTGACAGAGTTTGGTGGAGTTGTAGAAGTAGTTGGTGGAGTTGTGTTCAGTTTAACTCAGTTAGACACAGTTGAGCTAATTGTATCCAGTCTAACTGATTGATACACTAGTGAGAGTGGTGTGAATTAATTAATAATTAATTCACTAAATATTAACTCATTAATCAACTGAAGAATACATCAGTTAACTACAATGCATGGACAGTTTTAGTGGAGACCAGTGGAGAGGTAGGTGAAAGAGCAGGTTGACTATTAGTTGTGACTATAGTGATGCATTGATTACATCCAACACTTAGTGGAGATGCCAATGAGGATTTTGTGAGCAAGAATGGACCAAATCGAGTTCATTCAGATCCATTATTTAGCAGGGATTGCGCAATAGAGGAAGGCTAGCAGGTGGCAGAGATCGGTGCATGGACTTGCTAGATCGGACCTGATTAGTGTGTAGCGATTGTATTGTACTAAGAGCTTGTGAGAAGCTTTGTATGAGAATTGTTACATGATCTGTATGACATATATTATATACAAATAGTTGGGGTTTTTAGCTTTAGGCTTTCCTGTTAAAACACTATGTTCATATGTGTGAATTTTTATGGTTTCAATGTGTGCATGCAATTGATTTAATTTCCGCATATGATGATCAATAGTAGAAGAGATTATGTATTGTGCATGAAGATAAAATAGTGTGTGATTAGGAAAATCTTGGATATATAACACATTAGTTATATAATTTCTACATGGTATCAGAGCTATATTGATCATTGGAGCAATTGCAAATCATTGAAGCGGTTGAGTTTTGTGCTGGTGGAATACGAATTTGCAGCAGTGTTTTCTTGGTGTTGAAGTTGAGATGTCTTTCAACGAATTGTGATTGGAGTATGCCCTTGAGGGCAGCTCGAATTATATTTCATGGAAGGATAGGATGGAGGCGGTGCTGGAGGATAATGGGTTGAAGGAGTTCATAGATGCAGAAATTCCAAAACCTGCTTCTAGTGATGCTACCACACTTGACGCATGGCAAAAGAAGACAGCAAAATGTCGAAGGATTCTGTTGGAAGGTGTGAAGGATCACATAGTGTCCAGCCTTCATGGTAAATATTCTCCATTCTTGATGTGGAAAGCTTTGACAGACTTGTTCCAAAGCAAGAGCGACCAGAGAAAGTTGGCGCTCAAGGATAAACTAAGGAAAATAAAAATGGAGAAAGGCGACAGTATACCCAAGTGCCTCATGAAGTTTTTCCAGTGCAAGGATGAACTAGGAAGTGTGGGGGTTACTGTAGATGAAGAGGACTTAGTGATCTTGGCTCTCCTTGGGCTTCCGAAGAGCTGGCATTCCTATGAGGATTCTATCAATGGTCGGGAGAAACTGCCAGGATGGGAGCGACTTTGGTCGAATCTTGTGCAGGAGGAGATAAGGTGGAGTACCAAGGATGGATCTTCATCGAAGAATGAAGATGAATAAAATTGCGCTTTGGCTGCCAAAGAAAGGAAAGGGAAGGAAAATAAAAATCCTTCTCAATCCAGTGCGAAAGGCAAGAAGCAGGACATGTCCAAGGTGAAGTGCTTTCGCTGTCACCAAGACAGACATTACACCACTAATTGTCCACAGAAGAATAAAAATAAGCAGGTTTCTAGATCTGCAGCTAGAGAGGCCTTAGCCTCATAGTTTGAGCTGGATTTTTTGTTGATCGCATGCTTGGTCTCAAGTATGATGGGATCAGTGTGGTTTCTTGACATTGGTGTGTCTTTTCATATGAACAGAGACAAAGATTTGTTTGTTGATCTGGATGAGAAGGATCTTGGAGTGCACATTGAGATGGGCGATGATGGTAGATACAATGCGATTGGTATCAGGAACATTTCCTTTGAAAGGGAGTTTGGAAAACCTTTCATCTTGAAGGATGTCATGCATGTTCCAGGATTGAAGAAGAATCTGATCTCTGTGGCGATGTTGGAAGACAAGGGATATGATGTTGTATTTAGTGAGGGAAAGGATTTCCTGTGCAGTAAGGCAACTGGTGAAACCCGGAGGATAGGGGTTCGAGTTAAGAACCTTTATCAATTGGAGGTAGATGGCTGCGCAGCAATGGCAGGCAAGGCAGAAGGAATGGTGATCTGGGATGAGGGCGAGCTATGGCATAAGATATTGGGCCATCTTCACCATGGTTCTTTGAAAATTTTGCAGCAGATTTCTACTAGGCTTCCCAAGGGTACACTTGAACAGTTAGATCAGTGCAATGGGTGTACTTTGGGAAAATTTGTGAAAGCCAACTTTCATGAGAAGGATAGTCGCACCACGACAATCCTTGAGAGAATTCAAACAGATGTGTGTGGACCTTTCTCAGTAGCTTCGACAACAAAGCACATGTATTATGTGATCTTTGTTGATGATTTTTCTCGTAAGTGCTGGATCTTCTTCATGCAGAAGAAGAGCGAGACATACTCAAAGTTCTGTGAGTTCAAGGCACTGGTTGAGAAAGAATCGGGGAATCAGGTGAAAGCTCTTAAGAGTGATAATGGTGGTGAATTCATCTCTGGAAAATTCAAAGAATTTTGCAACGCAGAAGGAATTCGAAGAGAGCTCATAGCACCTCATAACCCACAGTAGAATGGGGTCGCAGAGCGAAAGAACATAACGATCGTGGGTGCTACACAGGCGATGTTGCATGATCAAGGCATACCCATACACTTGTGGGTAGAAGCATACAACATTGTGGTTTATGTGCAAAACTGTTGTCCTCATAGGATACTTGGCATGAGTACACCCGAGGAGGTGTTTTCTGGTAAGAAGCCTGATATTTATCATTTGAATATTTTTGGGTCACCTGTTTACATTCATGTGATGAAGGATTCCAGGAAGAAGCTGGAGCCGACCGCAGAGGTTGGGATATTTGTGGGGTACATAGAAACACCCCACAACTATCGTGTGTATTTTCCAGACAGTCAGAAGACTGCTATGCGACGAGATATCAAATTTCATGAGGAGAAAGCCATGAAGTGTTCGCTTGAGAGGGAGCCACACTTGCATGCAGATGAGGACCTATTAGTTCCTAAGGATGAGCCTCAGGATGTGGATCAGCCACAAGAGAAGGTTCATGGAGTGGAAGAAACCACTCATGCAGCACCAAACATCAGAGGGTGGAAGCGCACTACTGAAGCTGAGCGACTAAATCTTGATGCAGAGAATATTGTAGGAGAACCTACATCACAGCGCAGACAGAGACAGTCACCTAACTGATAGACTGGGTACATGGCTCTAATGAGCAAGTGTATCGTGACAAAACCATATTATTTCAAGGAATTTGTGGAGGACCCTGCATGGGTAGATGCCATGGTGGAAGAGTATGATTCGATTGTTAGAAATAGTGCATGGGATATTGTCCCAAGGCCGGAAGGGAAATCAGTGGTAGGTTCGAGATGGATCTAAAAAGTGAAGCAAGCTGCTGACGAGAGCATCGAGAAGTAAAAGGCAAGATTTTTTACCCGGGGCTTCTCATAGATTGAGGGGATCGACTATGAAGAAACATTTGCACCTATTGCAAGGTATTCTTCCATACGGAGCATCCTAGCTCTCTCAGTGCAGATGGGTTGGCACATTCATCAGATGGATGTGAAAACTGCGTTCCTCAACAGAGTCATTGAGGAGGAGGTGTACATAGATCAGCCTGAAGGTTTCGAGATCTTCAGCAGCGAGTCGCATGTGTGCAGGCTCAAAAGAGCGTTGTATGGGCTGAAACAAGCACCTCGTGCTTGGTACACACGGATATACAATTATTTCACTGGACTTGGATTCTCCAAGAGTGAGGCGGATTTGAACCTACACCAGATTGTGGTGGAGGGTAAGTTACTTATCATTGTACTTTATGTATATGATTTGATACTGATAGGTGATGAACAGTTGATACTCTCATGCAAATCTGATCTTGCAAAGGAGTTTGAGATGAAGGACTTGGGCATCCTTCATTATTTCCTGGGATTGGAAATTTGGCAGCGCAGTGATGGATTGTTTGTATCTCAAGGAAAGTATGCCCAGGAGATAATGGAGAAGTTCAACATGCAAGGCTGCAAGCCTATTGACACTCCTCTTTCTGGTGGTTGGAGGAAAGAGGATGCTACATCGACAGAGGTAGTGGATGCCACTGTTTATTGACAGTTGGTTGGTTCGGTCATGTATCTAGTCAATACACAACTGGACATATGCTATGCTGTTAACTAGCTTTCACAAGCTATGTTTAAGCCTACCAAGCTCTTTTGGAAGGCGGGGAAGCATGTATTGAGATATCTCAGAGGCACATCAGGATATGGATTATGGTATAGACAGTCAGATGAGGTGAAGATGCATGGCTTCACGGATGCAGATTGGGCAGGGAGCCTAACGGACAGAAAGAGCACATCTGGAGGGATATTCAGTATCAGGTCTACAACAGTTTCTTGGTACAGTAGGAAATAGAGATCCATGGCACTCAGTTCAGCAGATGCCGAGTACATGGCAGCAAGTTTGGCTACATGCGAGGCTATATGGATGAGGAAGATCCTGGTCGGATTGTTCGGTTCACACTTAGATCGTACTGTGATATATTGTGATAATCAGAGTTGCATCAAGCTCTCAGTTAATCCAGTATTTCATGATAGATCTAAACAAATTGACATATGGTATCATCATATCAGATATTGTGTGCAACGGAAGATCATGTTACTTTCATACATTCCCATGGAGGATCAAGATGCAAATATCTTGACGAAGGCGCTCACCAGGAGAAAATTTGAATACCATAGAGGTAGGATCAGGGTGGCAGATAATCCCTATCTTTTTGAGAGGGAGTGTTGAGATTGCAACAAGATGATGAGCTTAGTGAAAAGAGTCGCCTTCACTAAGTGGGCCCGCAAGCTATTTTTGGCGCAAAGTCTATTTTTAGACTACGTCTATTTTTAGACATGTCGATCATATTCTATGAGTTACAGGATGCTATTTGTGCATGGTTGGTCAAGTTGGAAAAAATAGATGGACTTCTATTTTTAGACATATTGGGAGGAATCTATTTTTAGATTTCCAGTCTAAAAATAGATATGTTGAATATTATTAGCTCTTAATAATATTTGGACTATAAACATTAACTTATTCTCTTGGAGCACTTCAGTTAAGTGCACAGATGTGGTACAAGAGTTGACAGAAGGAATTACACTATTCCTGAGGGTTAAGTGGACCTATTGCATGGATACTTTAGTTAGAACTCATGTGACAGAGTTTGGTGGAGTTGAAGAAGTAGTTGGTGGAGTTGTGTTCAGTTTAACTCAGTTAGACACAGTTGAGCTAGTTGTATCCAGTCTAACTGATTGATACACTAGTGAGAGTGGTGTGAATTAATTAATAATTAATTCACTAAATATTAACTCATTAATCAATTGAATAATACATCAGTTAACTACAGTGCATGGACAGTTTCAGTGGAGACCAGTGGAGAGGTAGGTGAAAGAGCAGGTTGACTATTAGTTGTGACTATAGTGATGCATTGATTTCATCCAACACTCAATGGAGATGTCAATGAGGATTGCGTGAGCAAGGCTGGACCAATTCAAGTTCATTCAGAGCCATTCTTCAGCAGGTATTGTGCAGTAGAGGCAGGCTAGCAGGTGGCAGAGATTAGTGCATGGATTTGCTAGATCGGACATGATTAGTGTGTAGCGATTTTATTGTATTGAGAGATTGTGAGAAGCTTTGTATGAGGATTTTTACATGATCTCTATGACATATATTATATATATATAGTTAGGGTTTTTAGCTTCAGGCTTTCCCGTTAAAACATTGTTTTCATATGTGTGAATTTTTATGGTTTCAATGTGTGCATGCAATTGATTTAATTTCCGCATATGATGATCAATAGTAGAAGAGATTCTATATAGTGCATGAAGTTAAAATAGTGTGTGATCAGGAGAATCTTGGATATATAACGCATTAGTTATATAATTTCTACATATATTTTGATTGGATTTCAAATATGTGGAATATTTTAGGGTCTCTAAAGGTAACACTACTATTTATATTCTAGATGTTCATAGATTCTTTTCAGACTAGTAAGAGAGAGATTTTTTAGAGGGAGGAACATGTTTGTTAGGGCACTAGACTATTCATGACTTAGCTATAACCCACTAGGGTAATCCCTCAATAATATTTCATTCATGATATTTTTTACCTTACCCTTGTAACTCTAAAATTTCTCAGCCTTTGATATCATCAACAAAAATTTAGGAAATTAGGAAATATGAAAAAAAAATTATAAACCACAAAACTTAATAGGGGAATTATATGGATTCTACGCACAGTCCTTAGTAATGCCAATTACTTTGATTTTGTTCTATGAGGAGCCTTGTTAGGCTCCTTAAAATTCATGGACAAAATTCAAATTAATTTTTCTCCATACACTCCAAAAGAGGGGAAAACCTATTGGTAACAGAGCTACAATCTTGTTTGGTAGTTACACTAAAATTCTTAGGATTTAAAGACTGATATGATTCCAAAATTGGCTCGTTTTATAGTTCACAGAATGGAAATTATGGCAGCTTTTATGTCACAGGCTATGTACCCCATGAACATTGGCATTAACCCTTGCTACAGTTTAGGATTATACCTGAGCTTTGGAATCTAGATATAAAAATGTGGTTCAAAAATTAAATTATCCTCCTATATGTGACTAACCAAACTACATGTCTAATAGGGAAGATTTTGTAATCATTCAATCTTTAAAAGACTTGGCATGAGTCAATTTGGGGAATTGAAGCTAGTATGAACCCCCCCTCCCCCTTTTGCAGAGAGGTATACCTTACCAACTATGTGAATATGGGGGTATACATGGCCATGGAAAATTCACAGGCATTAAATATTCATTTAAAAGGTTTTCCAGCTCAAGTTTGATGCGGGAGCAAATTCCTGCATGATAGCGCCATGACTCACCAAAATGAAGTCTAGGGCTCACTCACAGTCTGAGTTTAGAAGGTACAAAGTTCAAACCAGTCAAGTGAAAGCTTCAGCGCTGGTACAACCCTTGCTGTACTTTAACACGAGTTTCCTTAAGTGACCTTCAAGTCTGCGATCATTATAAACCCTGTATCCCTGAGCAATTGACATCTTCAAGCAATTAAGGAAGAAGCCCAACTCCTCTGTTTCACTGAAGAATCCACATCTTCGTGCAATAAGGCCTGACTCATATTGCTAGATAATCCAATTTTTCCAACGATATATCACTGGTAAATAATATTTTTGTAGCGATAAAGGAAGGAGATGATTTCACGTATCACTGAAAATGATCTTCTTGGAGCGATAAAGGAGAGAGCACAAATCCTATGTATTGCTAGAAAATTATCTTTATGGAGCAATAAAGAAAGGGCTCGATTCCTTGTCACTGGAAAATGTGAATCTTGGAGTGATAGGATCCAAGTCTGAAAAGCTATAAATTATGAATTACATGGCTATAAGGCCTTTGAAACTGAAGAATTTAGATTCTTGAGTGATAGGATTGAATCCTAGGCCTTGTTTTTGGAGACGTGAAATTTCAAAAATGCTAAGAATTATGGCTAGTTCCCTTATGCTTAGAAATTGAACTCCTATGTACATATCGCCATCAAAGAGACTACTAGGCATCAAAGTAACACACATTTGCGGGCAGAGTCACTGGCCCTGCAGCGAAATTGAACACGCGACCTTCATCCTTCACTAGATTTGAGAATCCTATTCGTGGGGTTGCAGAAGATGGTGTCATGGCTGTGCATGTGATAGACAGGGTTTTTCGTGATGGGTTATGGGTTTTTTCTCTTAGGTATAAGGATGGTGTGCATAGCTTGATACCTCTTATTGAAGACCAGCATGGGCATAAAGGGTTATCGGTTTTTTATGTAGGGTTATAAGTTTGAAATAAAGGGTTGATGAGTTCAGGATTCAGAAATGGGCCTATCAGCAAATTAAAACAAAGAGAAACCAAACAACTATTGTCACGGATGCAAATAAGAACTTCTTAGAAACCTAAAGGGAATTGCATTATCATTGGATAAACACAGAAACTTAACTTACCGCATCCTTCCACCAAACCTGCAACAGTATGAACGCATCCTTCCTCCAAACCTGCAATAGTATGGCTTCATCCTTCCTTAAAACCAACGACAGTATGGCCGCATCTTTCCTCTTTCCCTGGACAAATCATGCAACCGGAGGGAAATGAACGAGGGAAATTAAAACTTTTGATATTTGAAAATTTTAGACATTTTGAAGGGGGAAATGAATGAGGGAAATTAAAACTTTAAATTTTTGACATTTTGAAATGAAATACGTGTGTTCACTCAAATTCCATTAAATAAAATGTGTGAGACTTTTCTTGGGGTTAATAAGGGGTTTG
This sequence comes from Pinus albicaulis, assembly GCA_034641835.2. NCBI lineage: Eukaryota > Viridiplantae > Streptophyta > Pinopsida > Pinales > Pinaceae > Pinus > Pinus albicaulis. The sequence goes on along the minus strand of CM076582.1, from coordinate 1,333,496,211 downwards.
GGTAAATAAGTGGTATTGTTGATTATAAATAATTATTAATGAGGTTAGATCTAAGACATTTATTTAAATTATTAAGTATATAAAATTGTTGAATTTTTATTTCATAACTAGGGATTTTGGTTGATTTTTTAATCTAATTATGTGATATTAAGGATGAATTATTGTAACTTAAAAGTAAGTTTTATGTGGTTAAAAGGGAAGTATTAATGTTATGGTATGAATGATTATTTTCAATGAATTTTTTGGTTTAGTAAGGATAACTCATCTATGGACATTTTCCATGATTTTTAAGACGGAGTCAATATAGGAAAGGTGATACTTAAAGGGCTCCCACATGCTTTAGAAATTTTATATCTATTGGTTTATAAACATTAGAGGTGGAAAAATATCCTAAGCTCTAGAGCTAAGTTTGTTCCCACTTAGCTATATCTTGAACAACAAATTGATGTTGACGTCAAGGATATGATAGAAATTTGGTGGGTTGTAGGGTATTCTTGTCATGAAATAAATGTAATGTAGTTACTAGGTAGGTAGGGGGAAACATTTTGGTCGAACTTGGCCATAAATGGGACATATATCCTTGCATATTTTTTTAATAAAAAATACACATAGTGGATTATCATTGTACGGGAATCACTTTAGGATCTAGGCTACTGTGCACACAGTAACTAAAGGGATATTAGTGAAACCCACAAAAGTATTATAGGTGCTTTTATATAAATAGGTGTTCTTGTGTTCTCATTGGTTATTTATGGGCAAATGACAATAAAGTAAGAGAATTTATAAGTGCTTTCATAGAAATAGGTGTTCTTGTGCTCTCATTGGTTAGGTATGGGCAAATGACAATAAAGTAAGAGAAGGATTTGACTACTGGACAATTAGAGGAATGAATATTCCACACAAAACCAAGCGTGGTGCTACAACACTTTCTAGGGTAAGGGATTTTGAAGGGTTTCCCCCACCATATGAACAGAAGAAGAGAATGGTCATTCCAGATGCTCTAAAAATGTTAAGGCTTCAGCCAGGTCACAAGTATTGTCTGCTAGGAAGGATTTCCAAAGAAGTTGGCTGGCATCACTATGACACTATAAAGGAATTAGAAGAGAAGAGAAAGGAAAAGGCTCAGGTATCATATGAGAGAAGGAAGCAATTGGAAAAATTGAGATCAAAAGTAGTGGAGTTAGCCGAAAAGAAGCTTGCCCCAAATATGGAGCTCTTAGCTTCAATAAAGTATTAGATAAGCTGCATGTTGTGCTCAATGAAGCAGTCAATTTTGAAAATGACAAGAAAATATTTCTGAAGATGAGGTTTTTGACTAGAAAGATATAACAACATAGAAATAATTACACTGTAATTGATACAATAACAATATAATCCGCAAACAACCTTCTCAGTACATTCATGATATGAGTATATAGTGAATTAGACAGAAGTAAGACCCTGATAAGTAGCAAGGAAATGAACGGTTTGGGGTCTGTTTAGCAAACCCTTGAAGCAACAATAACGCAATAATGCACCCTAAACCCTGTATTGCAATTTTCTCCATCAGAAAACCCTTGAAGCAGCAAATACTCATATAGATAATTAGCTTCAAGATAAAAATCCCATAGACATGAAGAGTGTCATACGCCTTGTCCAAAAATTAGTAAATGAAACCGTGGATCTAAAAAAGAACTCTAGAGAAGATACCTCTATTTAAATAACTTACAAACCATATTGCAGAAAACAATTACTTCTTCAAAGCTAATTCGTCGAATTTGGAGGGCTTAGGGGATTGGGAGTTAGGTGTTAGGGAATTTAGATGCATTTAGGGGTTAGGGGTCGAATAATGAGTTAGTAGTTAAGGGATTAGGGATTGGGGGCTTAGGGGGCCTGACCCAAATGAATTTAGGGGTTAGGGGTCAAATAATGAATTAGTAGTTAAGGGATTATGGATTGGGGGCTTAGGGGGCCCAACCCAAACGTGTTCGGGCGGGGGCACTCAACCGAAACGACTCGATCCGAATGGTTTTGGGTGGGTTCCCTCAAACGAAATGACATGACGCACCCGAATGAATGAAAGCACAAGGGATAAAATGATAAACGGGCCACACAGACGTGCACAAGGCACCCATGTGGTCACAACTTAGCAAATTTGATACAGCTGCCCTCAAACGAAACGACCCAACTCGAACGCGTTTTGGTAGGCACCCTCACACGGCGCGACACGACACACATGATCGAATGAAGGAAAAAGGAGGAAAACGGAAAATGGGTCGCACAAATGTGAAAAAGGCACCTGTGCGATCACAACTTAGCAAAATTGATACGGCCACCCTCAAACGAAATGACCCGACCCGATCTGAACGCGTTTAGGCAGGTGCCCGCACCATATGTCGTGCCCGACCGAAAAAAGGCACAAGGGAGAAAAAATCAAACGTGCACAAGGCACCCATGCAGTCACAAGAGGTACTTAAGGAGTGTGACAGATTTGGTCAGGCGCCCTCACACGACGCGACAAGGCATGCACGACTGAACGAAGGCACAAGGGAGAAACCGGAAAATGGGGGTTAAATGGGTTAGGGTTGGGAAATAGGGTTTAAGGGGTTAGGCTTTAAGGGTTTAGAGGTTTAGGGTTTAGGGGGTTAAATGAGTTAGGGGTTTAGGGGTTTAGGGGGTTAAATGGGTTAGGGGTTAAGGGTTTAAGGGTTAGTGGTTAAGGGTTTAGAGGTTTAGGGGTTAAATGGGTTAGGGGTTTATAGGTTTATGGTTTAGGGGGTTAAATGGGTTAGGGGTTTGGAATTAGGGTTTAATGGGTTAGGGGTTAACAGGTTATAGGTTTAGGGTTTAGGGGGTTAAATGGGTTAGGGGTTTAGGGGGTTAGGGGATTTAGCAGTTAATGATTGTAGGGGTTAGAAGTTAGGGGCTAATGGGGTTAGGTTTTATGGGGTTAGATGGGTTAGGGGTCGAGAATTAGGGTTTAAGGGGTTAGGGTTAAGGGTTTAATGGTTTAAGGTTTAAGGGGTTAGGGGTTAAGGGTTTATAGGTTTAGGGTTTAGGGGGTTAAATGGGTTAGGGGTTAAGGGTTTAGAGGTTTATGGTTTAGGGGTTAAATTAGTTGCTTATTCTTTGTGTCTCAATGTAAAAATTTTGTAAGTATTGTTGCTTATTGCCATGTCTTATTTATTTATTTATTTATAGTATTTATTAGCCATTTCTTTACATTTATTGATGAAAATGTCTATTGCAATCAAACCAAATGTATGTTCAATATCCAGTTTCAAACTCAGCCACAGTGTTGTCACAAAATTTAAGTCCAGAGAATGGCCATCTGATGAAGTCTTAATAACCAGACTGCACCTCATGACTAGTCTAGAAACCATACCCGTGTACTGATGGCGCTCAAGGAAACACGTTCGAATGAAATGGCCCGACTCGAGAAAATAGAGCGGATAGGGGAGATTTTTCAAACATGCCTCCTAGGATGAGCATGGCCAACATTACCGCTCATATGCTACCGAGTGGAGATGGAGAGAAGAAAGTCAACGACCCTAAAAATTACCCAAGGCCATTCTTTAGGCACACTCAAACAAAACAACTCAATTACCAACCCACCTTTCACATGAAAAGCCAACCCTACCCCCGACCAAAAAGGGATAGTTGAATGACCGAACGATGCCACAAGGGAGAAAATGACAAACGAGCTGCCCGAACATGCACAAGGCACTCGAGCAGTCACAACTTAGAAAAACTGATACAGGCGCTCTCGAACGAAATGACTTGACCTGAACATGCCCGGTCGGGCGACCTCTCACGGCGCAACACGGCGCGCCTGACCGAATGATACCACAAGCGAGAAAACGACAAATGGGCCGCCCGAAATATGTGCAAAAGGCACCCAGGTGGTCACAACTTAGCAAAATTGATACGGGCACCCTCGAACGAAACAGCCTGACCCGAACGCACCCAGTTGGGTGACCAGCTCACACAGTGTGACACGGCATGCCCGACCGAACAATGCCACAAGGGAGAAAATGAAAAACGGGCCACCTGAACGTGCACAAGACACCCGTGCACCACAACTTAGCAAAACTAATACGGGTGCCCTCGAACGAAATGACCTGACCCAAACGCACCCGGTCGGGCGACCTAATCACACAACGCGATAGGGCACGCCCATCCGAACAATGCCACAAGGGAGAAAATGGAAAACGGGCCGCCCGAATGTGCACAAGGCACCCAGGTGGTCACAACTTAGCAAAACTGATACGGGTGCCCTCAAACAAAACGACCTGACCCGAACGTGCCTGGTCAAGCGATCTCACACGGCGCAACACGATGCGCCCAACCGAACAAATATGCCACAAGCGAGCAAAAATCATACGAGCCGCCTAAACATACACAAGGCACTCGGGTGGTCAAAACTTAGAAAAAATGATACGAGCGCCCTCGAACGAAATGGCCCGCCTCGAACATGCCCAGTCGGGTGACCTCGTACAGCACAACACGGCGTGCCCGACTGAACATTGCCACAAGGGAGAAAATGGAAAACAGGCTGCCCAAACGTGCACAAGGCACCCGGGCGGTCACAACTTAGCAAAACTGATACGGGCACCCTCGAACAAAACGACTCGACCCAAACACGCCTGTTCAAGCGACCTCACATGGCACAACACGGAACGCTTGACCGAACGATGCCACAAGGGAGAAAACGGAAAATGGGCCGCCCAAACATGCACACAACACTCGGCTGGTCACAACTTAGCAAAACTGATACGAGCACCCTCGAACGAAATGGCCCGAACAAAATGTGCCTGGTACAGCGACCTCACATGGTGCGACATGGCGCACCCAACCGAACGATGCCACAAGGGAGAAAATGGAAAATGAGTTGCCTGAACATGCACATGGCACTCAGGCAGTCACAACTTAGCAAAAATGATACGGGCGCCCTCAAACGAAACTGCCCAAACCAAACGCGCCTAGTCGGGCGACCTCACACGACGCGACACGGCACGCTCGACTGAACAATGCCACAAGGGAGCAAACAGAAAATGGGTCGCCTGAACTTGCACACGGAACTTAGGTGGTCACAACTTAGAAAAACTGATATGGGAACCCTCAAACAAAACGGCCTGAACTGAATGTGCCCGATTGGGCGACCTCACACGGCACACCCGACCGAACAATGCCAAAAGGGAGAAAATGGCAAACAGGCCACCCGAACGTGCACACAACACTTGGGTGGTCACAACTTAGAAAAACTGATACGGGCACCCTCAAATGAAATGAACCGACCTGAACACACCCGGTCAGGCAACCTCACATGGGCTAAGTGGTTCTGCCTTGGATCTTTACCTGTAATTTAATGCAAATAGTAATTCAGATTTGGTAGCTTCCATTGTAATTATGAATACTATTTTAATTTTTTATCATGTTTCAAGACTCCAGATTAGGTTAGGAAATTGTGATGACAGACAGGGATCACTTAATAGGGCCATTATATGGATCCTACGCATAGTCCTTATTAATGCCAATTCCTTTTATTTTGTTTTATGAGGAGCCTAGTTACACTCCTTAAAATTCAAGGACAAAATTCAAATTGATTCTACTCCATACATTCCAAAAGAGGGGCATCCCTATTGGTAATAGAGCTACAAGCCTGTTTGGTGGTTACACTAAAATTCTTGGGATTTAAAGACTGATATGATTCCAAAATTGGTTCGTTTTACAGTTAAATGGGTTAGGGGTTAAGGGTTTAGAGGTTTATGGTTTAGGGGTTAAATGGGTTAGGGGTTTGGAATTAGTGTTTAAAGGGTTAGGGGTTAAGATGATAGTTTCATTGGTCTTTGTTTGTGCACATTAGTTTCTTATTCTTTGCGTCTCAATGTAACAATTTTGTAAGTATTGTTGCTTGTTGCCATGTCTTCTTTATTTATTAATTTATAGTATTTGTTAGCCATTACTTTACATTTATTGATGAAAATTTCTATTGCAATCAAACCAAATGTATGTTCAATCTCTAGTTTCAAACTCAGCCACAGTGTTGTCACAAAATTTAAGTCCAGAGAATGGCCATCTAATGAAGTCTTAATAACCAGACTGCACCTCATGAATATTCCAGAAAATCTTAAGTTCAAGTGTCCCACAATCATGAGAAATGAGAAGAGGCCAAGCAAAGAGCAAGGGGGGTAGAAAGAAGGATATAGGGAGGGATATAGTGAGAGGATTGGAGGGTAGAGAGAGAGAGAGAGGGAGATTAGGGAAGAGAGAGGGAGGTATAAGGAGAGAAAGGGAGAGAGAAGAAGGACAAGAGATAGGACTTAAGAGAGAGGAACCAGTATCATAGAACAAAGAATATGCGACAAAATTACTCTATATGGAGATGGGAGATAGGGGCACCCTACCTACCTATTAAATGTATAAACCAAATTGATGTAAACATCTGTAATGGTGGTCGATTATACGAGGAGATGATTTTAGGAGGAGGCACTGGATTTTAAGGCAGTCACAATTTAACATTTTTGATACGATCACCACCCTTACATGACCCAACCCAACCCAAACCGACCCACCCGAACGTGTTTCCTTGGGCGGCCTCATGACACAACATGACCTGACCAGACCCAACCCAACCTGACCCGCCCGAACGTGTTTCCTTGGGTGCCCTCACTATATGGCACGACCTGACTTGACTCGACCTGAACTCGTTTCCCTAGGCGGCATCACACGACTCGACCCGACCCACCCAAACGCGTAATTTCCTTGGGTGCCCTCATGACACGGCCCGACACGACCTGACCCAGTCGGACATGACTTTCCTTGGGCACCCTCACATGACCCAACCCAACCAGACCTGCCTAAACGTCGTAGGAATGAAGGAGAAAACAACAAATGGGTCGCATGAACGTGCACAAGGTACATGGGTGGTCACAACTTAGCATTTTTTATACGACCTCCCTCACACGATTTTACCTGAATGAGTTTCCTGTGGTGCGCCCCTCACACGGCACGACCCGACCTACCTGAACAAAGGGCGCACGAGGGAGGAAACAGAAAAGGGATCGCACAAATGTGCACAAGCAACATGGGTGGTCACAACTTAAATTTTTTGATATGACCACCCTCATACAACCCAACCCGACCTGACTCGACCCGCCCAAACATGTTTCTTTGCGCAACCTCACATGACACGACCCAACCAGACCCAACTCGACCCGCCTGAACGCGTTTCCTTGGGTGGCCTCACACGGCACGGCCTGACCCGACTCGACCCGACCCGACCCGCCCAAACATGTTTCCTTGGGCGCCCTTAATTACAATATAGCATGAACCGACCGGACCTAACCCAAACTCATTTCCAGCTAATTGGGCGCCATCACATGACTCAACCCAACCCATATGAATGTGTTTGCTTGGGTGGCCTCACACGACAAGACCCGATCACTAGACCCAACCCGACTCGCCCGAACGTGTTTCCTTGAGTGCCATCAGTACATGACTCGACTCGACCCGTACGAACGTGTTTCCTTGGGCAGCCTCACACGACACAACTCGACCAGACCCAACTTGACCCGACATGTATGAATGTGTTTCCTTGGGCAGCCTCACACGACACGACCCGAACAGACCCAACTCGACACTCCCGAACCCAACCAGAAAGGGATAGCTGAACGACCGAACGATTCCACAAGGGAGCAAATGGAAAACAGGTCACCTGAACATGCATAAGGCCGCACTCAGGCGGTCACAACTTAGCAAAAATGATACGGGCGCCCTTGAACAAAACGACCCAACCCGATTGCGCTCGGTCGGGCAACCTCACACCGCGTGACACGACGAATGGTGCCACAGGGGAGAAAATGGCAAACGGGCTGCCCAAACGTGCATAAGGCACCCGGGCGGTAACAACATAGAAAAAATGATACGGGCGCTCTTAAACTAAATGGCCCGACCCGAACGCGCCCAATTGGGTGACCTCACACGGCATGACACAGTGCGCCCGACCGAACAATCCCACATGGGATAAAACGGAAAATGGGCTACCCGAACGTGCACAAGGCACCCGGGCAGTCACAACTTAGAAAAATGGATATCGGCACCCTCGAAGGAAAAGACCCGACCCAAACGTGCCCAGTCAAGCAACCTCACACGGCGTGACACGGCACACCCAAACAAACAATGCCACAAGAGAGAAAATGACAAACGACCACCCGAACGTGCACAAGGCACCCGAGCTTTCACAACTTAGAAAAACTGATACGGGTGCCCTCGAACGAAACGGCCCGACCCGAACGTGCCCGTTCGGGCAACCTCACATGGCGCGACATGGTGAATGATGCCATAGGGGAGAAAATGGTAAACGGGCTGCCCGAATGTGCACAAGGCACCCAGGTGGTAACAACTTAGTAAAACTGATACGGGCGCCCTCGAACGAAACGTCTCAACCCGAACGTGCCCAATCGGGTGACCTCACATGGCACGACACGGCATGCCCAACCAAACAATGCCACAAGGGATAAAATGGAAAATGGGCTGCCCGAACGTGCACAAGGCACCCGAGTGGTCACAACTTAGCAAAACTGATACGGGCACCCTCGAACGAAATGACCCAACCCGAACGCACCCGGTTGGGCGACCACACACAACGCAACACGAAGCACCCGAACGAATGATGCCACAAGGGATAAAATGGAAAACGGGCCACCCAAATGTGCACAAGGCACCTGGGCGGTCACAACTTAGCAAAACTTATACAGGCACCCTCAAACGAAACGACCCGACCCGAACGCATCTGGTCGGGTGACCTTACACAGTGCGACACAACGAACGATGCCACAGGGGAGAAAATGACAAACGGTCTGCTCGAATGTGCACAAGGTACCCGGGAAGTCACAACATAGCAAAATTGACACGGGCGCCCTCGAACGAAACGACCCGACCGGAACGCGCCCGGTCAGGCGACCTAACATGGTGCGACATGACGTGCCCAACCAAACGATGCCACAAGGGAGAAAATGGAAAACAGGGCACCCGAATGTGCACAAGGCACCCGGGAAGTCACAACTTAGCAGAACTGATACGGGCGCCCTCGAATGAAATGACCCGACCAGAACGCACTCGGTCGAGCGACCTCACACGGAACAACACGGCACACCCGAACGAACGATTCCACAAGGGAGAAAATGGTAAATGGGCCACCCGAACATGCATAAGGAACCGAGCGGTCACAACTTAGCAAAACTGATACAGGCGCCCTCGAACGAAATGGCCCGACCTGAATGCGCTCGGTCAGGCAACCGCACATGGCGCGACACAGCGCGCTCCCGACCAAACGATGCCACAAGGTATCAAACGGCAAATGGGCAGCCCGAACGTGCGCAAGGCACCCGGGCAGTCACAACTTAGCAAATTTGATACGGGCGCCCTCGAACGAAACGGCCCGACCCGACCCGAACGCCCCCGGTCAAGCGACCTCACATGGCGCAACACGGCGCGCCCGAGCAAATGATGCCACAAGGGATAAAACAGAAAATGGTCCACCTAAACGTGCATAAGGCACCTGAAAAATCACAACTTAGCCAAACTGATACGGGCACCCTCGAACGAAATGGTCTGACCTGACCCAAACGTGCCTAGTCGAGCGACCTCACACAATGCAACACGGCGCGCTCGACCAAACAATGCCACAAGGGAGAAAATGGAAAATGGGCTGCTCGAATGTGCACAAGGCACCTGGGTGGTCACAACTTAGCAAAACTAATACGGGTGCCCTCAAACGAAATGACCCGACCTGAACGCGCCAAGTCGGGCGACCTCACACGGCGCGCCCGAACGAACAATGCCACAAGGGAGAAAATGGAAAATGGGCCACCCAAACGTGCATAAGGAACCCGAGCTGTCACAACTTAGCAAAACTGATACGGTTGCCCTCGAATGAAACGACCCGACCCGAACGCGCGACACGGTGAACAATGCCACAGGGGAGAAAACGGCAAACGTGCTGCTTGAACGTGCACAAGGCACTCGGGAGGTCATAACTTAGAAAAAATGATACAGGCACCCTCGAACAAAATGGCCCAACCTGAATGCACTCGCTCGAGCGACCTCACACGGTGCACCCGACCAAACGATGCCACGAGGGAGAAAACTAAAAACGAGCCGCCCAAACGTGCACAAGGCACCCGAGTGGTCACAACTTAACAAAACTAATACGGGCACCCTCGAACGAAACGACCCAACCTGAACGTGCCTGGTCGAGCGACCTCACACAGTGCGACATGGCGCGCCTGAATGAGCAATGCCACAAGGGAGAAAATGGAAAACAGGCCACCTGAACGTGCACAAGGCACCCGGGCAGTCAGAACTTAGCAAAACTAATACGGGTGCCCTCAAACGAAATGACCCGTCCTAAACGCACCCGGTCAGGCTACCTCACACAGCACGACACAGCGCGCCCGACCATGGTTGGGGGCACACATTAAAAGTGAACCAAGGAGTGAGCGCATCACATATTTAATATTTTATGAAACTCCTTAGAAGTCCCATCATAACCACCTTCCATCTTCATCACAATGTGATATGTCAACTAAAGATATCTTATTATGTTGCTCCAACCATTCAAAAATGGGAAGAAGGGAGTTCAAATTTCCCAAAGGAGGCTACCCCATAATACTATGGTTCCAAATATTAATTGATCATCCATTTCCTGGGACCCAAGTTAGAATATTATTTATTAAAGGAGAGGCCAAAGAAATTAATTTCCAAATCGTTGCAATATTGATGCTTTCCTCCGTCGCAATAGTGACACTTTTCTCTAAGTGTCGCAAGACCGACACATCTCTCCAATCTGTCACAATTTCGATGCTTTTCCCCAAACTATCGCAATAGAGACGCTTTCCTCCAAACGTCGCAATAGCGACACTTAGCTCTAAGTGTCGCAAGACCGACACATCTCTCAAATCCATCGCAATTCTGATGCTTTTCTACAAACATCGCAAGACCGAAACTTACCTCTAAGTGTCGCAATACTGACACTTGTCTCCAAATGTCAGTGTAGCGACAGTTGTGGGCGGGATTTGAAAAATTGATAAAATTTGGGGAAATTTCTGACATTTGGTCAAAATTGTCGGAACCAAAGTGTCAGAATTTCCGCCAAATGTACTAGTGCGTTGACTAATCATTGTCAATAGAGTTCTCTCCTGTATTATTTTATCCTTTTTCAGGCTTGAGAGACTAAATTTATGAAAAATAAGAACCACGAAGTTTACTTATGTTTTTCTTCAAACTCCCTAAAACTGAAAAACACCAAGTTTCTCCTATATTGGACTCGTTAAAATTTAAGATTAAAGGACCTATGGATTACAAACAAGAACGGACCACTCCTTCTTAAGGTTCAATTTTAATACTAAGATGGACTCATCTGAAGGATGAGCTTACACAAACAAGAAAATTTTATCCTCCTCAAGCTTGTAAAAAATAAAGAGGTACTTGTCAGTAATGGTGGGGGAAAAAGAGGGAAAAAGAATCTAGTTGTCACCCTTGTTTAGAAAGAAACATGCCACTCTTGAACATGACACTTTGTCACACTTGTACCTGGGTTGGGAAATCCTTTGTCTAAAATTTAATCAAACCACATTGAAAGTCTTTAGCCGATTTTTGGGTATTAGCTTTAGGTCAAATGCTTCCAAACCATCTGCATTATCGTTATGTGTTCAAGAGAAAGTTCAAATAAACCATTCATTGCAAACATTTGTCTCCATTCACATTGACCATCCCTGATTCAGTCCTTGCAAATATTTCTTTAAAACTTGATCTAATGGTTTTTTGTCATGGTATTTCCTACAATGGATCACTTTCTATCGATGTTTGCTCTTCATCTAGAAATTTGATCTAGAATCCTATCAGTACCTTGGGATCTGCATCCCCTAATAGAAGATTTCTCACTTTTGATGACAGGTTCAATCATTGACCTTCGATCGAATGATTCTATGAGTGTTCGACTGCAAATCATTCATTCACACTTCATAGATTGTACTGGAGTACTTTGAGAGCCATTTTCATTATTGGTGGTTTCTCTCACACTTGTTAACAATTCACATCATTGACTGGTAATCAAGTGGTTTCTACCATGTTCGACTTCGACACAATCAATCACCTGGATAGATTTGTACTAGTTCGGGAAGCGGAAATCAAGACCCTGGATCTAGTTTCCACCATCCAAGCTGCGAGGAGTTTTATTATTCATGATACAGTACACTACTCATGACAGATGGTTTCACCCATACTGTGTCTAATTTTGATGTAATATTAAAATCATATATGTACCATATCATTTAGTTAGTTTCTATCTGAGTATGGGAATTCCTACCTCAGTGATGATATATTTATATTCTTGCATTGAATTTTTTTACATTTTTTCGACCAGTGTCTCCAATCCAATCCTCGAAATGATAAAGCAGTTCACTCTTCAGCATAACCTAAGACTTCGCACTTTAGGGGGAAATCTGTTACATGTTATTTTGTCACCATGACATTTGATTGTCTGTATAGGTCTATCACCAACTATATCATGATCCCTTGGAAGTAAAAAAAACTTAATGTTCCTGAATCAAGTCTTGGAATTGGAGAAAAGCTCTATAAAACCTTTAAAATTCTACCTCCGCACATTTTCTAGCCTTTTCTTGCAGGTTCGCGGAAACTTGGTCTATAAACCATGACAACCCCCGCACATTCTACTACTAAAACTTGCGGACCCCCGTAAAAATTTGAATAAAAGAAAAAGTAAATTCTAAAAGCCTAGCTGGTTGAATATTCTCCCAACTGGAAGCTTCTAGAGGTGCGATCAATTCGAGATTTATTCCTCCACTCATGGAGCTTATCCCTTGGTCCATGGAGCTAAAATCCCTTCATGAGAGGAATCCATCCCCCTATTTATGGAACTGAAACTACCTCCATTTCCCTATAAATTGAGCTCAAGTTTTAGTCTTGTTAGTCATCAGTATTTTTCACTTGTTGGTGATGACTAAATCCATAGCTGAGTTTTCTAGAAGCTGATCTCCATATGTCAATTTGTCATCTAGAAAACCCTCATAAAACTTTTTTTCGCCCTCCTACTTTTCAGTCTGCCCATGTCAAGGTGAAACCTCATTATCACTATCCTACCTAGCCTCAACCATACTAGTCTGCCCATCAGCTCTAAAAGGACAATCCAAATTTGTTCAAAAACCCTCCCCTAAGTTAGGAAGTGGCGCTTTAAGGCATCTCACCCTTGGCAAACATCTAATAGCCAAAAAACCTCCATCTGCTACAAACCAATCACAACAGACCTCCTGATCTACTAATCAAGTTAGTCACAGCCCTAAGTCGCGCCACTTATACACCCTTAAGTCTCAGCAATGCATAAACCACAGTCTCAAGCTGATTATTAGGTGTTTTACACTGTTTGTGGATTTTACAAGCGCAGGAAACAGGTCATCATCTCAGAAGAAACTTCTTGACTCTGCATTAGAAGAACAACTGCTTCTCAATGTGAACATGAGCCTGAGATACATCTACAGGGCAAAGAATCTCTCATCAAGCCCCTGCAGCCTCATTTAGCCTGAAAGGACAGTAGAAGAAAAAGCAACATTGTCAAGGGGTATTAACATCACATGGCTAAGAACCTCCTTCATCTATAAGCATAGGGTTAAAACGCCTCCTTCCTATACAAGCAGAGGGCGATGGCCAATATTGGCTTGAAGAATTGCAAACTCACTGTAAGCACAGGTTTGTTTAATAAATAGTGAAACAGTAAATAGGGTTTTCTAAAGAAAAAATGATGATTGCAGGTAGATGTGAAAGCAGTGATGTCTTCAAATTTGTTTTCTTGCCATCATACATAAGAAGAACCCTTGTCAGGCATGCTCATCAAATATCATCAGACATATCGCCAAATAAAATGCCTCCTTCATTCATAAGTAGAGGGCCAGTGCATTGAATGTTTTCAAGATTGATTGATCAAAGATGAGCATTAGGGATAGTAAGAGATAGTTGAAACAGACAGACAATGGAAAAGACCAAAAGGAAAGCAAGGGTACCACTGCAATCCCAGGGATTAAACTTCTCTCTTAACAGGGTTTCTTTCAACAAGATAGTCTGCAGCTCAAACTCCGTTGTGGGTTAAAAGGCAGGTCATGACATAGGCAAATGATTTTTATTATATTTCAAAAGGTTATGGCACGAATTTCAAAGCCTAAAGCAGCATTCAAAGCTAACAGGACATATCACCTTAACCAAAGAAAGGCATTTTCATTAAAAAGGGTTAAAGTCAGAAGATGAGCTAAAAGGACACCTGACAGCTAAATTAGTTTCACAGTGAGCATTATCACCTTTTAAAGCATCCAGAGCAGACATTACTAGTTTAAAGTACAAAGGGTAAATTCATCTCCTCGCAAATGGCAAGAAATACTTCATCATCATTGATGCACTTTTGAGAAGTTTTCTCTTTTTAGAAATATCACTAAAGGATCAGCAGTGGCATAAGTTACTTTTCAAAAATAGGAACACAGTAAACAAAGTTTGACTTCTTATATATTTCATATAAGTAAATAGGTCAAAATCCTGTTAGAACTGTTTAGAAGCATGCATCCTTTTGCCAACATTGTCTAAAGAGTGAACCCTTCACAACGTGTTCAAATCATTTGGTTTTCATTTCAAAAGAACAAGGCAGTGATATAAGGTGAGAAGTCCTCCAAACCCTCTCCAATCAAGCTCAAAGGTGTGTTGGAATTTTCACTTTCAAGAACAGTAAAGGACCGTTGCCTTTAAATTTTCTACATTTCAAAAACGGTGAACAAACTCCTCTTGCTGCCTACAAAACCTGAGAAAGAAGTTATGATCGGAAAACAGATTTTTCTGGGTTCAAAGGCTTGCGCGGCGTGCCTGGAGTAGATTTTGCAAAGGGCCATAACGTGCGCGCGGCGCGCCTGTAGTGGCGCGCGGCGCACCTGTGCGCGTCGGTCCTGTCGGCCCGACAGTGACCCGACAGCGCGGCGCTCTCCTGTATAAATGTGCCGCGCATCTTTTTGTTGTTTCAAACACCTCCGACATATGTGAAAACGGCCCAAAGTTTTCAAACAATGCCATCATCAATTTCTCAAGGTGTTCCTATGTGCCTCCCTTGGTTTTTTCGAAACTGTTAAGTAGTGGAAAAGAGTTAAAGATCACAGTCTAAACCACAGTTTTGAGTTTTGTAAAATGATATTTGTTGTGGTTATGCTGGCTAGAGGTGAAAAGCTTGTGAGTTTTGTTGGTGAGAAAAAGCCCATTAAACTACCCTCACAGTAATGATAAAGATGGAGGCGCTATTTCAAAGGCAGAGACTTAGTACTTGAAAAGGTGAAGCAGTGGTCCTATTCTCAGCCACAGTAATCATACATGTATAACTTGGCCATTTTCCAAGGTTTTCCTCAGTATGGCAAAAAGCAAGGCCATGACTGCCTTCTGACCACAGACAGACCATTAGTGAGTAAAGCAGTTTAAACAAGTTGGAAATTGTTGTCAGAATCTGTGTGAGGAGTAGTAACTACAAGGGAAGTGCTTTGGATAGGAGGATTTTTTGATTATTTGTCTACTACAAGGATGTTCATGCTTGCACCAAAACACAAAAATCTTGGTGACCTACCTAACATAGAAAATCAGTTAAATATGTATGCATCTTATATGACTGTACACTTGTCATTATAAATAATGGCTTTGTGACATACAAAGGGGGCAGTATTTTGGTCAAAGGAGAGCTTTGATTGTTTATAACTCCTACAGGCCTTTTGTTAACACATCAGAAACTTTTCAAGCTCTGTCACCTTGTCATATGAACAGTGATGTCTAACTATGTGTATACCCTCTGGTTGACTATGTATATATTTTGAATTTATTGATTGAATGGCCTAAACAGAGAACAATGTTTTTGAATCAAAGGCTTTGTTTTCCTCCCTCTACAAAGATAAGGGTGTCCTACTGCCTTAAACACCAAAGTTGGTATCCTTCCATAGGAAAGATCACTTTTGACTGTCTATATTTATTTGACTGTGTCTTTCTTCTTAAAAGTCTACTTGTTGAATTACATATCAAGGGGAAGGGTAGTATTTTGAGAAGAGCAGGGACCTAAGATCACAAAAAACATTTCACACAGCACTGAGGCAAATGAATCAAAGATCAAACAGTGATATCAAAAGGAGCAGCATGACAGTGATGAACAAAGAGGCTAAAGAGAAGCGCCCGGCACAGAAAGAGAAAAAAGACACATTAGGACTCAACATTTTGGCTTCATTTTCAGAGAATGTTTCTAAGGACCCTTGAGGGTCATGCACACCTATTTTGAGCCCATTTTGACAATTTTTGGTTTTTTGGCATTTTTGAGTTTTTGGTCAAAACTCATGAAATTCGCCATTTCATTTTGAGGATTCGTCAAGGGAGGAGAATGGTATCATTGGATGAAATAATTTCATGAGCATGCCCTCAGCGATTTTCAGAACATTTGGAGATCATTTTCCCCCTCAAAACGGCGAAAAAGACTCTCTTTTTGCACACTCTGCCCGGTCTATCAGCAGACTGTAATTTTCTGGTTTTTTACACACAGGTGCAGATTTGGAGGAGTTCCAGGCATCAGATTGGGGAAATTTTAGTTGCGCCAGAAAGTAGACACTCAGATCTTTCCAACGAGCTATCATGATCCTCGTTTTGACATCTGGAAGGCTGAAAAATGTTTCCGGAAAGTCAGGAGACATTTTGCTGATGAAAATTTGAAGTATTTTGTAATTTTTGAACCTCTAAAATCTGCTTTTTCCAAATGTGCGTTTAGCTATTTTTGCAAATGAAAAATGATGTAAAGTCAATTAAATTCCCTTTTTTAGCATTTTTTAGATATTTTATGAGATATTTTGTGCCTTGGGCTTTGCAAAGCCTCAAGGACAAGTTTAGATATTTATTTTGAACCAATGACTAGCTAGTTGCCTTGGTTGGTTTTCCTCCTTCTTGGCCTATATATTCCAAAGAGGATTCATTGTAATAGAAGGCTGAACTTGAGAAGAGAAGCAATATATGGTCATATGAGCTTTGGAGAAAATACTTGTGTTATGCTTTTGGATTGTCCCTTGGATGTTCTTGGATGAATGATGAAGGATTGTTGATGGATTCCATGACTTGGTAGAATGGTATAGTGTCTCTTGCTTTGTTGTTGTCTTCTAGTTTTCATTCATGAATACATTTTTATTTCTTGCTATAGATCAGTAGAGAAAAAATTTGAGATATGCCCATGGAGGCACCTCAAATTTCCTGAATCTTCATAGCCTTCATGTTTTCTTCTTCCTTAGTTGCATTAAAGAATTCTTAACTGCTCTTTAATAACTTGAGGATATTGTTGCTAGTTTCATTCATAGTTCTATGCATGTTGAGTAGGATGTATGGTGTGCCCTGCTTACCTATTAATGTCCATAGTCCCATCCATGAAACTATCTCTTTGACTGATTAGATTATCATTTTGTTTGAACCAAGGAGGCCTAGTTCCGATCTAGCCCTTTGCCTAAAACTATGCGAATCTTGTTGTTTAAAGTGCCCAATAACTTGAGTACTGTGTTTAGGCGTTCCGGCATAGTGTTTTGAGTTGTTAGTCCGTCTTATGTGTTTTCCCCAAAGTCTGATAGCCATTTCCCAAAGTTAGAGGGTCTTATACTTCTATGCATGGCTTGAATGTTTGTTTCTATGTATTGATTAGTTTATAGTTACATTTTGCATGATTAATAGTTTTCCCTACCATTTTTATGTTATCTATTGAACCAATGATGCTTGAAACTCTTTGTTGTTCACAAACTTGATGTCCATTTACTCCATTTTTCCCTAAGATCCTCTCTACCTTGAATCAAATCGGCCCTTCAACAGCCTTTTATCGTCATCTAATAGCTTTCTTAACCTTTTGACCCCATAGCCCAGTTAATCTAACATCTTGTTATCTATTTTATGTCTTTGATCAGTTTCATCCCTCACAACTTAAAAAACAAAAATCAAAAACTTACTTCATAACTAGCCTAAAAACATAACACAATAAACAAACACACAGATATCCCTTACGCATATAGAGAGAGCCCTCTATGAGTCCAGGAAGGCTAGTTCCTCGGGCTCCAAAGCTTGGTTTGATGTTACACTGTCATTTGGCTTGCCAATCAGCCAAATCACGGGAACCTAACAAGTCTCAAGGGTGGATGGTAGATGCTAATATTGTAAATGAGTTGCTGAAGAAATTCCCAAGAGTGCATACTTTCTACACTAGTTTTTGTTGGCATGAGAATAATCACACCCTTATGTCCATAACTCCATGCTAGTATTTAGAAAGGAAGGCATGTCAAACTGAAGGAGGAATGATTTTTCAGAACCCCGGGAGAAATCTGTATGACATCAAGGCATCAGGTTGTAAGATTACTCTTTTCATTCAATATAATACATATGGATATCTTTTTCTCCTTGAGTTGTTCTTATGCTTATTGAATAACATAAATACTTAGACTCCTTGATCACTAAGTTGGATTAGCTTTTCTTAATTATTATATGTTTTGGATGCTTTGATTCTTTTATCTTGTCTTTGATTGCAGGTTCTACTTATTGAAGAAGCCTCTTTGGAGTGACCGGATAAAAAACTGCATCGAATGTTGGATTTCAAGGTAGGGGCATGTTCTCTTTACTTTCTTATAATAATTCTGAAATGCAATTAGTCTAGAGAAAAATGGTTCCAAATGGATATTTGTTTCTAGCTATTCGTTGAATACTAAGGAGATCGCTCTTTTCCGCAAGAGGGATTAATCTGCATAACAGTTCGCTTCCCAAACCATCTTGGCACACTCACTTGAAGGAACACAAAGGTGTACCAGGTGACATAACAGTGCATCCTAGAGGTGAAAATTTTCAACTTGTTTACCCTCCAAGAGTGTCTTATATGTGTGGCCGAATTCTAGATCGCCTTTGTAGAGAAGCGGCTAATCGGAAGTCTCATGCCCACAAGAGTTGAGCACGGTGTTTAGCGCCACAATCAGTGATCAGAACTGGATCATGGACCAGAATGATAGCTCAAAATTAAAAGTGTTTGGAAGTGTTTCGAACCTGAGCGACTAGAAAGGTCTCGTTGTTGTGATTTCAGTGTCGCGAACAGTTCAAAAAATCGACATCGTATGAAGAAGTTATCGCATTTTGAAAAGTCCAGTAAACTGTAAAAGCTGGACTTTGATCAAGTTTGACTTGGAATTTTGGAAAATTAAAAAGAGAATATTCTAGGGAATATTCTTGGAATATTCTTTAAAATATTCCACAGAATATTTTGTATAGAACAATCACAATTGGACAAGTGGCAGATTATAATTGGGCTACTGGTTGATTTTTTAATTCGAGCCAATGAAAAGCCGCCACATGGCAGGCCCGGAGGCCACCACGTGGCCCCAGAACAGTCTTATAATTTTTTTTGGAGCTGGTGGGAATCGAACAACTGACCTCCCACATAGCAATCACACTTCTTACCATCCACGCTATTGTTTCTCTCTTAACATGTAACGGTCATAACATATATTTAAAGTTTGTTGATTTAGAACTTTTGGGGGTTTGGGAGGCCAAACCCCCTCCCTTACTGATCTGGATTTTATTCAGGAACACAATAGAATACAGATATAACCATAAACACAAAGATGCAGTGGAAATAATGCTTCATTTTATTAATAAGAAAATGATTGAAATAATATTACAAACATAATGGAAATAAGCTAGGGTGGTGGTAGCGTATCTCTGAGAAGATATGTGGCATATGCAGGCCTCTGAACTGTGTTACATTGAGGCTCGAAGGCCTATTACAGACATAACGGAAATAGATGAACTAGGGTACTAGCAGCGTATCCATGAGAAGAGATGTGATGGCTACCATACCCTGAAATATGTTACAATGAGGCTCGAAGGCCTATTTATTATTGAGAAACAATTTAAAATCCGAAACGTCCAAAAACCTAACCCTAGGAGATGAAGCGCCAAAACTGTAGGTCCCGTTTGGGTAAATTGGTGTTTCAACTTCTCGGGGATGTAACTTTGGCATCCGATCTCCATTTGACGCGCTCAATAGCTCGTTAGAAAGATATATATGAGGACTACAACTTTTGGTGTGAGCAACATCAGTCCATGGACCCATGTTGCTCACGGTTTTCCCAAAAAACGTCGTTTAGAGCCTCAAAATGGCTCCGAAAGTTCAGGACCTGAAAAACTGCTATAAATAGTAAGTTGTGATGAAACTTACAAACTGAAATAACTGATGGTGGGGGTTCAAATAGACTTGGTGGGTGGCCACCAATATCCACTTAGATCATTAAGTCCCCAAAACAACTCTGGGAGTGCAGGGCCTGAAAACTTGCTAAAAATAGTAAGTTGTGTTGAAGCTGAAAAACTAAAAGAATTGATGTTGTGGGTCCAAATGGTATAGGTGGGTGGCCACCGATATCCACCTAGATCATTCCTCCCTCCTTAGGAAGCAATGGTCCCCATTGCCTTAAGTTCATCCATGAGGGGCAAATTTTGCTGAACTTGGTATTGGATTTGTCTAGGATGACGCGAACCTGTTGGCAGACGTGCTGGATGTAGATGTGTCGCCGGTGGGTAGACTTTGAAGGATCTGGGCAAAGTTATCTATAATCGTGTTCCTCTATTTCTCAAGGGCCTCCTCAAGCAAGATTTTGATAGGATCTCCTGCTCCCTCATCCTTCTTTCCTTCCACCATGGGGGGTCGTCGGGTTTGCAAGGTTGAAATCCTTATACCAAAGCCACGTTGGGGACATGAAAATAAAAACAGAGAAAGAGCAGACCACTCTGATACCACTGATCTGGATTTTTTCAAGAACGCAACAGAATACACATAGGCATAGATACAAAGATGCAGCAGAAATAATGCTTCATTTTATTATAATCAAATGACTGAAATAAAATAGCTAGGGCGTTGGTAGCGTATCTCTGAGAAGAGATGTGGTAGCTATAGGCATATTAACTATGTTACAGAGCTGAAATTTGTTTACAGACAGAATGTAAATAAACAGCGAGGGCACTGGTAGGCTTATCTTTGAGAAGAGATATGGCGGCTACAGGCCTCTTGACTATGTTACAAAACAATTGACTAAAACATGCTTATAGGAATAATATAAATGAGTGGCGAGGGCACTGGTAGCGTATCCCTGAGAAGAGATGTGATTGCTACAGGCCTCTCCACTGTGTTACATTGAGGCTCCAAGGCATATTCCAGACATAATGAAAATAGATGAGCTAAGGTACTGGCAGCGTATCCCTGAGAAGAGATGTGTCAGCTACCAGCCCCTGAACTATGTTACAATGAGGCTTGAAGGCCCATTTATTGTTGAGAAACAACGTAAAATATGAAACATCCAAAAACCTAACCCTAGGACATGACGACGGCAAAATTGTGGGTCCAATTTGGGTAAATTGGTGTTTCAACTTCCCAGGGACGTAGCTTTGGCATCTGATCTCCGTTTGACACACTCAATAGCTCGTTAGAAATATCTATCCGAGGAATAAAACTTTTGAGACATCAGACATTAACCCATTTTTCTCCCTATTTTCTCAAAAAACGTCGTTTAGGGCCTCAAAATGGCTCTGGAAGTTCAGGACCCGAAAAACTCCTAAAAATAGTAATTTGTGTTGAAACTTACAAATTGAAAGAAATGATGGTGGGGGTTCAAATGGAATCAGTGGGTGGCCACCAATATCCACCTGGATCATTAATCCCCCAAAATGGCTTCGGGTGTGCAGGACCCGAAAACCTGCTAAAAATAGTAAGTTGTGCTGAAGCTGAAAAAATAAAAGAATTGATGCTATGGGTCCAAGTGGAATAGGTGGGTGGCCACCGATATCCACCTAGATCATTCCTCTCTCCTTAGGAAGCAATGATCTCCATTGCATTGAGTTCCTCCCTGGGGGGAAAACTGGGAGCAACATGGGTCCATGGACCAATGTTGCTCACACCAAAATTTGTAGTCCTCGAATAGATCTTTATAACGAGCTATTGAGCGCATTAAAAAAATATTAGATGCCAAAGTTACGTCCTCGGGAAGTTGAAACACCAATTTACCCAAACAGGGCCCACAGTTTTAGCGCTTCATCTCCTGGGGTTAGGTTTTTGGACGTTTCAGATTTTACATTGTTTCTCAAAAATAAATAGGCTTCGAGCCTCATTGTAACACAGTTCAGGGGCTGGTAGCCGTCACATCTCTTCTCAAGGATATGCTACCAGTACCTTAGCTCATATATTTCCATTATGTCTGTAATAGGCCTTCGAACCTTAATGTAACACAGTTAAGAGGCCTAAGTACGCCACATATCTTCTCAAAGATATACTACCAGTGCCCTAGCTTGTTTCCATTATGTTTGTAAACTTATTTCAGTCATTCTCTTATTAATAAAATGAAGCATTATTTCCGTTGCATCTCTGTGTTTATGGTTATATCTGTATTCTGTTGCGTTCCTGCATAAAATCCGGATCAGATATGTCCGAGACTCCGTGACCTAGTGGTTAAGATTATGTTCATGGTTTCAGATAACCATTTGAAACCTATCACATGTGGACTTTATAAGCGGTTTCGGTGTTGGTTAAGTGGCGGTCTCGGAACAGTTTGGTCTTGGTTCTTCTCACCTTTGCATGCGGAGTTCAATAGTTAACCGTGTGGTTTTAGGCGGGGGTTCAATTTGTGACCACCTCGACCTAACCACTAACATTTAATTCAAACAGTTATTTTGGCAGTATTTTTGGAGTGGGCGTGAAAATTTTTGCAAAAGCTCCAATCTAACTTCAGCTATGTCTAGTCCCTCCACTTTTAGTGGAGCTTCTTTAGGGGACACTAGGCAAAAACAGTTTAGGCTCTATATTGAGATAGATTCGCCCAATTTTGGAGTGCCAATAGTCAATTTCGACTATCTCCAACATTCCAGACTCAATGGAGTAGGTTTTAGAGACATCAGAGAGCTTCTAAGTAGGTTTTTTCTTCAGTGAAGTTGATGCAGGCGCATCAAAGTTAAATTTTCATTATTCAATTATGTAATTAGGGGGGTGATGATTTTTAATTATTTTATTAATTAATTTGCTCATTTTTAATAAATTAGGAGAGAAAATATAAATGTGAGGATTATTGTAAATATTCCTTAAATAATTAAGGATATGAGTGGATTTGAATTAGGTAGATAACCTAGGGATTAGGAATTCCATAACGGGACTTAGTTGTGTCCAAAATAAGATAAATCTAAATTAGATTTTAAGTTGAGATTTGTGTGGAAGAAATTATCAAATGGAATAAATTATATTTATTTATAAATATGTAGCTTGTGAGGGTGAGAAAGGACACCGAGAGAGTGAGGAAGGGGTTGAGAGCTCTTTGTAAAGGGCCGAGAGCCAAAATACCAATTATTGTAATATTCAGCCTGGTGTTTGAGTTTGTAAATTTTATTATGTTTATTATATATCAGGATTTTTTTGTTTGGCTCTCTTTTCCCCTATGTATATTTTGAGCTGCGTCAAGTGTGTTTTTTTTATGAAGAGTTTTTATGAGAATTTTAAACGTTGTTAGAAGCACATGAGTTTTTACATGCTAGGATCTGACTTAACCCAGTATCCTGGCATCATTTGGTATCAGAGCAGTTGAGTGTTCTTGAAGGATTGTAGAGAATTTCTGGAGGGTGATCACGTGTGAATGCAGGAGGGTGAAAGTGTGAATAAGACCACAAGTGGTCGAGTGATTGGCTACAGCAATGAACTACTGTAGCCTTGACAAAGCCATGGTTAAGAACCATAACCTTGATGCAACTGAGAAGTCGAACTACTGGTGAGAACCTAGACGCATTTGGTAGGAGGAGTTAACATTTATGCTGGCGTGTGAATGTCTAGAAGGTGGCACGTTATAATACCACAGAGCTGTGGTGTGGGGCATTCACAAGAGTCGATCTGACATATAACCGCATGCAAGCGTGGTGTGGGAAATTCACAAGAGCTGACTCGTGACCTATGACAACACACAGAGTCGTGGCGTGGTCACTCACAAGAGAAAACCTATGATGTATATAACTGCACACAACAGACTGTGCCATGAATTAATATTGTAGCGTGGTCATAAATACTTGTAAGATCTCGGCGGGCACGATGAAAGCGGCATTGTTTGGCCCGAAATTCGCAAAGGAAAATGATCAGAGTCATGCTCGTTGCACGAGCTGAGGGGACCAAGACCTATAAAGCATCGGTAAGCATTTTTGAAGCTTCATAAATGTTGTTGGTCGACTGGTGTGGGTTGCGAAGTGGGTTGAAGAATTTGCGTTGAGAGCAACCTGACATTCGAATGTTCTTGGTGCGCAGAGGAGTCATACTCAGATTTCACAGTGAATAATAGTATTCTAAATATGATGCGATCAAGTTATTGAGGGAGGAAAACAGGCGTATGAACAAACCCTGTTCCCAACATAAATTGGATGTCAAACTTGCATAGTGGTTTGTGGAAACCCTCGAATGGTTTTATCGCACTACTTTTTGAGTTGTGGGCAGTAAAGTATTAAACCCACACAATACACCCCGGGTGGATTCCCAAAACCATTTTTTTGCGCACCTTCAAAAATGATGAACAGTGTGCTATTGTGAATGCGATCACAGTTGGATCGGGCAGTCAAATTAATTCGGATTGCGATTACCGTTACATGAAGAACGATGTGTTTTGTTGGTAGTGATTATATGAAGGACTGGGTTGACACGTTTGTTTTATTATTTAATGAACAACGTATAACACATGGCATCCAACACATTGTTACCATAGGTGTAATTCATAGGAGGAAGCCTGCGTGGAGGTCAAGTGCGTAGAGGACGTGGAGGCCGAGCTTGGGGCGCTCGTGCTCATTATTGATAGCCCACTGCTAACATATGGTAAGCATAGGTCCACGACATCCAGCGTATTGTTTAACATAGGTATTATATCCTAATCAGCGACATCGGTAATCAACATTCGAGCATAAATTTATTTGAGCTTTACATACATTATGTGCTGTTTGTATACAATGATTAGAGTCTTTTAATTGGGTAGCATAAATTGGTTAGTGATGGCGTTGGTTGTATGAACCATGGGTTTGATTAATGGGTTCAATAATCAAGACGGATTTGAATTATTTTTAATGATTTCCAATATGGAAAAGACTTCAAGTAGTGTAGAGAAATTCCATGCGACATTTTCTCTTCTTTGTGGAGACATTTCATGTTATTGATGACACTGACATTGCCTTATTATATGAGAATTGGTGCATTATAATGATACTTACAAAAGATGGATAGAAGTATCATTGTTATATGTTTTAAACTGATGAGAACTACATATAACATGATTTCTGAAAGGACATCCATAATGTGATGGTATTTGAAATAGTGGAGTTACGGATGCAACCAAGTTTGATAAATGTTAACCGTTGCCTCTATACCTCTAGGATTTGTGATTATTAGAAAAATGGATGTTGCACATTTATTGAAAGTTAAAGCTTGAACTCAATCACATACGAAGAAATCAATTTATGTGGACTTATATATAATATAATTTCTTACCACATTCGAGACTAAAGTGTGTGGTTGTTCTCAAAAAGGCATATGTGGGGCTTGTGAAAGGGGTGCAACTCCAGCGAAATATTCAAGGAAATATTTATGTTGCAAAGTTGTTGTGGAGAGATTGTTAGAGAATAGACCTTGCGAATTCAAAGTAAGTATATAGAGGCTTGAATTTATTCCTAAAAGGATACGTGAGAGAAGGGTTGGATCATTTCAACCACGAGAAGGTTCAAGGTAAGTGCTTATTGAATGAATCAATATTCATTGAGTAGAGATATTTTAAAATCTAGATGATTAAATTTCCTTTACATATCCGAGAAGATGATATTTCGTAGATGTTATGAAATAGTGGAAATTTTGCAAATGCGGAGGTATAAATGAATGGAAAATGTGCTAATCCTAGGTGATATAAAGAGAAACATGCATTTTATGAGAGGGTTTATTATGCATAATGTGGGTTCTTCATAATTTTGGCCAAGTCATTTTGAACCAAAGTTTGTAGTTGGAATGGGAGAATTCCTTTGATTTGTGTTTAAGGTTGAAAACACAATTGCTTGATGTTGTCGAATCTTTATTTTACCATCATGTGGCGGCATATAAGAGGTGATATTTAGGATGGACACAATGTATAGGTTGTACACCGAATATGTTGAAATATGAATAGTTTTTTCTCTATACACAGATGAAGAAATGTGAATTGATGTGTATGGTGCATGAAAGAGAAGGAAAAATGTTTGCGCTAGAATGATGACAAAATTTAATGAAGGGCGTGTGAATGTTCGCAGTGACAAAGACGACACAGAAGAATGGAAACCAGAAAATTGATATTGCAAAGAGAAGGTTTGTTAATAACCTTAACAAGAGCATGAGGTATGATAATTCAGGAAGGTATTTTTGAACATTGAAGATTGAATGGTTTATTTATTTTTACCTTAAAATAAATCTTGAAAAACCTGAATTGCATTTTCGACTAAAGACTTTAGTATCATGTGAAATGAAAATGGGAAACTGATGATTCTTCATAAGTATAAGAGAGAGTGAAGATTTTATATCCTAAAATGTATTAGGAGTGAATGTTTTTTGGAGGATTGTATAACTTTAATTAATTCATCCACTATCATTATTATTGGGGCAAAGCTTGAAGTCAAAACAGATGTTAGAGTAAAATGAAAGTTTGGATAGTTTGAGTTAAGATTGAGTATTTTCATCCAAGATGAAGAATTAATATAAGTATAAAGTTTAAGAGTCGTAAGCTAAGTAAAAAGTCTGAATGTAATGGGGTGCATGATCGACAGAGCCCGACACCCAAAGAATTGGTCATTGTAACACATGAGTTACTAAAGTGTTGTCTGCAGCAAAGTGAAGCAAGAGGGTTGCCAGAGATTGGTTCCAAGATAGAAAACAAAGAGAAGCCAAGTGTAGGAGGATAAATTTCATTTTTGATGAACGGAAAGTGTGAAGGATTGCTGAAAGGAGGATTGAATGAAATCCACACGTGAACAGATGAAGTTCACAAAGGAGGAGAAGATGACTGGTGTTAGCCATTTCAAGAGAACTGGTGAAGACCACAGCAGAGGGAAGAAGAAGGAAAATTCCAAGGTAAGTGGCATATGTGAACAGTTGACGGATGAAGAGTACGAGCGGGAGAAGGCTAAGATAACAATTCACATTGAATTGTTGATGAGGTTATTGCAGAGAAATGTGAAAGACCAAACACATGGTTAGACCATGAGAAAGAAAGTAAAGTGGCAGAGACTACATGAAAAGAGGGAAAAGCAGTTAACATACAGTTGACGAAAGAGCTGAGGAAGCTCGAGCAGATGTTGAGGTGTGAAGAAATCAAAGAGGTTGAGTTAAAAATGGATGTTTCTATTTGTGGCCCAGAACAGGGTGAAATTCTAGCTGAAGAGATCAAGGAGGAAGATCTCATGAACTATTGGGATAGTTCAGAAGAATCTGAAGATGTGTTGTTAAGAGAAGCAGATGAGGCTATGAAGCCTTGAATTTTTAAATCTCACATTTTATGTATGTTTGCAGGATGTGCGACAGATGGTGGATAGTCTTATGGAACTGTCACAGAGATGAAGGAAAATTTTGAGGTGAAGTCTGGTGGAGAATGCCTTTCAGAGGAGGAAGGCACAAATTTGTTGCAGCGGGAAGAAATCATAAATGAATTCTTGTTTGGGGTAAGACAGCAAGTTGAAGTTGTTATGGAGCATAAACAAAATGGAAATGCAAAAGAGATATTCCAAGGAGGTAAAAAAATGTATTTGTTTAGTGAATTTGTTGATAGAAGTTTACAATGTGATGATGCTGAAACCAGGACAACTCAGGAAGGTTACCAGAAGAAGAATGAAGCTGGGAATGATGGTTGTGATAAAGAGCTAGAAAGATTTCATATGGAAATCGAGTTCTTGGAACGATGGCTTAAGGAACCTGAGGGAGAAGTAAAGCTTGCAGAACCTGATCCAGAAGAAATTGTAGTTATTAAGCAGGATAGAAATGAAATGCTTTTAACATTTATGGAGTTGAATGAATGTTATAATTTTTCAAATAATGATGTAAGTGTATGTACAGAAAGCAACATTAATAGATATGATATCGAAGTCAGAGAAGTTGAGCGGAAATTATTTGGAGTTGAGATGAAAGATCGGGAGCAGCAAGGGAGTTGTGTCCATAGAGACAAAAATGAGACAGAAATATTGATCTAGCAAGATGAATATGGAAGCAGCCAGCAGTGCAAAACAAGATCTATTGAAGTCCAGAAAGTTGATGATGGGAGATTGGTGCTTGAAGCATCAAAAGAGACTGAAAGGTCTTATCTTTGTAAAACTAACAGTTTGTTGGTGAATGTAGGTACATCACTGAAAGAGAAAGTTGTTGCTTTAAAAGCAATCAAAGACTATAATTGTAATCAAGAATGAGTTCTTGATTATTTTCCATTATAGAAAGTTGAATGTTCAGCTTAGTTAGAGACGAAATATTTTGAAAAAGAGGAATTACTTCGAGGAATTGGCAGAAGAAAGTGTTGGATAAACCGATGGAATCCAATCAACAGAGTACCAAATCGAGTTTATATTTCGAAGGACCAGTGGCAGAACAGATTTTGAAATCCTGGAGGGATCAAGTCATCAGGACTTGTGGTTGTCGCATTGTTACAAAAAAGCGACATACCTCATAGATAGGAGTCTATGGAAACTTCTCTACATGGGGAGTCTGATGCAGGAGCATCAAAGCTAAATTTTCATTATTCAATTATGTAATTATGGGGGTGATGATTTTTAATTATTTTATTAATTAATTTTCTCATTTTTAATAAATTAGGAGAGAAAATATAAATGTGAGGATTATTGTAAATATTCCTTAAATAATTAAGGATATGAGTGGATTTTAATTAGGTAGATAATATAGGGATTAGGAATTCCATAAATGAGACTTATTTGAGTCCAAAATAAGATAAATCTAAATTATATTTTAAGTTGAGATTTGTGTGGAGGAAGTTATGGAATGGAATAAATTATATTTATGTATAAATATGTAGCTTGTGAGGGTGAGAAAGGACACTGAGAGAGTGAGGAAGGGGTTGAGAGCTCTTTGTAAATGGCCGAGAGATGAAAGACCAATTATTGTAATATTCGGCCTGGTGTTTGAGTTTGTAAATTTTATTATGTTTATTATATATCGGGATTTTTTGTTTAGCTGTCTTTTCCCCTATGTATATTTTGAGCTACGTCAAGTGTGTTTTTTTTATGAAGATTTTCTATGAGAATTTTAAATGTTTTTGGAAGCACATGAGTTTTTACATGTTGGGATTTGACTTAACCCAGTATCCTGGCATCAGAAGTTTAAGAGGCCACCAAGTGGCAGTAACAGTTTGAGGCCTAGCCAGGGGAGCTAGAGGCCTTATCCAGAGATCCAATAGTCAAAATTGGATATTTTAGATGTTTTGAATCTAATGATATGGTTTTCAGAGTTTTTAGAGAAATTTTGAAGTCCGAGAAGATTCAGTTAAGTTCAATGGGCCATAAGTGCCAGCTTTTTCCAGGTATAGTTTAGGGCCTAGCCAAAGTAGCTAGAGACCTTATGCAGCGAACCAATAGTCATTTCTGAATGTAAAAAAAACTCTTAATCCATTAAATGAGGTTTTATAATCTTTTGATTACTTCTAGAGGTCAAAAACCGATGAGATAATGTTTCAGTGACCCTAGTGCGAGGGGGTGCCAAAAGGTGTTGGAGGTGAAACCGAAGCAACGGGAGGCCATTTTCTGCAAATGAATAGTCTATATTGATTATTTCAGAAATTTTGAAACCAATGAAAGTGTTTGAAGAACATTTTTATGACTTATAGAGCTCGAGAAGCTAGAAGGAAGCTTTGGTCAGCCTTGGACAAACGGTGGAGGAAGGCCTAGTTTGGGGATGTAGTGCTCATTTTGAGCAATTTATCAGTCGATATTTGGTGTCTGATATGTGTTGGAGACAATAGGTGTGGTTTCAGGGATAGAAATATAATTATGAAGGAGTTAGTGCCATGGAGAAGCTCATTGTATCTCAATTCACTGACAGAAGGAATTGTGTATAAGGGAGCCTAAAGTTGTTTGCAGAGTGATGACATCCATGAGAGGGATATAGATGGCATTCTTAGCCCTTTGGATCAGTTCAGTATCCATTGGATTTAATTGTGGAACTTGTAAAAGAAACTTTACCATAATCCCAAAGATCCAAGTCAAGATGACAAAGCTCAAAGGATACGTAGCCCATGATATTCGGGTGAACTCCTAGATTAATTTTGCTGTTGTGTGTGAATGTTTTATTATTGAATTATGTTGTTGTTATACATGTTAAATTTTAGCAAGAAAAAATGTACATAAGACACTTAAACAATTAAAAATCATACACCTCTTTCAAGCATAAATTCTGCAAATTTTCAAGTATAAGCTAGATCATTTATTTGTTTAACTGAGTGGGAGGTTCTTGAAATACATAACAAGTTATCCATCCCATTTTTAGATCAGGTTGGTATCATAGCACTTGGTTGCTTGATTGACATAGAAATAGCTTACTTGTATAACTTGAAAGTTGTTTAAATAGTGCAAAATATTGATCATTTCACTGTTTGCAAACTAATGGTTGCTTGAGTTTGTTAGAGGTGAAGGGATAGCTATTGATAGGTAAGTCCAGGAGAGGAAAATAAGGAAGAAAAGGGCTAAAGGAAACTTCCTTACCTGAAGTACCTCAAGGCCATCCTTGAATAATAAACCCTTTTTTCAGTTGTTTGTTTGTTTGGCTGCTTGAATATGAGCTTGTCTCTTCATCCATTTTGTTCAAAAGATTTGTCAATTATTTTTGAAATATTTGTGAATTTTGTTGAAGTTATTTTATTTCATTTTCATGATGAAAACTTCATCAAGTGAGGTTTTAAAATCATCCTCCTTCACAATATTCTTCGATGAAGACATGAAGCGTGACTTTTATATATTGAAGGACATGGTGCAGATTTTGTTTGAAGATAGAAGAGAGAGCACTGAACTTCATGAGAAATTGTTTGCTATGAAGCAAGAGAAGGAATAAATTCATCAAATATTTCATGATATGGAGATGCAGCTCCATCATGTGTGAAGCAGAGGTAATCCACTCTAATTTTTCTTTAGTTTCCTCTTCAAAAAGATGTGTTGGTTCTTTTGAAAAGAACACTAGATTTATAGGGTCCAAGTTAATGTTTAAAATGGGCTATGAAGGCAAGGGTTTAGGAAAGCATGCAAAAGGCATGATTGATCCTATTTTGGTTGAGGAAAGACCCAAGAATTTTATTCTTGGTTATTTTCAATCTAATGGCGAAGACTCCAAAGCCATGAAAGCATGTGAGGAAACTTCAAAGAGAACTTTTTTTCCAATTTCTAATATGAAAATATGTCAATTTTGTTTCCAAGATGATTTCCATTGCTTTAATCCTTTGTTGTAGCAAGAAGATTGTAGACATGCAGCTTATGGTGAGCATGCGAGTTCAGATAGTTTTCAAGACAAGAATGATGATGTTAGTCTGCAAATGAAAGTGGGAGCCTCTACTAGTTCATCTCCTCAATAAGGAAAAAAGGATGGACATGCAAAGCAACACAAGAGGTATAAATATTCTAATATTCAATTTGATTATGTTTCTGCAAGGCATGACAATTTTGCATGCTTAAATGGAAGAAAGAGTTGTTGTGGATGTTGTGGTCAATTTAACGATGATGTTTCAAGATGTTGGATGAGGAAGAAGGCATATAGGAAGCAGATGAAGCAAATGCAACTTTCAAATAAGGTGCATAATATTTGCACATATTTCCAAAAGAGGGGACATGTTGTCTCCCAATGTTGGAAATTGCATCCAACTAGTCATCCCAAGCACAAGCAACAAGAGGATAGAAAGATTGGAGAAAGTGGAAACAAGGATTACATTATTGATGTGGGAACAGAAGTTTCACATGAATAAGATTTGCAGCAGCAAAAGTCACCGTGGAAGTGGCTTGGTGAGAAGTGGTTGGACTTCTTAACATAGTAAGACATACTCATTTGTACATATGCAAATTTCGGTTGTATGCATGTAATTTATGTTGTAATATCTCGTTTATTTGAGCCACCTTGGATCAATGATCAAGGCAGTGATTTTTAGCTACCTTCTGAAAATTTCTTGTGAGAAATTTTTGAGTGAGTGCAAGGAGGACAGTTCTTGACAAGAGGACGTGCACATCTAGGAAGGGAAGTGTTGACTACCTTCAAGTTGTGGTTCAAAGCCACTAACCCATGCAAGGAAAGTGTATGAAGCTGAAAAGAAGAGGGTGTTTTACTCTCATTTACTGTACATATTAGTATATTAGCCTTTTGGGGTCCAAAATATTCCTAATGGGGAGGTGTGATCAGAACTGGATCATGGACCAAAATGATAGTTCAAAATTCCAAGTGTTTGGAAGTGTGCCAAACCTGAGTGACAGGAAATTTCTCATCGTTGTAATTCTAGCGCCGTGAACAGTTCGAAAAACTGACATCATATGAAGAAGTTATCGCAGTTTGAAAGTCCAGTAAATTGCAAAAAAATGGACTTTTACCAAGTTTGACTTGGAATTTTGGAAAATTAAAAAGAGAATATTCTAGGGAATATTCCTTGGAATATTCCCCAAAATATTCCCTGGAATATTCCATATAGACCAATCACAATTGGACAAGTGGCAGATTATAATTGGGCTACTGGTTGATGTTTTGAGTTTGAGCCAATGAAAATTTTCCACATGTCAGGCCCAGAGGCCACCATGTGGCCCCAGAACGGTCTTATAAATTTTTTTGGAGCCGGTGGGAATTGAACAGCCGACCTCCCGCATATCAATCGCATGCCTTATCGTCCACATTACCGTTTATTTCTTAATATGTAATGGTTAGAACATATATTTAAAGTTTGTTGATTTAGAACTTTTGGGGGTTTGGGAGGCCATCCCTCTCCCATATGTCCGAGACTCCATGACCTAAGGGTTAATATTCCGCCAAAAATTTTGGATAACTATTTGAAACCTATCACATGTGGACTTTATACGCGTTTTTGGTGTTGGTTAAGTAGCGGTCCCGGAACAATGTGGTCTTGGTTCCCCTCACTTTTGCATGCGAAGTTCAACAGTTAACCGCATGGTTTTAGGTGGGGGGTCGGTTTGTGACCACTACCTAACCAATGAAATTTAATTCAAACAATTATTCTGGCGGTATTTTTGGAGCGTGCATGCCAATTTTGGCAAAAGATCCTGTTTAACTTTAGTTATGTCCATTCCCTCCACTTTTAGTGGAGCTTCTTTAGGGGACATTGGGTAAAAATAGTTTAGGCTCTATCTTGAGTTAGATTCGCCCAATTTTGGAGTGCCAATAGTAAATTTTGACTATCTCCAACATTCCAGACTCAATGGATTAGGTTTCAGATCCATCAGAGAGCTTCTAAGCATATTTTTGCTTCAATGAAGTTCAAGGGGCCACTAGGTCCACCAGGGGCAGAAACAGTTTGAGGCCTTATCCAGAGATCCAATAGTAAAATTTGGATATTTCAGATGTTATGAATCTAATTATATGGTTTTCAGAGCCTTTAGAGAACTTTTGAAGGCTGAGAAGCTTCAGTTAAATTCCAGGGGCCATTAGTGCCAGCTTTTGCTAGCAGCATTTCAGGGCCTAGCCAGAGCAGCTAGAGACCTTATGTAGCGAACCAATAGTCATTTATGAATTTAAATAGAATTAAAAATCCATTGAAGGAGATTTTAGATGCTTTTGAGGACTTCTAGAGGTCAAAAACCCATTAGGGAATTTTTCAGTGACCCTAGTGTTAGGGGGTGTTGATAGGTGTTGGAAGCGAAACCAGCAGCTGGAGGCCATTTTCTGAAAATGAATAGTATATCTTGAATATTTTAGAAATTTTGAAACCAATGAAAGTGTTTTCATAAAATTTGGATGACTTCTAAAACCCTAGAAGCTAGAAGGAAGTTTTGGGTAGCTTTGGGCAAACCGTGGAGGAAGGCCTAGTTTGGAGATGCAGTGCTCGTTCTAAGCAAATTATCAATCGATATTTGGTGTCTGATAAGTGATGGAGACAATAGGTGTGGTTTCAAGGACAGAAAAATAATTCTGAAGGAGTTAGTGCCATGGAGAAGCTCAGTGTAGCTCAATGCACCGACAAAAGGAATCATGTCTAAGGGATCCTAAAGTTGTTTGCAGAGTGATGACAGCCATGAGAGGGATATATATGGTATTCTAAGCCCTTTGGATCAGTTCAATATCCATTGGATTTAAGTGTGGAACTTTTAACAGAAACATTACCATAATCCCAAAGAGCCAAGTCAAGATGACAAAGCTCAAAGGAGACGTAGCCCACGATATTCAGGTGAACTCCTAGATTAATTTTGTTGTTCTGTGTGAATGTTTTATTTCTGCATTATGTTGCTTTTATACATGTTAGGATGAATCTTAATCGCAAGCGTACAAAAAAAATTCCACTTTAGATATGCATAACAAACAACCCTAACATCAAATATGGTTGCCAATTTCTTTAGATCTGCAGTTAGTTGATCAAGATAAATGCTACAAAATACAGATCTATGCAGTAAAAGACATTAAGCAGTAAATAAAAGCAAGATTTGCTCCATGCATCCAATAGACAAGACAAGAATATTTTTAAAGAATTTTTGTATTTTTGACACCTGGGAAAGGAACATAGAAAGATGTTACCAGTCCCCCTCAATGGGATGGGTTCTTGTTTGTCCTCAGCACTTATGATCTAAGATCTCTCTATCTTGATGGTGTAGAAAACCTAGATAAAAAATGGAACTCATATGGAGCTCACAAGAAAAATGGTAGCAAAATATGACAATGATGGAGGATCAAATTCAGACCAAAAGTATAGATCCAGAGCGATCTTTAGGCAACAAAAGGTAGTGAGTGAATGGAAAAACCCTTCTATTTATAATAAAATATTGAGTTAGTCTAGATATTGGTGCATAATTAAAATATTATTAACCAAATCTAGATCCAACTTTTATGGAATATTTTATTATATTTGTTGGAGGGAAAAATAATTTGAATTTGGTCAAATACCTTCATTTGTAAATAATAAATAAATGAATGATTTATTTGTTATTTTAAGGATGTGGTTGAGTAATAATTAAATAAATAGTGATTTATTCAATTATTTATAAATTATTTAGTCAAATTTAACAAGGAATATTATTCAAATAAGGTTTAGATAGTTATTCCTAGAAAATAATAAGATAAATAATTATTTAACTAATTAACTTTCCTGTTTTGGGTTAAATATGACTGGGAATATTTATTAAAAGGTTGTTTAACTAAATATTCCTTGAGGAAAACCAAAAAAATATGGATTTATTCAAAATTTCCTCATGGGGTTTCTTATTTAGACCATAAACAACTTAATAAATATGGATTACTAAGTTATTTTTCATAGTGAAATAAATTTTACTTAGGGTAAAATTGGTCTTACATGGTGTACTTTGGTCCATCTAATAGTAACAGGTTAGATGACCAAAAATTGGTGTAACATATTCCTCTTCAGCATGCGAGCATTAGGAGCTAATCGTATGACCGAAGTACGTTGTAAGAACTCAATCACTAGACAACGAAGGGGAAGTCAGAAAGAGAAACATAATGTAGATCAAAGCGCTAGAGGACAAGACCCTGAGGATGCGAGACTTACAGGTGCGACAAGTCTCTTTTATGAGTGAGTACCTGTGCTCAAGGTGGTGGGGTAGGCATACCTATGCCTGCCGAGACTAATTAAAAAGAATAATGCGTCCAGTAAACAAGGGAATGAACTATATAGTACATGCTGGAATAGACGTGAGCTAGATAAAAACATGATAATGGATCCCACATACATATTTTTCCTAGGATAACATCCAGGACTTATACAATAATATATGAGTACATGAGATATAAGTACAACCAAAGAGGCCCTGTAAACAGGAGAGGGCTCTGAAAATCTGAATGATACATGCAAACTAAAAGGCATTGCAAGTGGCTAAGGCCGAAAAAATCAAATCTCTAGAGCTGCATCAAAGGTTGTAATGAAGAGGTCATCTGGGCATGTGGGGAGCTACCTGAATGGCCACCCCCTCATGAGGTCTGAAACATCTCACACACACCCGGGAATCACCGGTACAATCTGCTGCATCGTTGAACCATTACGGATCTCGATCATGCGGTAAGGAACTGGAACTGAGAAACAATCAAGTCAAAGGGAAATAATGAATCCATTTTCCTGATCCAAGGCACCAAATAAGAGTGGAAGCTGGAACCAATGTACACCGCCCTATTAGACCTATCTTTTGGAATGAATGAATTGATGTCGACAGAAGGAGGTCCCCCATAGGTGAGGCAATAAGGGGTCCTCAACTAAGGCACGAGATAAAATATTAGAGTGACTGATAGACTGACACCAGGGATGATAATGGGGGGTACTGAGTAGTGAGCTAATGACTTCCATTGTTAGAGCATGAAGGCCATGGATGACCTGGTAGTGACTGACACAACATCAAAGGGGATAAGGGATAGTGATACTAAAGGCCATAATGTGCGACACTAGAGAGGATCCAAGAAATGATGGATTGGAGGACTATGGCGGGATACAAAGGGACTCGAGATAGACTCCATAAATGTGATGATGACTCAACTTGGATGCTCTAAACAAGGGCGACTCAATGATGCTTCCACACAGAAAAGGTTCAGTGGGGACAATAAAAGCATGAGTACAAGATGGTTACTCACGACAAAAATTGACACAAGCATGGAAAATTATGGAGGAAAGATGGTGCCCCAAGTAAAAGTTTTTCAAATGAAGAAATTAAATTTGGATGAGTGGTGAAGTGACCCTTATTTGTAAAAAATGTGTCCTGGTAAGTATCAAATCACAAAAAACTAACAGATACCAATTTGAGAGCTCGGTAAGAGCTTTACAACAGTATGGATGATTTTTTAAACTGAGCTACGGTTAGGTCGCAACGGGCGAAAGAAAAATATAAGGTTTCTCTTTTAATAAGTCATTTTCCCTCCAAATTCACTCATTTTCAAGTGTCGCAGTGGTGAATGTAGAGAGGAGAGAAGGCCCTAAATCTTGCGGCAAGCGTAGCAGACAAACCGACCGTTGGAATCGAGATCCGTCAGTTGCAGGTAAGAGGCCTCACCCTACTCTTTCATTTCAGTGGATTGAAAGTTCATTTTAGGTGCCTAGAGCTCAGGAACAGGCCAAGTCACATTTTTTGGGGTTTGTTCTACGACCTAGGTAGCAGGTTCTCAGCAGAAAACTGCGACCTGTCCCAGGAAATGACCTAAAAAGTGTGACCTGTCAGAGAAATGAGTTTCATTGTTGTTTTTGGTTGAGAGATGGGATTTTTATGGTTGAGGGGTATAGGTTCCCCCAAGCATGTTATGGTCATGCCAAATGTATTTAGAAAATGGGAATCTAAAGACATTTTTAATGATGTGGTGCACCATTTGTTTTTGTTATGGTTATGCAGTTCGAGAAAGGGAATGGAGGATTACCCATCTCTTTTGGTACTGCATATATGAAGCAAATGGACTAAGTTTCTAGGTTGGAATACATGGTGTCACTATCCCAAAGAGTGGATTTGGATATAATGAACTAGTGCTTACCTAGAAAACCCACAGGTTGGTCAACAAAAATGTCTAGGGGACTGGGTTGTTGATGTAATATGAAGGAATGATCAGGGGGGTCATTCCTAGAGTGATATGAAGTGATATGAGACTCTATATGTTCTTCTAAATGGGGAAGAAAAATAGTACTAGAGTCAACATGACCAATGCACTATTAGAGTTGTGGAGAATTGATTCTCCTGGCCTCTCAAATATGGGTGCCCCCTTACCCAAACATTGGGTGTCAATGTAATGGCCACAAGGTGTATGTGGTTCGAATGCATGGGTTCAATGTAAGGGGGGATCGATAAAGTCAAGGGTGGTGACTACATCCATAATTTTATCATCGTAATAGAAGATGGGGTGACTGGTGGAAGAAAAACCACCTGACGCGGCGAAGCTACTTGACTTATCATCATGAGAAGTGAGGTTCACATGCACATCATCATAGAGGGTGACAAAATAACAAGTAGATGAAGGATCCACTAATGTTGAGCCCAAGGTGATCACTGAATGGAGATCAAGTGAAATAGAAGGGGAAGTCCCAGGAAGGTCTTCCACCGTGGAACTCCTAGATGATGACAGGTAGTGGAAAGTGGCCAAATACTCTGTCATTTCGACATTTGGAGGGGAAATGTCTATGGGAGTGGATGTGTCCTCTAGTTCTGCTGAAGCAAAACGTGCAAATAAGGGAATGGTGGACTCGTTTCACTTTTCCTGGAATTGGAAAATTTCCGCTAGAGAGTTGTGGAAGTCCTCAAGGTGGTGACATAGGTGAGTGTAGTGGCCATGTAAATCACACAAAGCACAAGGGTGATTTGTGCGCAAGGATTTGAGTTTCGGGACTATATAGTAACATAGACCTCAGGGATATCATACTCTAGAAATGTTTCATTAACCATGGGCTTGAGATGAGGCAACTCTGGACAGGTATGGGTCGCATGACCGACAACATCACACAAAACACACTAGGTGGTACACTTTGGAGGCTGAGAAGGAGCAGGGTTTTTCGGGGCAGCCTTGTCTGCAGGTGCCTTTTTGTGAGCTTTTCCCCCTTTACCCAAAGCTGTCGCAACAAGAGGAGGTTCCTGTTGAGGTGGTTGAGGCACGATAGTAGAGGGAGGGGTCACCGGGACCTGTTGAACCGGGGTCAAAACAAGATAAGGTTTGGGATGACCAGGCGGGGTAGCAGCTAGGGGATCAATGTACTAGACAGGGATCCCCACAGTCAAGTTAGGAAGAGATAAGGCAGCCATAACAGGTATCGAAAACACTCAAGGAGGGGGAGCTAGGAACGGTATTTGACCGGAGGGGTAATCTCTAGGAGGGACAACTCTGAGATGGTTAAGGCCAAGAGGAACCATGTCAGGAGGGTAGAGAGGCTCATGGATACCAGCTGCAGATAAAGGGCCTTGAGGAGGGGGTCTTGAAGGTTGGGTCGAAGTGCTAAGAGCAGGTTGCGGAGGGCAGGGCTGCTAACTAGTCGAAGCGGGCCACTTGAGAGACGCCCGAGATGATTGCATCATGCAAACATTCAACGAGCTAGGATCAAATATAAGAGGAAGACTAGGGAATGAACTAGTCAAATAGGAGTCTTTGTAGACTCCAGGTGAGACACTGGTCGAAGGTTTGATGGTTTTCTTATTTTCCATCGAAGAGATGATGGACTCAGGGGAGATCTGAGACTTCAGTTCGTAATATGTCAAATGTTCAATGGTGACTATATTTTCATTATGAGGGAAGGAAATCTTGCGGTGAACTGTAGATGGGACATTATACACTGTGTAGGTGTAGCTACGACCCAATAGAATGGTGTAATCTAAGGGGGCATCAATGACTTCTACATAAATGCAAACAATCTTTCCCGTAAGAGTAATGGGACAATTGCGGAATAGGCCAATGGGTTAGGAAGAGTGATCATCCCATGCTCGGAGGGTGATAGTGGAAGGGGCCAACTCAGGTGATCTGATTTGCTTCCAAATTGAAGCGGACATCACACAAGTGGATGCCCCCTCATCAATGATACAACGGGAGACGTTGGCATTCCAAATCTTGATGGGGATTTGGAAGGTGAGGGAAGCAGGAAGGGGAGTATGTTCTGACCAATTAACATTGAAGATGATCAAACAATAATCTGAAGGATCTACAATGCCCATAGAAGTTAGTATAGATTTTTGTTGTGAAGGTCACGACTGGAGGAGTTCCAGCATTGATATGGTAGCAGGAGATTGTGCCAAATCATCTACTATACTATACGAATGGTAATATTTTCCAGAAGCAGGGTTTCGACGTAATGGTCGCTTGGGGATCTTGGTATGAACCTCTACCTTAGGCTAAGGGATATGTAAAGGACCATTGGTTATTGAAAGAGGCTTTGTAGAACCTCAAGAAGGGAGCTTAGGAGTAGATGTAGCGGGAGGCTTGTTGTACTGACGAGATCGAGTCTGAAGGTTTAGTTCAACGATAATGGGTTGGTCAGAGTTCATCACGAGAATATGGTAATCGTAAGTACCAGATGGAGGAGGTTGAGTGGTCACCTGACCTTCAGGTGGTTGGGTATCCATGAGTCCTTGCTGAGGGAAAGGATTGGTAAACACAGTCAGCTAGATAGGTGCAGCATTGGGAGGAACAGAAGGGGAGACTTTCTGTCCTCACGGTGTTGCTTGAGTATCCCACATCTAACGCATCTATGGTAAAAGAGGACAATCGTGGGTGTAATGACCATAGACACCACAACAAGAATAAGTATTATTCATGCAAACATGTCTGTCCTGCTTGGGTTGAGTGCCCTATTTCTATTTAGCAGTGTTAGGTACATTCCCTTAGGGATTAGGTCCTGGATTACTTGGGGCAGATTGATTTTGGGTGCCTTTCCTCTTCTTTGTGGAAGTAGGAGGATTATTCCATGTTGTGCATACACCTACCCCTGGCAGGTGGTGGCTGTTGTTGCGGGGGTTGAGAAGGCAAGGGAGGTGGGGGTGCTAATGCTAGAGGATATGGAGCACCAGGCTGCGGGTACGGATAATAAGGAGGTTGGGTAACATTGTGGTAAACAGGTTGGGAAAAAGGAGGAGGCATGTCATATCCTGGATACATGCTACCAGGAGGGGGAAAAGTGTTGGAGGAGCTGGCCCTTCCCCGAGGGAAACCATAACCCATGGGAGGATGAGTGTCTGGATGAGAAAAGGCTCCAACGATACCGTCAGCAGCATGGGATGCCCCTGGTGCATTGGCACTATTGGGTCTAGGGAGATATGGTAAGAGGGTATAAACATAACTAGACTATGCATGGATTGGGTCATATTTCAACGCAATCTACAGATCAGCTTCTTTGGTTTGAGGGAAATGCGATGCGACATATTTTCTAATAGCAGGAAAAATGGATCTAAGGAAGTCCATGTAGACACAGTCTTCGAAGGTAGGGGCTTGACAAAGGCTCTTTCTTCTCCTCCATTCCTGAACATGATTGGATAGGCGGGTTGCAGACGATTGACGGAAAGAGGTCAAAAGTTTGGTACCAGTGTCATAACGAAGGGGAAGCTGGAAATAAGATAGAAAATCCTGGGAAAGAGTTGCAAAAGTGGTGAGAGAGGAGGAGACCTGATCGACATACCACTTAGAAGCTTCGCCAATAAGCATACGTTGGAACAACCGAAGACGGACAAAGTCATCAGTAATGGAGTTAGACGAACACCACTTGTGGAAAGATTGAACATGATTTGTAGGATCTTCTCCAGTAAGACCTTCAAAC
This sequence comes from Pinus albicaulis, assembly GCA_034641835.2. Lineage (NCBI taxonomy): Eukaryota > Viridiplantae > Streptophyta > Pinopsida > Pinales > Pinaceae > Pinus > Pinus albicaulis. Next base: position 1,333,454,686 of record CM076582.1, on the reverse strand, counting down.
TTGGGGATGTCATAAGGGAGCTTGGTTGGCATAGTAGGCCAACCAGTGTCATGGCATATGGGGTCATTGATCAACTAGTTAAAATTGGGAAGACTGAGGCCTGCCATATAAGGGAGCAAGGGAGCTGCTAGTATAGTTCCTGTTGCGGTCCCACTAGTGGTATTCCTGGCATTAGGGTTGGGGCTACCACCAGCGTTAGGTCCTGAACCAGAAATGGTGAAGGTGATAGGGGGAGAACCGAGAATGGAACCTGAAGGGGAACCCAAAGAACCAGAAGAGGAGTCGAAATGAGGACTGGGTGGAGGACTAACTCTGATCCTACGTGGAGGAGTAAGTCTTCCTAATGGAAACTGAGGGTGAAGGCCAAGAATTCTCTGAGATAAACACCTTAGGGGTGCAATGGTGAAAGAAAAAACACAGATCACAAAACGAATATAGACCAACAAGGGAAAGGAGGTGCAAGATCAAATGATTACAATGTCAAAACAAGGGCATAGAGGTGCAGGATCAATTGATTATAATGTTAAATTATTTTCATGGCGGTGTTAACCAGGCGCTTCTTCACTTAGGGTGTGTGTGTTAAGTGCGTTAATTTTAATTTTTAAACCCAGAGGTTTGTAGAGAAAAAGAAAAAATGTGTTGTATAACTGAAAATAAATCTGCAGATAACAGTAAATGAAATCGAAATAACAGAAAATAAACAACTAATTATGCATTAATATAAACCCAAGGAGGCGGGCCTCTCAACAACTAGCCTGTGGGTGGGAAAAAATATAATCAAAGCACACCAAAATAGCCAATGGATCTAAAGTCGAGAGGGACAATGATCTAAAGGTCAGATCTGTTGGAAATAGGTGCAGACAAAAGCAAAAAACCAGAGGGAAAAGTGTTGCAAATGAGGTGGCGAAAGGCTACAACTTGGAGGGAAGTGGAGGGAACCCTAGAGGAAGACCCAAAAAAAAAAAAAAAAGAGGTTTTTTGGATGGATTAATAACCAATCTGAAGTGGATCTGAAGGTGAGGGATCAAATCTAAAAAATGGTTGAACACACTGAAATTTTAGATGACCAACTTCAACTATACTCCTCCTAGAAAGGTGGAAGGGTGCTAAAGCCCTAGGGGCTAGGTTCCCCACTCCAATGAGTAAAAAAGGTAATTACAGGTTCAAAACAGGTGGAGATGGAGGTTAGACAACCCTGAACAGAGGCCCAGATAAACCCATAAAAATCTCAGAAAATTTCCCGCAAAACATTCAGGTCACAGTTTCTGACCTGATTTCAGCATAGGTCGTAGGTTTGGGGTTTTTTTCTACGCCATGAAGTTCTAGGTTGCAATTTTTAGCCCAAAAAGTGTGACCTGCACTTCCAGCACTCTCGGGAGCAGGTTTCAGAAAAACAATTCATCTCAGCTGCGACTGATACTTATCACCTACGCAATAAGTTCGGAAACACACGAAAGTTAGAATTTTTATTGTTTTAGGGTTTTATAGTTTAAAAACAGCATCATGAAAAGTAAAACAAGAATTTGAAGAGAAATACTAGGGTTTGAGGCAGCTGTTCATGCAGGGATTAGAAAAATGACAAAGTTCGTAATCGTAAATCCCCAATGGAGTCGCCATTTGTTAGGATGAATATTAATCGCAAGTGTACGAAAAAATTCCATTTTAGTTGTGCATAAAAAATATCCCTAACATCAAATATGGCTACCAATTTCTTTAGATCTATAGTTAGTTAACCAAGATAAATGCTACAAAGTCTAGATCTATGTAGTAAAATACATTAAGCAGTAAATAAAAGCAAGATTTTCTCCATGCATCCAATAGACAAGACAAGAATATTTTTAAAGAATTTTTGTATTTTTGACACCTAGGAAGGGAACATAGAAAGATGTTACCAGTCCCCCTCAATGGGATGGGTTCTTGTATGTCCTCAGCACTTCTGATCTAAGATATCTCTCTCTTGATGGTGTAGAAAACCCAGACAAAAAATGGAACTTATAAGGATCTCACAAGAAAAATGGTAGCAAAATATGACAATGATGGAGGATCAAAGTCAGACCAAAAGTATAGATCCAAAGTGATCTTTAGGTAACAAAAGGTAATGAGTGAATGGAAAAACCCTTCTATTTATAATAAAATATTGAGTTAGTATAGATATTGGTGCATAATTAAAATATTGTTAACCAGATCTAGATCCAACTTTTATGGAATATTTTATTATATTTGTTGGAGGGAAAAAAAAATTGAATTTGGTCAAATCCATTTATTTGTAAATAATAAATAAATAAATGATTTATTTATTATTTTAAGGATTTGATTGAGTAATAATTAAATAAATACTAATTTATTCAATTATTTATTAATGATTTAATCAAATTTAACAAGGAATATTATTTAAATAAGGTTTAAATAATTATTCCTAGAAAATAATAAGATAAATAATGATTTATCTAATTAATTTTCCTGTTTTGGGTTAAATATGACCAAGAATATTAATTAAAATTTTGTTTAACTAATTATCCCTTGAGGAAAACCAAACAAATATGGATTTATTCGATATTTGCTCATGGGGTTTCCTGTTTAGACCATAAAAAACTTAATAAATATGGATTACTAAGTTATTTTTTATAGTGAAAGCAATTTTACTTAAGGTAAAATTGGTCTTACATGGTGTACTTTGGTCCATCTAATAGTAACAGGTTAGATGAACAAAAATTGGTGTAACAATACATGTTAAATTTTAGCAAGAACAAATGGACATAAGACACTTAAACAGTTAAAAATCATACACCTCTTTCAAGCATAAATTCCACAAATTGCCAAGTATAAGCTAGATCATTTATTTGTTTAACAGAACGGGAGGTTCTTGAAATAAATAATAAGTTATCCAACCCATTTTCAGATCAATTAGTGATCGGTTGAGGCAATCTGCAACATTTATGGTGTTTCCCTTCTTGTACTTGATTTTCAAATGAAACTTTTGCAGGTATGTGGACCACTTTTGATGGCGATCATTCCTCAACTTCCCTTCTTTCTGTATGAACTACAAGGGTTGGTGGCCTAAGTGGATGATTGTTTCCTTCCCAAAAATGTAATTCTTCCATTGTCGGCAAGCCTACATAATGGAATACATCTCTTTTTTATAAGTGGGTGTTGGCTCGAGGGGTCCTGACCCAGGTTCAGAGTTTAAGGTTTGCCAACAAACCCCTATATTACTGGCCCTTTTGGTAGTGACCTGCTTGCGCAGGCCAAAGTCTCACCTGAAGCAGTATGGGAAGGTGTTGGAACCAAGTTTCCACACCCTGAGAGAGAGGAGGTAAGTCAAGCAGGTCTGCGTTCCCAGCCTATCAAGTTCACACTAATAGATCTATTCTTAGGCGTATATAGTGTAACAGAGCTTCTATCATGCAGAGATATAGAAAATACATTCTCATACACGTGCGTAGTATCAATTTATCAGCACAAAATACTATAATCGCAACAATTAATAGATCACAGATACATATACCAGAAACATAGATACTTTCACAGTTCGAAACTACTTAAATAGATACTTTTTCAACTTAATCATATAGCCCAGATTCACATCAATCATACAAAATAAATCTAGATAGAATCATATGTCCAACAGTACTTTGCATATATATAATACCAAAATCCTCTTACAATCCAAAAATACCGCCTGCGCACACAGCCAGCAGGGTCTTCACACAGCAGGACTAAGGATCTTTGCGCACACAACCAGCAGGATTCCTTACCCAAACAACCCGACAATAGATCGAACAATTTGTGCTTAGCATCAATCTTAATTCTTTCCTACCTCAAAACCCAAAAAAGTTTCATCTATTTATACTGATTTAGCCTATGCATCCAATGGTCTGCAAACCATGGTTTGCAGATTCTTGGTCTACCCTTCACCCGTTACAATGCATTCGGGGCTCTGACACACCCAAAAACCCCCACAGTAGACTAAATAATACAAAAAATATACAAAAATGGACAAAATTAGCAGCTTTAGGAGACCCTGTTCCAACAGTCCCCCAACACAATCTTGTGACTCATCCCGAGTCACTGTGATGGTGGGGTCTCCACCTGCACCTCCAACAATCTGATTGCTTCGGCCAATGGGGGTAGCACACGTTCACTCTGAGCTGCAACATTTTTCATAATGTATACCAACTTATGCAAAGTTGGGCCTTCCATTGCAGCGATGATGCTCTCCAGAGTCTGGTTTAGCTGCTTAACAACAACATCAACATCCTGCGAAAGCTTGAGGGCTTCAACAGCCCAAGGCTTTAGGTGGTCACCGAGAACCTTATTCTTATGCCAAAGTTCATCAATATCATTTTGGAGGGCGTGATTGGTTCGCAGCCATGCCAAGCACTGAGCAGGAATCAAAGTGGGCAGGGTGGCTTCTAACTTCTCAAACGCTTCTTCCTTTTTCCGCAGATCCTAGTTTTTCTCTCGCAGGATTAGGTCGCGCTAGACCTTGGTCCATATCTTCATGGTTGTTTCCAATAATTGGGCACCTTGAGTGATATGCCCTGTAATGGTGTTTTTAGCTGCGATAACCAGCGCATCTCGCTGTGCTCGTACCTCTGGAGGTGTTTCGGGCTGGAACTTAGCCTACAAATTTGCGATTTGTTGCTCCATTTTTGTCTTGACCACCTAAAATTTCGTCCTGGAGGCCTTCAATGCTGCGACCAACCCTTAAATATTAGCCTAGGGGGTGGTTGTGGCTAGTATTTCTTCTTTAACATGTGCGCAGAGCCTGTGAATTAAGTGTTCCAGCTCTGTTTGTTGAGCGGTGTCGGGGGACACTTCAACATTCTTTTCTGCGATTGTCTGATCAGCTTCACTGAGTTGTTGGTGAACTTGTAGGTCCCGATGTTGGATTTCCTGAAACAATGAAGTGTGGAGACCTTGCAATGCCTCTTGTGGAAGCCTGGCTAAATTTATTTTTACTTCTGCACCGACCTGGACTTGCATTCCCAGGTTAGGTGGACTGATCACAAGGGTTGCGCCATGTAACAAACAAAGGCGGCTTTCTTCTATAACTAGTGCTACACTGCTTGTTGTTGAGGGTGTTTGTACCTGAGTCACACTAGTCTGCAGCATGTCTGTCTTCAGATGTAGAGCGTAGAGCTCAACATGAATTGTGTCGATCATAGCTCTCTGTTGTTCTTCTAAGGCTAACCATCTGTCTTCTGCATCCAAAGTGATCGCGTCAGAAATTTGTTTGAGGTCCCCTTCGGTCAATGTGACTACTTCATCTCGTTTCGTTGGTTGAGAGAGCTGCTTCTTTCGGGGCCCTTTTACAAGCTCGCTTGTTTGCTTCATGCCTTAGGGGGAAGTATTTCCTCCTGCACCCAGTCCTTATGTACCTAGGTTTGGCGGCGAATCTAACCGAGTCTCTACTTCTGCGTCCTTTTCAGTGGTATGTTTCTACTGCACATCTGCTTGTGCTACTGTGCCAGTGTCCTTCCCTGTACTCTTGATTGGTCTTCTAGTATCCTTGATGATGACAGGTGGGGTTAATTTTGTTGTGTTGGTTCCTTTGGTTCCCTTCGCGCCGGTTTTGAAGCCGATCTTCCAGTTAGGAGGCCAGAGCACAATTACATTGTCAATTTCTGCGTCCACCACCATATAAGGGAGCCAAGTCCAGGCTTTATCCCTGTGTTCTCGGATCTGGACATTGTGCATGGTGACCTGGAATGTCGTAATGCCCTTGTATCTGCTAGAGAAAATCGTGGTCGGGAATTAATGGTTGCTGCAAAGCTACTCTGAGAGAGGACCCAGAAGACTTGGTTGTCCACGAGATGCTGTGTATCCTTAGAATCCCATAAGTTTGTATATCGAGCCCCCTTTCACATGTCAAGGGTGAGATCTGGGAGGACTGATTCCTCAGGTGCTTCCCAGGTTATCAATGCGATGAGAAGTAGCAACCAGGAATAGAAAAATGCCCGTCCTTGCTCCTAGGATTTGCGGACATTGGCCAAAAACTCATTGCACAAATATTGTGACCAATTGAAGCAGACCCCTTTCTCGCACTGGCCTTCTAACTGAATTAAGTATGTGGGGTCGGAGGCCACTTGGAATTTTTGCATCATATTACATGCCAATAACATGGTACCCAGTTGCGTAGTAGGATCACTGATGGTTTTTATCATGAAGCCGTGAGTATTCCTCTCCACATGGTACTTTTTTCGCACATATTCAGCAGTTTCCCCTTCATACTTCTTGCTAACGCACTCCAGAGGGTTCGACCCATCCATAGGAAGACCAATGATTCGATGGATGAGTGCAGTGTCGATAGGGATTCGATCCTTGATCCATAAACACCCATCATGGACCAGGGCAAGCAACTGATGCACCATATGGTCCGTGATATTGTAGTGGCCGAAATGCGGCATCCTGAGCAGGTTGAGGAGCCCGGATCCTACCACTCTGCATACCCAGCTTACGGGGACAATTTTGATCCCATCATCCTCCTGAACTTGTTCAAGATATAACTTGGGCACAAAATCAGGGAAGGCCTCCGAATTGGCCAAGTCATGATCATCAAATTTGATCTCATGGAGCCTCCCAAAATGTTCACCAACAACGAGGACCTCTCCCGGGGTCAGCGGCATCTGTAGGTAGGTGATCAGACTATCGAAGTTCTTTGGCATGTGTGTCGAGGGCCTGCGCGGCCAAACAAAAGAAGGTCACCAATTGATTATCTCTGCGGCCTAAGCCTCTTCCCAAGAAACACGCGCCTGGGGCATCACTCGCAGGGATTTTACATTTCTCGAGGAAGTACGGGGCTTCCCTCCAACCCATTTTGCGGGTTTCCCTGAGCCCTGTGCTTTTTCCTTTCCCTTCTTCATCACTGGGCTCAACTTGGAGATAATTTCTTCAGCCTCAGACTCAATCTCCACCACTTCCTCGGTTTCTCTCTCTGCCAAGGTCGCTGGTGCTCAGGATTCAGCAGGATTCGTGGCCATCATTTCTGCGTGAAAAATGAATCCTAACCCCGGGTGGCTACTATCAGAAGGAGAAGGTTTCTCATACATGAAAGGGACACTATAGGCACATAAATTCTTACAGCACAAATTCATCAAGGACAAACATGCCAAGTACAAGCTATTCAATTGATACGGAACCCTTGTCTGATCTATCCTGCCCTTTTTATAGCTTTTATGATCGACCAACGGTAGGGTAAACTGCACTTGGAGCTTACCATCAAGTAAACAGTAAAAAATATCCATAAATTTTTTCATTAAATGTCGGTTGTCCGCTCCTTCCAATGGTAACTTTTTCTTTTTACCCAATTTGGCTATTCCAACGGCTATTTTTTGCACCCTTGGTGCGCTCAATGCACCCTATGCTTTTAGCATACCTCCTGCGCTCCCAGTGCATCTGCTACGTTCTGAGTTTATCCCTACACCTCCAGCACACTCCCCCATGCTTCCAATCCTGCGACTACCTCCTGCGTGGAGCATGGTACCTACTGCGCTTACCTTCCTTGGTGGGTCTATCCCACTTCATACAGCTACTCCGGCCATATATTCATTTGATCTGATATGGTTTGAGCCAACTGCAATTAACATAGCTGGGTAGCATATCGCCACACAGGGTAGCTAATCGAACAGCACCGCCATCCGTGATTTCTTTAACTGTATAGGGCCCAAGCCAGTGTTTTCGTAACCTCCCTAGGTTCTTCACAAATTGGCTATCATAAAGTAGCACTAAGTCACCCTCTACAAAGGATTTCTGTCGAATATGTCGGTCATGCCATGACTTATCCAGTGCCTTCTAAACCTACTGATGGAAGTTAGCAATGAAACGGTCTTCCTCCAAAGCCACAAGCTACGCTAAACGCTCCTCCATGATATCAGGCTCCACCATATTTGTGAAAGTTGCGATGTGCAAGCAAGGAACAATATATTCCATGAGAATAATGGCTTTCTTGCCATAGACCATCCTAAATGGTGTTTTTCCTTTTAGCTTCTTACAGGTGGTTTTGTAATCCCATAAAATAGACGGGATGCACACGTCCTATTTGTTGTGAACGGTGCTACAAAATTCTGTTAGTGCATGCTCCAAGACTTTATTAAAAGCTTCGACCGCTCCATTTTCCTAGGATGATACGAAGTGATTTTTGCATGATGGATCTGAAATTATTCCCTCAAGGCCTTTATTGTTTCATTGACAAAGTACATACCTCTATCGCTCATTATGATTTTTGGACATCTGAATCAAGTCAGAATCTACTCAAAGATGAAGTGCAGAACGGCATCTGCAGTGCAATCCTTCACCACTTGTGCTTCAGCCCACCGAGTTACATAATCCGTAGCAGTTATAATGTAATGTGCACCTGTATTTTTTCCAGGTGGGTTGATAGGTCCTACAAAATCGATGGCCCACTTGTCAAATGCCTGCAGGGCCATTTGCGGTTGAAGGGGCATTTCATCCCTACGAAAGGGCCTTTTGGTGCGTTGGCAGGTATCGCAGGCCTTACAATAGTCGTGAGAGTCACTATGCAGGGTGGGCCACCATAATCCAGCTCTCAAGATCTTCTGTGCCATTGAATTCCCTGTGTAGTGACCTCCTGCTACCCCATCGTGGGCTTCTGCCAAGATATCATGTTGTTCATGCTCCAGGATGTACCTACACAGCACCTCATCTGCTCTCATCTTATATATATGTCCTGCGATGATGGTAAACTCTGCATCACAAGCCACCAACTCCTTCTTCTATTGCACCAAAAACTCCACAGGTGCCAAGCCTATAGTCAGAAACTGAATGATTTCAGCGAAGTGGGCATCAACTACGTTAATAGCGAACAACTGCGCATCAGGAAATCCTTCTTCCAGGTTGGTCAATTCCTCACCACTCTCAATTCGGGACAAGTGATATGGCCCAGTGTTCAACTTTATGGGTTTGACAATGATTTCAAAGTCGTATTCCTGGAATAGCAGAAGCCATCGACCCCCCAACACAGGCTTATTCACCAGGTACTTTAAAGTCGAATGATCTATGAACATTTTGAAGTGACCCCCTAACAAATAGTGCCGATACTTCTGTAATGCATAAACCATGGCCAATCCTTCCCACTCCATGGTGTCATAGTTGCAATCTGCCCTAGAGAGTTTTTGACTAGCAAATGCAACTGGGTGATCAATGTCTCCATCTCCAGGCTGCATAAGGACCGCTCCCAGGGCGATTCCAGACACATCAACATGAACATGAAATACCTTTGCCCAATCAGGAAAAAGAAGGATAGGCGCAGAGACCATCTTTTCCTTGAGTAGCTCAAAGCTCTTCTGGCACTCGTCATCCCAAAAGAATGAAACATCCTTCTTAAGCATCTTTTCCATAGGCCCTCTGATCAACACATATCCCTGAATGAACTTTTTGTAGTAGCCCGTATGTCCGAGGATCAAACATAGTTGCTTCTTAGTCATAGGAACTGCCAGATTGATGATAAATACAACTTTCACAGGGTAAACCATCAACCCTTGTCAGAAAACTATATGTCCAAGCAAGATTCGAAGGGTATGCATAAAATACACTTCTTGATATTCAGGTAAATTTGGTTCTTTCCACAGGCATCCAACATCATGTGCAGGTTCGAAACATGCATCTTTACTAAGCTGAAGACAATCCAATCATCAAATTACACCTCCAAAAATTTATGAATGAACTCTTTGAACACTGAAACTACTACTGGCGAGAATATGGTAGGGGTGTTTTTGAGTCCAAACGGCATGACCGTATACTGAAAGGATTTCCATTCGGTAGAAAACTTAGTTTTGTTGAGATCTTCAGGTGCAATTATGATCTGATGGTATCCTAAAAACCCATCAGTGAATGAGTACGCTTCTTGGCCTCCTACGCTATCCAAGATCTAGTTTGAGAATGGTGTTGGAAAAGGATCATGTATGCAGGCATCATTCAACTTGCACAAGTCCATGTAGATGTGGATTTCCCCCTTCATCTTCTTTTCCTGAAATACCATGGGTCTCACCCAATTTGACTGTTCGACCAGCTCGATGATACCTACGGTGAGAATTTTATCAATCTCTTCCCTAACCTTCTACTGATACTTAGGATTTAACCGATAAGGGTGTTTCTTTACAGGGCGTGCATCTAGTTTCAGTGTGATGCGCATAACCCCTAAGTCCCCCATGATCGCCTTAAGCTCCGAAATTTTTTTTCTAGAATAAGTCTTGATATTCTGTGAGTAATTTTGCAACCCTGCCTATTGTCGCATCATCCCAGTAATCCCCAATTTTAGTCAACTTGGGTTGCTCTTTTGTGCTAATGTTAACTTCTCACAGCTTCAGAGGCTTCATAACATCCACAATGTGTAATGGAGGTCCTACAACTGCGCACTCCCCTTCTGATTCTAGGATCGAGACATTGCACAGATCTTCATCACATTCTTCTATGGTGATATTGCGGAAGTTGACAATATCCTGCATCTGTGTTTCCCATGTTGGTATTTCCAGTGCTGCGCAGGGGCTAGATTCACCAAATACAAAGGTATCTATATCCTGCAAAGCTTTTTCAAGCACCTCTGTTCCTCCTGTTAATCCAAATTTCCCCATAAATTCATTCTTTAAGGTTTCCCAATGGCGGGTGTATTGATGTAGCTCCACATCTAAGTACCATGCGATGGGAATTGGTCCCAGGGCATGCATAAACAAGTGAACCCATTCTTCTGTATTTCGATCCCACCATTTCTCCATCCAAGCAAATAGATGTTTGCGCGGATCCTCTGGTCCAAGGAACGTATTGAGGCAAAAGTCAGTCAGAGGCTCAAATCACAAGATCATCATATCCTGACATTCCTCCCAATCCTGGAACGGCCCCTTATGTGTGTCCCACCACCGCGCAGGTGTTGCATGCATGGCTAGATCAAAGGCCCATAGCCTTTTCTCTCTTGGAACCTCAGCTTCAAATTCTCACAAAAACTCTTTAATACTACTAGAACCATCAAAGTAGGGCAATTATATTACCTCAGAGGAGATGCATCATATGTCCTGTGTGATCCTAAGGCATCGCAATACAGAGACATCATGTAACCGGTTTTGCCAATTTTCCATTTCCCCATCGGAGTCAGAAAAGCATTCGCTATCCTTTTCCCAACACAGCACGCCCTCAACCGTAGGATTGATCCAGTCTTCATCCCTCACAGTTAACTTATAGATGTGATCCACCTCCTCTTCCTCCCATACTGGTTCTGTATACCTTTCTCATTTTGCGGGGTCTAGTGGTACTACCACCCGCATTCCTTCACTTTCAAACACCATGCTTCTCTTCTTCAAATTTATAATATTTCCCATATCTATGGCCCAATCCAACCCTAGGAGCGCAGGATAGGGGTCCGCATCTTCTACAATATGAATGACTTAAAATTCAGACTGGACCTTAACTCCTGCGATATCTACCATGATATTTGATAACCTCCCCAACGGTATGATCTTTTATTGATTGGCCACGCGTAGCTGAATAGTGGACCATTCCAAATTAGGTTCTCCCAATCGCTACCAATTTTGTTTAGGTAGTATGTTTGCATCTGATCCTAGGTCTAGAATAACCTGATCCATCTCGTAATCACCAATCTATGCGATTAACCACATCTCCCTACCAGTGCACCTCTTATGCTTATATATTTTGTGCACATCCTTAACTTCCATGGCTGGGGTTGTTCTTTCTGCGCAGTTGTCAATTAAAGCTTGAAGGCTATCTACAACCCTTTGGTTGCATATCAGCTTCATACACGCCTCCAAGAATGGTTTGACCTCATCATTTGCTTTGAGGTTCACGGGGGCTTGAGGATTAGATGCCACCACCTTACCGAAGTCTTGGCGAGCTACGAAAATGGTTTCCTTCTCCTTCTGTAAGTACAAACCTTCTTGTTTAGTGATTACTTTTCGGATCAGAGGCTCTACCATGGCCTTCTCCTTAGCCCCCCCTGGTAGCCATGCCGCTACATGTTATAATATTAACGTGAGGTTCTACCTTAACCCTTTGCACATTCTGCGTAGGTGTCTACTGCTTTTCCTGCATTTTGGCTATCAGAATTGGGCAGTATTCAATCACATGGTCCGGTTGTCTAAAGTATATGCAGGATTATCATCTGGGTTTGTGTAGTCCCTTGCAAAGTGGCCTATCTCTCTGAATTTATAGCATATCATTTGTCCTCTTCCCCTACCTACGCTTCCACCTCGCCCCCCCTGCCACTAGCCAGGGAGCCACCTATGCCCAAGGAGGATCTTGGCAAGGACGGATATGACTATACCCTATATAGGTTTCCTTGATCTATCATCAGATCATACATATGAGAGTTTTGCTCATCATGTCCTAATGATCTTCAGAACCTGCACCATTGTTGCTTGATTTTTGGAACGTATACGACAAGGTGGGGATAGTGGTTGGTATCGTGTAGCCCAGCAACGTGATAATCATCGCACCATAGCACCAAGACACTTGGTCCCACAACATCCCTAGGATGCCACGGGCTGGGTCCCCCAGCCTGCATGTAGTCTGTTAGCAGAGGATAGTTATCCTTGGTGTGGCCATTCACCTTGCATCGTATGCATCATCTTTCAGGTCTCGCCTCTGCTCCTCACTTTTTCCATAGATTCTGGATCTCCATGTGCATTGCTTCTAGCTAGCCTTGTATTTTTTGTACTCCTAACTAGGTATCATCTCTTGGCGCAAATTCCAGCTTCATAGTAATCTCCAAGGCCTTTTCCTATGATTCAATGGCTTTATGTCCCATCGGCATGTGCAGGTGGGGCAACAACATAACAATGAACCACTCTATGTGTTGTTTGTCATCATACAAAAATCCTCCTTCTCTAATTAATTTCTTTAGCCGTTGGTTAGCTTCCCATAAAAACTCGGATGGTCCTTGCTTGAAATATTTTAGATCGTACACTATCTGAGAGTAGGACTTAGGCTTCTTGAACTGTTGTTTCAAGGCATTCTTAATCTCTTCAATGGTCACATTCGCATGCTGATCGATGTATCCCATGTACTAGTCCAAGGCTCTTCCTCCAAAGTCAAGGGATAGCTATTCCCTTTTCACCGCATCACTATCCACGTTATGCGCAATCCATATCAATCCTACGACAAAACAGAACTGATCCATGTCTTCATCCCCTATTCCCTTGAAGGTAGGTAGCTTCATGTGTGAGGCCATCTCGTCTTCTAGTGGGGGAGGAGGTACGGGTGAGTTCTTACCCCTGTGTTGGCTTGGCGGTGGTGTATTTGGAGGTTCTTGCATAGCCAAATACCTTATTGGACTATAGACAGATCTATCTCCTTCCTGGTTAGTTCTGTAATACTTACCACTGCGAGTTGTACCCTTGCCTTGATCAGAGCTCATTCACTCTGTATGGCTGCACAAAATTATTTTTTCGCACAATAAGATCTTAATTAGTAATGGCAAAATTTTCAGAAACTTACCTCGGAAACCCTTGAAGAACCTTCGCTATGCCTCTAAATAGGACACAAATTGGTCAATTGCAAATTCCATCACAAATCCTCCTATCACATTGTCCACCCAGTGATCTACCATGTGAGTGATGGTGTTATCAGTTTGTTTTAACTATCTGATCAGCTCTGGGGTCCATTGTGTGACCCATTCTTCCCTCCAACATGCCTGGAAATCTACAAGCCTTGCGAGCCACTCCTGAAGCTCAGTTGCAAATGTTACAAATAAAATTTCGTAGATCTCTGTGAAAATGTATTTATTCTTCCACTTCTCTACTGTCAATTTTTCACTGTGATTCTCTCTCACTATGAATTCCTGAATTTTCTTTTCGAACCACTCGTTGATCTCTTTCTTCTCAAGTCTCCAATGTGTTCTTGGAATTACATGATCTCTCTCAAAATGCTTCAGGTCCTGGCAATGGAACCATTTTTTGGCTTGAGGGGTCCTGACCCTGGTTTGGAGTTGAAGGTTTGCCAATAAACCCGTATACTACTGGCACTTTCAGTAGTGACCTGCTTGTGTAGGCCAAAGTCACTCGAAGCAGTATGGGAGGGTGTTGGAATCAGGTTTCCGCACCCTGAGAGAGAGGAGGTAAGTCAAGCATGTTTGCGTTCCCAGCCTATCGACTTCGCACTAACATATATATTCTCAGGCGTATATAGTGTAACAGAGCTGCTATCATGCATAGATCTAGAAAATACATTCGCATTCATGTGCGTAGTATCAATTTATCTGCACATAATACTATAATCGCAGCAATTAACGGATCACATATACATATACCAGAAACATAGATACTTTCACAGTTTGAAACTATTTAAACAGATACTTTCGCAACTTAATCATATATCCAGATTCACATCAATCATACAAAATAGATCCAGATAGCATCAGATGTCCAACAGTACTTTGCATATATATTAATACCAAAATCCTCTTACAATCCCAAAATACCACCTGTGCACACAGCCAGTAGGGTCCGTACACAGTAGGACTGAGGATCTCTGTGCACACAGCCAGCAAGACTCCTTAACAAAACAACCCGACAAAATATCTAACAATTCGTGCTTAGAATCAATCTTAATTCTTTCCTACCTTAAGACTCAAAAAAGGTTCGTCTATTTATATTGATTTAGCCTACGCATCCAATGGTCTACAAACCGTGGTTTGTGGACTCTTGGTCTACCCTTGACCCGTTACAATGCATTCGGGGCTTTGACCCACCCCAAAACCCCTATGCTAGACTAAATAATACAAAAAATATACAAAAATGGACAAAATTCACAGCTTTAGGAGACCCTGTTCCAACAGTGGGATACTATTGGGATGTGTTTGAAAGTGTCTTACTGTGATATGCCACTAGATTCCCCTATTGAGTAAGAACTTCCCTAATAGCATAGGCAGAGGCATTTGTCTCAATATCAAATGGTTTTTGCAAGTCTGGTAATGTGAGCACTGGTACAGATCAGAGGTGATTTTTCAACTCTACAAATTCCTTCAGTTCATATTCAGACCAAAATAATTTTACTTTCTCTCTTCCCTTGGTTACTTGACTCAAGGGCCAAGTGATATGAGAGAATCCCAACACAAACCTACGGTAGAAAATGACAAGACCCACTTCTTCACCCCTGTGAGCATCACTCAATGCAATGAGTGCTAAGTGTACTATTCAAAAAACATGAGAAATTAGTCAGTTACGACTACGTCTCATGTAAATGGTCATAGTTTAATGACTTACTTAACGCAATTGAGTCCCAAAAAATGATATCTAATATAATGCACTATGTAAAACCCTCATACTTAAAAGACCCAGAAAGCTGCGGAGATCTGTAAGAGTGGTTGGGGATGGCCAATCCTAAATGACTTCGATCTTGGCTAGATCCACATGCACCCCTTGTAATGTATCCCAAATATTGAACCTGGGTCATACAAAAAGTGCACTTTTCCAAATTGGCACACAACTTGAGTTGCCGCAGTGTTTGGAGGACTTGTCGGATGTGGTGGAGGTGCTCTTCCCAAGTCTGCCTGAAGATCAAGATGTCATCCAAGTACACCACCAAAAATTAGTTGGTGAATGGCCGCAATATGCCATCCATTAGCCTCATGAAGGTTTCATGAGCATTCGTCAACCCGAAAGGGATGACCATCCATTTGAAAAGGCCCTCCTTGGCTTTGAAGGCAGTCTTCCACACATTGGAGTGTTCGATTAGTACCTGGTGATACCCAGATTTCAAGTCGATCTTGCTGAAATATTTCCCCCCTTGAGTTTGTCCAGAAGGTCATCAATCTGTGGGATCAAGTACCTATTCTAGATAGTTATCTTGTTCAACACCTGATAGTCAATACAAAGTCTCCAAGTTCGATCCTTCTTCTACAACATGATTGAGCTCTGATTGGGCAATGAACTCGGCCATATGTGACCTTTCTACAGTAGCTCCTGAATCTGCCTCTTGATTTTTTTTTTCTCCATAACAGAGCATCGAAAAATTGTTCCACTAGACAGCAGTGCACCAAGGGTCAAATCAATGGAGTGCTTGGCCTGAAAATGTAGAGGCACCCCTATGGGTGAGGTGAATGTCTCTATATTCCTCCACTTTTTCCATCGATTTTTTTCATGTGGAGGAGGCCTGTCTGGAGGTCGTGGCCACAGTATTCTTCTTTCCTTGAGGGCGGGTCATCAGGAAAACAAATTTTCCAGTTTTGGAAAGGAACTTACTACATTGTTTTGCAATAACCAAATAGATTGTGGTAGGCGGTGCTACCTCCAATATCCTGTAAAACTTATTTCCCAAAATAATGATAACAGAGTGAGGCCTAGAATCATACACAACATGTCAGATCCAGTGGTATGGTTCGCCTAAAAATACATCACAAACATCAAGAGGAGAATTTTTACATAATAACTTATTAGTGAAGGGCTTGATGCTGTAGGGAAGGAGGCACTGATGACTGATGTGGAGGTCTCATCCTTGGTGAATCCACTCGATGGTGTATGGTTTTTTGTGCGTTGTGGTCAGTAATCCCTCTGCTAAAATAAGGTTCTTTTGTCTCCCATTTTCAATAATTAACTACAATGGGGCACCCTTTACCCATATTTGGGAACAGAAAAGGCCTCCCTCTTCTCTATATCTTCCAGTACCTTCTTCTAGATATTCTTGGTGGAAACGATGGCGTTGGGCTCCGCATTGATTCCCTTTCTCATTTCCCTTGTCTAGTTATGATTAAGAGTCGTAGCATGCATATGATTCATAAGCTTTCAGCTCGGCCACCAGTGGTTGCTTGGCCCAACACTCACCTATTTTGTGTGTGGAGCTCTTATCAAAGTCACACCACTTTCCTATTTCCTTCTTTGGCTTCACAGCATTGTTATTTTCTTGTAGCTTTGGTGGGTTGTCCTAGGCTACCCTGCCTTCACTTTGTCCTTTGTTATATGGTTTAGGGGCACCTTTCCCTTGCTTTTGATTCGAAAATCCAAATTCTAGCTTCTTCTTTTTGAATTTCTGATCAATCTTGGCAGCATACTAGTATGTTGCACCAAGCAAGAAGATCTCGAGGAAATCCATTTCCTCCTTAATATACCTGTGTAGACAACTACGGTACTTCAAAACCAAATGTTGAACCTCTAAATATTTGATACCCAACTTTGGGCACAGAGTATGGAAAATATTCATTAGCTCATGCACATCTTGAGCCATTTGTTGTTGTAGCGTAGTAAATTGTATGTAATTATCCTCATAGCTCCCCACGGGATAATATTGTCCCTTGATGGTGTCTTCGAATAAATCCCAAGTGGGTGCGGCTGAGAATAGAGAGACTTCCCTCTCATCCTTTTGCTCACAATAGGTTTCCCACCAGTCCTTGAAATGGGGGGCGGCTTTGAGGAGTGAAAAAGTAATCTTTTTTCAGTTGGAAAAGTCATGAACTAAGAAATATCCTTCTAATATATTCACCCATATATCTACGACGTTTGCATCTATTTAGCCCTCAAATATGGTAATGTCAAAGTTTACTTGTACCTTAAAAGGAGTGGTACCTCTAGAGTGGTTGTTGGATGTAGATGTGTTGTCGGTGGGAAGCTGTTGAAGGATCTAGGAAAATTCATCCATCATCGCATTCCTTTATTTCTTGAAGGCCTCCTCGAGCAATATTATGATAGGATCTCCTACTCCCTCATCTTTCTTTCCTTCCCCCATGGGTGGTCGTCAAGGTTTGTGAGGCTAGTCTTGTAAAGGTTTAACTAGATTGAGCCCTAACTCCTTATACCCCAACCTCAATGGGGACATGTAAAGAAGGATTGAGAAAGAGCAGACCACTATGATACCACTGATATAGAACTATGCAGGAACATAATAAAATACAAAAATACACATAAACTCATAGATGAAACATAAATAACACTTATCAAATAATTGAAATATGCTTACATACATAATGGAAATAAACTAGCTAGGGTAGTGGTAGATTATCTCTAAGAAGAGATATGGTGGACACAGGACTCTAAAATGTGTTACAATGAGGCTCAAGGGATTTTTTATTATTACCTTAAAATGAGTGGTGCCTCAAGAGTGGTTGTTGGATGCAGATGCCCTGTCGATGGGCGGTCATTGAAGTATCTGGGAAAATTTATCCATAATCATGTTCCTTTGTTTCTCAAGGGCCTCCTTGAGTAATATTTTGATAGGATCTCCTGCTCCCTCACCTTTATTTTCTTCCCCCATAGGTAGTCGTCTAGGTTTTGAGGCTAATCTTGCAAAGGTTTAACCAGATCAAGCCCTGACTCCTTGTACCTCGACCTCGTTGGGAACATGCAAAGAAGGATCGAGATAGAGAAGAACGCTTTGATACCACTGATCCAGAATTATGAAAAAACACAATAAAATACAGAACTACACATAAGCGCGGAGAGGCAAGTCCAGGAAAAATTTCAAGGATGGAAAATTATCTTGAAGTTTAAAAAATTGGCGAATCTCACTAGTCCCTAATATGCAAACTATAAAATTTTTATTGATGTATTTGTAAAAAAAATCAAATTTATAATGCTATTATATATACTCTCTATATAATGTTGGCGATTTTCCATGTAATATAATTTTATATTATAAAATTTGGGCGAAAATTTTTGATAAAAAAATGGAAATTGGCGATTCTTTTTTTTGGAAAAACCATGGAAAATTAGCCCACCTGCGAATATTAGCCCCTAAACTTTTCCATGGAGGCAAAAAATATAACACTTCTTTTCATTAATATCAAATAATTGAAATATGCTTACATACATAATGAAAATAAACTAACTATGGCATTGGTAGCTTAACTCTAAGAAGAGATGTGGTGGCTACATGCCTCTGAACTATGTTACAATGAAGCTAAAGGGTATTTTTATTATTTAACAACATAAGACTACCCTAAACAACCAAAACCCTGACCCCAAGAGATGAAATGCCAAGAGTTTGTGGGCCTCGTTGGGGTTAGTTGGGCAGCCAACTTCCCGGGGTCGTAACTTGTTCATAGTATCTATGTTTGGCGTGTACGATATATCATCGGAAAGATCTCTCTGAGTATTACGGGTTTTGTCACAAGCCCCTGCCTATGGCTATGGGCCTACTGCAAACCTCAAAAAAATGTTGTTTAGGGGGTCAAAACTTCTCCAAAAGTTCAGGACCCAGAAAATTGCGAAAAATAGTAAATGTTGTTATAAAAAGCAAACTGATAAAAATGACTAGAGGTGTAGATGGAATAGGTGGGTGACCAACAATATCCACCTGGATAGTTCCTGCCCCCTTAGGAAGAAATGGTCCCCATTGCGTGCAGAGCCTCCATGAGGTGAGAAAATTTCCATTTAACCTGGCCCCTGTAGAATCACTTGCCCTGGTCGAGGATTTGACCTACTTTAACAACTCAATATAGTTGTATCCTCTGCTGACAGGTGTTCTTTATCTGTGATTCGATCAGTTATTGCTTTTTCCATGCAGTCTTGGCTTAACTTTCTTGGTGTGAGATGTTCTTCCATGTCAGATGTGTCCAGTAGAGGTGGAAAGTAGGGCTAAAGGCAGTCCACAATGAACACTGAGTTCAGACCAAGGAATGGTGGAATACTGAGCTCGAAGGAATTTTCCCCCATAACCTTGGTGATGATGTAGCCAAACTTTTTCATCCTCATGAAAGTTGTGTGGCACCCAATGTTGATCATGTCGTTGCTTGTACTTAGCATTGGCTTTGTCCAATATGTCATGAACTTGTTGGTGGATGTACTGAATGAGCTCAAGGAAGTTGTTCACTTTGTCAGCTTTAGACTGGACATGAGTCGAATCTGCCAGAGTAGCCCCAAATGGCATGGCTACGTCAACGAGACATAGTGGTTGGAATCCCAAGCCCACCTCAAAGGGCTTGTGGTCAATTGAGCTATGGAGAGCTCGGTTATAGTTATGTTGTATGTAGGGGAGGCTCTCATCAAATTTTCATGGGAGCTTCGAGTTGTACATGCGTAGAATGTGTATGATCATACTGTTGGCGACCTCTGTTTATCCATTAGTTTGGGGATGGAAAGGTGTGTACTTGGTGAGCTTGGTGTCCAGCATCAACTAGAGGCTAGAAAAAAAATGTATTGAGGAACCTATTGTCCCAATCTGAGATGATATACCATGGGATCCCAAGGTGTGCCCAAAATTGTTAAAAGAATAGTTTAGCAGTGGATTATGCTATGATATTCTTCTGGTAGGCTGCCATAATGGTCATCTTAGAGAATCTGTCGACGACCACAAAACCACAATCATTTCCATGCTTAGTAGAAGGAAGGCTTGACATGTAATCCAAGAATATGGATTCCCAAGGTCGACTAGGGTTAGGCAGCCAAGTATAGAGGCCTTGATTCTTGATGTTCGGTTTGGCATTGGCACAGGAAGTGAAGGATCTGATGTAATTCCTAACATCTCGTCGAAGGGTCAACCAATAGAAATACTTCTACAGTACTTCCACTATTTTTTCGACCCCAAAATTCCCAACGAACCAACTGTAGTTCTCTTCCCAACCCATCTTGACACGCTCGCTTGAAGGAACACAAAGGTTTTCTAGGTGACATAGTAGTGCATCCTAGAGGTGAAAATTCATAACTTTATTACCCTCCAAGGGCATCTTGTATGTGTAGTTGAATTCTAGATCGTTTTTGCATAGAATCGGCCAGTTAGAAGTCTTGTGCCCACAAAGGTTGAGCACGGTGGTTAGCGACACGATCATTGGTTAGCTGAAGTAGTCTGCAACATTATTTGTGTTTCCCTTCTTCTATTTGATATTCAAATGAAACTGTTACTGGTATGTGCCACTTATGATGGCGATCATTCTGCGAATTACCTTGTGTCTGTATGAACTATAGGGGTTGGTGGTCTATGTGGATGAACGTTTCCTTCCCCGAAATGTAATGCTTCCATTGTCTTCAAGCCTTCACAATATAATATAGCTCTTTTTCATAAACGAGATACTTTTGGATTTTTTCATAAAGTGTCTCAATGTGATATGCCACTAGATGCCCCTGTTATGTAAGAACTACCCCAATAGCATAGTCAAAGATATATGTCTCAATCTCAAATGGTTTTGGAAATTTTGGTAATGTGAGCACTGGTGCAGAGTAGAGGTGATATTTCAACTCTTTGAATGCCTTCTATTAAGATTTAGACCAAAATAAAAAAATTCACTCCTCTCTTGGTGACTTGACTCAAGGGCCAAGTGATATGAGAGAATCCCAACACGAACCTGCGATATAAATTGGCAAGACCCAGAAATCTATGAATCTATATTAAAGTTGTTGGGGCTAGCCAATCCTGAATTACTTGGATCTTGTTAGGATCCACATCCACTCCCCACTCATCAATAATGTATCCTAGATACTAAACCTGGGTCATGTCAAAATTTCACTTCTCCAAATTGGCACAAAACTTGTGTTTCCACAATGTTTCGAAGACATGTCGGATGTGGTGGAGGTGCTCTTCCCAAGTCTTGTTGAAGATCAGGATGTCATCCAAGCACACCACCATAAATGATTTGGTGAATGGCCACAAGATATTTTTTTCCACTAGACTCATGAAGGTTGCGGGAGTATTCGTCAACTCGAAAGGCATGACCAACCATTCGAAAATGCCCTCCTTGGCTTTGAAGGTAGTCTTCCACACATCAGAGGGTTTTTTTGGTACTTGGTGATACCCAGACTTGAATTCGATCTTGCTAAAATATTTTCCCCCCTTGAGTTGGTCCAAGAGGTAATCAATTAGTGGGATCAGGTACCTATTCTGGATAGTGATCTTGTTTAGCACACCATAGTCAATACAGAGTCTCCAAGTCCCATCCTTCTTCTGCACCAACACAATCAGGCTCCCACAGAGTGATGAACTTGGACAAATGTGACCTTTCTACAACAACTCCTAAATCTGCCTCTTGATTTCATCATTCTCCAGAACATAGCACCAATAGATTGGTCCATTGGGTAGTGATACAACTAGGGTTAGATTGATGGAGTGCTTGACTTGATAGTGAAGGAGCACCCCTGTGGGTGAGGTGAAGATATCTCCCTACTCCTCCATGAATTTTTCCATATGTTTTTGTCATGTGGAGGAGCCCTATATGGAGGTTGTGGCCACAATATTCTTCTTTTTCCTAAGGGCAGATCATCAGAAAAACAAATTTCCTGGTTTTGGAAATGATCTTATTGAATTGTTTTGAAATAACCAAGGAGATGGTGATAGGCAGCGTTAATTTCGGTATCGTGTACAGCTTATTTCCAAAAGTAACAATAACAGTGTGAGACTTGGACTCATACACACCATGTCAGTTCAAAAATTATGGTTGGCCTAATAATACATCAAAAACATCAAGAGGAGCAATGTCACATAATACATCATCCATGAATGGATTTGTAGGGAAGGCGACTCTGATGGATGACATGGAGATCCCATCCTCGGTGAAGCCACGCAATGGTGTACAGATCTAGGTGTGTTGTCATCAACAAGCCCAACAATTTCATGACCTCTGTTGAAATGAGTTTATGTTGGCTCTCGCTGTCAACAATGGACTACAGTGGGGAATGTTGTACCCACATCTAGGAATGGAAGAGGCGTTCCCCCTCCTTTGGAACTTATGGTTCCTCTTTCTGGATCTTCGTGTTGGAAATGGTAGTGTTGGGCCCTACATCTATAATATGCTTCCCTTTTCCATTCCTCTTGTCTAGTTCTGATTCAGATTTGGAGCATGCATCCGATTTAGAAGCTTTCACCTTAGCCACCTGTGACTGATTGGTCCGACACTCACTTGTGTTGTGAGTGGAGCTCTTATGGAACTCACACCACTTTCCCATGTCCTTATTTTTCTTCACATCGTTGTTCTTTTTTTGCGGCTTTGGCGGGCTGTCCTACGTCCCCTCGCCTTGGCTTTGTCCTTCGTTCTGTGGTTTGGGGGCACCTTTCCCTTTATTTTGATTTGCAGATCCAAATTCTTTCTTCTTCTGTTTGAATTTATGCTCAATCTTGGCAGCATACCAGTATGTTGAAATAAGCGAGGAGATGTCAAGGAAATCTGTTTCCTCTTGAATGTATATGTGCTGACAATTGTGGTACTTCAGAACCAAATTTTTCTTTGAATCCTTAATACCCAACTTTGTGCGCAGGGTATGGAACATATTCATCAGCTCATGCACATATTGATCCCTTTGTTGCCACAACGTAGTCCACTATATTTTCTTGTCCTCATAGCTCCTCGTGAGATAATATTGTTCCTTGATGGAATCTCAGATAGAATCCCAAGTGGGTGCAACCTTGAACAAAGAGGGTTCCCTCTTGTCCTTTTTATCGCAGTAAGTTTCCCACCAATCCTTGACATGGGGGGGTAGCTTTGAGGAGTGAAAAAGGTAATATTTTCCCAATTGGAAAACTCATGAACCAAGAAATATCCTTCTAATATATTCAACCATATATATATAACATCTGCATCTATTTGGCCCTCAAATATGGGAATGTCAAACTTTACTTGTACCATAAAATGAGTAGCACCTCTAGAGTGGGTGTTGGATGCAGATGCACCCCCAATGGGCAGATGTTGAAGGATCTGGGAAAATTTATCCATCATCGTGTTCCTTTCTTTCTCGAGGGCCTCCTCAAGAAATATTTGATAGTATCTCCTGCTCCCTCTTCTTTCTTTTCTTCCCCCATGGGCGGTCGTCGGGGTTTTTGAGGCTAGTCTTGCAAAGGTTCAATCAGATCGATCCCTAACTCCTTATACCCTGACCTTGTTGGGGACATGAAAATAAGGTTCAAGAAAGAGAATACCACTCTGATACCATTGATATGGAATTATGAAGGAACACAATAAATACAAAAATACACATAAATGCAGTGATGCAACAGAAATAACACTTCTTTTCATTAATACCAAATAACTGAAATATGCTTATAGACATAATGGAAATAAACTAGCTAGGGTGCTGGTAGCTTATCTCTTAGAAGATATATGTTAGCTAAATGACTCTGAAATGTGTTATAATGGGGGTAAAGGGCCTTTTTATTATTGAAAACATAGGAAAACCCTAACCCTAGTGGATGAAATGCCAAGAGTTTGTGGGCCTCGTTGGGGTTAGTTGGGCAGCCAATTTCTTGGTGTCATAACTTAGTCATATTATCACCATTTGGTGTGTATGATATATCATCGGAAATGTCTCTCTGAGTACTACATTTTTTTTTGCAATCCCCTTCCTATAGCTATTAGCTTACTGCAAACCTCAAAAAAACGTCGTTTAGGGGTTAAAAACTGATCTGGAAGTTCAGGACCCAAAAAACTTCTAAAAATAGTAAATTTTGTTATAAAAAAGGAAAATGAACAAACTGACTGGAGGTCTAGGTATAATAGGTGGGTGGCCACCAATATCCTCCTGGATCATTCTCCCCCCCTTAGGAAGCAATGGTCCCCATTACATGCAAATCATCCATGATGTGATGAAATTTATGTTGAACCTGGTTCCTCGTGAACCGCTTACCCTGGTGGAGGATTTGGCCTTATTTGACAACTCGATATAGGTGGATCCTTTGCTGGTGGGTGTTCTTGATCTATGTGTACATGATCTGATCTATTTTGGCTTGTTCCATGTAGTCTCAGTTTAACTCTTTTGGTGTGATTTGTTCTTCCATGTCGGATGTTGGAACACCTAATCCTACATGGGTAGGTGTGGAATGAGAAAAGTCACAATGGAGTCCAAGTGACCTTGGAATGTGAAACCAAGAGTCACACCATTGTATTATAAATGTACATCTTTGTATAATGGAAAATAAGAAAGCCTCACGCTTATCCTTCATTGTGTGTTGAGTCTCTTGTGTGTGTGTGTTTATCTTCATCATACACCATGTGTGTGCTTTAACATGGTGTTTAACATGGTATCAAAGCGGGTGATTGCTGGCCCTGCTCCAAATTGAGTGAGCCATTTGTGTTTATGGCCTGTGCATATCTGCAAAAAAATTTATAATTTTTGCAGCACTCAGAGTTTTTGCAGCAGTGATTTTGCAGCATTCAGGCATTGGTTTTGAGAAGGAGCAGCATTCAAAATCCTTGATAGCATTCAGAAATTGGTTTGGAGACACAGCACTGCACATCTAAAGGTTGATTTCTTCCTGCAATTTCTACCTTTTAAATTCTGCACCATTTTGGAGAGCTTCTGGAAAATAGTTTAAAGAGGGTTTTTGAAGAAATTTCTGGGTTTTTACTGGAAATATTTCTGAGTTTTCATTGGAAAATTTCTGAGATTTCTGAGTTTTCTGCAAATCTCTAACTCTGCAAATTCTCCAATTTTTTGCTGCTATATGGCCCTCTGCAATTTTTTGAAGAAAAGTTATGGGTTTTTGAAGTAAAAATTTCTGAGTTTTCTCTGCAATTTCTGAAGATCTGCTTCTGTTTTAAAGTCTCCTATCTCTACTCTACTGTTTTAAAAAAAAAAAAAATTCCCTGCAATTCCATGGCCTTTCGGCCCCCTTGCCTAGTTCTCAATGCTTAAACCCTGCCCTCACTATCCAGCTCTACACTCACTTAAACCCCATTGCTGGCTGCCCCCTCACACATCGACCCTCGCTCACCTATCAATACACACCCAACGCACTCAAATTCTCACTGCAAGCCCTCGGCCTCACCCCTCAACCCACACTGCAACCTCACACTCCGCATATTACCTACGCCTCTTCCCACTCTGCTCAACGCCCTTACCCCCTCGCCACGCCTACTCTACAGCCTATCGCGCCCCCTCTACCTATTCTCACGGCCCACTCGACACACATCGCTCCAAACTTCGTACGCAACCTCACCTCACGCCGGCTCACTCAACACACAGCCCTCCCCCTCACACGCATCCACTCCTACCCATTCCCCTACCCACTATCCCTTACCCATCTTCTACACTCTCCCTGCCCTCATAACGCACCCCCCCAACTCTCCCTACACTCTACCCTTGCCCCTCTCACAACTCTCTACACATACATTCGACCTCTCCCCAATTGAAATTTCTTTCATTATTTTTTAATTCGACCTTTGAAATATCGCCTCCCTCCATTTAATATTCCCCTCTCCCTCTCATATAATACCCCTTATCCATTAATACCCCCCCTTCTTTTTAAATTCATTAATAAATTTTTTAATAGCCCCACTCACCCATTATCCCATCCCATTTTAATATTTTCCCAATTTTTAATTCCCTCCCATTTCATATAATAATTCTCTCTTTAAATAAATTACCCACCCATTTTAAATTTATTCAATTTTTTAATTTATTAAAATTCCTTTCCCTTTTTTTAAATTTATTTTAAGCCCCCTCCCATTTCAAATAAATTTCCCATTCTTTTTTAAATTCCCCCTCCTTTTAATTAATTCCCTTCCCTTCCATTTTTAATTATTCCCATTTTTTTAATTAATTTTTAATTAATTAAAAAAAAAAAACAGCAGAGAGAGAGGAAAGAGAGATATGAACAGCAGAAATGAAGAAA
Organism: Pinus albicaulis; assembly: GCA_034641835.2. Lineage (NCBI taxonomy): Eukaryota > Viridiplantae > Streptophyta > Pinopsida > Pinales > Pinaceae > Pinus > Pinus albicaulis. Next base: position 1,333,428,202 of record CM076582.1, on the reverse strand, counting down.
ATGACATGTGAGCAGATGGACTGAATATATAGAGAAATTTGCAGATTTGACATTTTATGATTTGTGGCATAAGGGTGATTTTCTGAAGAATTTTACATAAGAAGACAAGTTTTCCATTTTATGATTTGTGGCATATATAAGAGGGTGATTTTCTGAAGAATTGACATTTGAAGACGAGTTGTTATTGGTGCAAAACAGCTCTTTGAAGGAAAATTCAGCTGCCTTAAAGGCCTCTTGCACAAGTGTTTTCAGCTGCACATTTACAAAATAATTTGCAGAGATATTGTATTGCATTGACATTGTATTGTGAGTAGATATTGCTTCTTCATAGTTGCAATCAGTACTTGAGTTGTTGAAAAATTGTTGATTTCCCTCCATCATTTGAGGAGCAGATTTTGTACTATGAGATTTCCATAGTTGGAAATTCTTTGGAGTCATTCGTATTTATTGTTGAATCACATTGTAAACGGGTGCATTTTCAGTTGAAGCCGACACCCTTTCATTTTTTGAGCCTAAGTTGTTGAAATGGCTAAAATCAATGAGGCATTAAAGTTGTTGAATGACCTCATTCATTCCAATGTTGATGACATGATAAAAATGAGCAAGGATGCTCTTTCTAACATTCAGATTTGTTTACAAGATGCACAAGAAAAGATTGAGTTTTTGCAGTTGGAAACTCAACTCCAGCAAGACGAACTTCAGCAAAAGAGTCACCATTCTGAACCTGTTCCTGTTAAGAAAATTGAGAAGGACTCTCATCAGAAGAAAGAAGATAAAGTTGCAGTTGATTCCCATTCAGTTCCTTGTACTAGAGCAGATGTACATGCAGATGCAACAGTTCAACCTGCACTTCCTAAGCCCATCATCAAACCTTGGGAAGAGCTTGTCCACAACAAGCACCGAACTGGTCTAGGATATGACAAGGATGTGTCCTTTCATATTTCGGACTACACCAAGCCCATCATATTTCAGAGTGCCGGATTCTTGTATGACAGTTCACCTGCAGCTGTCCCAGATCATGCTCCACTTCCACAACAACAATCACAGATCGTAAAATTCCAACACTGTGATCGAGTTGGCCATATGAAAGATCATTGTTTTGATCTTCATCCATGCAAGCACTGTGGTCGGCACACTCATTCTTCACACAGATGCTTCAGACACAAGCCTCCTGCAAGAACCAAGATTCATCTTGGATGGATCGCTTCTTGGCAACGGGCATTAGCAGCCAAGAAGATGTTTACAACACATGTTATAACTTGTTCATGGATATTGAGCAGACTTGCAGTTAAGTTTTCGCCATCATCTCACCTTGTCCCTGACAGGGGAGAAAATGGTGGTCATGTACAAGCTTTGATGACAGATCAAGCGAGCCTGAGCCATAATCTTTCATTCCATGTTCAGAGTTGTAGTCAGCAGTTCAAGCGAGCCTAAGCCACAATTCGTCATTCTGGATTTAGAGATGTAGCTAGAGACACGGATGCCCATGAGCATGCCTTCGGTTGGTGGACAACCTTAAACCATCATCTTTGGTTGGTGGATAACCTAAAACCACCATAGGTAGTAGACCTCCCTTCTTTTAGGTCGAAGGTCTCCGTTTCATATATGAGGAACACTTCCTCTAGCAGAAGCCTTCAGCTTAGCAGCCTTCAGCTTCTTGCCAGCTTTGGTTGAGTTCTAGGAAATGCTTCAAGCATTCCAGAGTTGTTGGTAATCCTAAAACCATCACAGGTAGTAGACCTCCCTTCTTTTAGGTTGAAGGTCTCCCTTTTTTATGAGGGACAATTCCTCTAGCAGAAGCTTTCAGCTTCTTGCCAGTTTTGGAAGAGTTCCAGGAACTGCAACATGTATTGCATTCCAGTGTTGGTGGTCATCCTTAAACCACCTCTTTTTCCAACATTTCATAGAGTTGATTCAGCCCAAGTGCTGCCATGCATACTTTGCAGATTTGTATTACAACTCTTTTCTTGGACTCACACATACCCCTTCGGATTAAGGGGGGATGTTGGAACACCTAATCCTACATGGATAGGTGTGGAATGCGAAAAGTCACAATGGAGTCCAAGTGACCTTGGAATGTGAAACCAAGATTCACACCGTTGTATTATAAATGTACATCTTTGTATAGTGGAAAATAAGAAAGCCTCACGCTTATCCTTCATTGTGTATTGAGTCTCTTGTGTGTGTGTGTTTATCTTCCTCATACACCATGTGTGTGTTTTAACATGGTGTTTAACATCGAATGTGTCCAGTAGAGGTGGAAAGTAGGGTTGAAGGTGGTCCACATTGAACATTGGGTGCAGACCAAGGAATGGTGGAATGTTGAGCTCGAAGGAATTGTCCCTTATAGCCTTTTTGATGGTGTATGGCCCATATCGGAGCAAGCAATTCTTGCAGTGGGGTCCAGTGAGGAGCTCCTTCTGCAAATGTGTCCACACTTTGTCACCCCCTTGAAGTTGTGTGGCACCCAATATTAATCATGTCACTACTTGTACTTAGCATTGGCTATGTCCAATATGTCATGAACATATTGGCGGATTTATTGAATGCACTCAATGAACTTGTTCGCCTTGTCAGCTTCAGACTGGACATGAGCCAAATCTTCCTGAGTAGCTGCAAATGGCCTAGCTCGTCTGTGGGACATAGTGTCTCGAATCGCAAGCCCACCTTAAAGGGGTTGTGGTCGGTTGAGCTATGGAGAGCCTAGTTATAGCTGTGATGTACATAGGGGAGGCTCTCATCCCATGTGCGTGGATGCTTTGAGTTGTACATGCGCAACTTTGGGGATTGAAAGTTGTGGACTTGTGAGCTTGGTGGCCACCATCAAAATTTTGTAATACCTTAAGAGCAGACATAGCTGAAGGGCATTGAGCCAAATATTCAACTATATTATAATTTTGTGCAGCTCTTACTCAAGGATTATATGTCAATTTGTGAATTACTCCCTTCGGTGGCTCGATTGTCAATTTAGGAATAACAGTAGGCGGTATTGATTCCGTAGACAGATTCGTAGTCGAGGTATTATGCTGATTAGTGGCCTGACTACCATAATATTTATTACGCATTGACACCAAAATATTTGTTGACGGATTTGTGGAAGATCACATTAACACTTGGGAACTAGGAGCTGGATCCGTAGTAACCAAATTAGTGTCCGGATTTGGAGTTGGGTCTGTCAACACAGATGACGCATGGGAATTCTTGATGATTTTGGAGGCTTTGGCGTGGTGAGGAAAACCCCTAGAAAAATGTTCCTCATTACAGATTATGCATGGATAACGAGGTTTCTGAGGTCCAGATGGTTGATCAGATGATATTTCATGCGGGTTAGAAGTTTGTTTTTTCTTTGATTCCCCCTTTTTCTTACTTTTGGGTTGCTTGTCACCTTTGCATTTGTCAAACGACATGGCATTAATTTCAGAAGTAGGAGCAGGATCAGATTCAGTAGTGTGGTGTGTGCTTGTAGTGCCTATCAAGTTGTCTCCAGCATGAGAGTCCTTTAATTGAGGAGGAACATTGAAATTATATCTCGGTGTGTTAGGAATTTTTTCATAGAGCGTGCCAGACTGAGTGTAAATCAAATATGAATATTGGGCATGAGCGATAACTTGCTCTTCTTTGACAACGCCACCCTTAGCCACATCCTTAGTTATAGATGGTAACAGGGACTTAATGAACCATTCAGCAAGGAGCTGATCCAAAACAAATTTCTTAACCATTCAACGACGACGATGCCACTCATGAATATGATCAGAAATGTGAGTAGCATTAGTCTGTTTGAAATTGGTCAAGAGTTCCGTTCTAGTTTCATATCTCATAGGTAATTGGAAATGAGTCAAAAAGGTAGTAGCTAGGGCAGTGAAATTGTCAAAAGAAGCTCTAGGTAACTCAATGTACCATTTTGTAGCTAGACCTGTGAGCATACGTTGGAAAAGACGTAGTCGAACAGAATCATCATTTAGGGAGTTTGATGAACACCATAAATGATAAGTCATGACATGAGTCGATGGATCTTCTCCAAGGTTTCCATTGAACTTAGGAATATACGAGGGTAATTTATGGGGTATCATCGGCCACCAAGGAGCATAGTTGATTGGATCATTGGTTAACCGATTTAAATTTTGTAACCCTAAAGTTGCAACAAAAGGCAACTGTCTATTAAGGTCAGGTTGAGCATAGCCAAGGTAAGATGGAATTGCTTGAGCAACAGGCCTTTGAGCACCAGCATAAGGAATCTGTTGCTGGTAACCTAGATAGGGGGTTGTTTTGAAAGGAAAATGCTTGAGGATTATATTGACCAAAACCTAGATATGATACTTGTTGAAATGAAGTTTGAGGCATTTGCGCCTGAGGTTGCCAAGGGGTCTGCCCACCAATGTTATAACCCAAATTAGGATAACTTGGATTCGGTTTATATGTATAACTGGGTTGCGGTTGCAACATGCCATAAAATGGTAAACCAACTTGTGAATAAATGATTATGGATACATGTTGTTGTAAATTAACCAAAGTATTTGGAGTCTGTGGACCCAACATTTGATGGTATTGAGTTGAAGGACTCGGTTGATAAGGTTGGTGTACGACATTTTGATTCTATAACAGGGGTAAAGATGTACTGACAAGCGATAATGATGTGGGTGTAACAGCTTAAACTGGTTGATACGAATGTACAACCATTTGTGATTGGATAGGCAGAGTGGGCTGCCATTGACAAACATTCATTTCAACATTAGGTTGACCAAAAAGTGTCGAAGTATTGTCATATTGGGTGACCAAAGGTTTCCCCCCAGCATGAGGAGGATAATAAGATGGAAAATATTTTTCTCCAAATTCTGGGAGTCCAATTGATATGGTACTTAAAGGAATAGACCCAAAAGGACCAGCTTGATATTGCCCTGATGATGTATATAAATAATCAAGCCATTCAGTACTAACTATAGGATTACCAATCAAAATATCGGATGATGACATTGGTAAAGACCATGGTCTTGAATATGCACCAGAGTAAATTTTGGATAATGATTTATAACCTAATGGGACCATAAGGCCTCCATGAAAATATGACTCTATTGAAGTTGTGAACATCGATGGAGTAGCGAGGGCAAGAGCTGACATAATTGGAACAGCTGGCCCAACCAAAGATTTTGATTCAGGCATGGTTGCTTGACCAAATGTATACCCTTTAGAATCGACGAGAGTTTGAATGGGAGCAGGATCAATAAAAGCAGATGGAAATGATTGAGGAAAAGACTCGTACAGGTAAAGGCCCTCCCCAAAATGGGTTGGAGTTAAAGGTGTATCGTCTTGTGGGATTTATTCAATTGTAATTAAACCAGGTGGAATTATTTCACCGTCGGGCCCAAAGTATATTTCAGGTGGTTGACTATGTGATATAGGAGTTTCAATGGCTACAGAAATTTTTGGAATGACCAAGGTAGGAACAACTTCCTGTTGTTCGACTTCTAGATTCAGTTGTTTTGGCAAATAAAATACAGGATCTGGATCAATTTGTGGTTGAATAATGTTGGGTCTAGGAGGTATGGTCTCACTGATTGGATGGATCATGACCACGGGTAGCTGTGAAGACTCCATTTCGACAACAGTAGATGAACCGGGATGTGTAGAAACAACTTGAGATAACTCTAGTTTGTGGGGAAATGATGTTTCACCAGAGGTACATATTGTACTTGATTCGGTATATCGTGATCGCCTTCACCTACCAGAAGTAACTTCTATTGGTAAAGGTGGTTTTAAAGATAATCTACGTGAACCACTGGGAAAAGGATTTTTTTCTTCCACGATTACTGATTTATTTTACCAAAAACAAATAAACAAAATAAAATGGTAATGCTAGGCAAAAGGTTTTACCAAGAAACTGTGAACTGCAAAATACCGCCTGGCGAACCAAGAAGTACAGGTAGGCAATCTCCCCGAATGTTGTGTTTGGTGCATCACAATTTACAAGGTGGCCGACTCGGTTCACTATGGATGGATAACACCTTAAAGTTTTCCTCCCAAACATACCCGAAGTTAAGTGGAGGCCCAAGTCCGTATTAGCACTGTCTGATGTGAAACCACACAGTGAAAGCACCCCTTTATACTTATCGTACTGTAACACTGCCTGATATACCCAAGAGTACGTGGACGATATACGATATACTTACGAACGTGGAGTGAGGTATCACACTCAGAATGTATCGCAGATAAGTTAACGACAGCTGCTATGTTTTATGACGTCAGAACACATCTCTAGCGTAGACCTTCTAAATGTTATCGTTATGGTTCCAATGCTTTGTTAGGTAAATTGAGATAACTTTTATGTTGATCTTGCTTAATAATTTTCCTTTCAAAGGTTCACCGCGATGATGTGTAGGAAATTCCTAATATGAAAACTAAGAATGATAAACAATTTTTCACTTTTAGTTTCTTCAATGAAAAACCTAGCTACTAGAGGGAAAGAGAAAACAATTTGTGAGCAAACAAATCAATGAGCACAAACTAAATGCAGATTTCCTAATTGTTCCTTTTGAAAAACACACAAAATACTACATGAAAAAGTAAGTTTTTCTTTTCAGTTCCTTTAATGTTATGAATGTAGAAAAGAAACTAAGTGCACTAAATCAACAAAATAAATGCCTTTTACTTTCGAGAAATGAGGAATACAAACAACAATTTCTCTTTTGAAGGAAAAATGAGGAATTTAACAACAATTTCTCCCATCAGGAAATGAAGAATTTATGAAAATTTCCTATTTCAAAAGCAAATGGACTTAATGCGACAATAAATATAATTTGAAATGAATTTTTCAATGATAAAGAAAACTATTTTAAACAAACATTGAACAAATTTTCTTTCAAAGGAGGAAGAAGTAGATAGATTCACTGGTAAATATGAGGTTCACACTTTTCAAAACATAGCAGAAAACAAACTGAATCAATTTGCAAAGGAAAATTCAAGGGAATTTGGATGGTTTCATGAGGAAACGCAGTCTCTAAGGGGAGACAATGTTTTGCAACATAGGCCTGAAAGGGAGACAGTGTTATGCAAAGCACTGTGTCCTGTCCAAGAGTGCATTGGGCATAGTGTAAAAATAAAAACACAATAGTTTAACACTTATTTTGCAAATTAAGATTTCAAAAAGTCTAATCTTTTTTAATAACAACTACTGGGTGAATAAACAGAGAAAATCAAAGGCTAAAACACCTATAATAAAGATAAATTCTCCCCAGTGGAGTCGCTATTTTGTTGGATAGAATTGTGAATTACGGATAAAACACACTTCCCTAGATAGGTGTTAATCTAGAACAATAGATTAAATACTATACGAATACTTTTCCTAACTAAGAACAAACACACAGAATGGATTATAGGCTTACTTGGGATCCAAGCACTTCCAAATAGTTCCTTTTGTCGCTTCCATTGTAGCTTCAAATTCTAGCCAGTTGTGAAAAATATTTCCTGCAAGAATGAACACTAAACAACAGAAGATAGCAATAATACAGATGTCTATTCAAGTTATTTTTCTAAATCAGTAAATCATAAACCATATACATCAACTAAGATCTTGCAATATGGAAAATCAAAGCCAATACAGATGCATATAGGGAATAATAAGATATACTCGTTATTAATGATAGAAGAAGAGGTTAGAATCTAGTGATTGATTTGAAGTAACCATATCCAGCAACATTCCTCAACCTCATCATAGTACAAATCTCTCCAGCAGTTGTTACACAAATCTCACTCTCAATTGAAAATCCACCAGCATTTCTCTACTCAAATTCTTCCTTACCAAGCACTTAGATCTGTGCTCAATTTATAGAGGAGATGAAGGTAGTTTTACAATCAATGACTTTCCAATAATATGCAAGACATGTTCCCAATCTTGTAGATGTCAAATGGACACATGGATTCGAAGCTTGACACATGTGAACTCTTCTAGAAGGCACTAGCCAAGTGGAGATTCTGAAACAATGAGAATTTCGCTCCCAATGTGACCAACGCACCTATGAATGTCTGGAAGTGCTTTGCAAAGTAGCCTTGCATGGGGCTACTTGCATATGCAACACACTTAGTCCCTTTAGAGACAACGTTGATGAGCTCTCATATGATATATTATAAACTTCAAACCTTGGAAACCTTTTCTTGATGAAATTCATGTATGATTTTTCTTGTTCTTTATCTTAGGGCATGTAGCAACTTGAAATGATAGGGGATGATAGACCCTTATTCATTAGTCCTGGAGATGATGCCCAGTTAACTAGGCCATTGGGAATGATTCCCAAATTGACCTATAACATGGTTGTAATCTCTTTCTTTCTCTTAAATATATACATGACGTAGAAATTTTATACAATAAGTATGCATATATCCAGACTCCCCTGATCTAACAATATTTAAACTTCTTGCTAAATACATAATCCTTCCACTGTTAATTTTGCGGAAAATAAATTGCAAACACATGAAGCATAAAATAAAAACAATCACACATAACATAGTTGTTTAATGGGAAAGCCTGAAGCTGAAAACCGCAACTATCATATATTATGTATCATGGAGATCATGTAAAAATCCTCATACAAAGCTTATTACATCAATCTCTCAGTACAATACAATCGTCACACACTAACAAGATGAAATCTCCAAATCCATGCACTGATTTTTGCCCTCCTGATAGCCTGCCTCCACTGTGCAATCTCTGCTAAAGAATAGCTCTGAATGAATTCAAATTACCCTTGCCTTGACTACGCAATCCTCATTGACAACTCCAATGTGTGTGTGATGCAATCAATGCATCACTATAGTCACAACAGATAGTCCATCTCACCCTTTCACCTACCTCTCCATTGGGTCTCCACTAGAACTGACATGCATTGTAGTTAACTATTGTAATTGTTCAGTTGATTAATGAGTTATTATTTGTGAATTAATTAACTAATTAGTTCACTCCACTCTCACTAATGTATCATTCAGTTAGGCTAGATACAACTAGATCAACTGAGTCTAACTCACTTTAATTGAGTTAAATTGAATACAACTCCATGAACTACTCTTCCAATTATGTCATAACTTTTTCACTTCAGTTCTAACTGAGTCCTCCATGCATGAACCACCAGTCAACCCTAGGAATTGTGTAATTCCTTCAGCCCACTGATTTGACAAATTTGTACATTGAAATAAAGTGCTCCAAGAGAATAAGTTGATGTTTATTGTCGAATTATTATTAAGAGCTAATAATAATCAACATGCATATATTTTTAGATCGAAGATCTATAAATGAACTTTGCCCAATATTCTAAAAATATAATTTCATCTATTTTTCCAACTTGACCAACCATCCATAAATAACATCCTGCAACTTCTGAAATATGATCACCATGTCTAAAAATAGTCATAGTCTAAAAATAGGCTTGCACCTAAAAATAGCCTGTGGGCCCACTTAGTGAAGGCGACTCATTTTCACTAAGCTCCATCATCTTGTTGAATCTCAACACTCCCTCTCATCAAGATAGGGATTATCCTTCACCCCGATCCTGCTTCTATGGTATTCAAATTTGCTACTAGTGAGCGCCTTCGTCAGAATATCTGCATCCTGATCTTTCGTAGGATTGTACTGAAGCAACATGATCTTCCGCTGCACAAAATCTCTAATATGATGATACCAGATATCAATATATTTAGATCTATCATGAAACACAGGATTAATCGAGAGTTTAATGCAACTCTGATTATCACAATGTATCACTGTAGGATGTAAATGTGAACTGACCAAACCGACCAGGATCTTCCTCATCCATATAGCCTCACATGCATCTTGACTTGCTGCCATGTATTCTACTTTCGTTGAACTGAGTGCCATGGATCTTTGTTTCCTATTGTACTAAGAAACTATTGTAGATTCGATACTGAAAATCCCTCCTGATGTGCTCTTTATGTCTGTTGGGCTTCCTGCTCAATCTGCATCTGTGTAGCCATGCAAATTCACCTCACCTGTCTGTATGTACCATAAGCCATACTCAGATGTGCCCCTAAGATACCTCAATACATGCTTGCATGCCTTCCAAAAGAACTTGGAAGGCTTAACCATCGCTTGTGAAAGCTGGTTCACCGCATAGCATATATTCGGTCTTGTATTAACTAATTACATGAGCGAACCCACCAACTGTCGATAAATAGTGGCATCCACTACCTCTGTTGATGTAGCATCCTCTTTCCTCCAATTTCCTGGAAGAGGAGTATCAATAGGCTTGCATCCTTGCATGTGAAACTTCTCCACTATCTCTCGAGCATACTTTCCTTGAGACACAAACAGTTCACCTTCCCACTGCCATATTTCCAATCCAAGGAAATAATGAAGGAGGCCCAAATCCTTCATCTCAAACTCCTTTTCAAGATATGCCTTGCATGAGTGTAGCAACTGCTCATCACCCGTTAGTATTAAATAATAAACATAAAGAACAATGATTAAAAGCTTACCCTCCACCACAATTTGGTACAGATTTGCATCCGCCTCACTCTTGGTGAAGCCAAATCCAATGAAATAGTTGTCGATCCATGTGTACCAAGCACGAGGTGCTTGCTTCAACCCATACATCGCTCTTTTGAGCCTGCACGCATGCGACTCGCTGCTGAAGATCTCAAATCCTTCAGGTTGCTCAATGTACACCTCTTCCTCAATAATCCCATTAAGGAACATAGTCTTCACATCCATCTGATGAATGTGCCAGCCCATCTGCGCTGAGAGGGCAAGGATAGTCCGTATGGAAGAATACCGTACGACAGGTGAAAATTTTTCTTCATAGTCAATCCCCTCGATATTTGAGAAGCCTTGAGTAGCAAATATTTCCTTATACTTCTCGACGTTCCCATCAATAGCTTGCTTTACCTTGTAGATCCATCTTGATCCTACAACTGATTTACCCACCGGCCTTGGAACAATCTCCCAAGCATTGTTTCTAACAATGGAGTCATACTCCTCCACCATGCCATCTACCCATGTGGGCTCCTGCACTTCTTCTTCAAAAGAAGATGGCTTTGTCACGATACACTTGCTCATAAGAGCTATGCATCTAGTATATCGATCAGGTGATTGTCTTTGTCTATGCTGTGATGTAGGGACTCCTACATTATGTGTTTCATCAAGCTTCAGTCTCTCAGCTTCTATGGTATGCTTTCTACCTTGTCTGATGTTTGGTTCTGCAAGAGTGGAATCCTCCACTCCATGAATCTCCTCCTGTGGTTGATCCACATATAGAGGCTCATCTTTGGGAACAATAAGTTCCTCCTCTGCATGCAAGTGTAGCTCCCTCTCAAGCGACAACTTCATGGCTTTCACCTCATTGAATTTTATATCCTGGCGCACCACAGTCATTCGAATGTCTGGAAAATACACATGATAATTGTGGGGTGTTTTTGTGTACCCCACAAATATCCCAACTTCTGCAATCAGCTCCAGCTTCTTCCTAGCATCCTTAGTCACATGAATGTAAAAAAAGGAGTCAAAAATCTTCAAATGAGAAATATTAGGCATCTTACCAGTAAAATATTCTTCAGGTGTACTCATGCCAAGTACTCTATGAGGACATCGGTTTTTCACATAAACCAAAGTGTTTCATGCTTCTTCCCACAAGTGCATCGGTAGGCCCTGGTCATGCAGCATAGCTCATGTAGCACCCACGATCATTTTGTTCTTTCTCTCCGTGACCCCATTCTACTATGGGTTATGAGGCGCTATGAGTTCTCTTCAAATTCCTTCTTTGCTATAGAATTATTTGAATTCACTAGAGATATATTCACCACCATTATCACTCCGCAGATCCTTCACTTTCTTCCTCGAATCCTTCTACACCAATGCTTTAAACTCACAGAACTTTGAGAATGCTTTGCTCTTCTTCTACATAAATAATATCCAACATCTACGAGAATAGTCATCAACAAAAACAACTTAATACATGTGTTTTGTTGTTTAAGAAACCGAGAAAGGTCCACACACGGCTGTGTGAATTCTCTCAAGGATCACCGAAGCACGGTTCTCCTTCTCATGAAAGGTGGTCTTCACAAACTTACCCATAGCACATCCCTTGCACTGATATGACTGCACAAGAGTACCCTCAGGAAGTCCAATAGAAATATGCTACAAAATCTTCAAAGCGCCATGGTGAAGATGACCCAATCTCCTGTGCCATAATTCGCCCTCATCCCAGCTCACCACTTCTTCTGCTTTTCCACTTTTCCCACCATTGCAGCACAACCATCTACCTCCAGCTTGTAGAGATTCTTAACTTGAATCCCTATATTCTTGGTTTGACCTGTTGGTTTATGTCGAAGGAAATATTTTCCCTCACTGAAAACAATGTCATAACCTTTGTCTTCCAACATTGTGACCGAGACCAAGTTCTTCTTCAGACTTGGAACATGCATAACTTCTTTCAACAAGAATGGATTATTGGTATCCCTCTCAAAGGTAATGGTCCCAATGCCAGTTGCACTGTATCAACCATCATTTCCCATCTCTATATGCATTTGGAGGTCCTTCTCCATATTTCTAAACAACTCCTTGTCTCCCGTCATATGGAAAGATGCACCACTATCAAGATATCAAAGAAAAAAGTGCTTGAAACCAAGCATGCAATCAAAGAAAAATCAAGTTCAAATTGTGAGGCTAAGGCCTCTCCAGCTACAACTACAATATCCTTCTTGTTCTTCTTCTTCTGTGGGTAGTTAGTGGTGAAATTCCCATGTTCGTGACAGTGAAAACACTTCACTTTGGACAAATCTTGCTTCTTGCCTTTAGCTTCATATTTTGAAGGAAATTTCTTCCCATTCCCTTTGATTTCTTTGGTATCCAAAGAGAAATTTTCTTCATATTCATTCTTCGATGAAGAACCATCCCTGGTACTTCGCCTTATCTCCTCCTGCACAAGATCCGACCAAATTGACTCCCATCCCGACAGTTTCTCCCGTCCATTGACAGAGTCTTAATAGCTATGCCAACTCTTCGGAAGCCAAAGGAGAGCCAAGCTCACCAAGTATTCATCATTAAAAATAACCCCCACACTTCCCAGTTCATCCTTACAGTGGATAAACTTTGTGAGATATTTTGGAATATTGTCGCCCTTCTCCATTCTTATTTTTCTAAGCTTGTCTTTAAGTGCCAACTTCCTCTTGTTGCTTCTGCTTTGGAACAAATCTGTCAAAGCCTTCCATATTTCAAATGGAGTGGCTTTCCTATGAAGGTTGGACATAATATGGTCCTTCACACCTTCCAACATAATTCTTCTTATCTTTGCTACCTTCTTTTTCCATGCGTCAAGTCCTGCAGCATCACTAGAATCCGGCTTAGGAACATCGCTATCGATGAACTCCTTTAGTCCATTATCTTCCAGCACCACCTCCATCCTGTCCTTATAGGCTATGTAATTAGAGCTTCCATCAAAGGCATACTCCAATCGCAACCCATTGAAAGACATTTCAATGTATACTCAATTTTCGCACCAAGAATTTTCTGCAGCAAATTCGAATTGTCCACCAGCACAAACTCAACAATTCTTCACAATTGCAATCTTCAAGATTTAACACTGCTCTGATACCATGTATAAATTATATACAATAAGCATGCATATATCTAGATTCCCTTTATCTAACATTATTTAAACTTTTTTCTAAATACATAATCCTTCCACTGTCAATCTTTTGCGGAAAATCAATTGCAAACGCATGAAGCATAAAATAAAAACAATCGCACATAACACAGTGGTTTAATGGGAAAGCCTGAAGCTGAAAACCCCAACTATAATATATTATGTATGATGGATATTGTAACAATCCTCATACAAATATTATTACATCAAGCTCTCAGTACAATACAATCGTCACACACTAATAAGAAGAAATCTGCAAATCCATGCACTGATTTCTGCCCTCCTGATAGCTTGCCTCCACTGCGCAATCCCTGCTGAAGGATAGCTCTGAATGAATTCGAATTACCCTTTCCTTGACTTTGCAATCCTCATTGGCAACTCCAATGTGTGTTTGATGAAATCAATGCATCACTATAGTCACAACGGATAGTCCATCTCACCCTTTCACCTACCTCTCCACTGGGTTTCCACTGGAACTGACATGCACTGTAGTTAACTGTTATATTTTTTCAGTTGATTAATGAGTTATTATTTGTGAATTAATTAACTAATTAATTCACTCCACTCTCACTATTATATCATTCAGTTAGACTAGATACAACTAGCTCAACTGATTCTAACTCACTTTAACTGATTTAAACTGAATACAACTCCATGAACTACTCTTCCAACTCTGTCATAACTTTTCCACTTCAGGTCTAACTGAGTCCTCCATGCATGAACCACCACTCAACCCTAGGAATTGTGTAATTCCTTCAACCCACTGATTTGAAAAAAATGTACACTGAAATAAAGTGCTCCAAGAGAATAATTTGATGTTTATTGTCAAATTATTATTAAGAGATAATAATAATCGACATGCATCTATTTTTAGATCGACGATCTATAAATAGACTTCACCCAATATTCTAAAAATAGAATTTCATCTATTTTTCCAACTTAACCAACCATCCACAAATAGCATCCTGCAACTTCTGAAATATGATCACCATGTCTAAAAATAGACATAGTCTAAAAATAGACTTGCAACTAAAAATAGCCTGCGGGCCCACTTAGTGCAGGCAACTCATTTTCACTAAGCTCCATCATCTTGTTGAATCTCAACACATGACTAATGTTTTGGTTCCCCTCTTGTGTTGATGTTATTGATCTTGCACAATACGTTTAATTCTCCTTGACCAATTAGATAGTGATGAATGTAAACATTGTTTTGTATGTTGTTATTATTCTCTGACCCGTGTGAATAAATATGAGTACCACTGCTGAAGGACCACCTCGTGCTGGGACGAATATCGAGAGACTGTTGCTACAACTATGACAACTGCGTTGGAACCAAGGTAGGACATCTATCTCGACTAAGTTTCATTCATTAACTAGGAATCGACGCATTAGCATGTCCCCTTGTTGCTAGACCCACCCTAGGGCTAGAGGGATTGCCTCTGTCCACAGAGGGGAATTACCGACACAACAAGTTGGTGACTCCACTGGGGATTAGTGTGTGTTTTTCGTCTCGTCGTTTTTCGAGCGTTTGTCTTGTTGAGTCGACTTTGGTCGTTTCATCATTTTATGTTTTTATTTCCTTGTCTAGCTGTTGTCACCCATCCTATTCAATTTCAAAGTGTCATGTCTGACCTCTTCTCAGTGGTTTTAATTTTTTTTTCCCATGGATTTCTAGCTCAGCGCGTATTTTATTTGAACATTCGTGCCGATTGGTGCATTTTTCTTTTGTCACAGGTGTGCCAACCCCTGTTTAGCATGGATTACATCTAAACATTTGCGTCGAATCCTGTAGGATTTGATTTGACATTTTTTCTGATTTTTTGTCAAGATTTCTTAGCTCTATATTGGTTTTTTACCTTGCAATTGGTCTACTAAGATTGTTCTGACTTTGTAGTTTCGGTCTTCTCAGCTGTTTTTCCATCATCTTATCAGTGGAGTTTGTAGCCCTAGGGTTTCTAGGTGCCTTGTGTTGTTTGTTTGGCCTTCTCCTCACTGAGCCTTCTAAGTCAAGTTCGAGTCACTTTGATCTTTGTCGTTTCAATTCACTAACTGATTATGTTAGTCTTTCCTTCAGTTCTTCGTATCTTTGGTTTGTTTAATGATCACTTTTGTTTTCATTTGACTCTCCATTCGTCACTTCGAGTATAGATTACATTGCTCGTTGGATCATTTCGAAAGATTTTTGTTTGCTTCAAAGAGTGCATCCTTGTTTTGAGTGTGTTTTATGTTTGTATCGCATTGATCTATTCTTTTTATACTGTTACATTTTTAGTGCTCAAAACTAGTCTTTGTTTTGATTTTTAGTGTAGAAGTGCATTGTGTGCTTCATTCAACTAAAAAACAAAAAATTGCATTCTTTCGCTGAAGTTGAAAATGAAAATGTTCTTTTGCATTACTATCTCTTAGCGAACTAGGAAAGAGTTTTTGTTTTCTCATTTGGTTGTATTAGATGCATTAGTGAAATTCTTATGATGTTTCAATTGATTGCTACTTTGTCATAGATTCCTATCCTTCTCTTAGCTAGCATTCACTAAATGGAAATGATGCTCTTTTGAATGTAGTGTGCATTTAGGAATTCGAGATCATATTCAGTAAGGCCTTGAAATCACAAAATTAATTCAAGATCAACCTTAAAATGAATCCAATCAACCTAAGGAAGCATTGAAACCTAACACACATATTTTAGAGGTCCAGGCTAGTGATGTGTTCTGGCATTGTTAAACCTAGTAGCTGCCATTCGCCATCTGGCTTTAGACAGCACTAGTACAGACTTGTGCTCCTCATGTCATCGTGTATATAAAGGAATACCCTCATAGGTTGCAATCCTTTATCCATATGAAGTTGAGTCTGTCACCCTGTAACCGTGATACACCGAACACAACATTCGGGGAGACTACCTACATGTATGTCAAGTCCTTGGTAATTTCTCTTTCATTTGATCACCAAGGTGTATATGGAAGTTCATGGATACTTGGTACACCCTCTTGCTTAGATTACTTGAGTAGTCGTTTTGGTCATTTCGTGACTCTCTAAAAGTGAAAAGATCATCAAGCACTTGTCCTTTCACGCTCGTTCAATATGAAAGTGAATAGAGTCATATTTTGCATGTTTCTCGACTTTTAAAACATGGAACAACAAAGTTTCATTTCAATGTCATAAAATTAACTACCTACGATCACATGCCCGTTAAAGATATTTTGTTGGCTTTTTTTTTTTTAGTTCCTTATTGTTTTTGTCTTGAAGCCTCAAATAGGCTATCTCGTTTCCTTTCTGTGTTGAAACATTGTCACAGTGGCGGAACCACCAGTTTCGTCGTCCTCTTCATTGCCTCCTAGTGGTGACATTTCCCTTGACGTTTCTTCGGAAACACCTCGGTCCACTAGGTCTGTAGAGTTTTCGCAATCTATCCTCCTGAGTATCTTTCCTCTCGCTACTCGGTCTCCTCCTAAAGGGTCAGTTGATATCAATTAGCAGCCTCAACGTGCTTGGTCTGGTTTTTAGAGTGAGGAAGAATTCCCTCCTCTTACTTCAAGATCACTGCTATTATCAGCTTCTTTACCTGCTAGTCCTCAACATCTTTTCGACGATATTACAACCTCGTCAGACATGGATTCTTCGAGTCTTGTTAGTAGTGAAGAACTTCATGTTTCTACTAGATAATATCAACTCTTCTCAGAATATTTCCCATATGTCTCCAGTCAACCTTCTCCACAATCGATGTCTCTCCCACTCGGTTATCGTACTTTGGGTCTGATCATTTTTGGTATTGCATCCATGACACAATCCAGTACATTGACTCCCATAGGAAGCTCGTCTATTCCTGGGTCAAGGATATTGCCTTCAACACCCATCTCATCGACCATTGTTACATCTATCCCGGTTTGATCCACTGTTTGTGTGGCTTCATCTACACTGGTTGTTAGAATGACTCCGTAATCATCAGGACCTTTTGCTATTAAAAGGTCTATATTTATAAATCCCATGATATCAGTTAGTCCTGCCATGAATAGATCACAATCTTGCGTTGTGGAAATCCCTCCTACATGCACTGCACCTATGGTTTCTACTTCCATTCTTAGCAATTATACATTTGATGAGTATCTGTTGGATATTTAGTGACGGTATGCTCCCTCTCCAGTTCCTCAGCAACAGAATTCCACACCTCAGGGTTCTCAGCAGTCACAAGCTTCTAGAAATCCTCCACATCATTATGATGTATACGGTAATCCCGTATATTTTCCTTCGATTGATCCCAATCAAGTTGTTTACTAGCCGGGACAACCCTCAGGACTGCAAGGCCAACCCTTTCAGGGACAACCCTCGAGTCCACAGGGACAACCTTATGGTCTGTAAGGAAAACCCTTACAGGGACAACCTTCGGCCCAACAAGGATAACCCTACAGTCCATTTGGTCAACCTCAATTCCAACAGGGAGCATCTTATGTTCCCGGGGGGGAAAATCTATCCACCATAGGGAAAACCTTTTGTGCAACAGCATCAACCTTACATTCAACAAGGCTAAACTTTTGTACAACAAGGACAACCCTATGGTCTTGCATCGGGTCAACCTTGTTTTTAGGGGCAACCTGGCCCATCTCAACCAGTATTCCAACCTCTTCCACAAAGGCAACCTGATGGCCCTCAGTATCCAGGCCAACTTGCTCCGCAAGGACCACATGACTACCCTCTGTATCCAGGCCAACCTGATCCGCAGGGATAGCCTGTCCAACCTCAGCATCTGGGTCAACCTACACTGCAAGGAAAACCAGTTCAACCTGCTCCGTAGGGAAAACCTATTCAACTTTCTCTGCAGGGACAACCTGTTCAACCTGCTCTGCAGGCACAAACTGTTCAACCTGCTTCGCAGGGGCCACCCACTCAGCCTCAAGGAACTATTTACCCTCCTCAAGGTCAATCTCAAGCAGTATATAGTGTGCCCCAAGGTTTCACTTATTACCCTCAAAATCAATCCGAGATGGTGTATAATTCAAATCAAGGCAATGCTTACATTCCGCAGAAAAATCCATATGTTGCTCAGCAAGGACCTCAGTGGTATGCTCAGAATCAGTATCTCGGTCCTCAACCCATGTATGGGAAGAAATATTAGGCTTATAACCCCTATGGATAGAATCCTTCAGGATAAAACATATGGGGCATAATTTCTCCCAACCTGGGTGGAATGTTAATAATGGTATTTATTAACGACTTGTAATGCCTTTTAATCCTTAATTGTCTGTTCTCGCTACATTGGAACTACCTGATGTTTCAAAGTTGACGAACGATCTGATCCTTCATAACCTGTATTGGCCTATAGTTCTAACCAAAATTCTTGGTGATTGTCCCAAGTTTGAGGGCAATTCTAGAGATGTAATATCCCAAAATGGGACTGCTCGGAAAGGCATGCATAAAAAATAGATTTTTAGAAATATATGCTACAGAAAAAAAGAAAAAAATCAACACTTGGATCCCTTAGATCTGAAAATATAAAACCTAAATCAAAGAACAGATCAGAAACAAATCAAACTAGGTGATGTAAACAGACCTCCCACACCTAGTATAGCTCAAAATTGCTAAAACCCCAAAACTACTGCAACATGAAATTAATGTGTAAAGAGATAGTACAGTCTATTGAGAGTTTAAGCACATAAAGCTAAGACAAATAGATCTGATATTATATTAAACAATATGGTTCAAGAACTCAAATATATTATCCTTTATACAAAATTTAGAGAACCCGGGTAGGGTTTCTAGGAATACACCCAAATATAAATGGTGATCTTCAACAATAAGGCTGAATAATCACTAAAATCTGAAGCACAAGAGTATATAAGGCTGAAATTATGTATATCTTATGTATATCTGATAAAAGGGCTTTCCCTATGGAAGGTTAAACCCTCCAATCACAGGAAAACTCTCAAAAAGAGCCACAAGGTACACTGTTGAAACTTCCCTCCAAAAATAACGCAATTCCAGATTGGAATAATGGTGTAGGTGATGGAAATATATTGGCCTACTGCCAAATATTTGAAATTAGCACAAGAACCCTCCAAATTTATCTCTTAATATAAGGAATCCTTCCTCCTATGCAAAACCAACTCAGAAAGTGGGTTTCTCAACCCTCCACTGCAACACCCTGCAACTCAACACATATTCCTGCAGAACCTGCAATGAAATTGAAGACTGAAGCTTGGCACCAATTCCAGATGTGTGGAATGATAGATCAGGTCTCTCCCAAGAGCTACTCAAAGGGAATAGATGGAATTCCTAAACATTAATACCTTAGTGCTAAATAGCACCAGCAATCTTACCTAAACAGCTGAAGAGAGCAAAAGTCTAGGCAGACACATCAAAATATCATTCATAAGCTAACCCCATATGGTTTCCATCCTCCTCCTTATATACAATGTGATCCTTCTCACCTTTTATCCCACTCATTAGGGTTTCCATCTTCATGCAATGAATCTCCCTCCAAAATTATGTTGTCTCCATTAGTCTTACTCATATTTTTACAGTGTTGTTTGATTTGGTCAATCTTGACTAGATCAACCTTGACTAGATCTCCATGCAAAGTCTTCTTTCCACACTCAATGCATCTTTATTCTATCTATCTAAACAGATCTATATTCCCACTAATTTATCTTCATTAATGCTCCACATCCTCCATCTTAGCTTAGTTGACTTGGTCAAACTTGACTTTTTCCACATGCATTTGGTCCTTGTTCACACATGAAGGTGTTTTATCCAGCTGTAAATATGATCCCTTCCCCATTAAGAGGGTTTTTATTGCTACAATAAATATTTATGGGTCTCCTTACCCATTTATTCATCTAACTATGTGTTTGGAGAAAAATTAATATTTCTATTACCTGCACGTTAATGTAGGAATATTACAGTCCTCCCCTCCCAAATGTTTTGTGTCCTCAAGAAACTGCAAGGATAGAACTGAAGAGCCTCCCCTCTTCCTCATGTAGCATCCTCAAGTGATAAGTTCCTCCAAAGAACAATATTCTTTCTCAACAATATGTCCTCAAGTTTTTCTACCCATGTGTAAAAGTATGCCTTTAGTGAAAATTCCAAATTGCTCTCAACATGAAAAAGTGGGACATACATGGAAACAACAATATGTGGTCTAGAGGCCTTCTTGAAGCATGGAATCAGAAATATATTGGGAATCATCATCCCCATGTGAAGCCTCCATATCCAAGCTATCATCCATAAAAAGTGAGTCACCCTCCAACATGGTAACTCATGAAACATCTCCTCCACCTTAAGCTCCTGCAAAGAAGGTGGCCTATATGGTTGAATTTGTGGGACTAGAATGTCCATCCCACGCTGCTTCTCTCTCCATCTATGATATGTTGCTACTGATCTTGGGCTGAAATATCATGGCCTCCAAGAATGATCAAAGTCACCCCATCAATCAAAACATCCATGAAGTGCCCCACCCAATAACTCAAGCTCTCCAAATGGTTCCTCACACATGAAGACAAGAGGTGAAGTATAGAAATCATGGTTTTCCCATTGTTTCTCCTAAAACATGTAACATATGAAGTATGGAGAATCATACTCCTAATGGGAACCTCAAACTCTTGTGCCACTCTCCCAACAAAGCTTCCCAAAAACATAAGAACAACATCAATATATGGAAGCATAAACAAATGAAAGTAAGTTTCCATATGACAACCAGGAGGTGGATCGTAGTTCCATACATGGAACCAATGCAGTGCATCCTTTGCCTGCCTAAAAAAAAAGTGTGACAAGTGTCTTTTCAACCACTTTTTTGCTGCCACAATCATCCTACAAGATGATATCATGAAAGTAACATTTGGTGCCAATGGTGCACACCAAAAATCATGTGGCATCCCCCATAATCCACAAATAGAATGGCCAACATCAATGCTGCAAATGGCCTTAATTACATCACAAAAAAATATGCAAGAAGGAAAGACCCTCCTTGGTACAATATGCTGATCATAAAAAGTAAAGGAGTACAAGCTATAAAGCATAAATATACATCCTCTATCAGGTACTTTGGTCATTGAGTTTAAATTGCTCAATTCAAAGTTCTCCCTCACTCCAAATGAGTATGGAAGTGGTTATGCCAACCTCTCCATCATCTTCCTGGCTATGCATCTCCCCATATGCTGATATACATCATGTTGGATGCCCTCCCAAGTGAACTCCTCCAGCAAGGAATGGTATGCATCAAGGTGCATGGAAAGAAAGCCCACAAGTGTTGCATGTAGATATCTCTTCTTATGCTTGAAAATCCAAGTCAAGAAGATCATATCATGGTAATATATGTATCCATCCACTACTCCATCATTCTCATCTCCTACATGCCCATCAAGTGCATCATATATGAAGTGATCCTGGGAACACTCCATCAAACAAGCCAAGCTCCCAAGTGACAGCGTTGTTGGCCTATGTAAATAGGCTCCTGCCAACTCATAGCTTCCTCCTTTGACAACCCTCATGTCAAATTCACCATCAAACATAATGCTACTATATGTGAGAGATCCTTTCCGAAGTGGAAGTACCTCCTCATCCTCCAAGGTTAAAGAGTAGCCCCTTTGCACCATGATAGTGCCATCTCCTACTCTTGCAAAATCATGCAAAGTATGGGATAAGATCAGCCCATCATCTCTCAATAACAACCAAAGAAACAACAACTCTAGTTGCCTCCCCCCACCAACATCATAAAAATCATGGAGCAATGTCATCATAGTTGATATGAAAGATATCACATCATCCCAATACATCAAAACTCCTTGCTGCCATGTGATGTAAGTTCCATGCCAAAGTCCATCCACCCACATACCCTTTGAAATAGAATGTGGCATAGGATGACCAAACTCTTTCAAGAGTAACCAACGAAGTCTTGCATCCTGTTGTCTAGTATCATAGATCTTCAAAT
The DNA here is from genome assembly GCA_034641835.2 of Pinus albicaulis. Taxonomy (NCBI): domain Eukaryota; kingdom Viridiplantae; phylum Streptophyta; class Pinopsida; order Pinales; family Pinaceae; genus Pinus; species Pinus albicaulis. Next base: position 1,333,405,645 of record CM076582.1, on the reverse strand, counting down.
GGTTTCTCAACCTCTTACTCATCAACATCACCCATCCAACCCATGGTGAGTGTCTATCATCATGTCCAAAAGTTGCATCCCTCCAATGGAGAATACCATCCTCCCAAATCATATTTATGTCTTTGCACTTCATGGGATATTGAGATGCAACCTCCTTAATGACCAATTTGACCCCATAAGGATCCAAATAGGTGGTAGGAAAAAACCTCCTATCATGATGTGTAGGGATCATTAAGAAGTATCCAACACAAACATGAGAGATGTTATCCATCCTAAGATGTCCTTCATAATCTCTTTTTTCCCCCTTTGTTATACATATGGGAAGGTCATTGGAATATTCCAACAATGGTTGGTCCCCCAACTCATCACTGCTGCTAAATGACAACATTGTTGATCTCCAAGATGGTGCAGTTGTTGCCTCAAAATCAGATCCAATGTTGAACACATAGTTTTGCAATGCATTGTTCAAGACAATAGTCATCCCATCCTCCAAGAAACTATATTCCAACCTCAAGGGTTGTGTGCATCTCATCAATGATACACTAGGATGATTGTTTGTCTCTTCCTTGAATGAATCAAGGCTGCTCAGCACAGTGAAATTTTGCTGCTCCAAATCAGCAATATCATTTGACCCTCGGTCATGAAATGGTACCTTCCCATCATCCTCCACAAGATGCGTTGAGATAATAGGAAATGGAAATATTTGTATACCTTGGTACAACTTGGGAACATCTTGTATTTCTACAAGGGTTCCTTCTTCCAGTGTGATGGCTTCCCCAACTACTGATGATGATGGTTCCTCTTCTATAGCTTCATCAGCGCTGGTACAACTCTCCTCTTCTTCATGCATCTCCAGAATGGTGCATGGGACTCTAGATATCAAGAGATCAATATCATCTTGCAAAGGTGCAAGTTTCCTTCCTCCTAAAGCAAGTGCTCCTATAGTACTAGTGGTGGTGAAGCCTTATCCTTCTTCTTATCAAACTTCTTGATCAAAATTTGAGTAAAATCTGCATATGCAGTCACCTTTGCATGACTCAAATGGCTGAACCACCAATTGTGTGCTTCACCCTGAAGGTGCAGCGCTGCAATCTCGACATCTTCTTTCTCTACCACTGGATGTAGCAGGAAAAATGCATCCAACTTCCTTCCCCAAGACTTTTTTGTGCATGAGGGTGACCCATCAAAGGTAGACAATAGAAATCTATTGCCCTTCATTCTTCTTTTGCTGCAAGGTCTCCTTTCATCTTTGAGCTGAATAAACTCTGGAAGAGTCAAATTATTCTTGATAGATCTAGGTTGAGACTTATATTCTATAATATATTCACTTAGAATCTCATGATCTAAGTATTATTCACCTCTATTCCTCTTATCTTTCAAAGAAAAGGCCATAGTATGTTTCTTTGGAGCTTTATGCAATACCGAATCTTCTTTTTTCTGATAGGAAGTACTTGGACCTTCCTCATCTTGAAACCCGAACTTGGTTTCACTTCTTTCCTTCGTTCTTCTTTGCTTGACCTCCTTGTTGAGGTCCTTATTAGATCTGAAAAGAGATGAGATAAAAATCATTCTTTCAATCATTCTAATATTTGTCTTGAAACTCACAGGCTGAGCCAAATATCATGCTCTAATACCACTGTAATATCCCAAAATGGGACTGCTCAGCAAGGCATGCATATAAAACACATTTTCATAAATATATGCTACAGAAAATGAAATCAACACTTGGATCCCTTAGATATGAAAATATACAACCTAAATCCAAGAATAGATCAGAAACAAATCAAACTAGATGAGGTAAACAGACCTCCCACACCTAGTATAGCTCAAAATTGCTAAAACCCCAAAACTACTGCATAAAGAGGAAACGTAGTATATTGAGATTTTATGCACAAAAATATCTGAGACAAATAGATCTTATATTATATTAAATAATATGGTTCTAGAACTGAGATCTAGTCTCCTTTATACAAAATCTAGAGAACCCAATTAGGGTTTCTAGGAATACACCCAAATATAAATGGTGATCTTCAGCAATAAGGCTAAATAATCACTGAAAAATAAAGCACAGGAGTATAGAAGGCTGAAATTATGTATATATTATGTATATCTGATAAAATTTCTTCCCCCATGGAAGGATCAACCCTCCAATCACAGGAAAACTCTCAAAAAGAGCCACAAGATACACTGCTGAAACTACCCTCCAAAAATAATGCAATTCCAGACTGGAATAACATTGTAGGTGATGGAAATATATTGGATCGCTGCCAAAGATATGAAATCAACCCAAGAACCCTACAAAATAATCTCCCAATAGACTAAATCCTTCCTCTTATGAAAAACCAACTCAAAAAGTGGGTTTCTCAACCCTCCACTGCAACACCCTACAACTCAACACAACTTCCTGCAAAAACTACGTTGAAACTGAAGACTGAAGCTTGGCACCAATGCCAGATGTGTGGAATGATATATCAGGTATCTCCCAAGAGCTACTCAAAGGGAAAAGATGGAATTCCTAAACAGGAATACCTTAGTGCTAAACAGCACCAGCAATCTTATCTAAACAAATGAAGAGAGCAAAATTCTAAGTAGACACATCAAAATATCATTCATAAGAAAACCCCATATGGCTGCCATCCTCCTCAGTTATATACAATGTGAGCCTTCTCACATTTTATCCCACGCATTAGGGTTTCCATCTTCATGCAATGAATCTCCCTCCAAAATTATGCTGTTTCAATTAGTCTTACTCATCTTTTTACAGCGTTGTTTGATTTGGTCAATATTGACTGGATCAATCTTGACTGGATCAACCTTGACTAGATCTCCATCCAAAGTCTTCTTTTTACACTCAATGTGGCTTTATTCTATCTATCTAAACAGATCTATATTCCCACTAAGTTATCTTCATTAGTGCTCCACATCCTCCATCTTAGCTTAGTTAACTTGGTCAAACTTTACTTTTTCCACATGCATTTGGTCCTTGTTCACACATGAAGGTGTTGTATCCAGCTGTGAATATGATCCCTTCCCCATTAAGAGGGTTTTTATTGATATAAGAAAGATTTATGGGTCTCCTTACCTATTTATTCATCTAACTATGTGTTTGGAGCAAAATTCATATTCCTATTAGCTGCATGCTCATGTAGGAATATTACAAGAGAAGAACCCCAAGCGCATGTTATGACATACCATATTTAGTGTTCCTCTAACTCTTCGGTTGAAGATTCTATCTGACTCCTTCTTTTCCAACATACTATTACTTGTGTTGCTACTAAGTGGTACATTGAGTTATCTTATGGCATCTTCCAAGATTTCAATTCTTTATCCATGGCGTTTCTCATGCACTTTTAGTTGAAGGTTCGGTATGAAATTGGGATGCACATCCTCACATCCTTGGAGTAATATCGAGCTACTCATATCTCAGATCATATTCATGAATGGAGGCATTGTCTCCACTTGATCAAGTTCGAGATTCCTGATTAGCTTCTAACTGATTGGTTTACTACCTCCTTCATTGCTCTGGTTGCCAAGGAAATTGCTATGCGGGCATGCGTCACTGAGGAGCAAGACATTTCTTGTGCCCAGTACCTTGATCTTGTGTACTTTCAATCCTGCACATTGTACGAACTCTTTTCTAGTGCTCCTAGACCTAGAACTTTCAAGGCACCGATGACGCCACCCGTCGATGGTATCATCGGTTTCGTGTCTCAAACTTCTCGGAAGTCTTCTCCTCTGAAGCATGGGAATAAAAAATTTACTCATACCAGTGATACTGCTTCTTAGCCGACCCTGAATTCTGGTAAAACCATGGAATTGAATGTCTTTCAGGCCAATCCAATGGATAAAACTTTCAAGGGTAAAAATAAGGGTAAAGGTAAGGCCAAAGTTGATACCCCAAAACAGGATTCTCAGAATCTCGTGCTGATGATGGTTCGCAATGTAAACCAAAGTATCCTTGCTTTATTTGCGACGAAGAGCACTACACCAAGGACATTCCTCGATAGCTCGAAGTGAGTCGATTGCTCAAAGGCACTCAAGGAACTCTGGTTGTTCTCAAAGAACCGTTTCCATCACAGCAGACTCAGTTGGTAGAGAAACCTCAGTCCTTTGCCCCATTTGGCTCTCAGGTTTTCATGATGAATGGTTCTGCATCTGTTTCTATCACTACCCGATCTAAAGATTATACCAAACTGCATCAGGTAGTGGGGAAAGAGATTGCTAATGGTCCTCCTCCTCCACTTGCTTCTGGCCCTCTTCAGATTTAAAGACCCAGTACTGAGCCTATTTTACAGCCACCTTCCAAAGGTGTACTTTGTAATTCTTCTTACAATCCTAACACCCATGCTGCTCAACATTACAGTATTGTTGAGGATTTGACCCAGGCGCCGTCTACGATGTCCACATTAGAATTACTTCAGATTTGTCCATCTCAACAGAAGGCTTTGCTATCTGCTATCGGTGGGGTTGATCCTACTGATTCGAGCCTTATCACTTTTGACTTCGAGAATTTCATCCCACGTCTCCCTCACCAGCTTACGCTCATTATCCAAGTTGGGATTAATGGACTGAATATCCATAGAGAAATCATGGACAAGGGTGCATCTACATGCGTCATGTCATCTGCCTGCTGGAAAGCCATTGGTTCTCCAGCTCTCAATTCATCTCCAAATGATCTAGAATAATTTGCTGGAAGGGAATCTAAACCTCTTGGTGTTCTTGCTATTTTATTAATCACTTTAGAAGGAAAAATATTCAACGTCGAGGTTGAATTAGTTTCGCATATAAGAAGCTCCCTTTCGGTCTTAAAACTTTTGGGGCTAAATTTCAGCGAACAATGTCATATGCCTTCCATGATATCAAGCGCATTGTTTAGCCTTATCTGGATGACCTTCTGGCTCATTCGTCTAAGCATAAAGACCATCCTGATCATCTTCATCAGCATTTTCTTCGCTGCTGACGCTACAACATCTAGTTGAATCTGTATAAGTGTGTCTTCTGCATTGACTCCTGTAGACTCTTAGGGTTTATCATTTCCAAAGACGGGATTCATCTTGATCCACTCAAATTTGAAGCTATCGTTGATCTCCCCTCTCCTTCCTCCTTACATCAACTGCAGAGTCTGTAGGGAAAGGCTAACTTCCTACATCGTTTTATATCTAACCATGCCAAAGTGGCCAAAGGATTTATGCCATTAGTGAAGCAAGGCGTCCCATTCCTCTGGGATGATATCACCCAAAATTCCTTCGATGCACTGAAGACGTTTCTCGTCAATGCTCCTCTATTGTGTCCTCAAAATTATCATCGTGATTACCCCCTCTATTTGGCCGTCGTGTTTAGCACAATTTCCATGGTTTTGGTACAAGACGATGATGATAGTGATGAATATGTCATTTACTATCTGTCTCGAAACCTTCTCGATACTGAGATGCGATATGCACATGTTGAGAAATTGGTGTTGGCTGCTATTCAAGTTGTTCAATGTTTTCGTCACTATATTCTATTGTGTACAGTGACTGTGATTTTTGAATGCAACCCTATGACTTACATATTGACTCATCAATTGTTGGGGGACAAGTAATCGAAGTGGATTTTCATCCTCCAAGAGTTTGATTTGGAGTTCACTACCGCCAAGTCGAAGAAATGATTATTCTTCGCTAATTTGATCTGCTCTCTCCCTTCCAACTCCACTCCGTCTGGTTTCGAGGAACGCATTCCGGATGACACGCTTTTTCTGATTAACACCCCCGATCCTTGGTACGGTGATATCATCGTATATATTTAGACTTCCACCTTCCGATCTTAGTTGACGAAGGATGCTCGCCAACGCATCCATCATTAATCGCAACCCTATCTCATAGTCGAAGATTCACTCTACCGCATTGGAGTTGATTCCATTCTCCACAAGTGTTTGACTCTCGAGAAGGTTGAAAAGGCCCTAAATGATTGTCACAGTGGTGCCTGTGGTGGTCACATTTATAGATATGCTACTGCACAGAACATTCTTCGTGATGGGTATTTCTGGCCCACCATCGTTAAAGACTGCATCGTTTATGTCCATAAATGCCATGATTTCCAGATCTATCAGCGTAAGATTCATGCAGCGCCTTCCCATATTCACCCCGTCATTACCGTTGGTCCCTTTGCGAAGTGGGGCATTGATTTTATGACGTGTAAAACTCACTCGACTGGGGGGCATGCTTATATCATCGTAGCCGTGGACTAGTTCACCAAATGGGCTAAAGCAATGCCTACACTCACGGCTGATGTAAGACAGCAGCACAGTTTCTATTCAATCATGTCATTTCTAGGTTTGGTGTCCCTCAAGCCACTGTTACCAATCATGGTTCCCATTTTCAACATTACATGGTGGCGGAGTTGAATTCTAAGTTGGTTCTGCGTCACGACAGCTCAACGTCCTACTACCCTCAAGCCAATGGCCAATTTGAAGTCGTGAACAAGGTTCTCGTCACTATGCTTCAACATACGACTGGGATGCACAAATCAAACTGGAATCTTGTGTTTTTTCAGCTCGCTGGGCTTACCGAACCTCAGTGAAGGATGCGACTAGATTCACTCCATTCCAAATTTTCAATGTTTTGGAAGCTACCCTTCCAATTGAATGTGAAATACCTTCTCTCAAATTAGTTTTTGAATTGTTGTCGAATACTTCGCCAGAAGAGGATCGTCTTCTATATTTATAGAGGCTTGATGAAACCCGTAGCTTTGCTACTCTGGTCATAGAAACACAGAAAAAGTGGGTCAAAGCTCATTTTGACCAGTTAGTTTCCCCTCGTTCCTTCATAAAAGGAGACCTCGTCCTCCTATTAAACGTGTTTTGTAGAATGGGTCTTATGAGCTTATTGATTATGAAGGTAATCCTCTAGATCAGCCCATAAATGGGTTGTATCTTAAAAAATACTATGCATGATTCATTCATGCATGTTTTTTCTACATAGGCGTTCTTTTCATCCTTGTACATTTTTGGTTTGGTGTTCTTTGCGAAATTTTTCCTGCTTATTGGATCATTTCTTATTATGCAGATGTCTATTATCCCTTATGTCGGTTTCACAGACGGTGCTTCCCGCTGTACCCAGAATTTGTCTTCAACAGCCTGGGTGATATATGATCCTGCTGGTGAGTTAGACCTTCAAGGTATCTATCTAGGATAAACTACAAACAATGTCGCTGAAGATAGTGATGTTATTGAACTATTAACCGAGGCCATTACACTCGACATCCATGCATTGATTTTTAACCTAGACTTACAACTTGTTGTTCTTCAACTTAATGGACATTGTTCTATTAGAAACCCTCACATCTTAAGGTTATATCTACGTGTTTTTTTACTGGAAAGACATTTTTATTACATCATATATAAACATATTCCTAGACGAATGAATGCATTAACTGATACAGTAGCTAATATTGTATTAGATAGGCATTGGCGTAATTTGTAAAAATCATCATCACATGACAAGATCCATACAGGGAAATAGATGTATATATGTATATATGTGTGTGTGTGTGTATATATATATATATATATATATATTGAGTGTTTACATCCATGTGCATCATAAGTTCAAAAAATATGTATGTTTCGGTTACATCCTGAGACATCATGTCTCTCAAAAAATATGCGAAAATAAAAACCTAGGTGTTTAGTCGGCGTGATGCTCATGATAGCACGTCACTTCCCATACAAACCGCCCCAATAAGCGGTGAACACAATTTGACACCCCTGTAGTGCGTCTCTAGTACATGTGAGGAACATCATCAAATTGCGCATAGTCTTGGATCCCACAGGATATTCCCTCCAAGTTGTGTATGATTTCCTCCTCTTTGTCTCCCTCACCATGAGGGGCCACATCAAAGTCACGAGGAATCCTCCACGCTATCAAAGACATGATTTTAGGTCTCTTTGGGCCAACATCTGCAATTACATGGATTAATGTCAGAACATACATAACAAAAAAAAATCATAATACTCGTCAAAATAAAAAATGAGTCTTACCTAGTACTTCATCCCAATCCTCTCCTCTCGGGAGCAGGAGATTTGCATCACCAGTGAAATCTGTGCCAGAGTAGGGCCAATCCTCCACGAAAATCAGCTGTTGGTGGAGCCACTCAAAGAACTCCAGTCTCCAAGACATCTATTGACCACCCCCCGACCTTGGTATCAAAGCTACCCAACAAACCACCCGTGGCTCCTGGGCTGGTGGTGTCGGAACTGCTACCTCCTGACGTTGTGTTGACGGGAAAATTTGTCCGGCCAACAGTAGGGGATCTCCCCGGTAGAAAGTCCCAATTAGACCTTAAACCGTTTGGAGTAGGGATCCCGTCCGAGTGTGGGTCAGGCTACCGCTTAAGATGCCTTACCTTCTGGTCTCAAAAGAACCTAATTGAATCTGCGGGCACACACTTATTCATAGGATACAAAATACATGATTGATGCATGGAACATGTCTACAACACTATGCGTAGCAAGAGAGTGAATAAAACATATACGCCCAAAGAGATGCAGTTAACGGCACGTCTTTGGGGTTATGCTTGCAAGGTATCTTACCACAGAAGAAATAGTTCTTAATGGCAAGATTCCTCCTTACTTTCCGAAAGATAAAACGAAATGCTAATAGACAAAGGTATTAACATCCATTTAGAAAGTGATAAAAATGAACATCATTAACACAAGCATAGATAAACATGATGCATAAATGATGTTATTGGAAATGCAGTTTCATTAATCATAGGATGTTCTGAAACTGTTCAGGAAATACACACAGTGTTGTCACAGCAAAACACATCATCCGACAAAGGGGTTTTAACGAGTATTCGTATTCATATGCCTAAGAATATGATCTTTCAATACAATACAATGTAGCTCTTGAGTCTCCAAAAAGAAAAGCCCCTATTACTTTCCCCGTGGGGAGTTTTATAGCACAAAACTTGCCCTTTGGGCTTCCCGACTTTTCGCCTGCCTGCCTGTTGAGTTGCCTCGCGACCTTGAAGAGGTTGTGACCTACGACCTGTCTAGTATGTGCGACTTGCGACCTGGATAGGCAGTGCGACCTGCGACCTGGATAGACTGCGACCTGCGACTTGTCCGAGTGGTGCGACCTGCGACCTACCTCTAACTGCTGCTCATGACTTGCTGCTACCGGGCTGTGGAGATGGACGCGCAATGTTGAGGTCAGGGGCATCAATCTGCTGCTCCTTGAGAAAATCTTGCCATGTCCGGTACTCTTCCGCTATGGTGGAAACCAAAGGGACCTCCTCCTTCAACCGATGCATGCATTCCAAAGCATTTGGTACTAAGGTTTCCCTTTTCTGTGATATTTGGTTTGAAAGCGAGGCAAGCTTGGTATAAATCCAAGCTAGAGTGGCAATAAACTGACTTAGATGTTCTTGAGATGTTGAGGGCTCGAGAGCAGCAGCGGCTTGCTTGATAGGCTGCAAAAATGACTGGATTTCTTGATCCACTTGTTCCCAGGTTTTCTCTTCGTCTTGCCCCAAGCGACAGAATGTGGTGCAAAGTGTGCATCGAGTCGATACCGCTGATCAGGTGGTTGTATGAATACATTACTTTGTCCAGGTCCTTAGATAGTTTGTCCTTAGATTGTATTTCCATACGGAGCTGAACCTTAGCATCCTGTGTATGAATCCAATCCCTCTTGGGAAAATTTTTAGGTGTCTGAGGGTATTGTACTGTCCAGCCCATCATTCTGTCTAAGGCGTGTGAGGCCTCCCTGAGCTACTCGTGCTTTTGCTTGGTTTCCGCTCGTGCTCTTACCAGTGGGGCGACTGTTTGTTTGATGGTGAACATTTCTCCATACACCTGCCTCATGGTTACTTCTAACACTTCACACTCTTTGAAAATGGCCAGTGGGACTTCATTCACCGGTGGAGTCTGGTTTCAGAGTTGTTGAATTTCTGCTCTCAACTCTGATTTCTCCTGTTCTGCTTTTTTCTCGCGCTGCTCAGCTGCTTGCAGTCTATTTTGTAGAGAGACTATTTCTCTACTCATTCTAGTTACGTTCTCTTCCGTGGCTGTGGCGAAAGCAGTGCCTGCCGATGCTATCATTACCGGATTAGTCCTGGTATCAAGGACCATGTCTTTGCCTGTTGCAACTGTGGATGTGGCAGAGGGACTTTGCGCCAGAGATCTTCTTTTTTCTTACCGGATTTTGAAGGAGAATTGATCGAATGTGAGTCTGGTGAGGTCAAATACATCCTCTTCCTGCCCCTGGGGGGATCTAACATCAGAAAGCTTGGTACTGCCCAGAGGTATCTCGAGGGGAGTTACCTCAATGTCTTCCAGCATGTCATCCTCCCTTTCTTCTGTGTTCTTTTCCTCTTCTTCCTTTCGCCGGCGTTCAGCTTCTGCTACTGCTTCTATTTCGGCCTTCCTCTTCCGCTCAGCTGCAGCAGCCTGTTCGGCCTCCTTTTGGCGCTCAGATTCTGCTTTGTCCAACTCTACCTTGAGTGCCCGTTCTGCTGCGCCCTGTGCCTCCTTTTCCTCCTTTTCTTTCCTGGCCTCCTTGGCCTGCTTCTTCTTCTGTGTTGCCGTTGCACTCTTCTGGCGTGCTTCCTCATCCTCTTTTATCTTCTTTTCCCTTTCTTGCTGGGCTTTTGCTTCTGCTTCTTTCTGTTGGATAGATGTAGTAAGCCCTGTGTTGGTCCGAGATTTCTTGGGTAAAGAGGAAGAGGAACCTCCTAACCTACGACTTCTGTCTTCTAGGCTCTGATCAGCTGGATCTTCTTGGCCCACGTCTACTCCCGGAGAAAATTGTCTCTTAGCGTTATACCAGTTCCTTCTCTCATCTTCTGCCGGGCGCTCAATATGCTGATAAGTCCACTTGAATTTAGCTTTCAGGCAGTGCTCAGGAACTATTCTCTCCGGGTCATATGTTCGGTGTTCTAGCACCCCAAGCTGATAGCTTTTCATTGCTTCTCCCTCTGCTGCTACTTCCCTAAAGTCTTTAACTGTCCACGCGCCAATGGTGAGGGGTAGCGTGGGCCACGGCTTCCTTTTGCCTTTAGACAGGATGCTGGAGAAGCCTTGAGACATTTGGAAGCATACCTCCTGAATGAGAATTTTGTCTGTAACAAAGCGAGGCATAGCGTGTGGTGCCCTGTATGTTCCAAAGACTTGGATGAAGGTATACCCGGGGAAAGGGAACCAATTTGCCACTTTGACTAGAGTCTCCTTGGCCTGCCAAGACATGCAGGGGGCGTCTTGGCCAAATAAGTGTCTATATAGAGAGGGGATAAATACTTGGGAGATCTGCTCTATATCCTGTTTGTACTTGGACTCCCAAAATACCCTAATTTTCAGATGAATTGCACGATACTGCTCGAAATCCCAGTTGTGTGCCCATCCCTCAAATTGTACTCTTATGCAGACAGCATCCAGTAGGTAAGAGGCCATGTAAAATTCGGATGGCATTCCCTCATCTGGGGCCAATGCCGCGTTCAAGTTGATCTGCATCGAAGTCATCAATATGCCGGCCCAGTTGAAACGGGTGCCATGTGTTGTCACATACTCCATGATAGTAGCCCAACTACCGCTGAAAGTGGAGCAATCCGGGCACCCGTAAAGCCTGCAAAGCATGGCGGCAACCAATTTATAAACCTTTCTCAGGCTAGCCACCGGATATTATTGGTCTTTCTTGACCTTAAACTTCTCGAGCTCCTCCCACCATTGTCTAATAGTATCAACTATCGGAACAACGTGAGAAATAGCCCATTCTGGTGTGAAGTACTCATCTGGGCGAGGCAATGAGTAATAAAGGTGGGCATCCGCGCCTATGAGTGTAGCGAAAGCCCTGCCTTCGTTGTCTCGGATCACAAACTTCTTGGGATCCGTCTTTTGTATGATCCAGTCTATGACCTCTGGACATGGAAATATGGCTGGATGCGCCCCTGCCAGATGTAGTTTGGACTTTTTGACTGCCAAGTATATTTCCCGGTCTGGGAGATCTTCTGGAAATTCCTCTTCCGGTATGGCGAACTCATGATACACTTGGTACCATCGCATGTTGTCTTCTTTTGCAAATGTACATAGTGTATCCCTGTATTTTGGGGGTGGGGATACCACGTCCAGCTCATCAATTTCTTCCACCACTTGCTTGTTCTTCTTCTGGGATAGCGGGGGTGCCATGTCACTAGAATCTGATAAAACAGGTATGCACTCTATGTCTTCTTGAAGTTAACCTGTCAAATTCATAAAGGAATCCCAAGATAAGAACGACATGATGATATAAAACCAGTTACAGTTTAGTGATGAAATTTAGCTGAGACACATGTAAAACTGGGTAACTGGTTTACTGGGTCGCAGGGTCGCAGATTGCAAGAAGAGGTCTAAGCGCGACTTTGCGACCTTGCGACTAGGTCGCAGGGTCGCAGATTACGAACACAGAGAAAAATGCGACCTTGCGACCTCGCGACCAGGTCGCTGGGTCGCTGCTCTCCGGAAAATTGGAAAATGCGACCTTGCGACCTTGCGACTAGGTCACTGGGTCGCTGGGTCGCAGATTCCAGTAATCTGAAGAAAATGCGACTTTGCAACCCATAAACTAGGTCGCTGGGTCGCAGGTCGCGATAAGGCTTGCCGGGGGGTTTTTGCGCGCACGCGACGGTAAGGTTTCTTTTCTCCTACTGAGGAATTATAAGCTGGCTGGGTCTAGGGAGAGCTAAGGAATGGCTGTTAGGAGCAAGGAACAAGGCCATGTGAAAATGAACCAGAAGTGTGATGAGTTTGGGCAACTTTGATGAAGCAGGTTTAAACAAAACATTCAGAAATTGGAAAAGAAACAATGGTTCGCGCAAGGGGGGAATTTAAAGGTCTGGGCAAGCATGCAATTGGAAAGAAATTTCTAGAAAGGAAACAGCATGAGAGAAACGGCAACTTACCCGGGAAAATCGCGCCAGTCGACCTGTCAGAGCCGTTTTTTCCTATTCGCCGATTGTGAAAAATGCGACCTGGCGACCTCCCTTATATAGAAAGTTGCACGTGCGGGCAATAAATGTGGGGTCGCTGGGTTGCAAGTTTCATGATCTAGGGGATTCGCGACCTCGCACCTTGTGACCTGGCGACCTGGGGTCGTGGGGTCACAAGGTCGCAAGGTCGCAGTTTTCTTTAAAATTTACAATTTGCGACCTGGCGACCTGGCGACCTGGGTCGCTGGGTCGCAAGGTCGCAAGGTCGCAGTTTTCTTTGAAAGTTACCATTCGCGACCTTGCGACCTTGCGACCTGGTGACTTGGGGTCACGAGGTCGCAAGGTCGCAAGGTCGCAGTTTTCTTTAAAAGTGAACTCTGCGACTTTGCGACTTAACTTTATTGATTTTCTCTTGGTTTTCCTCTAGCTTCAAGGGGCTCCAAAAAATTGAAATGGTGGTCTTTTTTGGGAGGGTGTTGTAGGGGCTACAACAAATGGCGATTCACTGGACGAACTCAGAGTCTCTGCCGATGGTTAGTCTTGGCGGGGGGAGGGAGGGGCCTCTGCTGACTGTTTTCTTTTACCTTTCAGTTAACACTTCCTAACCTTTGGCACCTTGCTGGGTTGCTCGATCTGCTGGCCTGTTCGGGTTCCGTTTAACCAAATTCATTTCTTCAGGTCTCCGGACTTGAAGGGCTAGAGAACTCCATGCGGCTACAGGGTCTGGTACGATTATTTTGTCCTCATCGTGTTGCTCCGCTGCCAGCGAACCTCTCAGTCCCAGCGGAGTCACTGCCTAGGAATCGTGAACGTTGCTCCACTGCCAGCGAGCCTGGTCAGTACCCCAGTGGAGTCGTTACATCACCTCTCTACGCAGGAAGCCTTTCTTAATCCTTTACCCTTTATTAGTGTGCTATTGCACTTATTTTGAATGTGCCTGAGGAACTTATTTAGATGGAAATTTAGCCTGGGCAGATGAGGGATCCCGACTTATTTTGCTTGCAGAGAGGTTGTTCCTGGTCTGGTATGAGGACTTTGGTTTTTCCCAGATACCCTGTCGTAGCATAGAGTACCTCTTTTCCCTTCTGGTCTGGTTACCACTACACTGCATTTTCTTTTGCGGACACCCTCTTAGGCTGGCGAGGTAAGCTTCCCGCTTGATGCCTCAAGCTCGGTGATATGCTTCCTTTAGGTGCAGAGAACAAGAAAGCTTTTGCCGCCTTTGAGTCTATCGGAAAGGGCTTTCCATCAGCATAGAACCTGTTGCAGTGTGCCAATTGCGTGGCTCTAACAAATCCTTCCTCAACAAATTTTATTACTATATATATATATTTATATTTATTTTTTTATTTATTTTTTTGGGTTTTTTTTTTTTAACAAGTACGAGAAAAGAAAATATGGTACAAGGATAATATAGCCCTCTAAGGGTAGCTAGGTGAAATAGTGTTTGAGGTCATGCCCATTTACCGGGAGGACCTCGACTCGTCCATCAAGGGTTTGCAATCTAAAAGTGTGGGATCCTATCTTCTCATTAATTTGGAAAGGGCCTGTCCAAAGTGCTTGGAACTTGGAATGCTTCCCCTTTTCCTCATGGGCTTTATCCCACTTGAGGACCAGGTCTCCTACTTCAAAATTTTTGTTCCCTGCCGACTTTTCATCAAACCATCTCTTGATTCGGCTCTGATGGATGGCAAACTTTTCCCGGGTCTTTTTCCTTTCTTCCTCCAATTTCAGCAAGGTGTCAATTCGAGTCTGCAAGGTAGGGCACGAGGTACCATGAAATTCTTGGGACAGCTAGAGGGCAGGGAGAGATAGATGAGGAGGGAGAAAAACTTCTTTTCCATACACGAGGAAAAATGGGGAGGTGCCTAAAGAGGACTTGGGAGTAATACGGTCAGCCCAAAGTGCATTGTGAAGGGCATTGTGCCAGTTGCGCTGGTGGGATAGCAGGGTCTTCTTAATGATACGGATAAGATTCTTGTTAGTAGACTCAGCTAATCCATTTCCCTGGGGGTAGTAATTTGCAGAATGTTTCAGAACAATACCATTTTCCAGCGCGAAATCATATAATTTAAAAGATGAGAAATAAGTCGCATTATCGAAAACTAAAGAAGTTGGAACGCCAAACCTGGTGATGATGGAATGCGTGAGGAATTCTATCACCTCCTGATCATTGATTCGGCGTAAAGGTATTGCTTTGACCCACCTGGTGAAATAATTAGTAGCTGTAAGGATATACCAGTGTTGTTTAGAAGAGTGAGGTGTGATTTCACCAATTACATCCAAACCCCATTGTTGGAAAGGCTCCTCCACTGCTACTGAGAGTAAGGGGGCGGCTGGCCGTGCTTCTCGGTTTGCGAACTTCTGGCACTGGATGCATTTCCGAACATATGCATGCGCATCTCTAAAAAGAGTAGGCCAATAGTATCCTGCGCGCATTATCTTATGGGTGGTAGTATCCCCGGAAAAATGACCTCCAGCTGGTCCGTCATGCAGCTCGGTCAAGATTTTCTGCGCTTCGTCATTTTCCAAGCAGCGTAATAGGACCCCATCGTGATGTTTCTTGAACAACTTACCCTGGATCAGTTGGTGAGATGCGGCTTTGAGTCTTATTGCACGTTTCTGTCGAGAATTAAGAGCCGGGTCCATGGTGCCTTGGGCCAAATATCTTGAAATGTAGGAATACCAGGAAGAGCTACTTTGCTGAGGCACCTGGTCGCTCTGATACATTTCAATTTCTTGTTCCCAACATTCTTCTTCAATTCCATGGGGACTTGCAACTTCCGCAGCCATTTGGCATAAGCCTTGTCCTTTAACTGTGTGTGCCAGTTTAAATTCTAAATCGTATTCTTGCAAGCATGCCACCCAGTTGCCTCGCCTTTCGCCCAGCTCCTGCTGCACTAAAATTGAGCGGACAGCTGGGTGTGGAACGAAAACCGTGACATGATTCTTCAAGATATAGGGCCTAAAATGCTTGACTGCTTTGTAGACCGCATAGGCTTGCTTTTCAATTTCTGGATAGTTTAACTCAGCTCCTTGTAGACCGGTGCTCATGAAAGAAATGGGCCGTTTATCATTGTTGCCATCTTTCTGCGTAAGGACAGCCGCAAGTGAGGAATCTGAAGCAAAAGTATATAGGATAAAATCTTTGCCAAAATTTGGACTTTGTAGGGAGGGAGCTTCAGCTATAGCCTGTTTGATTTTGTCGAAGGCCTCCCTTTCCGGCAGATTCCATTGGAACATAGCATTCTTTTTTATCATTCCTTGTAATGGCTTGACTATCTGTGCGAAATCTGATATAAATTTTCGTACGAAATTAATCTTTCCCAAGAAAGATTGCATCGTTTTTTTACTCCTGGGAGGAGGAATTTGAGAAATGGTTTTCACCCGTTCCGGATCGACGATAATACCTTGTTTAGTTATGATATGGCCCAGCAAATTTCCTTCTGCCACGGCGAAAACGCTCTTCTTCGAGTTAAGTGAAATACTGTATTTTCTACATCTTTCAAAAATTTTCCTGAGGTGGCATATATGGTCACCCCGGTGTTTTGAAAACACGGTGACGTCATCTAAGTAGACAACCACACTTTGGCCTATTAGCCCCCTGAAGGCTATATCCATGGCTCTTTGGAAAGTTGCCCTTGCGTTGATTAATCCAAAAGGCATACGTCTGAACGCGAAAGTTCCCCACTTGGTTCGAGAAGTGGTCTTCAATCTATCCGGTTCAGCTACCAGCACTTGGTTGTAGCCGGAGAAACCGTCTAATAGGGAGAACATTTCAGATCCAGACACGGCTTGTAATATCTGTTCCATGGGTGGCACCGGATAGTTGTCTTTGTTTGAGGCACGATTCAGATTGTGGAAATCTACGCACAAGCGGATCTCGCCAGACTTCTTTCGTACGGGTACCAAATTTGACACCCACGTCGAGTGACGAATTTTGAAAATAATTTGTGCATCCAAGAGCTTCTTGAGTTCTTTCAGAATCAATGGTTCCAGAGTAGGATGTACTTTTCTGAGCTTTTGCTGGAATGATTTTGCGCCTTCCTTCATGGGTATGACATGCTGGATAATTCAAGTATCATACGTACATAAGTCATCATACGTCCAAGCAAATACGTCACGATACTTGCGAAATAGTTGGGTGAAAGCCTGCGCCTCCTGGGTGGTGCAGTCTTTCCCAAGGTTGACGAACTTAGGATTATCTTCTAATCCCAAGTTCACTTGTTGATGGGCCAAGATGGAGCTTTGCACTTTGGTATTCGGGGGCCCTCGAAAACGGCTCTGCAGATCGAAGAGTTTCTCAAGTGACACTAATCCCTTTGGCATGGGGTTCCCTCTGTGTTTCTCATACTCTTCCTGGACAGCTTGGTCGTGATCATCTTCATCTATTGCAGCGTCTTTGAATGTTTCTGAGTTACACATAAACTCTAGTACCTGTTGATCATCATCAAAGACGCGTAATTTAGTAATGTTGTCTGGCACGGAGGGTCTATATATAATTTCAATAGAAAAACCGTCCCTCAAAGGGGTGAATCTAGCAGCAACATTAGCCAGAGTATCAGCTGCTGCATTGTGCATTCTGAGGACAGATTTAATTCCAAATGCATCAAAAGTAGAAATTAATCGCCATACCTCTTGTTGATACGCCTTTAAATGCGGAGATAAACAGTGAATAGTGTTGTGTACCTGGCGGGTGATAATCTCGGAATCTCCAATGACCTGCAAGCATTTTACCTTCAAATCCAGCGCTTTCTTGAGTCCGAGGATTAATGCCTCGTACTCAGCAGAGTTGTTGGTGCACTGGAACTCTAGCCGGCATGAGATTAAGTATTTATTCTTGTGAGGGTCAAGAAATATGCAACCAGCACCGGCTCCGTCATGGGTCTTGGAACTGTCATAATACAAGGTCCACATGTCACTTTCCGGTTCCTTCGAGGTAATAGGTTGTGAAGGGGTTTCTGCTAGTGGTGAGTCAGGGATAGCTTGCTCCTCTGCGACAGGTGCTAGTTCAGATTGGACCTCGGGGCCTACGGAAGACTGAGGGGGTTGGTAGCATCCGACTATGGCTTCCAGAAAACACATGCCAAGTTCCTCCTGGGCAAAGCTGATGGGTTCATTAACGGCATCCAAATCAGTCATGGTATGTTTCATATATGGTTCACTTTCAACCCTGATTTGATTGTCCTGCCCCTTGTAAGGAAGCCATAAGTGGGACCAGTCGGTGGCGAAATAGCCTTGCAACTTGCTAGACCAGTCCCTGCTAAGCAATAGGCCATATGCTTCAGGGATGTTGACAATCACAATGTCAATGCATTGATGGACCCTAGAGTCTGACGACAGGAGGATGGTGACATTGTTCAACTCTCCTACGGCTGGCACTTGCGATCTGTCAAGTTGTATGATCTTTGCGTCAATCTTCTCCGGGCAAATGTTTAGCTTCTTACAGACAGATAGGGACATGAAGTTTGTTGAGGCACCGGAGTCGACTGGACAGTTGTGGACATTGAAGTTAAAAATCTTGAAGGACAAAAGGAAAGGAGGTGTGGATCCTCTTGAGTTGGTATTGATGGCGCTTACTATAGACTGTACATCTGGGCCGGCTTGCACAGACGTGTTGCTCACAGTTTTCGTAGCTGAAGTATTTGCGAAAGCCTTGAGAATGAGCTCCTTTTGGTTAGTAATGCGGGCCAGCTCGTAGAGAGAAATTTTTGCTCTTGTTTTCTTCATATCCTCAACAATGTTATAGTTAGACTCTGGTTGAGGGCTAGGCTCGGTAGAGGTCTTCGAGGATTTTGTCGAGAGCTTGCCTTTTTGACTCGCTCGGGTAATGTTGTTGGGGGGCTTCTCCAGAGAAGATTGTTTTCCGTTTCCTGGGGGCAGAATTTTCCTTAGGAAAGCCCTTTTCTTGTCTTCATAGGATTGCTCGGGAACAGGTCCTTTGCTCCTTAGACTATAATTCCGCACGGGCTGATCTTTGGGAGTATCTGCCATGTTGATATCAATGGAGGTAAGGTTGTCCCAACCTCGGATTATGTCAAAAGCAAGGATAGAGAATCATGTTTCTTCGTTCGAGGGAGAATCCTCATCGTGATCAGAAACATCATCCTCCGTCACATCCCCTGGAGTTTGGTCATCTAAAAGCTGATTAACTACTGTTGTCATGCTGCCAATCCATTGAGGGCACGTTTTTTCAGAGTGGGCAACTTGGTGGAAAGAACAGAAGTTATCTTTCCCTATCTCTTCCACATTGAGGGCAGTATTCGGGTTAGACGAAGGTCTGTTAGTGTTGGGATTAATTTTTCTGAAGAAAGTTTTGGGTGTTTTAGTGCTAGTTGTGGATTCTGTGCCCTTTCTCCTTAGGTCAGTGACTTCATTTGTTAAGAGCTTAAGGGTTTTTTCCATGCTTTCAAAATCAAACGCATCGTTATCCCTATCGGAGGTCTTAGGAGTGGAGGACTGACCCCTTTTTGTGTTAGGCTTGTGATCATCTCTCCCTTCGTGATCGATGGCCCCTATCGAAAGCATGTCTTTCTCCACAGCGAGAGCAGCCTCATAATTAGCCATGAGGGTAGCGCGGGCTTCACGTTTGACGAAAAAGGCAATGTCCCTAGGGAGAGCCTTGGTATAGTAGTCAATGGTGATTGAGTCATCCAACGCCAGGTTGGTGGGAAATTTCTGCAGTATGGTAGCGAAGCGCTGGTTGAAGTCCTTAACCTTCTCCTTTTTATGACACTTGATAGTGCTCAATTCCGTGAGAAGCATGGAAGGAGTTTTATCTTCTGAAAACTTCTGCAAGAATACGCGCCGGAATTGGTCCCATGAAGTGATAGAGGCACTGGGGAGAGAGCGGTACCATGTGGCCGCTTTGTTTTCGAGAGTATGGGGAAACAGTCGACATGCGACATCATCGGACTGTACTCTCACGATTTGCAGAGACAAATAGAAGCTGCTGATATGATCTTCAGCTAAGGTGCCTTTCTCAGGGTCAAACTTGGGGAGGTGTTTCTCCGGATGTCTAGGAAAATTGTGGAGTGGGCCCAAAAGGTTTAACGGGGATTGCGCCATCCAGGCTAGGGGTTTCACTCTCCTAGCCCGCTGGTGTTGCCTAAACTCAGGCTCAGATTCACCTCCCGAACCTGAGACCGATGCTTCTGACTCATGACGAGAGTGTTGGTCTTGGTGTCTCCCACGGTAAAGAAAGTCTCTAAGATATCCCAAGTTGTGGACAGGAGGCCTAATTGGGTTTGGGTGACAGTTGCGAGCTTGGTTTCCTTGGCCTCGACCTCTATCTCCTCTACCTCCAGCCCCTTAGCCTCTATTTCCTTCTTCTTCATTTCTGCGAGCTCTATTCCTTTCTCCTTCATTTCTGCGAGCCCTATTTCCCCTGTCTACATTTCCTCGGCCTCTATCTTCTTCACCATTTCCAGGTGGGGGATGTGCCTGGTTGTTGTTTTGCCGAGTTTGGTTAGGTTTGGAGTCGGGGAAAGGTTCGGTGTCACCAAATTCTTCTCCCTCTTGGAGAATCGGGTCATTTTCCTCAACAGCAGTGCCGAGGTCTTCCAACATGAGATTTACGAGTTCGGGTATGGTACTTGCAAGGGCACCATTCCTAGTGATGTTCTCCGGAGGGGTTCTCGTGTGGGCAAGTTATTTCATGATTGGAGTAAATCGTAAGTTTCTAATAAGATCGCGAGTAGCTGGGCTCAAGGCTCTCAACTGCGCCCTGGTGATTTCGTAATATAGAGTCTCCCTCTCTGGAATATCTTCCAGAGGAGGAGGGACAGTTTCATTGTTTATGACCTCCCCTTGGGGAGTTTGTGATGGAAAGTTCGTTGTATGCTGGGAGGCTTCCATCAGCCCTCCTTCTAGCGCCAAATCTGTTGACGGGACAATTTGTCCGGCCAACAGTAGGGGATCTCCCCGGTAGAAAGTCCCAATTAGACCTTAAACGATTTGGAGTAGGGATCCCGTCCGGGTGTGGGTCCGGCTACCGCTTAAGACACCTTACCTTCTGGTCTCAAAAGAACCTGATTGAATCTGCGGGCACACACTTATTCATAGGATACAAAATACATGATTGGTGCATGGAACATGTCTACAACACTATGCATAGCAAGAGAGTGAATAAAACATATACGCCCGAAGAGATGCAGTTAACGGCATGTCTTTGGGGTTATGCTTGCAAGGTATCTTACCACAGAAGAAATAGTTCTTAATGGTAAGATTCCTCCTTACTTTCCGAAAGATAAAACGAAATGCTAATAGACAAAGGTATTAACATCCATTTAGAAAGCGATAAAACTGAACATCATTAACACAAGCATAGATAAACATGATGCATAAATGACGTTATTGGAAATGCAGTTTCATTAATCATAGGATGTTCTGAAACTGTTCAGGAAATACACACAGTGTTGTCACAGCAAAACACATCATCTGACAAAGGGGTTTTAACAAGTATTCGTATTCATATGCCTAAGAATATGATCTTTCAATACAATACAATGTATCTCTTGAGTCTCCAAAAAGAAAAGCCCCTATTACTTTCCCCGTGGGGAGTTTTATAGCACAAAACTTGCCCTTTGGGCTTCCCGACTTTTCGCCTGCCTGCCTGTTGAGTTGCCTCGTGACCTTGAAGAGGTTGCGACCTGCGACCTGTCTAGTATGTGTGACTTGCGACCTGGATAGGCAGTGCGACCTGCGACCTGGATAGACTGCGACCTGCGACTTGTCCGGGTGGTGCGACCTGCGACCTACCTCTAACTGCTGCTCATGACTTGCTGCTACCGGGCTGTTGAGATGGACGCGCAATGTTGAGGTCAGGGGCATCAATCTGCTGCTCCTTGAGAAAATCTTGCCATGTCCGGTACTCTGCCGCTATGGGGGAAACCAGAGGGACCTCCTCCTTCAACCGATGCATGCATTCCAAAGCATTTGGTACTAAGGTTTCCCTTTTCTGTGAGATCTGGTTTGAAAGCGAGGCAAGCTTGGTATAAATCCGAGCTGGAGTGGCAATAAAATGACTCAGATGTTCTTGAGATGTTGAGGGCTCGGGAGCAGCAGCGGCTTGCTTGATAGGCTGCAAAAATGACTGGATGTCTTGATCCACTTGTTCCCAGGTTTTCTCTTCGTCCAATGCCCCAAGCGACGGAATGTGGTGCAAAGTGTGCATCGAGTCGATACCGCTGATCAGGTGGTTGTATGAAGACATTACTTTGTCCAGGTCCTTAGATATTTTTTCCTTAGATTGTATTGCCATACGGAGCTGAACCTTAGCATCCTGTGTATGAATCCAATCCCTCTTGGGAAAATTTTCAGGTGCCTAAGGGTATTGTACTATCCAGCCCATCATTCTGTCTAAGGCGTCTGAGGCCTCCTTGAGCTGCTCATGCTTTTTCTTGGTTTCCGCTCATGCTCTTACCAGTGGGGCGACTGTTTGTTTGATGGTGAACATTTATCCATACACCTGCCTCATGGTTACTTCTAACACTTCACACTCTTTGAAAATGGCCAATGGGACTTCATTCACCGGTGGAGTCTGGTTTCGGAGTTGTTGAATTTCTGCTCTCAACTCTGATTTCTCCTGTTCTGATTTTTTCTCGCGCTGCTCAGCTTCTTGCAGTCTATTTTGTAGAGAGACTATTTCTCTACTCATTCTAGTTATGTTCTCTTCCGTGGCTGCTGTTTGGTCTCAATCTAGTCTCCTAAACTGAGCTCATTTAATTGTCAACCAGGGTTGGTAAACTGCTGAAGTGAAGTGTACTGTATGTACCTAGGTGCTTGTTTCCTAATGCGTTGTGTGTAGTTTTTTGTGATGTTTTTGGTCTTTTGTGATGATTTATGATGTTTTTGGTCTTTTGGTGATTTTATGTTCACAAGAAGAATGACTAGAAAACTAATGAAAAGGAGCTAATGATTGAGAAAAAAAGAGTGTAGCCTAATTGGTTGATGTCAAATGGTAAATGCAGATGCAATATTAAAAGCAGAATCAAATCTAAACTATGATTAAGAAAAAACAAAGCTTGATAATGACTTCTAAGGAAATGATTCAAAATATAAATTCAACTTGAGAAATGATCACTAAGTATGCAAATCCTCTAACTAAACAGTTAAACAACTAACTTACAATGATGCAACATTTTGTCCTTGATTAGAGATTTGAAACATATTTAGAGGAAAAACATTGTTATCATCATAAGATCTTCTATTCTAGAACTAGTTCCTATCTCTATTCTGCAATTTAGTTGAATGTGACAAGACCTTACTCAAGATTTATTGATTTCTTTTCAAAGTAGTCTTTTGAGGGAGGGTTCTGTTTATGAAATGATAAGGAAATTGCAGATGTTCTTCAGGCCTTAAAATGATGTTTGTCTTCTGTTCATATGGTTATAGATCAATTGTATATTTTATAACAAGAAGATGTTTGTAAATAATGAAGGTTGTTTTGTTAATCTTAACAACTGAAGTAATCTATTGTGCAGTGAATGACAACTGACTATGGAATGCAAATGCAGTGAGTTGAACTAAAGCTAAACTTAAAAGTGTCACTAATCTAAAACAATGCTGAACTACAAGTCATCATCAAACTCAAAACAAAGTAACTGAATATGAGTTAAGTGCAATTAAACTTCGGAGCATCCTAACTATACTATCATGCATTATTCTATGAAATTATACAATCTGTTTGTCCATCATTATTGATATTTTGGAAGAATTCCTTCTTTTGGAAGAGCTAGAACAATTCTGACTGTGTAATTGAGTGCAAATGCAAACATAAAGGACTGAAAGCAATGAAAAACTAAGATATCATATCCATATCCTACTCGTCATTATAATGTTTTGGACAAGCGTTTAAGAGCAAGAACAGAGATGGTACTTAGTGCAAACACACAACTAAATCATTCATTATCACGGTCATGTCTTGAACATCTTAATAGTTTCTTGGAAGAGTTTCTTCTTGTGGAAGAGTGATTAGAACAAATGTAACTGTGATAGTGAACAACAAAAACTACAACTAAATCCTACAATACTATAGCCTTTTCCCATTCATCATTATAATCTTTTGGAAGAGCTTCTTCTTGTGGAAGAGTTAGAATGAGTATAACTACAGTAGCTAATTAAAAACAACTATGAATTCAACTTCAAATCCTACAATACTATAGCTATTTCCCATTCATCATTATAATCTTTTGGAAGAGCTTCTTCTTGTGGAAGAGTTAGAATGAGTACAACTACAGTAGCTAATTAAAAACAACTACTAATTCAAATTCAGAAACGTAAAGGCAGCTAGAATACTTATCTAATTTACGCAAATAAATCTGTGCAAGAGGCAGGGGCCCTCTACCACCTGACGTAATTCAACTCCAAATTAAATCAACGCTTTCAAAACAACACTGTCTGCTTCATTAAAGATGAAATAACTTGAACATAGCACTCTGCGTCTTCAGAAATGTAACACAGAATCTAAGCAAAATCTAGCATCAAATCTAACATCAAATCTAACATAGCTCTCGGTTTCCCAAGTGTTTATATAACAAATGTAAATAACAAGATTTGCAACAATTCAGGAACACTGTCTTTCCTTATCGGAATCACATTAGGACTCTTGAAGTGGCTGCGTGAAAAGGGAAAAGACATCTGGACTGAGACAGTCCTAATAGAAGTCTTCCTTCCTAAATGTGTTCCCACGTTCCAAAACTATACCCAGAATTCGTTTCTTCCTCCATGATGAGCAACGAACCATGTAGACATGACGTGGATTATGCCCATATGCGGTTTTTCTTGAGAGGCCACCTAGAACATACTCAAACGTGAAGACAAATGTCGTTAATCATTCTGCTAGTTACTTAATGTCCGTCCTCGGCAATGGTTCCACAAAATGCTTTACAATGGAAAAATCACAAAAAACTTAGCAAGTCACCATGTAAATCATTATAGAAGTAATTTTAACTATATCCATTGATCAATCGTCTAGGATAGCAATGGACAAAGGAAAAATGAGGTAAAATGGAATGAAAAGCAGCACACCTTGAGGTCTACCGCGGCGAAAGCGGGGTGTTCCCCCGCTGATGCTATCATTACCGGATTAGTCCTGGTATCAAGGACTATGTCTTTGCCTGTTGCAACTGTGGATGTGGCAAAGGGACTTTGCGCTAGAGATCTTCTTTTTTCTTGCCGGATTTTGAAAGAGAATTGATTGAATGTGAGTCTGGTGAGGTCAAATACATCCTCTTCCTGCCCCTGGGGGGATCTAACATCAGAAAGCTTGGTACTGCCCAGAGGTATCTCGAGGGGAGTTACCTCAATGTCTTCCAGCATGTCATCCTCCCTTTCTTCTGTGTTCTTTTCCTCTTCTTCCTTTCGCCGGCGTTCAACTTCTGCTGCTGCTTCTATTTCGGCCTTCCTCTTCCGCTCAGCTGCAGCAGCCTGTTCGGCCTCCTTTTGGCGCTCAGCTTCTGCTTTGTCCAGCTCTGCCTTGAGTACCCATTCTGCTGTGGCCTGTGCCTCCTTTTCCTCCTTTTCTTTCCTGGCCTCCTTGGCCTGCTTCTTCTTCTGTGTTGCCGTTGCACTCTTCTAGCGTGCTTCCTCATCCTCTTTTATCTTCTTTTCCCTTTCTTGCTGGGCTTTTGCTTCTGCTTCTTTCTGTTGGATAGATGTAGTAAGACCTGTGTTGGTCTGAGATTTCTTGGGTAAAGAGGAAGAGGAACCTCCTAACCGACGACTTCTGTCTTCTAGGCTCTGATCATCTGGATCTTCTTGGCCCATGTCTACTCCCGGAGAAAATTTTCTCTCAGCGTTATACCAGTTCCTTCTCTCATCTTCTGCCGGGCGCTCAATATGCTGATAAGTCCACTTGAATTTAGCTTTCAGGCAGTGCTCAGGAACTATTCTCTCCGGGTCATATGTTCGGTGTTCTAGCGCCCCAAGCTGATAGCTTTTCATTGCTTCTCCCTCTGCTGCTACTTCCCTGAAGTATTTAATTGTGCACGCGCCAATGGTGAGGGATAGCGTGGGCCACGGCTTCTTTTTTCCTTTAGACAGGACACTGGAGAAGCCTTGAGACATTTGGAAGCATACCTCCTGAATGAGCATTTTGTCTGTAACAAAGCGAGGCATAGCGTGTGGTGCCCTGTATGTTCCAAAGACTCGGATGAAGGTATACCCGGGGAAAGGGAACCAATTTGCCACTTTGACTAGAGTCTCCTTGGCCCGCCAAGACATGCAGGGGGCGTCTTGGCCAAATAAGTGTCTATATAGAGAGGGGATAAATACTTGGGAGATCTGCTCTATATCCTGTTTGTACTTGGACTCCCAAAATACCCTGATTTGCAGATGAATTGCACGAGACTACTCGGAATCCCAGTTGTGTGCCCATCCCTCAAATTGTACTCTTGCGTAGACAGCATCCAGTAGGTAAGAGGCCATGTAAAAATCGGAAGGCATTCCCTCATCTGGGGCCAATGTCGCGTTCAAGTTGGTCTGCATCGAAGTCATCAATATGCCAGCCTAGTTGAAACGGGTGCCATGTGTTGTCACATACTCCATGATAGTAGCCCAACTACCACTAAAAGTGGAGCAATCCGGGTGCCCGTAAAGCCTGCAAAGCATGGCGGCAACCAATTTATAAACCTTTCTCAGGCTAGCCACCGGATATTCTTGGTCTTTCTTGACCTTAAACTTCTCGGGCTCCTCCCACCATTGTCTAATAGTATCAACTATCGGAACAGCGTGAGCAATAGCCCATTCTGGTGTGAAGTACTCATCTGGGCGAGGCAATGAGTAATAAAGGTGGGCATCCGTGCCTACGAGTGTAGTGAAAGCCCTGACTTCGCTGTCTCGGATCACAAACTTCTTCGGATCCGTCTTTTGTATGATCCAGTCTATGACCTCTGGACATGGAAATATGGCTGGATGCGCCCCTGCCAGATGTAGTTTGGACTTTTTGACTGCCAAGTATATTTCCCGGTCTGGGAGATCTTCTGGAAATCCCTCTTCCGGTATGGCGAACTCATGATACACTTGGTACCATCGCATGTTGTCTTCTTTTGCAAATGTACATAGTGTATCCCTGTATATTGGGGGTGGGGATACCATGTCCAGCTCATCAATTTCTTCCACCACTTTCTTGTCCTTCCGGGATAGCGGGGGTGCCATGTCACTAGAATCTGATAAAACAGGTATGCACTCTATGTCTTCTTGAAGTTCACCTGTCAAATTCATAAAGGAATCCCAAGATAAGAACGACATGATGATATAAAACCATATACAGTTTAGTGATGAAATTTAGCTGAGACACATGTAAAACTGGGTTACTGGTTTACTGGGTCGCAGGGTCGCGGATTGCAAGAAGAGGTCTAGGCACGACTTTGCGACCTTGCGACTAGGTCGCAGGGTCGTGGGGTCGCAGATTATGAACACAGAGGAAAATGCGACCTTGCGACCTCGCGACCAGGTCGCTGGGTCGCTGGGTCGCCACTCTCCGGAAAATTGGAAAATGCGACCTTGCGACCTTGCGACTAGGTCGCTGGGTCGCTGGGTCGCAGATTCCAGTAATCTGAAGAAAATGTGACTTTGCGACCTAGCGACTAGGTTGCTGGGTCGCAGGTCACGATAAGGCTTGCCGGGGGGTTTTTGTGCGCGCGCGGCGGTAAGGTTTCTTTTCTCCTACTGAGGAATTATAAGCTGGCTGGGTCCAGGGAGAGCTGAGGAATGGCTGTTAGTAGCAAGGAACAAGGCCATGTGAAAATGAACCAGAAGTGTGATGAGTTTGGGCAGCTTTGATGAAGCAGGTTTAAACAAAACATTCAGAAATTGGAAAAGAAACAATGGTTCGCGCAAGGGGGGTATTTAAAGGTCTGGGCAAGCATGCAATTGGCAAGAAATGTCTAGAAAGGAAACAGCAGGAGAGAAACGGCAACTTACCCGGGAAAATCGCGCCAGTCGACCTGTCAGAGCCGTTTTTTCCTATTCGCCGATTGTGAAAAATGCGACCTGGTGACCTCCCTTATATAGAAAGTCGCACGTGCGGGAAATAAATGTGGGGTCGCTGGGTCGCAAGTTTCGTGATCTAGGGGATTCGCGACCTCGCGACCTTGCGACCTAGCGACCTGGGGTCGCGGGGTCGCAAGGTCGCAAGGTCGCAGTTTTCTTTAAAATTTACAATTTGCGACCTGTCGACCTGGCGACCTGGGTCGCTGGGTCGCAAGGTCACAAGGTCGCATTTTTCTTTGAAAGTTACCATTCGCGACCTTGCAACCTTGCGACCTGGCGACTTGGGGTCGCGAGGTCGCAAGGTTGCAAGGTCGCAGTTTTCTTTAAAAGTGAACTCTGCGACTTTGTGACTTAACTTTATTGATTTTCTCTTGATTTTCCTCTAGCTTCAAGGGGCTCCAAAAAATTGAAATGGTGGTCTTTTTTGGGAGGGTGTTGTAGGGGCTACAACACGTTGGAATATTGGTAACCATTCCAAGATGAAATATACCAATAATGATGGACCATTGACCAAATTGTTGTTCTCGCATTATGTCGCCTGGTGCTTCATGTTGATTTGCCGCCCGCCTAGTTATAGATATTTGTTTCCATGCAATCTACATCAAGAAGTAGCTATGTTTTTATGGCCTTGTGCAGAGACTGCAATCTAGCAGCTCACATGATGGTGTGCAGAACTACCCTTAGTGCCAAATCCAGAATAGTTTGGATATCCACTTTTCCACTTTTGGACCTTTTCCTTGCCCCTGGGCACACCCTATCGATAACCATACTCATTTTCTCTATTGAGGGCAGAGTGTCGGTCAGGATTGGTACTACCCCCCTCCGCGATAGTCCGGTTATGAATTAAACATTTGAGACCCCAATCTCAAGTTCTTGGTCATGAATAATGAATTTTTCCTGATCAATGTCCCAAACACTAATCAAGTACCGCAACATTTCTAGCTGAGCTTTGAGACAAGTAAACAAAAATAATTTCTAAGCCTACGTCTTCCAGAGCCTATGCATCTCCTATTGCCCATGGCTTCTTCATCTTCTTCACTGTGTTCGTTCTTTCCATTCAATCACCATTTTTCCTTTTCACACCTAGAAAAACATCCATATGGTTGTCATTAGCCAAATCCAATGCTTTTGAAATGGTTAAATTGGGCTTTCTTGTTTTAATTTACATGCTAAAAATGGTTTTCACGGTTGGCGCACCCTCGTTCAAGTTTTAGGCCAATTGGCGCGAGTTTGTGCCCAATACCCGCACCGACCGTCGTGCCCTAGATTTTACAAAATCCCCCCATAGATCTAAAAAATGGGGTTTCGGGTAATGAAAATACTATCAAAATGCAGGGGAAGATGTGAGCTCTTACCCGAAACAGACAAATTCACGATTGGCCTTTCGGATTTTCCGTTGTCATCTCCACAAAATCACAGTGAAAAAGGGTAACAAATTTCTCACAGGAGGTAAAAGTGAAAAGTAATTTATTTTTTACCATATTTGGCATTTTATAACTTTTCAGAACCCTAATTAGGTTTTAAAGCATATTTTTCAATTATTGTGCTATTTTATTTCGAAAAATGGGTTTTACGTGCGTCTCTTGTGTAGCGGTAGGCCCTCAACGTGACGACGATGAAGTAACGAGTTGTATTTTATAATTTTTTCGGACTCAGTAAAAACACGAAAAATTCACTCTTGGAGTCATCTTTCATCTCTTTTCCGACTCTCGAAAACTAAAATGATTGTCGAGACTTTTGTCGTTTTGAACTCGTTAAATGGCTGCGAAACGATATCTACCCAAATACGTTTACCCCTTTTTCGGGCTGGGATAGATTATTTACAAAAAAGGAATACCTTAGCCTATCACGACTAAGAGGTTCTCTCAAACACAGTTTTCTACCTTTTCGGATCTGTGAGACTAGCTACGAAAAGGGGCTTGTTGGAGTTTTATTTTCCGCTTCTTTTCAAACTCTCTAAACATGAAAAGATGACGAGTTCTTCTTTTGTCAGACTCGTTAAACCTAAATGACATCGGAAACCGTCACCATGACGTCACCGAGTTCCTCCTTCCTAGGGCTCGTAAAATGTACTAGAATGGATTTGTCTGAAGGACAAACTTACATGACAAGCACATGCTATTCCATTCAAGCTTGTTTCCAAAAATAATTGGGGTAATTGCCGGCAATGGTGGGGGAAAATGGAACCAGTTCTCAGTTGTGTCGGCAGTATGTCGCTCTTGAACATGACACTCATCTGCATTCATGTCGGGTTGGGGACATATCATTTTGTCATTTTTTCCTCCATGGGTTTGAGTAATCTGTTTTGACCTCTCTGCGTTCTTCTCCATGTCATCACAACCTTAGATCCCTGATGTCAAATACCGCCAAATCCGCAGTTGTGTCACCGATATGTTCAAGAGAAGTTTATGCTCATAGCTTTAAACTTCCGTATCCTCTGTCATTATCTGCTCTATCATCATATTCTGCTCTGTCAATGATCCGGGAACATTATGGCCCTCCTTCGACTAGGTCACTTCCTGTCGACTTCAGCTCATTATCCAGGAAGTTGATCTAGAGACTCCCCTCCGGTACCTTGGTGCTCGCATGCCTGAATGGCAAGTTCTTCCCATTCGACGACATGTCCACATCATTGGCCTTCGATTGAGTGATTCTGCGGGTGTTCGACTTTAGATCACTGTTCACATTCCGTGGATTGTACTAGTTGTACCTTGAGATCCATTGTCATTATTAGGTGTTTCTCTCGTGCCTATTAACAACTTACATCATTGGCTGGTAATTAGGTGATTTTATTGCATGTTTGACTTCCGCTCACATATTCACATGCTTGAATTTGTACTTGTTTGGCTCGAGATGGAGCGCAAGACCCTGGGTTTTGTCTGATAAGATCCGTGCCACGGGATTTGGTTTATCACATATATGCAGCACTCACCGGATGTTTGTGACCATACCTAAGCCTATTTTTTGATCCTTACTATTGGATGGCTGCACCCATGCTACATGTTCATGTATCGAGATACTTGTATTTGTACTCTCATTGAAGTCTTCCAATAGTGGTGGGTTTGGTCGGATTGCGTTTCTCAGAAGCATTTCACTCATCATTCTCTCTCAGTGACCTCATGCCTTAGGGGAAACTGTTACACAACATTTTTTCACCGTCCCTGCAATCCCCACCCCACACATTGGAGGACCATTTCTGTGACTTATATGTAGTGTCATGCCTTGCAAAAATTGTCATTGCATCCCTTTCCATGAGGATAACATTTCCTCTATTGACTTTTCTTGGAATAGACCATCAAAAACACATGATTTTGGGTCGGCGTTGGCAGGAAATTATGGCCTCGCGCCGATAAGAGAAGTTAGTACCGGGACCCATGCCCATTAGCGCTCTATCTCAGTGGATTGCCCGCGCCAAGCTATTTTTGGTTTTTTTTTTAAATATAGCAGTGAATTTTCCATTGCAACCACTTCATGAGCGGAGTCAGCTTGGGTTTTTCGAGTGAATAACATCGAACATCTTCCTTTGGCTTCTTGTTCCCTACTTTTGGGCAACCTCCCAAAGGATAAGGCCTCCCTTCCACCATTTAAGGGATCCCAACCTCCTCCTCCTCTCCTATAAATACATCTCTCTCACATAGATGTTGTTAGCTAAACATTTTGGAGAATAGATGAATAGTTTGATAAAGCTGGTGTGAGATAGAGTAGAGAGAGACCCCTTGTTGAGAGAGAGTCTAGGCTGATTGCCTCACCACATCCAATCCCTTGACGAATGCTCTAGATGCGTTTTGACTAGACCCGCTGAAGGAGGCTATGACGTTAAGGCTCATTTGGTTGTAATATATTTCTTTCTCTTAATATATACATGACTAATGTTTTGGTTCCTGTCTTGTGTTGATGTGATTGATCTTGCACAATACATTTAATTCTCGTTGACCAATTAGATAGTGATGAATGTAAATATTGTTTCGTATGTTGCTATTGTTCTCCGATCCTTGTGTAGGCACCTAAGTACCACTATTGAAGGACCGCGATGTGTCGGGACGAAGATCAGGAGACTACTGCCACAGCTACGATAACCGCGTTGGAACCAAGGTAGGACATCTATCCTGACTCAATTTCATTCATTAACTAGGAATCAATGCATTAGCATGTCCCCTTGCTTCTAGACCCACCCTAGGGCTAGAGGGATC
The DNA here is from genome assembly GCA_034641835.2 of Pinus albicaulis. NCBI lineage: Eukaryota > Viridiplantae > Streptophyta > Pinopsida > Pinales > Pinaceae > Pinus > Pinus albicaulis. The sequence continues at coordinate 1,333,373,519 of CM076582.1, read as the reverse complement.
ACCTCTATCTACAGAGGGGATTTACCTACACAACGTTATGATACTTCAGAACCAATTTTTTCTACAAATCTTTGATAGCCAAATTTGTGCGCAGGGTATGGAACAGATTCGTCAGATCATGCACATCTTGATCTGTTTTCTGCCGCAATGTAGTCCATTGTATGTGCTTGTCCTCATAGCTCCCCACAGGATAATATTGTCCCTTCATGACATCTCAGAATAAATCCAAAGTGGGTGCGGCCAAGAGCAGAGAAGGTTCCCTCTCACCCTTTTGATCATAGTAGGTTTCCCACCAGTCCTTGACATGGGGATGGATTTGAGGAGTGAAAAAGTAATATTTTTCCAGTTGGAAATGTCATGAACCAAGAAATATTCTTCTTATAGATTCAACCATCTATCTACGACGTATGCATCTATTTTTCCCTCAAATATTGGAATTTCAAAGTTTACTTGTAACTTAAAGGGAGCCGCACCTCCAAAGTGGAAATTGGATGCAGATGTGTCGCCGTTGGGCAATCGTTGAAGTATCTAGGCAAAGTTATCCATCATTTCATTCCTTTGTTTTTCGAGGGACTCCTTGAGCAATATCTTGATAGGATCTCCTACTCCGTCATCTTTCTTTTCATCCCCCATGGGTGGTTGTCGGGGTTTGCAAGGCTAATCTTGCAAAGATTCAACTAGATCGAGCCCCAACTCCTTATACCCTGTACCCCCACGGGGACACATGCAAAAGGATCGAGAAAGAGCAGACCACTTTGATACCACTAATCCAGACTTATGTAGGAACGCAAGAAAATACAAAAATACACATAAACGTAGATATGCAATAGAAATAACACTTATTTTCATTAATATCAAACAACGGAAATATGCTTACAGACATAATGGAAATAAACTAGCTAGGGCACTGGAAGCTTATCTATGATAATAGATGTGGTAGTTACAGGCCTATAAATTGTGTTACAATGAGGCTCAAAGGAATTTTTATTATTAAAAAACATAGGGAAACCCTAAACAACCAAAACCATAACCCTAGGAGATGAAACACCAAGCGTTAGTGGGCCTCATTGGGGTTAGTTTGGAAGCCAAATTCCTTGGGTCGTAAATTGGTCATATTATCTTCATTTGTCACATACGAAATATCATTGGAAATATTGCTCCAAGTACTACAGTTTTTTCTGTTGGTCCTTTCCCATGGATATGGGCCTACTGAAAACCTAAAAAAATGTCGGTTATGGGGTCAAAATTGCTCTGGAAGTTCAGGACCTGAAAAACTTCTAAAAATAGTAAATGTTGCTATAAAAAAGGAAACTGATGAAACTGACTGTAGGTATAGGTGGAATAGGAGGACCACCAATTTCCCACTGATCATTCCCCTTAGGAATAAATGGTCCCCATTTCATGCAGAACTCCATGAGGTGAGTAAATTTATGTTGAATCTAGTCCCTAGTGAGCCACTTGCCTTGGTGGAGGAGTTGGCCAGCTTTGAAAACTTGATATAGCTGGATCATTTGCTGGCAGGTGTTCTTCATCTGTGTTTCCATCATCTGATCATTTGTGGCTTTTTCCATGCATTATGGGTTTAACTCTGTTGGTGTGATTTGTTTTTCCATGTTGGATGTGTCCAGTAGAGGTTGAAAGTAGGGTCGAAGGAAGTCAACATTGAACATTGGGTGCAAACAAAGGAATGGTGGAATATTTAGCTCGAAGGAATTGTTCCCTATAGCCTTAGTGATGGTGTATGGCCCTTATCGTAGTGGGCGATTATTTCAGTGGGGTCCAGTGATGAACTCCTTCTGCAATTCTAGCCACACTTTTTTCCCCACCTACAATTTGTGTGGCTCTCGATGGTGATCATGCTGCTGATTGTACTTAGAATTGGCTCTGTCCAATATGTCATGAACCTGTAGGCAGATGTATTGAATGTTCTCATTGAATTTTTTTGCCTTGTTAGCTTCAGACTGGACATGAGCCAAATCTTCCTGAGTAGCCACAAATGGCATGGCTACGTCAATGGTACATATTTGGTGGAATCACAAGCCCACCTGAAAGGGGATGTGTTCAGTTGAGCTATGGAGAGCCCAGTTATAGTTGTGTTGTACATAGAGTAGAATCTCCTCCCATGTGCATGGATTCTTTGAGTTTTTCATGCATAAAATGTGTACAATCATCTGGTTGAAGACCTTTATCTGTCCATTAGTTTGGGGATGGAAATTTATGGACTTCGTTATCTTGGTGTCCAGCATTAACCAGAGGCTGGAACAAAATTTATTAAAGAACATGTCATCCCGATCTGAGATGATATATTGTGAGATACAAAAGTGGACCCACACTCATTCAAAGAAGATTTTATCAATGGCTTTTACTGTGATATTCTTCTTGTAGGCCTCCATAATGGCCATCTTTGAGAATATGTCGAAGTAAAAGAAAACACAGTCATTCCCATGCTTAGTAGAAGGAAGGCCCAACATGTAATCCATGGAGATGGATTCCCAAGGTCAACTAGGGGTAGGAAGTGGATTATAGAGGCCTTTATTCTTGATGGTTGATTTGGAAATGGTGTGGGTAGTGTAGGATATGATGTACTTCCCGACATCCTATCAAAGGTTCGGCCAATAGAAATACTTCTTCAATGCTGCCACTCTTTTCTTAAACCCAAAATTCCCTGCGACCTAACTGTATTGCGCTTCCCAAACCATCTTGGCATGTTCACTTGAAGTAACACAAATATGTTCTAGATGACATAACAGTGCATCTTGGAGGTGAAAATTTGAACTTTCTTACCCTCCTATAGCATCTTATATGTGTGGCCTAATTCTGAATCACTTTTGTAGTGAAGAGGTCAATCGAAATTCTCATGCCCACAAGAGTTGAGCATGGTGGTTAGCACCACGATCGGTGGTCGGCTGAGTCAGTCTGCAACATTATTGGAGCTTCCCTTCTTGTACTTGATGTTCAATTGAAACTGTTGCAGGTATGTGGACCACTTTTGATGGCAATAGTTCTACAAATTCCCTTGTGTCTTTATGAATTTCAGCGTTTGGTGGTCTGTGTGGATGATTGTTTCCTTCTCAAAAATGTAATGCTTCCATTGTCTGCAAGCCTGCAAAATGGAATACATCTCTTTTCCATAATTGGGATACTTCTGGACTGTGTTGGAAAAATTTTCACTATGATATGCCACTGGATGCCCCTATTGTGTAAGAACTGCCCCAATAGCATAGTTAGAGGCATCTGTCTCGATCTCAAATGGTTGTTGCAAGTCTGGTAATATGAGCACTGGTGCAGAGCAGAGGCAATGTTTCAGATTTAGACCAAAATAATTTTTCTTTAGCTCCTCCCTTGGTGACTTGACTCAAGGGACAAATTATATGAGAGAATTCCAAGACAAACTTGCGGTAGAAATTGGAAAGACCCATAAATATTTGGAGCTCTGTTAGAGTGGTTGGGGCTCGCCAATACCTAATGAGTTGGATCTTGGTTGGATCCACATGCACCCTCACTCATCAATAATTTATACCAGATATTGAACCTAGGTCATGCCAAAAGTGCAGTTCTCCAAATTGGCACACAACTTGTGTTGTCAAAGTTCTCCAAATTCAAAATATTTTAGCTCAACCACCATTGACTACTTGGCTTGACACTCACTTATGTTGTGATTTGATCTCTTATGGAACTCACACCACTTTCCCGTGTCCTTTTATGTCTTTGCGACGTTGTTATTTTCTTGTGGCTTTGGATGTTTTTCCTGGGCCGCCTCGCCTTGGCTTTTTCCTTTGTTTTTCGGTTTGGGGGCACCTTTTCCTTGCTTCTGATTCATAGATCCAAAGTCTCGCTTCTTATGTTTGAATTTTTTCTCAATATTGATAGCATACCAGTATATTGTGCCAAATGAGGAGATATCGAGAAACTCCATTTCCTCCTAAATTTATATGTTCAGAGAAATGCAATACTTCAGCACCAAATTTTTCTCTAAATATTTGATACCCAACATTGTGCGCAATGCATGGAATAGATTCGTTAATTCATGCACATATTGATCCATTTTTTTCCGCAACGTAGTCCATTGTATGTACTTGTCCTCGTATCTACCCACAGGATAATATTGTTCCTTGATGGCATCTTGGAACAAATCCCAAGTGGGTGTGGTCAAAAATAGAGAGGGTTCCCTCTCGTCCTTTTGCTCACAGTAGGTTTCCCACCAATCCTTGACATGGGGGGTAGCTTTTAGGAGTGATAAAGTAATATTTTCCTAGTTGGAAAAGTCATGAACCGAGAAATATCCTTCTAATATATTCAACCATCTATCTACGATGTCTACATATATTTGGTACTTAAATATGGGAATTTCAAAGTTTACTTGTACTTTAAAAGGATTGGTGCCTCCAGAGTGGCTAATGGATGCATATGCGCCGTTGGTGGGCAGTCGTTAAAGGATATGGGAAAATTTATCCGTCATCGCACTCTTTTGTTTCTCGAGGGCCTCCTCAAGCAATATTTTGATAGGATATCCTACTCCCTCATATTTCTTTTCTTCCCCCATGGGTGACCGTCAGGGTTTCCGAGGCTAATCTTGAAAAGGTTCAACCATATCGAGCCCTAACTCCTTATATCGTGACCTCATTGAGGAAATGCAAAGAAGGATCAAGAAAGAGCATATTTCTATGATACCATTGATCCAGAGTTATGCAATAATGCAATAAAATAAATAAATACACATAAATGCAGAGATGCAGCAGAAATAAAACTTCTTTTCATTAATATCAAATAATTGAAATATGCTTATATACATAATGGAAATAAAATTTCTATGGCGTTGGTAGCTTATCTCTGAGAAGACATTTGACGGATATAGACCTCTGAACTATGTTATAATGAGGTTCAAGGGCCTTTTTATTATTGAATAACATAGGATAAACCTAAACAACCAAAACCCTAACAACATGGGATGGAACACCAAGAGTTTGTGGACCCCATTGGGGTTAGTTAGGCAACCAACTTCGCAGGGTCATATCTTGGTCATATTATCTCTGTTTGGTGCGTACTATATATCATCAGAAATATCTCTCTCATTTCTATAGGTTTTGTTGTAGGCCTTTTCCTATGGATACTGGCCTGCTACAGACATAAAACAACATTGTTTAGGGGGTCAAACCTACTATGAAAGTTCAGGACCCGAAAAACTACTAAAAATATTAAATGCAGCTATAAAAAAGGAAATTTTTGAAACTGACTGTATTTCTAGGTGGAATAGGTGGGTGGCCACTAATAGAAACCTAAAGGAATGGTCCCCATTGCGTGTAGAGCCTCCATGAGGTGAGGAAATTTCTATTATACCTGGTCCCTGGTGAACCACTTGCCCTGGTGGAGGAGTTGGCTTGCTTTGAAAACTCGATATAGTTGGATCCTCTATTGGTGGGTGCTCTTGATCTATATTTCCATGATCCAATTAGTTGTGGCGTGTTCCATTAAGTCTGGGTGTAACTATATTGGTGTGATTTTTTTTTTCCATGTCGGATGTATCTAGTAGAGGTGGAAAGTAGGGTCGAAGGCGTTCCACATTGAACACTGGGTGCAGACCAAGGAACGGTGGGCTAATGTGCTCAAAGGCATTGTCCCCTACATCCTTTGTGATGGTGTATGGCCTATATCGAAGTAGGTGAAGCTTGCAGCGGGGTCTAGCAATGCGATCCTTCTTAAAATGTAGCCACACTTTGTCGCCCACCTAGAAGTTGTGTTGTACCTAATACCGATCATGTCGTTGCTTGTACTTAGCATTGGCTCTATCCAATATGTCATGAACCTATTGGTTGATGTATTGAATGCACTCAATGAAGTTGTTTTCCTTGTCAACTTCAGACTAGACATGAGTCGAATCTTCCTGAGTAGCCACAAATGGCGTGGATATATCAATGGTACATAATGTCTAGAATCCCAAGCCCACCTAAAAGGGGATGTGGCCGGTTAACCTTTGGAGAGCCAGGTTATAGTTGTGTTGCACATAAGGGAGACTCTTATCCCATGTGTGTGGATGCTTTGAGTTGTACATGCATACAATGTTTACGATCATCATGTTGATGACCTCTGATTGTCCATTAGTTTGGGGATGGAAAGTTGTGGACTTGGTGAGCTTGGTGTCTAACATCGACCAGAAGCTAGACCAAAATGTACTAAGGAAAATTCCATCCCGATATGATATGATATACTGTGGGATCCAAAATTGTACCCACACTTGTTCAAAGAAGTGTTGAGCAATGGATTTTGTTGTGATATTTTTCTTGCAAGATACCATAATAGCAATCTTTTAGAATCTCTCGACGACCACAAAAAAATAGTTATTGCCATTCTTAGTAGAAGGAAGGCCCTAAATTTAATCCATGGATATGGATTCCCAAGGTCAACTAGGGGAAGGCAGTGAAGTATAGATGCCTTGCTTCTTGATGTTTGGTTTGGCAATGGCGTAGGCAATGCAGGATCTGATTTATTTCCCGAAATCCTGTCAAAAGTTAGACCAATAGAAATAATTTTGTAGTACTGTCACTATTTTCTCGACCAAAAAATTCCCACCAACCTGACTATAGTGCGCTTCCCAAACCATCTTGGAAATCTCCCTTGAAGGAACACAAAGGTGTCCCAGGTGACATAGGAGAGCATCCTGGAGGTGAAATTTTGGAACTTGCTTACCCTCGAAGAGTGTCTTGTATGTGTGGCTAGATTTTTGATTGCTTTTATAGAGAATCATCTAGTCGAAAGTCTCATGCCCACAACAGTTGAGCACGGTGGTTAGCACCACAACCGGTGGTCGGCGGAGTCAGTATTCAACATTATTGGTGTTGCACTTCTTGTACTTGATGTTCAAATGAAACTGTTGCAGGTATGTGGACCACTTTTGATGGCAACTGTTCTGCAACTTTGATTGTGTATGTATCACCTGTAGGGGTCGGTGTTCTATTTGGATGATTGTTTCCTTCCCCAAAATGTAATTCTTCCATTGTCGTCAAACCTACAAAATGGAATACATCCCTTTGTCATAAGTGGGATACTTACGAACCGTGTCGGGAAGTGTCTCACTATGATATGCCACTGGATGCCCCTGTTGAGTAAGAACTGCCCCAGTAGCATAGTCAAAGGCATCTATATTTATCTCAAATGGTTGTTGCAAGTCTGGTAATGTGAGCACTAGTGAAGACCAGAGGCGAAGTTTCAACTCTTCAAACGCCTTATGTTGAGATTCATCCCAAAATAATTTTTCTTTCACTCCTCCTTTAGTGACTTGACTAAAGGGCCAAGTGATATGAGAGAATACCAACACAAAAATATTCCCTCACATTTATTTTCTTCCCCCATGGGCATCCGTAAGGGTTTACGAGGCTGATCTTGAAAAGGTTCAACCGGATCGAGCCCTAACTCCTTATACCCCGACCTTGTTGGGGTCATGCAAAGATGGATCGAGAAAGAGCATACAGCTTTGATACCACTAATACAAAATTATGCAGGAATGAAATAAAATAAATAAATACACATAAACATAGAGATGCGGCAGAAATAACATTTCTTTTCATTAATATCAAATAACTGAAATATGCTTATAGACACAATGAAAATAAACTAGCTAGAGCGTTGGTAGCTTATCTCTAAGAAGAGATGTGGTAGCTACAGGCCTCTTAACTATGTTACAATGAGTATCAAAAGAATTTTTATTATTGAAAAACATAGGAAAAACCTAAACAACCAAAACCCTAACCCCAAAAGATGAAACACCAAGAGTTTGTGGGCGTCGTTGGGGTTAGTTTGGCAGCCAACTTCCTGGGGTCGTAACTTGGTCATATTATCTCTATTTTTCACGTACGATATATCATCATAAATATCTTTTTGATTACTCTAGTTTTTGTTGTAGGCCATTTCTTGTGGCTATGAGCCTCCTACAAACCTTAAAAATCACCGTTTAGGGGGTCAAAACTACTCTGGAAGTTTAGGACCCGAAATACTGCTAAAAATAGTAAATGCTGCTATAAAAAATGAAACTAATGAAACTGACTGGAGTTCTATGTGGAATAGGTGGGTGGCCACCAATATCTACATGGATCATTTGTACCCCCTTAGAAAGCAATGGTCCCCATTGCAAGTAGAGCCTCCATGAGGTGAGGAAATTTCTCTTGAACCTAGTCCCTAGTGAACCACTTGCCCTCATAGAGGAGTTGGCTTGCTTTGCAAACTCGATATAGTTTTATCCTTTGTTGGAAGGTGTTGTTGATCATTGTTTCCACGATCCAATCATTTTTGTCTTGTTCCATGTAGTTTGGGTTTAAATCTATTGGTGTGAGTTTTTCTGCAATGTCATATGTGTCAAGCAGAGGTGGAAAGTAGGGCCGAAGGTGATCCACATTGAACTCTGGGTGCAGACCAAGGAATGGTGGAATACTGAGCTCAAAGGAATTGTCCCCTACATCATTGGTGACGGTGTATGGCCCATATCAGAGTGGGAAAATCTTGTAGTGGGGTCCAACAAGGCACTCCTTCTGCAAATGTAGCCACACTTTTTCACCCACTTGGAAGTTGTATGGAATCCGATGTTGATCATGTCGTTGCTTTTCCTTAACATTGGCTCTTTCCAATATGTCATGAACCTGTTGTTGGATGTACTGAATGTACTCAATGAATTTGTTCGCCTTGTCAGCTTCAGATTGGACATGAGTCGAATCTTCGTGAGTAGTCGTAAATGGCATGGCTATGTCAATGGGAAATAGTGAAATTAATCTCAAGCCCACCTGAAAGGGGTTGTAATTGATTAAGTTATGGAGAGCCCAGTTATAGTTATGTTTTACATAGGGTAGGATCTCATCCCATATGCGTGGATGCTTTGTGTTGTACATGGGCGGAATGTGTACAATCATCCTATTGATGACCTCTGTCTGTCCATCAGTTTGGGAATGGAAAGCTATGGACTTGATGAGCTTGGTGTCTAGCATCAACCAAAGGCTGGAAATTTTTTTTACTAAGGAGCCTACCATAATCTGAGATGATAGACTGTGGGATCCCAACGTGCACCCACACTCATTCAAAGAAGATTTTAGCAGTGGCTTCTACTGTGATATTCTTCTTACAGGCCACCATAATGGCCATCTTTGAGAATCTGTCGATGACCACAAAAACATAGTCGTTGCCATGCTTATTAGAAGGAAGGCCTGACATGTAATCCATGGAGATGGATCCCCAAGGTCAACTAGGGGTATACAGTAAGGAGTATAGATACCTTGCTTCTTCATGGTCGATTTCAAAATGGCACAAGCAGATCAAGATCTTATGTACTTCCCGACATCGTATCAAAGGTTCAACCAATAGAAATATTTTTGTAGTATTACCACTATTTTTTCGACCCTAAAAATCCCAACGACCTGACTGTATTGCACTTCTCAAACCATCATGGCACGCTCGCTTGAAGGGACACAAAGGTGTGCCAAGTGACATAGCAGTGCATCCTGGAGGTGAAAATTTGGAAGTTTCTTACCCTCCAAGAGTGTCTTGTATGTGTGGTCGAATTCTGGATCGCTTTTTGTAGAGAAGCGACCATTCATAAGTCTCATGCCCACAAGAGTTGAACATGGTGGTTAGTGCCACGATCAGTGGTCGATTGAGGTATTCTACAAAATTATTGGTGATGCCCTTCTTGTACTTGATGTTCAAATGAAATTGTTGCAGCTATGTGGACCACTTCTCATGGAAATAATTGTGCAACTTCCCTTGTGCCCGTATGAATCGCAGGGGTCGATGGTCTATGTGGATGATTGTTTCCTTCCCCAAAATGTAATGCTTCCATTGTCGCAAGCCTACACAATGGAATACATATCTTTGTCATAAGTGGGATACTTCCGGACTGTGTCAGAAAGTGTTTCAGTGTGATATGTCACTGGATGCCCCTGTTGATTAAGAACTACCCCAATAGCATAGTCAAAGGCATATGTCTCAATCTCAAATGGTTTTTGCAAGTCTGGTAATGTGAGCACGGATGCATAGAAGAGGCGATTTTTCAACTCTATGAATGCTTTCTATTGAGATTTAGACCAAAATAATTTTTCTTTCTCTCCTCCCTTGGTGACTTGACTCAAGGACCAAGTGATATGAGAGAATCCCAACACGAACCTGCGGTAGAAATTGGCAAGACCCAAAAATCTGCAGAGCTTTGTTAGAGTGGTTGGGGTTGGCCAATCCTGAATGACTTGGATCTTTGTTGGATTCACATGCACACCCTGCTCATTAATAATGTGTCCCAGATACTGAACCTAGGTCATGACAAAAGTGCACTTCTCCAAGTTGACACACAACTTGTGTTGTCACAGTGTTTGGAGGACCTTTCGAATGTGGTGGAGTTGTTCTTCCCAAATTTGGCTAAAGATCAGGATGTCGTCCGAGTACACCACCGTAAATGAGTTGGTGAATAACGTCAAGATGTTTTCCATCAACCTCATGAAGGTTTTCGAAGCATTCGTCAACCCGAAAGGCATGACCAACCATTTGAAAAGGCCCTCCCTTACTTTGAAGGCAGTCTTCCACACATCGGAGGGTTCGATTGGTACCTAGTGATACCCAGACTTCAATTCGATCTTGCTGAAATATTTCCCCCCTTGAGTTGGTCTAGAAGGTCATCAATCCATGGGATCATATACCTATTCTAGACAGTGATCTTGTTCAATGCCTGATAGTCAATACAGAGTCTCCAAGTCCCATCCTTTTTCTGCACCAACACAATCGGTCTCCCACAAGGCAATGAACTTGGTCAGATGTGACCTTTATGTAGTAGCTCCTAAATCTACCTCTTGATTTTGTCTTTCTCTAGAATAGAGCATCGATAGGTTGGTCCATATGGTAGTGGCACACCTAGGGTCAAATCGATGGAGTATTTGACCTGATAGTGCAGAGGCACCCCTGCGAGTGAGGTGAAGATGTCCTCGTACTCCTCCATGACTTTGTCCATCTGTTTTTGTCCTGTAGATGAGCCCTATCTAGATTTCGTTGCCATAGTCTTCTACTTTCCTTAAGGGTAGATCGTCAAGAGAAAAAATTTCCCGATTTTGTAAATGAGCTTACTGCATTGTTTTACAGTAACCAATGAGATGGCGATAGGCAGTGCTACCTTCGGTATCCTATAAAACTTATTTAACAAAGTAAAAATAACAACACGAGGCATGTACTCATACACAACATGTCACTTTCACAAGTATGGTTGGCCTAATAATACATCACAAACATCAAGAGGAGAAATGTCACATAATACCTCATCTGTGAAGGGCTTGATTCTGTAGGGAAGGCAATACTCCTGCCTGATGCTGAAATCTCATCCTTGATGAACCACCCGATGGTGTATGGATGTGGGTGTGCTATGGTCAGCAAGCCTAGTTGCTTCACAACCTTTGCTGAAATGAGGTTATTTTGGCTCCCGATGTTGACAATGAACTGCAGCGAGGAACCCTTTACCCACATCTAGAAATGGAAGAGGTTCTCTACCTCCTATGGATCTTCCAGTTCCTCCTTTTGGGTCTTTGTGCTGGAAACAATGGCTTTGGTATCCTCATAAATAATATGATTCCATTTATCATTCCCCTTATCAAGTTCTGATTCAGAGTCAGAGCATGCATTTGATTCAGAAGCTTTCAACTCGGCCACCATTGACTGCTTGTCCCAACACTCACTTCGGTTGTGAGTGGAGCTCTTATGGAAATCACACCACTTTTGTTGGAAATACTGAGAAGGGGGTGAATCAGTATTCCTTTCAATTATAGCATTAGTTAATATTTAATTATTATCAGTGTTTGTACAATGATAGCAACAAATAAGAGGAACACAAATGCACACAGTTTTTAAGGTGGAAACATACTCCAAGACAAAAACCACTTAATGATTTTCTAATAATTCTTTAATATTCAACTCCAAATGAAAATAAAGCTCCAACTTCCTAGAATATAGAAAATAATTCTTCTCCAGATCCCACTGGATGGACGCTCCAATGCCTGAGATTATTCAGTAGTCAACTGAACGGATGCCCCAACACCCAATGAGCTACAACTCACCCTAGCACCACCCTACCACCCTATAGAAGAATAGATAAGAATGGACTCCTGTACTAGGGAAAATGGTCCACTTTACAATGATATAGAATGATGTAGAAGAATAATATATACTAGACCATAACCCCAACTTTGACACAACTACCTAATGATGATCCTAGACCACCCAACACTACCTCTTCAACCCTTGGCAGATAGACACTAGTACAATTTTTACAATAATGTATTTACAATGACTTAGTACAATGATACCTTTACAATGATTGTATGTAGTGCTGCCCACTTGAACACTTCATAGGATGAATTTATTGATGCTGTTATACACCTTGTTTGATTCTATTTTCATGCTACCCTCTGTTGCACCTTGCTTTTCTTTGTTTCCCTAGAAATTCTGGTGCTTTGCAACTCTTGACAACACATGATCTAGCTTTTTCTTTACCTTCTAGGAGCTCGATATTTAATCTGGTGTATCTTTGTTATTTCAGATCCTCAATATCGGATTTTCAGTCCTGTATTAGTCCTCTAAGTCATCTTTCTAATGCCACAGATCTGACCCAATTTGTATTCTTCAAGGGATAGTTATACCCAATCTCTCACAATGCCATAATTATGGATTGTTTCAGCAAAGCGCACTTGTACGACGTGCCACGTGTAACTGTTTCTTCATTTGGCTCTGAAATTGATAGAGAAAAAACTACAGTCTATGCACTATTTGTTGCTTTTTACAGAATTCCAATCCGATACTCAGAGAGAGTTATGACAATTTTACCAAGGTCACTTCTTTGAGATGAAGTTCAAGAGCCTACAAAAACCCTGACTTCCACAAATCATATCTCCAAAAAAATTTGTCACCTTGATCTGAAATTTTTACAACAGCTTCCTAAAGATTTCGAATTTGCCTCATTAACATTTCAGCTTTTGAACCTTCGTAGAAAATAATTTAGAATGAAAATTCCACGATGACCTATTTCAGATGGTGAAATCCCTTACCTAAGGAGGAAATGAAGATCACAATTTATATTAATGCTTAGGTTGAGAGGGGCTTCAAAAAGTGAACGTGGGAGGGATTTTAAAAGCTTAAAAAAATATTAATTATGAATTTTCAATGACCCATGCCCCAACCCCATGGGTTTTTAGCACACTAATTGGTGGTACAAACTTCAAACATGAATATCTCTCAAACCGTGAAGAATTACATGGCATGCCATATATCAACGGAAACATCTCAACAAGTAGAAACCATCAAAATCATTATTGACCTAGAGTATATTGATTTTGTAGGTAAAAATTCACATGCAATATTGGGTTGGCCCCTGGTGCTGCTTGGGTTGACATCAATGACAACCGTTGATCAACAATATCCCCCTTTGGCATCGATGGCAACACAAGTACTCCCCCTGCGATCATGACACCCCTTCCTACAACATTCTCTCCCCCTTTGACATCAATGGCAAAGGGTAACTCCCCCTGAAACACAACCATCCTCCGGACCTGTACACACTTCCACTCCCCCTGACACACAACCGTCCTATAGACCTATAATCTACTTCCACTCCCCCTTTATATTCTGAAAAAGGAAGATCTAATGAGAACTTGGGAGAATCCCAAGCTTCTGGCGAAGATATTCCAATGCTGGTGAATATTTAATATGTGATTCTTTTGGTGCTGCTTGGAATCTTGCTACTTGTCCAACTGCTTGCATAAAATCTGGTCGGGAGGCTGTTACATATAGAATACTACTAATCATAGATCTGTACAACCTTTGATCCACATCCTTAGCTGAGTCGTCTATGCTCAATTTTCAACCTGTTACCATTGGAGTAAGGATGGGTTTGCAATCTTCCATTTTAAATTTCTTGAGTATTTCCTTGATGTACTTGGCTTGACATATAAATATTCCTTTCTCTTGCTGAGATATTTGAAGCCCTAAGAAGTATTTCAGCTCACCAAGTAAAGACATCTCGAAATCACTTTGCACCTTTGTAGCAAACTTCTTACTTAGTCTATCATCATTGCTACCAATTCTTGTATCATCCTCTTTATCTATTAGACATGTTTTATTTGCTTCATCCATAACATATATGTCATTTGGAGCTCGACTTGCTGTAGCCACAATTTCACCATACACACCTTTCTTGATTTCACATTTCGTGGAGTTGAATAGTATTGTGTGTCCTTGATCACACATTTGTCCAACACTGAGTAGATTGTGATTCATGTTTTCAACCAATAGAAAATTCTTGGCTAGAGCATCTTTGCTTCCAAGAGTGATAGTACCTGATCCTATAACATATGAAGATCCATCATTTCCAAAGGACACAGTTCCATCCTTCTTCTCTTTCAGAGATACAAATTTATATCTATCTCTAGTCATATGCATTGAGCAACCGCTATCAACATACCACACATCTTTGTTCTTTTGAACCTTGAAAGTGAGAGCACAATTATCATTCTTCTTCTTCTTCCATGTTCATTCGTTCTGTGGCTTCAAAGATTCTTCTAGAGGATTTTCAAGTCTGCAGTCTTTGGCTATGTGTCCAAAGTTTCGACATTTGTAACATTCAATATTATTTCTTAAATGTCCAAATATATTGATGTTTCGATGATCCTTGGGAGGTTCATATTTGATAGATCTCCTAGAATTGTATTCGTTCCTAGGGTACGTGCGACATTCTACAGCTTTATGACCAAATTTTCCACATGAATAACAGTAGCCATAAAAAATATGTTGGTACCTCGATGGAAATTTTCGTCGAGGAATTGTCTTCCAAGGCTGTTCTTGCGAATCTTGTCCAATGAAGTCTACATGCATGTCAAATCTCATAGGTTCATTTTATTTTTTTGTAGAAGGTCCTGCTTCTTCTTCTTTGTAACCGATGCTAGTTTTGTCGTTGTAAGATCGTTGATTATTGATGAGTTCTTCCAATGCCCTTGAGCTGTTGGCATAGTTTTGGATAGGTTTTCCTTTCTTCACTTCCTCACGCAGCGAGACTGATTTGGCTTCTAATTCTTCCCTTTCTTGGTTGCTTTCTTCCAAATTCTTTTGAAGTGACTCTTCAATGCATTTGTGTTCTTCAACTTCAATTTTTAGACCTTGAACTTGTTCTTCAAGAGTATTGGAACGGATCTTCTCTGCCTTGAGATCTTTTATAAGCTTGATTGCTTCCTCATAAAATTCTTCTATGGTCCATCCTTCTTCTTCGTTGTTTGATACCTCTTATTTATTGTTCTTGGCCATAAACAATACTCTCTCATTGGATTCTTCTTCACTGTCATTGTCTTCATCGGATGATGAGCTATCTTCTTTAGAGAGACATTTCCTTTTGGATCCTTGCTTATTGAATTTCTTAAAGCCTTTCTTTCCTTTTGAGTTTCCATTACTTCTGTTTGGACATTTTGCTGCAAAATTCCCAACCTAATTACAGCTGAAACATATCAATGGAAGTTTACCTTTTAATTGTCCCTTACCAATTTTTAGTTTTCTCATGAAGTAAGCATATTCTTCATCTGAAAAACCTTCTTCATCATCTCCCTTTTCTTCACACTTGCAAGTGCATGTATTTTTCAATTGAAGGTTGTTTATCCTTATTGGTTTTCTTAGATGCAACGAACGTAGTTTATAGATGCGAAGTACCCTCTTCTTCATCAAGTCTCATTTCATATGCTATGAGAACTCCATGTAATTCCTCTTTGCTGAGTTTGTCCAAATTTGCACTGTATTCTAAGACCAATACCTTTGGGTTGAATATCCCTGGTAACATTCTAAGAATATTTTGTATAATAGTCTTCTTGTCAACTGGCTCTCCCAATCCTTCCAGAGTATTGGCTATTTCATAAACGTATTGGAAGTATGTAGCAATGTTGCAATCTTCTTTCATTCTGAGTTGCTCAAATTTTGCTCTATATATTTGAAGCTTTGCTTCTTTGACATTTGAGTCACCTGCATATATATTCTCAAGCTTGTCCCATACATTTTAAGCAGTTTTACAACCCAACATATTATGATAAGAAGATTCAATAAGTCCACTGATAATAATGTTCTTTTCTTTTGCATCATTTACCAAATTCTTCTTACCTTGTTCATCCGTAGTTGATTTAAATCCATTTTGAATAGTGTCTCATACTTCATAACCTTGCACCAAGAGATAGACGTCCATTCTTCCTTTCCAGAGTGCATAATTATTTTCATTGAATACCTTTCTTGGTATGCTCCATGACCTCCTTCCAACTGTTAAACTGATATTGAAGGAACCAAGCTCTGATACCAATTGTTGGAAATACTGAGGGGGGGGGGGGGGGGGTGAATTAGTATTCCTTTCAATTAGAGCATTATTTAATCTTTAATTATTATCAGTTTTTGTACAATGATAACAACAAATAAGAGGAACACAAATGAACACAGTTTTTAAAGTGAAACCTACTCCGGACAAACCACCTAATTATTTTGTAATAATTCTTTAACATTCAACTCCAATTGAAAATAAAGCTCCAACTTCTTAGAATCTAGAAAAGCATTATTCTCTAGCTCCCATTGGATGGACACTCCAACTCTCGATATTCTTCAGTAGTCAACTGAACAGATGCCCCAATACCCAATGAGCTACAACTCACCCTAGCACCACCCTACCACCCTATAAAAGAATAAAATAAGAATGGACTCTCGTACCAGCGAAAATGGTCCACTTTACAATGATATAGAATGATGTAGAAGAATAATATATACTAGTGTTGGAAATATGATGCAGGGTGTTGTCCTTGATGGCAACCTGCTTGATAAAGATGTCCTTGATAGAAACTGACTTGATGAGTTTGTTAATGATGTAAATCTGATGTATCTACAGAGCAGCTCAGAAGTAGCAGAGAAATAAATTTCAGTAAGTGCTAGAGAAATGATAAATATGATATGTCACAAAGCATACGCGGGTTTGTAAAGGCGAAGTAGCGTATGTACGCGGAAAAGTACGTACCAAGTAGCGTATGCCTATTTGCGCTCTAAATTTATAAAACCAGGGGACATAACCATGGTATTGGCCCATAGTATTGAGCACTGGATTATCTATTTGATCCCGTCCAGGAATACCATCAGCGGTTGAGTGGTTTTGACTCTTGGTATTGATAAAGGCTAAATCTATATAAGGAGAAGAAGATCATAGTGCAAGTGTGTGCATGTGTTTGGGTATTGAATGAATACTTCACTCTGAAGTATATCTGCATGGAATAGGTTATAGTTCATTAATAGATCTGAACAAATAATGCACCTATGAATACAATGATGGATGAAGAAAATGATGTAGAGGGATCTCTAGATCTGAAATGACCATGTATTGTCTAGATCTGTTTATGAAATGTTTAGATCTGTGATCTGGCGACTCTTTGCTGAAGTAAAGGAGGAGATCTGAGTTATCTATTCTGAAGAGTTGCATAGTCCTGAAAAGCTACAGATCTATATGCAGGTTCGCTTCAGAAAAAGCACGTGCATACGCAGGTTAGTTTCAGCAAAAGCACGTATGGAATTTGAGATTAGTTTTGAAATATGTGCAGATGTATACACAGGTTTGTTTCTGTGAAAGCGCGTATATACGCAGGTTTAGTGAAGTAAAAGCGCGTATGGAATCTAGGGTTTTGCTAAAGTATGTGGATTGAAATGTCTGATCAGTTTTACTGTTTTACTGCTATCTGTCAATGATGTATTCATACAGATCTGGGGTTTGACTGCTGATTATGTTGATTGAAGATCAAGATGTTGGTTGATTGGTTGATGATTCAATGAATGAATTTATGGGGTTATGTTTTGCATTATGATAGATGATGAGCTTAAATGTGTGGAGAGGGTCCTGTCTGCGAAAATATGATGAAAAGTGGCCTACAATATATGTTTTGTGGAAGTTGTTGGATCCAAGGTGAAATTGATGAAACGGTCCGCAATGGGGGTGCCGAGGGTCGAAGCCTTCGAGGGGCTAAGTAGATATCTCGTGCTGGTAGAGGCTGGTAAACGAGAGAAGGTTGTAGCCTTCTGCAGGTGGGTGCCTACGTGCTGGTATGAGTATGCACCAGTACATGGTTGTAAGAAGTTTTCTTTATAGTAAATATTGAAGACAGAGATGATGTCAGCGGTGGTTTTCGCCTGAATTGGGTTTCCACCTTAAATCCTGGTGTTCATGTGTGTTGCTTATGTGTGATGATTTATTCTGTTCTTATTGCACATGTTTACTGCTTACTAAACATCTAATGAATGAATGATGCAATGATCTAAGTAAATAATTATCTGCATAATGAGATCTCTGGTAATACACAAGTTTATTAAAGATATCCGCGTGTATACACGAGTTGGGTTGTACTCAGCGAGCGCATGGGTTTTAGAGAAAGAAAAAGATAAAAAGTTTTCAGTCAGCCCTAAATACTGATTCACCCCCCCCCCCCCCCTCTCAATATTTTTCCCAACAACTAGACCATAACCCCAACTTTGACACAACCACCTAATGATGATCCTAGACCTCCCAATACTGCCTCTTCAACCCTTGGAAAATAGACACTAGTACAATTTTTACAATAATGTATTTACAATGACTTAGTACAATGATTGTATGCAGTGCTGCCCACATGAAGACTTCATAGGATGAACTTATTTATGTTGTTATACACATTGGTTGATGCTATTTTCATGCTACCCTATGTTGCAACTTTCTTTGCTTTGATGCCCTAGAAATTCTAGTCCTTTGCAACCCTTGACAACACATGATCTAGCTTTTTCTTTGCCTTCTAGGAGCTCGATATTGAATCTAGTGTATCTCTGATATTTCAGATCCTCAATATGATATTTTTGGTCCTATAGTATTCCTCTGAGTCATATTTCCAATGCCACAGGTCTAACCCAATTTGGATTCTTCAAGAGATATTTATACCCAATCTCTCACAATGCCCTAATTATGGACTGTTTCAGCATAGCCCACTTGTACAGCGTGCCACGTGTAACTGTTTCTTCATTTGGATTTGAAATTGATAGAGAAAAAAAAAAAATTCGTTCACTATCTATCACTTTTTATGGAATTCCAATCCAATACTCAGAGAGAGAGTTATGACGATTTTACCAAGGTCACTTCTTTGAGATGAAGTTCAGGATCCTGCAAAAACCCTGACTTCCACAGATCATATCTCCAAAAATGTTGTGCACCTTGATCTGAAATTTTTACAGCAGCTTCCTTGGGATTTCGGCTTTTCCTCATAAAAATTTCAGCTTTTTAACCTTCGTAGAAAATAAGTTAGAACGAAAATTCCACGATGACCTGTTTCAGATGGTGAAATCCCTTGCCTAAGGAGGAAATGAAGGTCACAATTTATATTAATGCTTAGGTTGAGAGGGGCTTCAACAAGTGAACGTGGGACGGATTTTAGGAGCTTAAAAAATATTAATTATGACTTTTCAATGACCCATGCCCCAAACCCATGGGTTTTTAGCCCACTAACTGGTGGTACAAACTTCAAACATGAATATCTCTCAAACCGTGAAGAATTACATGGTGTGCCATATATCAATGAAAACATCTCAACAAGTAGAAACCATCAAAATCATTATTGAACCAGAATATATTAATTTTGTAGGTCAAAATTCCCATGCAATATTGGGTTAGCCCCTAGTGCTACTTGGGTTGACATCAATGACAACCACTGATCAAAAAATTTCTCATGTCCTTTGGCTTTGCAACATTGTTATTTGGTTGAGGCTTTGGAAGGTTGTCCTAGGCCGCCTCGCCTTGGCTTTGTCCTTTTTTTTTGCAATTTTGGGGCATCTTTCCCTTTCTTCTGATTCGTAGATCCAAAGTATCGCTTCTTCTGTTTGAATTTCTTCTCAATCTTGGAAGCATACCGGTATGCTGCACCAAGCGAGGATATGTCAAGGAACTCCATTTCCTCTTGAATGTATCTCTGTAGACAACTTTGGTACTTTAGAACAAAATTTTTCTATGAATATTTGATAACTAACTTTGTTCGCAGGGTATGGAATAGATTCTCCAGCTCATGAACATCTTGATTCCTTTGTTACAACAGCATAGTCCATTGCATGTATTTTTCCTCATAGATCCCCATGGGATAATATTGTTCCTTGATGGCATATTGGAATGAATCCCAAGTGGCTATGATTGAGAGCATAGAGGGTTCCCTCTCATCCTTTTTCTCACAGTATTTTTCTCATCAATCCTTGACATGGGGGGCATATTTGAGGAGTGCAAAAGTAATATTTTCCTAGTTGGAAAATTCATGAACCGATAAATATCCTTCTAATGTATTCAACCATATATCTACGATGTCTGCATCTATTTGGCCCTCAAATATGGGAATGTCAAAGTTTACTTGTACCTTAAAAGGAGTGGCGCCTCCAGAGTGGTTGTTGGATGCATATGTGTCGCCAATGGACATTGGTTGAAGGATCTGGGAAAACTTATCCATCATCGTGTTCCTTTGTTTCTCGAGGGCCTCCTTGAGCAATATTTTGATAGGATCTCCTGCTCCCTTGTCTTTATTTTCTTCTCCCATGGGCGGTCGTCAGGGTTTGCAAGGCTGATCTTGAAAAGGTTCAACCAGATCGATCCCTAACTCCTTATACCTTGACCTCGTGTGGGACATGCAAAGAAGGATCGAGAAAGAACAAACCACTCTAATACCTCTGATCCAGACTTATGCACGAGCGCAATAAAATACAAAAATATTCATAAATGTAGAGATTCAGCATAAGTAACACTTCTTTTCATTAATATCAAATAACTGAAATATGCTTATTGACATAATGGAAATAAAATAGCTAGGGAACTCACAGCTTATCTCTGAGAAGCGATGTGGTGGCTACAGGCCTCTAAACTGTGTTACAATGAAGCTCAAGGGCCTTTTTATTATTCAAAAACATAGGAAAACCATAAACAACCAAAACCCTAACCTTGGGAGATGAAATACAAAGAGTTTGTGGGCCCCGTTGGGGTTTGTTGGGCAACCAACTTCTCGGGGTCGTAACTTGGTCATATTATCTATGTTTGGCACGTACGATATATCATCTTAAATATCTCTCTGAGTACTACAATATTTTCTGCAAGCCCCTTCCTATGGCAATGGGCCTGCTGCATACCTCAAAAAACGTCGTTTAGGGGGTCCAAACTGCTCTAGAAGTTCAGGACCCAAAAAACTACTAAAAATAGTAAATGTTGCTATAAAAAAAGAAACTGTTGAAACTGAATGGAGTTCTAGTTGGAATAGGTGGGTGGCCACCAATATCCACCTGGATCAAAATTCCTAAAGAATAAGGGCAATTTCCTCAAAATTTGCACAAGCAAATAGGAGCTCAGGTGGAGGCATAAATTGACTAAATCTAGATGAAAGCTTCTCATTGAGTAGAGATACCATTTATTATTTGTAGGTCGAGCTTCATTACCGAAGAAAAAAATTTCAATAACACCTTTATTCTTTTGTATTAATGTAAACAATTTTAAGGGGATTTTACCATTTGGTTTCCCCTAGAAACATTCATGTACTTATATATTTCTTTATCCATGTTTGTGAATGTTGTTCTAAATTGTGAATTAATTTCGGCAGAGCAGTAGAGTAGAATTGTGTCTCTTGATTTAGATAAAATTTCTTTAGCAGTTGTAATTCTATCACCAAATTTATACACGAATATAGGGATATCAAAGTTTACTTGTATGTTGAAGGGGGAAACACCTCCAAAGTGACTACTGGATAAAAATGCATCATCAGAGGGCATACATCGAAGGATCTGGGAAAATTTATCCATCATTGCGTTCCTTTATCGCTTAAGGGCTTCTTCAAGCAATATTTTAAAAGGTCCTCATGCTCCCTTGTCTTTATTTTTCTTCTATCATTGGGGGTCATTAGGGTTGGCAAGGCTAGTATTACAAAGGTTCAACCAGTTTGAGCCTTATCTACTTATACCACGTATTTGTTGGGGACATGCAAAAAAAAACAGAGAAAAAGTAGACTGCTCTGATATCACTGATCCAAATTTAAAAAGGAAAAAAATAAATATTGATATGAACATAAACACACAGTTACAACGAAAACAAAATTTAATTTATTAATAAAAAAGTACTGAAATTGATACATGTAGAATGGAAATAAACTAGCTCAAGTGATGGTAGATTACCTTTGAGAAGAGATGTGGCAACTACATGCCTTCTGAATTGTGTTACAATGAGGCTCAGAGGCCTTTTTCTCATTAAGAAACAATGGGAAACCCTTTAAAAATCCAAAAACCTAACCCCAGGAGATGTAACACCAAAATCTTGTAGGCATGTTGATGGTCCAAAATGTCTTCATCAATATTAGGGGAAAACCACTTGGTCGGGGTCCTAATTAGACCCTTTTCTATTTGGAATAATGGCTCTGATTGGAATTATGGGACCAATTTCCCTTAAATAAAATTACATGAAGTGGGATGGTTGATGATAATGTATGTCTTAATAGGTATTAATATATACTAACAACTAAAGTAAGAATTACTACAATTTTCTATAACACCGAGGTAATTTGAAAAACATATGTACTAGAGATATGTTCTAATTATCATAATAATGTAGATTATTACAAAATCACAATTATAATTCAATGAAAGTAAATTTATTTAATTAAATAGTTAATTTTATTAATTTAATTTAATCATTCATGTGATAGAGATCGTGCTGTTCATAGTATAAAACAAACTTTCAACCAAACATGCCAATAGTGATCATAAAAGACTGAATATCATACATATATGTGAACAAAATAATTAATCAATTATTTTCAAATAAAAGACACAAAAACATAGGATAATAGTACCTGATAAATTGTATATCTACTCATCGTGGAACTACAAGTGCTTCAATTTATATTAAGAAAAACTCAAAATACAATAGTTCAATTTCAAGTCCTTTCTTTTCAAAATTCAAAACTCCTTCTCCATCTCAGAGAAGGAATTTATGCTGTTAATACAAAATGATAAAAACAAAATCTTCTAACAATCTCTGAACAGAAACAACAGTAAAAGACAAATCAGGAAATAATTACAACTTTGAAACTTAAGGTGAGGACTATCCAATAGTAATTTGAAACAATTTGTAAAAATCCAATAGACTCGTGAGCTCCAAGGGATGCTTGGGCTTGATCCTTATATGACTGGTATAAATAGCAATCCTTAGTAATGGAAACATCTTTATGATAACATTGGATTTACATCAGATAACTAACCATTGGATGTGAGGTTTAACTGGAAACTGCTAGTGATGCTCGAGGTCAATTTTACACAAATGCTCAATAATCTCAGCCATTTGTGTACCCTTTTCCATCCAAAATTTTGATAATGCCTTAACATCTGGAAGTGAATCTTCGGAGCAGTTAGAAATGAAATTTTATCATAATAAGGTATCCTTGACTGCTTTAAAAATAGAACTGGAAAAATCTCAGACTTTATTCACAGTGGCCTCTTCCTATTTCATCCTAATTTCCCACTCTCGAAAAATTATTATTTTTTGAGTTTCCTCAATCTTAGGTAGATTTGCAGTTCTACCTTCTTCACTTTCTTTCCAGGTAATAAAATAAGTATCTTTCTGATGTACTTCATAAAATTAGTTTTTCATGTCAGACAATTTATCTACAAGAGAATTTGCAGTTTGACATTGATATTGAATTACCATAAGCTTATTGCATAAGACCTTATGTTGATGCTCGAGAAGATAATTTGTTTATTTAGCTTCTTTCTTGAATTATGTCAGTTGGGGACTGACATGCAATTTCTCTATTTTCCTCTGCATCTCTTTAAATTGATCATATTTCATTTGTACCTCATTGTCATGCGGCACTTTTAAAGAATCAAATTTGTGTTGTAGCTTGGATACTTGACTTTGCCATTGTTCATTAATTTTTTATTTCTCAGTATTAAGGGCTTGTTACAACAAATTAATCTTTTCCTCTTTCTCCTTAAGAAGTTCTTGAACTTCTACAACTTTTTCAATAGTTGTTGAAGCATAGGCATCTGTAAATTGAGTTAGCTTTCCTAAATCTTTTGTTGGTGTTGCAGATGAACCTTTCCATAGGACTTCAAAATAAGAGGCTTTACCAAGTACTAATGAATGAGATTGATCCAATTTCCTCTTCTTCATACCTCTTTTGACCACAACCTTATGCTGAGGACCCTACCTATTTTGACCACAACCTTATGCTAAGGACCATTAAAAATGTATAAGGGAGGAATTTACTCCACATTTACAATAATATCAGAGGTAGGAAAAGTGGGAATAATGTTAACATCTTTCTGATCGTGAATGGAATATTTAGCAGTAACTTCCTTTGACCTTATATTCTTCTCAAAATCCTTAGGGGTATTTTGAACATGATATTGTTGTGAAGTTTTTGCAATTGTAGAAGCTATATTTTGACCTTCAATATTTGGATTAAGAGTTTGACTAAACTCTTTCCATGCCTCGTTTAACTTAGGATTAAATATCAATTCCTCTGCCTGAGATGTAGAGAAATTTACAACAAATTATGGTTGATCTTGGGGAGGAATTACTAATTGTGAGGAATTGATAGACTGAACTTTGGAAACTGAGGACTTTTCAAAGGCTATATGCAACAAATATAGAGGATTATTAGCTATCCTAGTAGTCTTGTATTGTATAAATTGATTTTTCTCTTCTGCATTCAATCATGCTCATGCTTTCTTTAGGACCGATGTATAAGAGGAGGATTGTTCAAACAAAGCATATAACTTATCTACTTCATGGATGAATTATCAAAGTCCCTGAGAAGCTGTAAATTTATTCACTTTTTCACCAATATCATACTCTACATTAGGAGTCGTAAGAATATTAAGAGTTTGAATGGCCAATATCTCATTCTTAGCATGGTGATAATTAGCCAATGTGAATATTCCAAATTTGGTAGGGAAAATAGTCAATAACCTTTTATTTGATTCCTTCAATACTTTGGTGATACCATAATCCATTGTTTGATATGCCACTTATTTGCCTACAAGTTTGTGTGGAATGAACAAGGGTAAAACATGAGGATGGGAAAGGCTACCATAGAATCTAATGTAAGTGAAAAATTCTTCCCCAAACTAGTTTCTGACCTTCTGAAGGTCATCCATGGCTTCCTGAGACATTTGAGGTGGTCGAGACCTAAAAATGACTTCATATAGTTGAATCATAACTCTGTGGAAAATATGATAGAAATGTTCATGGTATTTGTACTCCCAAAGGATATCATGATATATATGAATGGGCTTTTGATCTTGAATAGCCCATTTCCAACCCATAGCATGAAAATCCATTATAAAACACAAGGCATCCATGATATAGGTAGACATGTAAAAAGGGGGAATCTTATTCTCATAGACACTTCTACCATGCCGAAAAGATAAAATATGTGAAGCTAAATTATCTGATAGAATAGTGGACCAATCAAAGATAGTGATTGTCACATATCAAGTCCTTGACTAACAACTCTATCTCTCCACAAGATCAGAGCAAAATTTCGACAGTACCATTTACTGATAGACACCATCATCATTATCGCTCAAGGCACATACCCCACCCAGTTGTTCACAGGGTATGTCCTTTTAAGACAATTCCTATCTTGGAATAATACATCCTCAAGGAATTTCCTCTTTAACTACTCTTACCTATTGGATTCCCTACCACATCCTCAAAGAGTATCAGAATCAATCTCAGATGCTTACCCAATCCTCCATTATTTCTTCACAACATTAAGACAAAAATGATGGATCTTTCTCTCCCTCTCAACTAGGGAAGATATACTCATTCATATAAAAGGAATATACCCAATCTCCATCTTATCCAGGGACTTGTTCAAGCTCCCTTTTAACTAGGGACTTGTTACCAAAAACAATTATTTTTTATTTGGGGGAGATCATGATACTTTCAGCCACTCACAGGGCCCCTCCTTTTGATGTCATGAATTTCATCTTCATCGTTATGGAGCCTTCGCATTCTAGGTTTTTCTCTATAGGGCATAGACCATCCATGACTTTCCTTAAATGAGCCATAGGCTTGAACCATCAGTCATGGCATCCTTCTCTTCATCAGAAAGTGATATTCTAGTCCACATATGGATTTTCTTCATTTAGCTACCTATTCCACGTCATATTACTTTGAGGATCTCCCATCCATTCTCATGAGTACTGGTTGTGGGTGAAATTTAAAACTCTTTTTCAGTATCCCTATATCAACCGAACCAAATGTCATTAAAAGAAAAGAACATAGAATCAAAGTTTCCTTTTATCATGGCCTTTCATCATGACATTTGCTTGTTTGTAACATCAACGTCCTGCATTTTCATAAACACATCTCCAAAACATTCAATGTCAAGGGTCTCCTTCCTTTACATACCTTATCAGATTCTTCATACCTTCTCTATGGAGATGTCATAGCCATTTTTCTATTCATAGGATGTTGATTACTTATCTTATGTGACTATAGTTTCATCTTTCACGAACTCTTCTTCCTTTCTTCACATATTTCTCCTCAAAGAATTCCATACATTGTAACTTCATTTTTTTCAACCACCTCATATTCCATATGAGGACATATTATGTTGATTTCATCTTATAAATATGTGAACTAGCTTAAGAAATATGCCTTTATGCATCTTACCAAAGAAAGAGATTGTTTTTCTTTGATCATGCTCATGAGATAGAGCATTCACCCATGTTATCTACACATATATGATGGCATGACTTGATTCATCAAACATATACATATCTCTTTTCTCCTTTTGGTCATCTAGACTTCCTTTGGCAACTTCCTTTCCTTGATTGAAATTTCTTCAACCATTTTGACATGTTGCACTCCTTTGTCACCATACCATCATACTTATAAACAATGGATCACACACAAGGGGGAATTATCAGTGAGTCACTTTCTTATTCCAAGTAGAGGTGAACCTTCTAATGAAGGTTCCAATGAAGGATCTTGATTTTCTTCACCTTTCAAATGCTTCTTCCTAATGATGATGATGCATGATGAATTATTTATATCCTCAATCATTCTAGATGACTTTTTTCTAACTATACGTACTACTTATGCTTTCAATGAGGTTACCATGAGCTACTTCCTTTCTATTATGACTGCTACAACCATGTAGACTTCTACTTCAACTATCCTTTCAAGCTTCTATAATGATGTCATGAGCTCTTTTCTGATTTAATTGTATGCTTCTCAATATGATGCATCTTGTAATACTTACAATGCTTCTCATTTGATAGCAATATTTAACCATAGTAGAGGTATTTTAACCTCATCCTTCCCCTTGCTATATATCTGAGAAACCTTAATAGTGAAGATCTATCCCATCTTTCTTGGATTTATTCTCATCTGGTTCTTCTACTTCTTCATCGATATGGGCTTCAATTATTTATTTCCTTCTTTTATTTTCCTTGTTGAGTTTAGTACACTCTCTCTTGAAATTCTCATATTCCTGACAACCATAGCATTGGATTTTTGACATATTGATATTCTTATTTTTCTGACCAAATTTCCCAAACTCGCATTTTCTCCTGGCCATGGCAGCAAATGCTTGAACTTGTTCATTTGATCCTACTTTGATTTTTTACTTCAACTTAGTTTCCTCAATCTTACATAATGACCAGAGTTCATTGAGTGGGTTTGTTTCCTTATTTCCATATATGCTCGGTACAAAGTTTCCCCATTCATCAGGGAGTGCATTGAGCACCATGGTAGTCATTTCTTTGTCAAACATTATTTCCCCCAACTCTTGTAGTTGGCCTCTTATTTTTTATACCATCATAAGATATGGGTCTATCCCTTCTTCTCTTGATACCTTAATCTTATTGTTACACAGAATTTTGACATTGTCCTTGCAATCCCCATCCCGCAATATAGCAGAAACACTAGAGAGATAGAACGGAAGAGTTCCTCATTGAGAGAGCTTAGTCTTGTGCCTTCATCCCGTCTGAATTCCTTGACATTCATCGAGATGTGCTCCATTCAAACCCTGTTGAAGGAGGTTGTGACGTCAAGTCTTGGTTGTAACTCTTTCTTTTATTTAATACATATGTATAACTATTGTCTGGTTCCCATTTTGCGTTGATGTGTTCTATTTGATGCAATATGCTTAACCCTCCTTGACTGGTTATTAATTATGAATGAGTTAATTTATTTGTATGTTACTCTTGTTTGTTGATCTTGTGCAGGTATCCGAGCACTGCTACGAATGGATCGTGATTTTCCGAGGCAAGAATCAAGAGGCCACCACTACAACAGCTACGACGACAGCGTTGGACTCCAGGTAGGTTGATCTACTGCGTCTATTTCATTCAGTAATTAGGAACCTACACTCTAGTTTTTCCTATTGTTTCTACACCCACTCTTGGGCTATAAGGATCATCTTTGTCCACAAAGAGGATTTGCTGTTGAAAATGGCAACAAGAAACAATGAAGGAGGCCTCCTGAAACATCTTTCCTGATCCTAGTTGGAAAGTGATCACCTAAACTAGGTGGGGACCACACATGTGATTTTTGTCGAAAAAATCTATTTTTAGACTATGTCTATTTTTAGACATACGGAGCATGATTCGGGGATTCTAGTTGGAGATTCTTGAAGTATGTGACATGTTGGTAAAAATAGATGAGATTCATATTTTTAGGTCACAGGCTATTTTTAGATTGCCTCTCCTAAAAATATGGAAGTCAAATATTATTTACCCTTAATAATATTTAGACTATAAACAACAGTTTACTCTCTTGGAGCACTTCAGTTTGACCCCCGGAGGTGGGGCATGCAGCTGACATAAGGAAATTCAAATTTCCTATGGGTTAGTTGAGCTATTGCATGGTTGACTTCAGTTAGACTCATGTGGCAGAGTTTTGGTGGAGTTGATTGAGGAGTTAATGGAGATTGTGTTCCGGTTAACTAGTTTAACTAGTTATGATCAGTTTAACTTGTGATTATGATAGAGATGAGTTGGGTGAATTAATTATTAATTAATTCACTGATATTAACTCATTATTCAACTAAAGAACACATCAGTTAACTCAGTGCATGGACAGTTCAGTGAAAGACCAGTGGAAGAGGTAGATGAAAGGGTGAGACTGACAGCAGTTGTACATCAGTTGTGCATGAGATTTGCACAATCAGTGGGATGAGAGTGCCAGTGATGATTGCGCTTTTCAATCAAGGTGAATTCGAACTTGGTTCAGCTACATTCACACTTTGGATTGCGCAGTAGAGGCAGGCAGAGCAGCAGAAGGATTTGAACCTGTGACTAGTTTCAGATCTAGCTAGTTTTGTGTTCAGCATATGAGATAGTACTGAGTACTTGTGAGGAGTATTGTATTATGTATTGCTGAATGTTTCTCATCCATTATATGATACATATAGCTGGGGGTTTTCAGCTATAAGCTTTCCCCATACATGCTGCGTTCTATGTGTGTGATTTGATGTTCTGTCGCTTTGTTTTATTTTTCCGCATGTGACGATTAATGGTAGAAGCGATTATGTGTTATGCATGAAATTCGAATTGATGTATGATCAGGTTAATCGCAGCGAATAAACTTCATTATTCAGCAAATTTCTACATGGTATCGAAGCTAAATTAATCGTCGAGATCTATTACGGTGATTGTTTATTATTTCCTCGGACAGAGCCTGCATGCGAGCCAGGTAGCCTCCGGAATATTCATCCTTCTTTGTAAGGTGAAAGATCTGGTGAATGCCCATGCAGTCGATCTCTGGTTTGGAAATAATTAGCTCTCAAGTGTAGATCGGAAGCGACTGAGTTATCAGCTGGTGGTGAAATTCGAGTTTGCAGATTTGTGTTCTTGGTGCCGCGGTGAAAATGTCTTTCATCGGTTTGCGACTAGAATATGCCTTGGAAGGCAGTTTGAATTATGTTGCATGGAAGGACCGCATGGAGGCTGTATTAGATGATCATGGGCTGTTGGAATTCGTGGAGAAAGAGATTCCAAAGCCTACTTCTAATGATGTTGATGTTGTGGAAGCATGGCGAAAGAAACAAGCAAAATGTCGAAGGATCCTGTTGGAGGGTGTAAAGGATCACATTGTATCCAGTTTACACGGGAAGGCCTCTCCATATTTGATGTGGAAAGCCTTGACGGATTTGTACCAAAGCAAGAGCGATCAGAGGAAGCTGGCGCTCAAAGATAGACTCAGGAACATCAAGTGTGAGAAGGGGGAAAGTATGTCGAAGTACCTCACGAGGTTCACCCAATGTCGGGATGAGCTGGGAAGTGTTGGTGTGACGGTGGTGGATGAGGATCTGGTGAGTTTGGCACTTCTTGGTTTGCCGAAGAGTTGGCATGCATATCAAGATAGTGTCAATGGTCGAGAAAAGTTGCCGGGATGGGAAAGACTGTGGTCTGATCTCGTGCAAGAGGAGATCCGGCGAAATACCAGAGATGGTTCTTCGTCAAAGGGAGCTGATGAAGAAGACTGCACTTTGGCTGCCAAAGCAAGGAAGGGGAAGGGGAAGGAGAAGGCTTCTCAATCCGGTGCGGATGGTAAAGAGCATGACATGTCCAAAGTGAAGTGTTTTCACTGTCACGATAATGGACATTACGCCACGAATTGCCCCAAGAAGAAGAAGAACAAGCAGGCTGCTGGATCTGCAGCTGGTGAGGCTCTTGCCTCGCAATTTGAGCTGGATTTCTCATTGATCGCATGCATGTTGTCTAGTGCATTGGGATCGGGGTGGTATATTGATAGTGGTGCTTCCTTTCACATGACGGGAGATGCAAATATTTTCAGTGACTTGGTGGAGAAAGGTCTCCAGATGCATGTTGAGTTGGGCGACGGTGGACGATACAATGCGACCGACATTGGTACCATAAACTTTCAGAGGGAGTCAGGTAAACTCATTCTTTTACAAGATGTATTCATGTACCAGGTCTAACAAAGAATTTGATCTCAGTTGCAATGTTAGAGGATAAAGGGTATGAAGTTGTCTTTAGAGAAGGAAAGGTGTTCCTTCGGCACAAGGCAACGGGACAAGTCAAGAAGGTTGGGATTCGAGCAAAGAATCTCTACAGACTTGAAGTAGATGGGATGTCTACGGAGCTTCCTACTATTGGGAAGCGGGAGGAAGACATGCAATTGAAGCTTGAGAGGGAGCGGGTTTTGCATACAGGTGATAGTGAACCTCGGGATGTGGAGCAGCCACAAGAGGATCATGGAGTGGAAGAGACCACTCATGCAGAGAAATTTCATGCCAGACGGGCAGAGGGAGTGCATGCAGCTATACCACCAGGTATGAGGTGGGGCGACATGCATGAGTAATCCCATGAGGAGATTTCTGGGCAGATTCATGAGATGGTGTGGATCTCATGAGTTGAACCTGGCTACAAGGTGCCCACAGCATGGTAGTAGCAAGATCAGTTGGAGTGATGCAGGCAGATCAAAGTGACAGTGTCGGATACTGGAGCGCGGATCAGAGTTGACAGCAAATGCAAGAGTGCATGGGTGCAAGAGTTCAACAGCGCAGTAGTTCCTAATGACATGTGCAGTTGGCCAAGCAGAAGTCGAAGACTTTGATGATAGATGCTAGATGCATCAAGACTGATTGAGTTGTTTGGAGCCTATTCAGTTTCAGAGGAGTTGCAGAGCAGATGCATGGAGTTGCATGGCGCTTGCAAAGGGTGCATGGCACATGCATGGAGTTGCATGTTGCATGCATGAGTTTGCATGGCGCATGCAAAGGGTGCATGGCGAATGCATGGAGTTGCATGTCGCATGCATGGAGTTGCATGGCGCTTGTGAAGGTTGCAGGACGAATGCATGGAGTTGCATGTCGCATGCAAAGACAGTCCTTTCTTGTTGAGAGGGAGTGTTGAAAATGGCAACAAGAAACAGTGAAGGAGGCCTCCTGAAACATCTTTCCTGATCCTAGTTGGAAAGTGATCACCTAAACTAGGTGGGGACCACACATGTGATTTTTGTCAAAAAAATCTATTTTTAGACTATGTCTATTTTTAGACATACGGAGCATGATTCGGGGATTCTAGTTGGAGATTCTTGAAGTATGCGACATGTTGGTAAAAATAGATGAGATTCATATTTTTAGGTCACAGGCTATTTTTAGACTGCCTCTCTTAAAAATATGGAAGTCAAATATTATTTACCCTTAATAATATTTAGACTATAAACAACAGTTTACTCTCTTGGAGCACTTCAGTTTGACCCCCGAAGGTGGGGCATGCAGCTGACATAAGAAAATTCGAATTTCCTATGGGTTAGTTGAGCTATTGCATGGTTGACTTCAGTTAGACTCATGTGGCAGAGTTTTGGTGGAGTTGATTGAGGAGTTAATGGAGATTGTGTTCCGGTTAACTAGTTTAACTAGTTATGATCAGTTTAACTTGTGATTATGCTAGAGATGAGTTGGGTGAATTAATTATTAATTAATTCACTGATATTAATTCATTATTAAACTAAAATAACACATCAGTTAACTCAGTGCATGGACAGTTTAGTGAAAGACTAGTGGAAGAGGTAGATGAAAGGGTGAGACTGACAGCAGTTGTACATTAGTTGTGCATGAGATTTGCACAATCAGTGGGATGATGATGCCAATGATGATTGCGCTGTACCAACTAAGTGAATTCGAATTCCATTCAGCTATATTCACTTTTGGGATTGCGCAGTAGAGGCAGGCAGAGCAGCAGAAGGATTTGAACCTGTGACTAGTTTCAGATCTAGCTAGTTTTGTGTTCAGCATATGAGATAGTACTGAGTACTTGTGAGGAGTATTGTATTATGTATTGCTGAATGTTTCTCATCCATTATATGATACATATAGCTGGGGGTTTTCAGCTATAAGCTTTCCCCATACATGCTTCGTTCTATGTGTGTGAATTGATGTTCTGTCGCTTTGTTTTTTATTCCGCATGTGACGATTAATGGTAGAAGCGATTATGTGTTATGCATGCAATTCGAATTGATGTATGATCAGGTTAATCGCAGCGAATAAACTTCATTATTCAGCAAATTTCTACATTTTCCGTCATAACAATTTTGCGACTCCACTGGGGATCAGTGCGATTTTGTCTTTTTGCCCTTGTCATGTCGACTTCAGTCGTCTATTGGTTTGTTTATGTTTTCTGGTCTGGTTGCTTGTTAGAGTCCTCTTGTTCAGCTCCAGAGTGTTAGGATTGACCTATACTCATTGGATTTCTCATTCTCCCATAGATATCAGGATTGGTGCATTTTTCAGTTGAACAGTCGCATCGATTGGCACATGTTGCTTGTTTTACACTAGCACAAACCCTTGTTTGGCGCAAATTACAGCCTTACAATCGCGCTAAATCCTATAGGGTTTGGATTGACTATCTTTTTGAGTTTTTGGTCAGTTGTTCTTGCCTCTGGGTGGATTTCTAATTTGCAATTGTTTTTTTGAGATTGTTTTGACTATCATAGGCTTGTTTTTCTCAGTTGTACATCTGTTTACTTATCATTGTAGTTTATGCCCTTAGGTTTTCTAAGTGTCCTAGCTCACTGAGCCTTCTGATTAGAAGTCGAGCCTTTTTATTTTTGTCAGTCACATCTCTTAATCAATTGCGTTTAGTCCTTTTTGATCCTTTGAGCATTTGTTCTGGTTGAATGATCATTTCAAGTTTCGTTTGGTTTTTCTTCTTGTTTCTCCAAGCATAGATCACATTGCTTGTCAGGATCGTTTCATAGCTTTCTATTTCATTGGTTTGAGTGCATATTTGTGTTTATGCTACTTTCATCGATCATTCAGTTTATCTCTTTGCATTTTCAATCCTCTAACTAGTGTTTTTTTTTTTTTTTTTTTCTGTATTATTAGTACATTATGTGCTTCATTTTATTGAAAAATAAAAAAATTTCATTCTTTCGTTTGCATGAAAAAGGAAATTTATTTCACATAAATAGTGCTTGATTAACTAGGAAAGAATTTTTTCAATTTTTTCTTGATTGAATTAGATGAATTAGTTATTTTCTTCGCTTGATTTCATTTGATTGCTATTGTTTGAAAAAAATTTATCCTTACCGTAATTAGCATTTGTTGAATTGAAAAATGGTGTTCAGTTGCATATAAATTGCATTTAGGGAATTTGAGATCAACATTCTGTAAGGCCTTTAAATTGAAATGTAATTCAATATAAACTATAAAATCAATTGAATTAACCTAAGGAAACATTGGAACCTAACGCAAAAATTTTAGTTGTCTAGGCTAGAGATGTGTTCCGACATCTTAAAACCTAGTAGCTGTCATTCACCTTTTCGCTTTAGACAGCACTAGTATGAACTTGTGCTCCTCATACCGTCGAGTAAATAAAGGGAGACCCTCATATGTTGAAATATTTTATCCATAGGAAGCCGAGTCTGCTGCCCTGTAACTGTGATACACCGAACACAGCATTCGGGGAGACTACATGCACGTACAGAAAGTCCTTGGTCATTTCTCTTTCATTTGATCACCAAGGTGTATATGGAAGTTCATGGAAACTTGGTACACCCTCTTTCTTAGATTACCAGAGTAGTCATTTCAATATTTTCTTGACTCTTTAAAAAGAGAAGAGATCATCGAGAACTTGTCCTTTCATGCTTGTTTAAAATTGAAAGTAACTAGAGTCATCTTTTTTTTGTTTCTCGACTCTTAAAACATGAAACAACAAAGTCTAGTTTCAATGTCGTAAAATAAAATGCCCACGATTACATACCCGTCTAGAGTTTGTTACTTGGCTTCTTTTGATTTTCCTTAGATTTTGGTCTTGGAGCCTTCTTTATGCTATCTCTTTTTCCTTTTCTATTTTGAAATACGGTCACAGTGGTGGAGCTACCAGTTTCATCGTCTTCTTCACTACCTCCTAGTGGTAGTTCTTTTCATGATGTTTCTTACGAAACCCCTCAGTCCACTAGGTCTGTTGAGTTTTCGCAGCCTATTCTCCCAACTATTTTACCTCTTGCTTCCCGATCTCCTTCTGAAGAGTCGGTTGAGTTCAATTGGCCTCCTCCAGGTGCTTGGTCCGATTTTGGGGACGAGGAATAATTTCCTCCTCTTACTTCAGGATCACCATTTATAGCTATTGCTATACCTCTGAGTCCCAGTCGTCTCTTTGACGATCTTATGACCTCTTCAGACATGGATTCTTCAAGTCCTGTTGACAGTGAAGGAATGCTTGTTTCTACAATTGAATATCAACTTTTCCCTGGAGATCTTCTGCATGTTTCTGTTCAATATTCTCCACCATCGGTGTCACTTCCACCTAGATATAGGTCATTGAGTCATATTATGTCTGGTGTTGCCTCCATAGCACAATCCAACACATCAACTCCTCCTAGGAGTACGATCCTCCCTTCATTGGGACTCTCACCTTCGACATTGAGTTCATCAGTCACTATTACGTTTGTTCCAATCCAACCTACTGTTTGTGTGGCTTTGTCTACGCCGGTTGTTACGACACAGTCATCAAGATCCTTTCACACTCAAAGATCTACTTTCCTTAATCCCACATGGCCTGTCAACCAGGGTCCGAGAAGATCACAAGCTCGCGCTCCGGAGACAGCACCCACTGATGTAGCTTCGACTTCACCGATGATTCCTAGTGGCCTTACTTTTGAATATATGTTGGTTATTTAGTAGTAGAACTCTCAGGGTTCTTAGCAGCCCCAGGTTCTGTTAATCCTCATCAATATGATGCTATAGGTAACCATGTTTATTCATTTCCTCCTCCACATCATTATGAATAGCGTGGTAATCATGTTTATTTTCCTCTGATTGATCCTTATCAGGTTGTTTATGATCCTTATCATACCGTTCCTCATCTCGGACCGACCTTATCGGCACAACCCTCTAGCTCGCAAGGACAAACCTTACAGGGATAACCTTTGGCTCAGTAGGGATCCACCTTTGGTCCATAGGGACAACCTTACGATCCATCAGGCCAACCTTTACAAGGTCCACCTTTGGTCCAACAAGGACAAACCTTCGGTCCTTCCAGTCAACCTCAGTATCAGCCAGGAGCATCTTCTGTTCCTTGGGGGAAAATGTGTCTGTCACACGTACAACCTCTTGTACAACAATAGTTGTATGCTTAGTATGGCCAAACCTTTGTGTAACAACGAGAACCCTTCGGTCTTGCTCTGGGTGACCCTGGTCATCAGGGGCAACCTGGTCCATCTTTTCCATCAGGCCAACCTCTTCCTCAGAGGAAACTCGATGGTCCTCATTATCCAGGTCAACCTATTCTGCAGGGGCAACCTGTTCAACCATATCAGCAGTTGGTTCAACCTATTCAACAGGTTGTTCAACCTATTAAGCAGTTGGTTCAACCTGTTTATCTGATTCAGCAGGGTCCACCTGTTCAGCAGTCCGCTCAACCTACTCAGCAGGGTCCACCTGCTCAGAAAGGTCCACTTGCTCAGCAGGGTCCACCTGCTGAACCCCAAGGTGCTTATTACCCCCAAGGTCAATATCAACCGGTATATAGTGCACCTCAAGGTTTTACTTTTCACCCTCAAAATCCATCTCATTTGGTGTGTAATCAACCTCAAGTCCATGCTTACATTCCGTAATAGAATCCATATGTTGCTCCATAAGGACCTCAATCGTATGCTCAGAATCAGTATCCTGGTCCTCAACCCCAATACCAGCAGAATTATCCGGCTTATCACCCCTATGGTCAAAATCATCCTGGACAAAACATATAGGGGAAAAACTTCTCGTAGGCTGGGTGTAATGCTAACACGGGTCCTCATCAAAGACCTCCAATGCCTTTTAATCCTCAATTACCATTTCTTGCTACGTTGGAACTGCCTAATGTGTTAAAGTTAACGAACGATCCAATTCTTCATAA
The DNA here is from genome assembly GCA_034641835.2 of Pinus albicaulis. Classification (NCBI taxonomy): domain Eukaryota; kingdom Viridiplantae; phylum Streptophyta; class Pinopsida; order Pinales; family Pinaceae; genus Pinus; species Pinus albicaulis. The sequence goes on along the minus strand of CM076582.1, from coordinate 1,333,336,604 downwards.
CCTGTATTGGCCTCCGATTGCAACTGAGAATCCTGGTCATTGTCCTAAATTTGAGGGTAAGTCCAAAGAAGACCCCCAAGCGCATGTTATGACTTACCACTTGTGGTGTTCCTCTAACTCTTGGGTTGAAGATTCCATTCGACTCCGTCTTTGCCAACGAACTCTTACTGTTGCCGCTTCCAAGTGGTACATTCAGTTATCTCGCGGTATATTTCAAGATCTCTACTTTCTCACCATGGCATTACTTACTCATTTCCAGTTACCGGTTTGTTATGAGACAGGGACACATCTCCTCACATCCTTGAAACAAGACTGAGCTACCCATATCTCGGATCATATTCATGAATGGAGACGTCATTGTCGCTTGATTAAGTTTAATATTCCTGATCAGCTTCTAACTGATTCGTTCACTACCTCCTTTTTCAATCATATCGTGAAAGACATAGCTATAGGGGCATGTGTAACCGAGGAACAAGCCATTGCCCATGCCCAGTACCTAGATCTTGTGGACTCTCAGTCTAGCATGTTATATGATATTTTTCCTGAGGCCCCACGACCTGGAAATTCTAAAGCACCGACTACTCCATCTGCTGATGGTATTATTGGTTTTGTGCCTCATACTTTGTGTAATTCTTCTCCTTCAAATATTGGGAAGAAAAAGTCCACTTCTTCCAATGATGCTGCTTCTCATCCCACCCTGAATCTTGGTAAAACCATGGAAGTCAATGTTGTTCAGGCCAATCTGGTAAGAAAAACTTCCAAAGGGAAAAAGAAGGGTAAAGGCAAGGCCAAATTCGATACCTTGAAACCAGATTTGTCTAAATATCGTGTTGATGATGGTTCACAGTGCAAGCCGAAGTACCCTCGTTTGATCTGTGACGAAGATCACTACACCAAGGACTGTCCTCCATGGGCTGAAGTAAGTAGATTTCTCAAAGGCACCCAGGGAACTACAATTGTTCTTAAAGAACCTTTTCCATCTTATCAAACCCAGATGGTAGAGCAACCACAATCCTCTGCCCGTTTTGGCTCTCAAGTGTTCATGATGAATGGTTCTGTGCCTGTTTCTATTACGACTCAATCGAAATATTATACTGAATTGCGTTAGGCAGTGGGGAAAGATATCGCTAATGGTCCTCCTCCTCCACCTGTTTTTGGCTCTCTTCAAATTGAAAGGCCCAGTACTGAGCCCGTTTTATGGCCACCTTCTAAAGGTGTACTCTGCATGTCTTATTTCAATCCCAACGCCCGTGTCGCCCAACATTACAGTATTGTTGAGGATTTGGCTCAAGCGGCCTCTGCAATGTCTTCTCTAGAAGTAATTCAAAGTTTTCAGTCTCAAAGGAAAGCTTTGTTATCTGCAATTGGTGGGGTTGATCTTGCCGATACTAGCCTTCTTTCTTTCGATTTAGAGAATTTCATTCCACGACTACCACATCAAATTGTGCTCATTATACAGGTTGTTATTAATGGTCTCGATATTCATCGAGCAGTTATGGACCAGGGTGTGTCCATGTGCATCATGTCATCTTCTTGTTGGAAAACCATTGGTTCTCTGGATTTGAATTCGTCACCAAATGCCCTGGAAGCATTTGATGGAAGAGAATCAAAACCCTTAGGTGTTCTCGCTAGTTTACCGATTACTTTGAAAGAGAAGACAATCAATGTCAAGGTAGAAGTAGTTGACGCTAAACTCAATTACAATCTTCTTCTCGGTCGCAGTTGGACTCACGCCATGTTATGCATTCCATTCACTCTCTTTCGTGTCCTAAAATTCTCGCATGAACGAAAGATTGTTACTATTGATCAATTTTCATTCTTCACTTCTTATTTCGAGAACAATGTTCCGTACATGGATAAGATCCCTACTCCCTACTAGAGCATTGGGCCAGGTATTTTCAAAGATCCTACCCTCATGGGTATTTTTGCTCTTCCTCCACCCAACACTGTTCAGATCAATATGATCTCTTGGTCTGTAACATCCCAAAAGGGAGAATGCAACAATACTTCACACAATATAAGAACTTGCAACAAGATAAACAATAAATCTAAGTACAAATCAGAATATGCAGAAAGAGCTGAGCCATTTTACTATATTGGAGATGATTCAGTTACACAAGTACAAGAGATAGGTAGATCTAGCCAAGAAAATGAGCTAGGATCACACTGAAAACATGTGTGAAATAGGTACATCGTAATTATTGAGGCTCTACAACAAATATTGTGTTGTCTCTTCAGCAAGACATAAACATGGAGTTGCAGGATGAAAATAAAAATGCAGATATACTCAAATTTGTAGCTCTAATGATGCCAATATTCAAGATCTGGCCAATGTGATGGATTCCCAAGATAACCCAGAAAGTATTTTCCAAATCTGCAACTTTGGAACAATCACCTACCCGGGGTTTGATCCTTGATCTGCTGGGAAATACAGATCTGAAGCTAGATCTGAAGGACAGATGGCTGAAATGTGTGCTCAGATCAGATCTATGCTTGAAGTGTTGATCCCTTCCTCAGATCTATGAGCTAGAAGCTCTAGATATAGCTTCTCAATCCTCCTAAATATGATTGCAGATGTTGCAACACAACTGCCTCCAAAAACTGTGTTGTGAGGGAAATAGAGGCCTTATGCCTGCTGAAATATGCTGCAATAAGCTCCAGGTTGATGGTAATACTAATGGAAATGTGGAGGAATTATCCTCCACTAGATTGCTAGCTGAAGTACTAGCAACTTCCTTCCTCCTTTCAGATCTGCAATATGGACAGCATTATTCTTGGAGAGAATACTACTGCTAGGAGGTAAATAAAATTTGGCCTAATGCTAGATCTGAAATATAGCTCTGGGAGTGCTGATCTATAAGCCCAAGTGATGGGAATAATCCATCACCTTGTTCTCCAGCTGAAGTACTGAAGACAACTTCCACCTTCCAAACTGATCTTCAGAAAACTATAGTTTTCTGAATATGAATGTTTTGCAGAAAGTAGAAAAATGAAATGGCACTTAAATCCTGATTTATAATGAAGTACAATTCTCTTCCTTAGAGATCATTCAAAGAAAGAGGTGGGATTCCCGCCCGGGAACACCCTGTGCTAAACAACACCTGCAATCTCTGCTAAACAACCCAAGAATGTAATGGAATGTCACTTGACAATTCCAGATCTAAAATATCAAACATAAAATAATCCAAGATTCCCTTTACCTTTGCCTTCATCTCCTTTATAATGATTGAGCCATCCCAAGCCTTGGCCCTAATCTCAACTATGCAATCTCATGTGGACAAGATCCTCCATGTGGGACTGTGTTGTTTTACCAAATCAACCAAATAGTCTAGGTGTAATGTACACCTCCTCCATCATGTGTGCTTCATTTGCACATGACCCTCCACCACTTGATCATTAATGCTCAATGACCCTTTATTTGGCGTCTTCAAGATCTTAGTTGACTTAATCAACCCTCCATGATCTCTCTCATTAAATGAGACATCATCTCCAATCTCATTCACATTAGTAGTTGCTCAACTACCTCTTTTTGCGGATCTAGTCTAAATTAATCCACAGTCACACACACAAAGTGGATATTTATTCTTCTATAGCATTGTGGGTACTTCCACCCTTTTATTTACTTAATTCATGAAGAAAATCAAGGACTCTAATATTTCAAATGTGATGTGAAAATTTGGGAATACTACAGTTCCCCCCCCCCCCCCCCCCGAGCAAAATGTTGCTTGTCCTCAAGCAACTCAAAAAGTAGATGCAAGGCCATCTATTCCCCTTCATATGGCATCCACATAATGAATGCTTCTTCCGTTTGCTACAATAGGTTATGTATGTTTGGTTCCAAATTTGTCTTTTAAAAACATAAGGAAAGACCTCCAACTGTTTGGTTATATGTCCTCCTTCCATCATGAAGTACCAAGTGACAACCATGTGATGTCCAATACATGAGAGACATAAAATAAAGTAGCTCTTTCCACAAGGGAAAAGCTTCATCATAAAGTACATATCTTCATCCCACGTTTCATGAATTAGATTGAGCATTGATATTCTCCCATACTTAGCCCCGTTGGCCTTATTGGATCCAAACTCCATCATCTCAAAGTTATGAAAAATAATAAGGGAAGAAGTAATATGGGTAGACAAATATTTCAAACCATATTCTCCTAACAATAACTACCGGAGTAAGGCCCTTTGCTGCATCCTCCATCTCCTCCATGTAAGATGTTCAAGCCAAACTCCCCCATCAGCAACCAAAGCAACAAGAGATATTACTGCCTTCTCTCCTCCTCATGTGCATCATGAAGCAAAATCATACTAATGGACATATGAGATGTCACATCAGCCCAATACAAAGAAACATCATCAATGCACATCATGAGATCATTATGCCAAATTTTACACAATACAAAACACATAGACATAGGAGATGTCATGTGGTGGCCAAACTCCCCCAAGTGAAACAAGAATGAACATGCCTTCTTTTGCTGCATACTATCATTGATACACAAGGCATGAATCAGAAAATCATGAGCTATTGGGTGGTATCCATATTCACCCAAGAGCAGCCAGCGTAGCCATGCCTCCTTTTCCATTTCATACATGTTTCTCAGGCATGGGTCAGAAAAATATGTAGAAATTAGCTGAATAAATCACTTATTCAATGGAGATTAACCCAATTACACATCAATTTCGAATTGCATGCATAACACATAATCTCATCTACAATTAATTGTCACATGCGGAAATAGTAGAAGCAATCTCACATCAAATCAATCACACATTAACTCGGTATGTATGGGGAAAGCCTATAGCTGAAAACCCCGCAGCTATTGTGTATATTATAATGGAGAAATCATGTAACAAAACAAGTACAATACTCCTCACAAGTACTCAGTACTTTCTCATAAAGTCACACACAATCTAGCTTAGTTTTGAACAGGTTACTGGTTCAAAACTCCCTGCCAATTGCCTTGCCTCTATTGCGCAATCATGGCCTGTATATGTAGAGATCCAAGGTTCGAATCCCCTTGCCTTGACTGCGCAATTGTCATGGAAAATTCCTCCAAGTGTAATGCAAATCCCATGCAAAACTGATCCTCCAACTGATAGCTATACTCACCCTTTCATCTACCTCTTCCACTGGTCTCCACTGAACTGATCATGCACTGCAGTGAATTGATGTGTTCTTGAGTTGACTAATGAGTTACTAATTAGTGAATTAAATAATATTTAATTCACTCCACTCATAACTAATTGATTAACTAGTTAAACTAATCTCAACTAGTTCAACTAAGATAAACAGAACACAACTCCACTATCTTTCTCATTAACTCCTCCAAAACTTCTGCCACTGAAGTCCAACTGAAGTCAACCATGCAAGATGCCATCAAACCCTAGGAACCATGTGATTCCTCTGTCAGTTGCATGAGCCACCTCCATGACTCGAACTGAAGTGCTCCAAGAGAGTAAACTGCTGTTTATAGTCAAAATATTATTAAGGGTAAATAATATTTGACTTCCATATTTTTAAGAGAGGCAGTCTAAAAATAGCCTGGGACCTAAAAATATGAGTCTCATCTATTTTTACCAACATGTCTCATGCTTCAATAATCTCCAACTGGAATCTCTGAATCATGCTCCGTATGTCTAAAAATAGACATAGTCTAAAAATAGACTTTGCGCCAGAATTTGCCTGCGGGCCCACTTAGTGAAGGCGACTTCATTTCACTAAGCTCCATCATCTTGCTGCATTCTCAACACTCCCTCTCGGCAAGATATGGATTATCTGCAACCCCTATCCTGCCTCTGTGGAATTCGAACTTGCTCCTGGTGAGCGCCTTCGTCAGGATGTCGGCATCCTGATCCTCCGTGGGAACATATGAAAGCATCATGATTCTCCATTGAACACAATCTCTGATATGATGGTACCTGATGTCGATGTGTTTGGACCTATCATGAAATACTGGATTAGCCGAGAGTTTAATGCAACTCTGGTTATCACAGTAGATCACTATAGGCTCCAAATGCAACCTGAACAATCCTGTGAGGATCTTCCTCATCCAAATAGCCTCGCATGCAGCCAAGCTAGCTGCCATGTACTCGGCCTCTGCTGAACTGAGTGCCACAGATCTCTGCTTCCTGCTGTACCAGGAAACTGCTGTCGACCCAATGCTGAAAACTCCTCCAGAAGTTCTCTTCCGGTCTGTTGGGCTCCCTGCCCAATCTGCATCAGTGAAGCCAGAAAGCTTTGCTCCATCCTCCTGTCTGTACCATAGACCATATCCCGATGTGCCACTAAGATAACGCAATACATGCTTGCCTGCCTTCCAAAAGAGCTTGGTAGGCTTAACCATAGCTTGCAAAAGCTGGTTAACAACATAGCATATATCGGGTCGTGTATTGACCGGATACATAAGCGACCCCACCAACTGTCGATAGACAGTGGCATCCACTACCTCCGCTGAAGTAGCATCCTCCTTCCTCCAACCACCAGGAAGAGGAGTGTCAACAGGCTTGCAGCCTTGCATGTTGAACCTCTCCAGAATCTCCCAGGCATACTTGCCCTGAGAAACAAACAGTCCTCCGCTGCGCTGCCAAATCTCCAATCCCGGGAAATAATGAAGGATGCCCAAGTCCTTCATCTCAAACTCTCGTGCAAGATCCTCCTTGCATGAAAGTATCAACTGCTCATCGCCAGTCAAAATCAGATCATCTACATACGGTACGATGATCAACAGCTTCCCCTCCACCACAATCTGGTACAGGTTTGGATCCGCCTCACTCTTGGAGAATCCAAGCCCGGTGAAGTAGCTGTCTATCCGAGTGTACCAAGCACGAGGTGCTTGCTTCAGCCCATACGGTGCTCTCTTGAGTCGGCACACATGCGACTCACTGCTGAAGATCTCAAAACCTTCAGGCTGCTCTATGTACACCTCTTCCTCAATAACTCCATTGAGGAACGCAGTCTTCACATCCATCTGATGAATGTGCCACCCCATCTGCGCTGAGAGAGCAAGGATCGTCAGTATGGAAGAGTACCTTGCGACAGGTGCAAAAGTCTCCTCATAGTCAATCCCCTCGATCTGTGAGAAGCCACGGGCGACAAATCTCGCCTTGTACTTCTCCACACTCCCGTCAGCCGCCTGCTTTACCTTGTAGATCCATCGCGAACCTACAACTGATTTCCCAACCGGTCTTGGGACAATCTCCCATGCACTGTTCCTGATGATCGAATCATATTCTTCGATCATGGCATCAACCCATGCGGGTTCCTCCACGACTTCCTCAAAAGAGGATGGCTCCATCACAACACATTGACTCACAAGAGCCATGTATCTAGTGTACCGATCCGGTGACTGTCTCTGTCTGCGCTGTGCTGTAGGTGGTCCTACAACCTTCTCTGCATCCCGAGCCAGTCGCTCAGCTTCTGTAGTGCGCATGCGCCCTCTGATGGTTGGCGTTGCATGGGTGGTTTCTTCCACCTCCTGAACTTCCTCTTGTGGCTGATCCACATCCGGAAGCTCCTCCTTAGGAACTAACAGCTCCTCATCTGCATGGAAGTGTAGCTCCCTCTCAAGCGAACACTGCATGGCTTTCTCCTCCTGAAATTTTATATCCCGTCACACAACAGTCTTACGACTGTCTGGCACATACACTCGATAGTTATGAGGTGTATCAGTGTACCCACAAATATTCCAACTTCAGCAGTTGGATCCAGCTTCCTTCTCGCATCCTTCGTCACATGCATGTAGACAGGAGATCCGAAAATCCGCAAATGGGAAATATCAGGCCTCTTGCCAGAATAAGCCTCCTCTGGTGTACTCATGCCAAGAACCTTGTTAGGACAACGGTTCTGCACATACACTGCTGTATTGCATGCCTCAGCCCACAAGTGAAGGGGTAGGCCCTGATCATGCAACATCGCCCGTGCAGCACCCACGATCGTTCTGTTCTTCCGCTCAGCCACCCCGTTCTGCTGTGGGTTATGGGGTGCGATGAGCTCTCTGCGAATCCCTTCTGCGCTGCAGAACTCCTTGAATTCAGCCGAGATGAATTCACCACCGTTATCACTCCTTAGAGCAATCACCTTCTTCCCCGACTCCTTCTCGACCGGTGCTTTAAACTCACAGAACTTCGCGAATGTATCGCTCTTCTTCTGCATGAAGAAGATCCAGCACTTTCGAGAGAAATCATCAACAAAGATCACATAATACCTGTGCTTTGCTGTCGAAGAAAATGAGAAAGGACCACACACGTCTGTGTGAACTCTCTCAAGGATCGTCGTGGCGCGACTATCCTTCTCGTGAAAGGTGGCTTTCACATACTTCCCCAAGGTACACCCCTTGCACTGATCTGACTGCGCAAGAGTGCCCTTAGGAAGTCCCGTAGAAATCTGCTGCAGTATCTTCAAGGCTCCATGGTGAAGGTGGCCCAATCTCCGGTGCCACAGTTCACCCTCATCATCCCGGCTCACCACTTCTCCCGCCTTGCATGCCATTGCTGCGCAGCCATCTACTTGCAACTGATAAAGGTTCTTGGTTCAAACCCCTATCTTCCGGGTCTCTCCAGTAGTCTTATTGCGCAGGAAGGCTTTTCCTTCGCTGAAGACCACATCATACCCCTTATCCTCCAACATCGCTACTGAAATCAGGTTCTTCTTCAATCCAGGTACATGCATGACATCCTTTAAGACAAATGGTTTACCAGACTCCCTCTGAAAGGATACGGTACCGATACCAGTCGCACTGTATCTACCGTCATCGCCCATCTCGATGTGCATACCCAAATCCTTGTCCTCCAGATCTGAGAACAAATCCCGATCTCCCGTCATATGAAATGACGCACCGCTGTCCAAGAACCACACAGATCCCATCACACTTGAAACCAAGCATGCAATCAGTGAAAAGTCAAGCTCGAACTGTGAAGCCAAAGCTTCTCCATCTGCAGATCTTCCCGCTTGCTTGTTCTTCTTCTTCTTTGGAAAATTGGTAGCATAATGTCCATGATCATGGCAGTGAAAACACTTCACTTTCGCCATATCCTGCTTCTTGCCCTTTGCACCAGAATGAGAGGTTTTCTTACCCTTCCCCTTCTTTGCTTTGGCAACCAAAGCGCAGTTTTCTTCATCGGCTCCCTTTGATGAAGATCCATCTCGAGTAGTCCTCCTTATCTCCTCCTGCATGAGATCCGCCCAAAGGCGCTCCCATCCCGGCAGCTTCTCCCGACCATTGACATTATCTTGATATGAGTGCCAAGCCTTCGGAAGACCAAGGAGAGCCAGGTCGACCATGTCCTCTTCATCGACAGTAACCCCCACACTTCCCAGCTCATCTCTGCATTGAGTGAACTTCGTGAGGTATTTGGCGATACTGTCGCCCTTCTCCATCTTGATGTTCCCGAGCTTATCTTTGAGCGCCAGCTTCCTTTGGTCACTCTTACTCTGGAATAGATCCGTCAAAGCTTTCCACATTAAATATGGAGTAGCCTTTCCATGCAGGCTGGATACAATATGATCCTTGACGCCCTCCAACGGGATCCTTCGACATTTCGCGATCTTCTTTTGCCATGCATCGACCAAAGCTGCATCAGTGGGCTTTGGGACATCCGCATCCACGAACTCCTTCAGACCATTATCTTCTAACATTGCTTCCATGCGATCCTTCCATGCAACATAATTCGAACTGCCTTCAAGAGCATATTCGAGTCGCAAACCATTGAAAGACATTTTCAACACTGGCACCAAGAAAACAAAGCTGCTGCAAAATTCGAATTCCAAACTCCAAGCTCTATCGCTTCCGATCTACACTTGAGAACAAATTATTTCCAAATCGGAGATTGACTGCAAGGGGCTTTTACCAGACCTTTCACTTTCCGAAGAAAGATGAATCCGGAGGCTTCCTGGCCCGTATGCAGACTCTGTCCGAGGAAATAAGTTTGCAATCACCGTAATAGATATCGACAATTAATCTTGCTCCGATACCATGTAGAAATTAGCTGAATAAATCACTTATTCAATGGAGATTAACCCGATTACACATCAATTTCGAATTGCATGCATAACACATAATCTCATCTACAATTAATTGTCACATGCGGAAATAGTAGAAGCAATCTCACATCAAATCAATCACACATTAACTCAGTATGTATGGGGAAAGCCTATAGCTGAAAACCCCGCAGCTATTGTGTATATTATAATGGAGAAATCATGTAACAAAACAAGTACAATACTCCTCACAAGTACTCGGTACTTTCTCATAAAGTCACACACGATCTAGCTCAGTTTTGAACAGGTTACTGGTTCAAAACTCACTGCTAATTGCCTTGCCTCTATTGCGCAATCATGGTCTTTCTATGTAGATATCCACGGTTCGAATCTCCTTGGCTTGACTGCATAATTGTCATGGAAAATTCCTCCAAGTGTGGTGCAAATCTCATGCACAACTGATCCTCCAACTGATAGCTATACTCACCCTTTCATCTACCTCTTTCACTGGTCTCCACTGAACTGATCATGCACTGTAGTGAACTGATGTGTTCTTGAGTTGACTAATGAGTTACTAATTAATTAATTAAATAATATTTAATTCACTCCACTCATAACTAATTGATTAGCTAGTTAAACTAATCTCAACTAGTTCAACTAAGATAAACAGAACACAACTCCACTATCTATCCCGTTAACTCCTCCAAAACTTCTGCCACTGAAGTCCAACTGAATTCAACCATGAAAGATGCCATAAAACCCTAGGAACCACGTGATTCCTTCTGTCAGTTGCATGAGCCACCTCCATGACTCGAACTGAAGTGCTCCAAGAGAGTAAACTGCTGTTTATAGTCAAAATATTATTAAGGGTAAATAATATTTGGCTTCCATATTTTTAGGAGATACAGTCTAAAAATAGCCTGGGACCTAAAAATAAGAGTCTCATCTATTTTTACCAACATGTCGCATGCTTCAAGAATCTCCAACTGGAATCTCTGAATCATGCTCCGTATGTCTAAAAATAGACATAGTCTAAAAATAGACTTTGCGCCAGAATTTGCCTGCGGGCCCACTTAGTGAAGGCGACTTCATTTCACTAAGCTCCATCATCTTGCTGCATTCTCAACAAAATAGGTGCCTTTTGAGAATGACAGAAATCTCCCAATGGCAACCAACGTAACCAAGCATGCTGGCCCATAAAAATATGCAAGTAGTTTTGCAACCCCTTGCTTACCAACCTTACCCATTCACTCCCAGGTAGATGATGAATGAGGTATTGCATAATCATGACATCCTCCCTTTGTAGAATGCCATTCTCCCCAAACTATTGAAGAAATTTGCATCTCATGAAATGTTGAAATGCATCTCTAATGAGATCCCTTAATGAGATTCTATCTCCATCAAAGGCCCTCCAAAACCAAAGAAGTTTTAGATTTAATTTAAGTAGAAGTTTCTCTTTGAGCAGTGAGAGGCTCATTGAGAAAGGGTCATCTAGAAGGGAGAAAAGGTTTCTCATTTCAAGATGTCTACCATTTATCATCTTTGCTTCCATTGCTTCATGAGTGAAGATACCTCCAGAATGCTCCAAGAATGATGAAGCCCTTTCTATGTCATAGCTACTAAGTGACAGCGCTGTAGATCCGCAGGGTGATACATGCACTATCTCAAGGAAAGTTACAACACTGATCTCACAATCAGTCCTTGTACATAAGATAATACTAATCCCATTTTCTGAAACTCTACATCTCAACTCAAAGGGTTGATTGTAGCTCAACAATGATGGACAGGGATAGTTTCTAGTCTTCTCCTTGATTAGATCAAGGGTCCTCTGCACTGTGAAATGTCTTTGCTTCAAATCAACATTTTTTCTCACCCTTGGTTATGCATTGATCTTGAAACCACATGTGCTAAAATTCTATGCATACCTTGGATCAAATGATGTGTAGGAACTTCTTGACAGAACACAAGAGTTCCTCCAACAGATACAATAGTGTCTCCAACTGCTAGTAAGAGTGATGGCCTATTTTCTTCAAGTGTACCAGCGCTGGTATCTTCCTTCTCCTCCTCATGCATCTCTTGATCCATGCATGGGACTCCATATGTCAAGAGCTCAAGACTACCTTGCAAAGATGCAAGTGCCTCTTCTCTAGATACAAGTACTTTTTCAGGAGGTGGTGAAAGTAGTGACCCCTCCACATCAAACCTCTTCCTCAGCTTGTGAAAGAAATCTGAATACTTGGTCACCTTTGCATGTTCTAGGTGCCCAAACCACCAATATTCTGATTCACCTAAGAGACGAAGTGTTGCAATTTGAACAACCTCTTCTTCAGCCACAGGATATAACTTGAAAAATGAATCTAACTCCCTCCTCCAAGCCTTGACATTGCTTGAGATAGATCCATCAAATGTAGGCAAATAGAATATATTATGCCTCTTCCTTCTATTGCTATTATAGAATCCTCTTTCTTCTTTGATTTTGAAGAATTGTTGGAGAGTTAGCTTCTCCTTGAATGCTCTATATTGTGCTTTGTACTCTTCAAGATACAGACTAAGAGTCTCATGAGTCTTAGGTTCATTCCTTCCTCCACTTCTATACCTCTCACCTTCTTCAAAGAAAGTGGGCATAGTGGGTCTATGAGGAGATATAGGATTCTCTGGTCTTCTTTGCTACTGATAGAAAGTGCTTTCCTCATCAGATCTACTTCTTGGATCTTCTTTATGTTCTTCCTCCTTCATTTGATAGACCCCTTTGGAGAGATCTTTCATGGATCTAAAGAAAGGCGTGATAGATTTTTCATTCTCCATTATAGATCTCATCTATCTGTTATTCTTTCAATGTAAAAAGATGCAGTGTCCACAAGATGAGCCAAAGATCATTCTCTGATACCACTGCAATATCCCAAAAGGGAGAATGCAGCAATACTTCTCACAATATAAGAACTTGCAGCAAGATAAACAATAAATCTAAGTACAAATCAGAATATGTAGAAAGAGCTGAGCCATTTTATTATATTGGAGATGATTCAGTTACACAAGTACAAGAGATAGGTAGATCTAGCCAAGAAAATGAGCTAGGATCACCCTAAAAACATGTGTGAAACAGGTACAGCGTAACTGTTGAGGCTCTGCAGCAAATACTGCAATGTCTCTTTAGCAAGACATAAATATGGAGTTGCAGGCTGAAAAGAGAAATGCAGATCTACTCAAAACTGGAGCTCTGATGATGCCAAGATTCAAGATCCGGCCAATGTGATGGATTCCCAAGATAACCCAGAAAGGATCTTCTAGATCTGCAACTTTGGAAAAATCACCTCCCCAGGGTTTGATCCTTGATCTACTGGGAAATACAGATCTGAAGCTAGATCTGAAGGATATATGGCTGAAATGTGTGCTCAGATCAGATCTATGCTTGAAGGTCTGATCCCTTCCTCGGATCTATGAGCTAAAATCTCTATATCTAGCTTCTCAATCCTCCAAAAGATGATTGCAGTTGCTGCAACACAACTACCTCCAAAAACTACGCTATGAGGGAAAGAGAGGCCTTATGCCTGCTGAAATATGTTGCAATAAGCTCCAGGCTGATGGTAAGACTGATGGAAATGTGGAGGAATGATCCTCCACTGGATTGCTAGTTGAAGTACTAGCAACTTCCTTCCTCCTTTCAGATCTGCAATATGGACAGTGTTATTCTTGGAGAGAATACTGCTGCTAGGAGGCCAATAACATTTGGCCTGATGCCAGATCTAAAATATGGCTCTGGGAGTGCTGAGCTATAAGCCCAATTTATGGGAATAATCCCTCACCTTGTTCTCCAGCTGAAGTATTGAAGACAATTTCCACCTTCCAAACTGATCTTCAGAAAACTGCAATTTTCTGAATATGAATGTTCTGCAGAAAGTAGAAAAAGGAAATGGCACTTAAAGCCTGATGTATAATGAAGTACAATCCTCTTCCTTAGAGATCACTCAAATAAAGAGGTGGGATTCCTACCCGGGAACACCCTGTGCTAAACAACACCTGCAATCTCTTCTAAACAACCCAAGAATGCAGTGGAATGTCACTTGACAATTCCATATCTAAAATATCAAACATCAAATAATCCAAGATGCCCTTAACCTTTGCCTTCATCTCCTTTATAATGATTGAGCCATCCCAAGCCTTGGCCCTAATCTCAACTGTGCAGTCTGATGTGGACAAGATCCTCCAAGTGGGACTATGTTGTTTTACCAAATCAACCAAATAGTCTAGGTGCAATGTACACCTCCTACATCATGTGTGCTTCATTTGTGCATGACCCTCCACCACTTCATCATTAATGCTCAGTCACCCTTTATTTGACATCTTCAAGATCTTATTTGATTGAATCATCCCTCCATGATCTCTCTCATTAAATGAGACATGATCTCCAATCTCATTCACATTAGTAGTTGCTCAATTACCTCTTTTTACAGATCTAGTCTAAATTAATCCACATTCACACACACAAAGTGGATATTTATTCTTCTAGAGGATTGTGCGTCCTTCCACCCTTTTATTTACTTAATTCATGAATAAAATCAAGGACTCTAATATTCCAAATGTGATGTGAAAATTTTGGAATATTACATGGTCTGATGACCCCTAGATCATCCCTTCACTTGAGCAAGTTGATTCTTTTGGAGATTCGATACCGTTAAGTCCAATTGAGATTAATTATTGTGAACTTCTTGTGGCTTAAAATCCTCTGCCTTCTGATCATGCTCCTTTGAGTATGTCTCTTGATGCTTATTCTCAATCCCCTTGGCTCAGAGATTCTGATTCATCCGATCCCTTACGAGATATATTTCCTTCTGATGAAGCCATCGTGGAAACTATGTCTCTTGAGGATTTACTATGGGATGATGGTCATCATCGTTCCTATTTTATGCCTAGCCTCAGGGCCATGTCTACGTGTCTTGAGAGATTTTCATCTCAAGTTCCTTCTCCTCTACTTCAAATTACTATTCTGACACATGAAGTCTTTATGGAATGTAACTTGAGTAACATTACCCAAACAATGCATGTTGACATTTCCATCAAACAGGGAATTGTCGACAACATCCATCTGGGGGTCACCTGTTCTTCTTATGAATTTTGGGTTTATACTAGCCTTTTCTGCGAGTTCCGTGACATCTTTGCATGGTCTTATGAAGAAATTCCTAGCATTGATCCTATTATAGTAGTGCATGAAATTCCTAACTACCCTGGTTCGAAGCCTGTTTGTCAGCGCCTTCGTCCTGTGCACCCTCGAAAGTCTGCCGCTACTAAAAGTGAATTTGAAAAATTCTCAACGATGGTTCCATCTACCCCATTCCCTTGACAGAATGGGTGTCTAACATCGTTCCTGTAGATAAGAAATAGTGGACTATTCTCGTCTTTGTTTATTACCGTGATATCGATCGGTCCTGTCCTAAGGATAATTATCCTACTCCCTTTATCGATAAGATCATTGATGATTGTGTTGGGAGTGTGATATTTTCTCTCATGGATGGTTTTTCTGGCTACAACCTGATTAAAATTCTCCCGACTGATCAGCATAAGACAGCCTTCATATGTCCTTGCAGTACTTTCGCATATAAGAAGCTTCCTTTCGGTTTAAAAAATGTTGGGGCCACATTTCAGCGAGCAATCTCCTATGCTTTTCACGATATTAAGCACATCATTCAACCTTATATGGATGACCTTCCTACTCATTCAGCTAAGTGTAAGGACCATCCTGACCATCTTCATCAGATTTTTCTTCATTGTCGACGCTATAACATCCGGTTAAATATGCACAAGTTCATCTTCTGCATTGATTCCGGTAGACTCCTAGGGTTTGTTGTGTCCAAAGATAGTTTCGTCTTGATCCTCTCAAAGTTGAGGCTATTATCAATCTCCCCTCTCCATCTTCACTACATCAACTGCAGAGTCTGCAAGGAAATGCTACTTTTCTACGACGCTTTATCCCTAACTATGCTGAAGTAGCTAAAGGATTTACGCAATTATTAAAGCAGGGTGTCCCATTCCTTGGGATGAGATTTCTCATAAATATTTTGACACGTTGAAGACGTTGCTTGTCAATGCTCCTCTTTTGCGTCCTCCAAATTATCATCACGATTTTTCCCTCTATTTACCTGCCACTTTAAGCACAATTTCCATGGTTATGGTTCAAGTTGATGATGACAGTAATGAGAATGTTATTTACTACCTCTCTTGTAACCTTCTCAATACTAAAATGTGTTATGCCCATGTTGAGAATGTTAGCCCCCCTATGAAATTCTTGACAAGCAAGCTGGGGGCTGAATGATTGTTGAGCCTTCAAGGGATGCCTTTCCCTGAAAAACCATTCTCCTTAAAGTATCTGAGTGCTTTGCCTTGTATAAATCCTATCTGTTGATCCATTTCTCAAAAGGCCCACTATTGCCCCTTTATACCCCTGCAAATACCCCCATTTTACCCTCCCCATTCCTTTTTCAAAATCCTTTTTCTTCCTTTTATCCCCACCATCACCCTCTTAAATTCTCCAAAATCCCCTTAAACTCCCCCATCACCCTTTATTTCCCTAATTCTCCACCTCGCCTCCCTATTGTTCCTTCCCTTGGGCCTAAAAATGCTTTAAAATGTGCAAAAATTATATTTCGAGTCCTGGCCCCTTAGGCCATAGCCCCGCGCTCCTTTATCTTCCACGTGACCCGATGCTATGACTGTAGCCCAGTTTTGAAAGGTGCTTATCACAGATCCATTTCGGGCGCAACCTCAGCCGTAGATCTCACCCGATCGAACGACTGTTATTCACTACGGGGGGTCGCTCCAAAATCTCATGGTTGTACACCTTGGCCCCCCCGTAGTTGATCTTCGCCGTCCAAATTAATGTATGATCCGACGGCGTGGAGCCCTTCCGATCAGTGGTCCCCACTCCCGTCCCTGCGCACCGTTCCAAATCCACCGATATTTTCCGCACCACCATTTGCGAGCTGGCAGTTTTCCGCGGAGAGCCAGCGATTCCACTCAGCGCTGGCCGCGTGTCTCATGTACGGCAGAAAAACCGCTTTCATTTCGCGCGCTATTGTTCGGGTGATAGACGGGTAGCGGAATAAATGATGGCCGTCAGATCTTGGAGCCCTCATCTAACGGCGCTCATTCATCGAACCTACGCACTGTTTAACCTCCGCCCATCGTACCAGCTAACCCTCTGTCCGTCGCTCCCTGCCGTCGATCTTCGCCCGATCGACGGTCCAGATCTGTCCATGCATTGTTGACCATTCCACGGTCTCCCGCCTTGCCCCGTCACCCCGTCTCGCCACGTCATTGCCACAAGTACCCTCCGTACATATTCCTAGTCCATTACATAAAATGGTTTATTTACGTGTTTTTCATTCATTTTTCACATTTATTCTCTTCATGCTCCGCCAACCATATACCAGAGTGATTTTCACCATTTCTTCCGCAATTGTCTCCTCCAGCTCGTCAGCATAGCCATGATCATAGTCCTCATCACCTTCACCGTTCCTACCCATGTTTTCTCTTCACAGTTCGTTGTTTTGCAAGGTTTCCAAAGGTGAAAGACTGCCATGATTCTACATGGCAAAGCTGTGCAGACAGTATTAAATCAGAGAGCCGGCGCTGCTATAAAATGGTCAAAGAAAGCGGCTGATCAGATTTGCACTAAAGAAAAGCAGGATTTCGAACTCTGAAAATCTCCCATCACCATTAAAACCTGAGCTAACCTGTCAGAGATGGAATTGAAGCAGCGGAGTGTCCCAGTACAGAGCAGAGAGAATAAGGCAAACTAATGAAGATATTAAGCCTTAATCACAAGTTTAGAATGCACAGCAGCAGTTTGAAGACCCCGAGGATCCATCCAAAAGGTCCTCTGCACAGTAAAAGAATGTCCCTGAAGGAATTTCTACCCTAACAGCAGCTCAAATAAATCAGAACATTTATGAAGCAGACCTTTCAGCAATTATTTACCATTTGTTTATTCTCCACAAGTACAACAAAGTATGGCCTCCAGAATGCAGCAAAGTCATGTTTGGAGTAAAGGAAAATCTGAAGAAGATCATCCCTGCATATAGAGGTGATAGACATTAAATACTCAATATTCAAACAGAATGGGCCTCGGCCCTATTTCTCTACTCTGTGTTTAATGATACATTTAATTTTCACCTACCCTCACAGTGGATTTTCTATCCACCATCTGCTATAAAGCACAGAAGGAAACATTGTAATTGTTGTTGATGAGATATCAGTGAAATGCAAGTATTCTCCTCTTGAGATAAGTTCTCTGTGTATATTGTAAGATAGACTGAGATTTGATGTATTCAGACTGAATGTTCAAGCTATGGGCTATGATGTACCTGATTGGTGTTGTTTTTAATATGACAAGCATGTTTCTTTGGATCCTGATCTAAAGCAGCTGGTGATGTTTTTTCTTTCTCTGTATTTGTGATTGATTTGCTCCCATTACATGCTACATTTCATTTCATTTCTGCTGGTAGGCAACAGAGGTATAATATAGGATTCACCCTTGATAGGTGCCTTATATTTCCTGCTCTCGCTGCCTCAATGTTTTCTGCTTATATGTGTATCTGAATATTGATTTCGATTGATTTAACCAGTGTAGTGGATGATATTGCCTACTCTTTGATGTATGAATTGATGAAGTCCATGTTTAGATGTTCTTGGTAGGATTTAGATGGAAGGTTTGGGAACACTGGGGACTAGTATTAACCCTGTCCACTAGGATCCTTGTACGACCAGCTAGCCTTTCTAAGATCCCTTGTATTGCCTCTGATTTGGTCCAAGCAGGTCTAGAGTTAAATGACCTCTAACCTAATCTATAGACAGAATTAGATGGTTCTCCTCCTTTCATTTTCAGTCCTTAATGTTCCATTCCATCTTATATCCTTTAAGATCCAGATGATTTAGATGACTTGCCCAGCTGAAAGCTTGCACATTGAACACAAATAAATCCTTTCTTGACTCCATAGCCCAATGGCTTTGATGTTCTCTGAGTTATCTGTCTCTGCCTAAGCTTTCTCTTCGCTCATCCTTGTCTTATATTGGTTCTTATTTTCCTGATTCCCTCCAACCAAACACAAACAATCAAACCAACAACCCTGAGCCTATAACTAGCCTAAAATCATAACATCCGAGCTTCAAAGACATATACTTTGACTCATATAGAGAGATCCCTCTCTGGACCTAGGAGGGCTAGATCCTAAGGTCTGAAAGTGGTTCTATGTTGTCTCATCTTTTGGTCTTTGTCAACCTGACCAAAACATGGGAACCCCAACATAATGGTGACTCCGTTGGTGATTTCTGAGTACTTTCATCTTGATACATCTCCAAACCTCAGAAAACCTAGAATCTTTGGTTAGGTTGGTATTAAAACACTTATCCTTCCCATTCCACTTACTTCTTATGTGTTTTACCCCATACTCTTAGATAGAGATTGGAAAGGACCAGGTAGCCTCCGGATCTCATCCTCTTCTTTGAGGTGACATATCTGGTAAATGCCCTCCCAGTCAATCTCTGGTTAGAGTTTGATGTTTTTAGTGGGATATCCTTGAAAAGGGATATTTCATCAGCACTGTGGTGGACAGTGTATCCCCTGAAATACCTTAAACCTTTCCACCTGGCGACTCCATAGCTCCTAAACGTTAAAATACTCCACTGGTGATCAGTAGGCCTGCTGACCATCTTGGTTTCGCATCAGACTCCACTGGGAGACCAGACCCGAAACATAATGAAGACTCTGCTGGGAGACCAACCCTGAGACAATATCAACCACAATAGAAGTAACAAGTAGGGTTAAGCTGCTTAGTTCAAGAACAGCATTATGGCTCACAGAACCATTCATACGAGAGCTTGCCCTGATCCAAACCCACCTAAAATAGTTGATAATCCTGAGAAAATCCTCAAGAGAACACCTGTAAGTAGGAGATCGACTATTTCCAGCAACATTCATAGAGCTAACTCTGCACCAGAAGATCTTGCAGCTCTATTAGACCCTTTCTTCGACCTAGACCTTCAAAATAGATTACCTAGAACTAGGTCATTCAGTGTTTCAGACCAGCTAGACCCTAGGGACAGAGAAACCCCTCCATCTACACCACCTGATATACACTTTGTCCAAAACTCGGGGTTGTCTCACACTGGATCTTCTCAACAAGCCTCTGCTGGTCTTAATATCCCTGTCATCCATATACCAGTTGCTCAGGTTAATCTTTTACCTCATCAGAACATCACAATGGCAGCCTGGTATGCACCTCTAGTTCTACCTCAGCCTCTTATCCCCCTGCCAAATGACTATCAATCAAAAATCCCTCACTTCATTGCCAAAGAATCCATCACAGCTTAGGCACATGTAGATAAAATGGAAGAATCTTTTGACTATATGGAAATTGATGATGAAATAGTCAAAATGAGAATCTTTTCTTAGAGCCTTGGGGGTGATGTAAAGAAATGGTTTAAAAATCTGCCTCCTAATAGCATCCAAGACCTTCCTGCTCTATATCAGACATTCATAAACAAATGGGAGACTAGGGCAAACCCTCGCTAGCTCCTAGCGGAATACCTGAGCCTTAAGAGGAATCCGGGAGAGAGTGTACATGATTACACAATAAGATTCAATAGCATTTATAATTCTCTCCCCCCACATATGAAACCTCCACAAGGCATGGCCCTAGCAAAATATCCTGAAGGCTTTGATGCTGACATGGCCTATGAGCTTAGAGATAAAGAATATGTTGTGTAACCAGCTCCAAAAATAGAAGAAAAGAGATATGAACGCTTTAGAAATAAGCCACTTCGAGGGGGAAACCTCCAATACATTACATAAATGAACAATTCTTGGATGATACAAATGAACAAAACCTCCTTTCTATAAATAGGAGTCCATGGGGCCATAATGTAATCCTAGTGGGCCACAATGTAATCCTAGCCGACCTAACAATACTAATTTAAGGGCACAATAATAACAAAATGGGGGTTACAAGGGTTCAATGGCAACAATAGGAAAGTTTACACTAACAATAATAAGGGACTATACTAGTGATATAGGGACCTAACATGCCCCTATCCTTCAAAAAAGTGTTGTCCTGAACGCTTGAGTAGCTCCGAGTGCTTCTGTATAAAATTCTCATCCTCCCATGTAGAATCTTCAGTGGGGAAGTTCTTCCACTTGATGAGATACTCTGAAATTGATCGATTCTGTAGCTGTCAAGTTCTTTGCGAGGAAACTCATGATGAAAACAAAATAAATGTTAATCGTGATTTCATAACCTCTGATACCAAATGTTGTGTAACCAGCTCCAAAAATAGAAGAAAAGAGATATGAACGCCTTAGAAATAAGCCACTTCGAGGGGGCAACCTCCAATACATTACATAAATGAACAATTCTTGGATGATACAAATGAACAAAACCTCCTTTCTATATATAGGAGTCCATGGGGCCATAATGTAATCCTAGTGGGCCACAATGTAATCCTAGCCGACCTAACAATACTAATTTAAGGGCACAATAATAACAAAATGGGGGTTACAAGGGTTCAATAATAACAATAAGGGGGTTACACTAACAATAATAAAGGACTATACTAGTGATATAGGGACCTAACATGCCCCTCTCCTTCAAAAAAGTGTTGTCCTCAACGCTTGAGTAGCTCCGGGTGCTTCTGTGTAAAATTCTCATCCTCCCATGTAGAATCTTCAGTGGGTAAGTTCTTCCACTTGATGAGATACTCTGAAATTGATCGATTCCGTAGCTGTCGAGTTCTTTGCAGGGGAAACTCATGATGAGAACAAAATAAATGTTAATCGTGATTTCATAACCTACGATATAAATGTTGTGTAACCGGCTCAACAAGAAAAGAGATATGAACGCCTTAGAAATAAGCCACTTCGAGGAGAGAACCTCCAATACATTACATAAATGAACAATTCTTGGATGATACAAATGAACAAAACCTCGCTTTCTATATATAGGAGTCCATGGGGCCTTAATGTAATCCTAGTGGGCCACAATGTAATCCTAGCCGACCTAACAATACTAATTTAAGGGCACAATAATAACAAAATGGGGGTTACAAGGGTTCAATAATAACAATAAGGGGGTTACACTAACAATAATAAGGGACTATACTAGTGATATAGGGACCTAACAGAATATACCACACTGGAAGACATGCAGAAAGGAGCTATAACCATAGAGGCAAACTTAATGGAAAAAGGGGCAAGACTAAAAGTTGAAAAGAGGGTAACATATAGGGATGACAATGTAGCTTCCACATCTGATCCCAAATACGATAGACTGTCTAAGAATGTGGAAGAACTGCAACAAATGATAAAAAGGATGGTTGTCCAAAACAACAACCAAAACAGAAATCAGAACCAAAACATTAGAAGAAACAATGCTGCCCCCAACAGACAAAGAGACTCAGATCAACAAATCATTCCCCCATTTCAAGAAAAAATTTTAGATGAAGACGATGGAATCATTGAAGATTCTGAAGGGAATAACATAAATATGTTTGAAGCAGAGGACTCAGTCCTTAACTATGACTCAGAAGAAGATCAACCCACACCTTCATATTGGGATGAGGAATGGTCAGAAACTGAGGATTACAGATTAGGATTTGAAGATGCCATGTTACAGGTCAGGGAACAATATGAACTTAGGAGCAATAAAAGCCAAGATACTTCCAAAGCCAAGACTCCTAATATTACAATCAAGAAAAAGCCTGACAAAACTTCCAAAGCAACTGCTGAGAATTCCAAATCAGCAGTTGAAGGTTCTGGAAAAGACAAAGGAAAAGACAACCAAAACACTGAAAAACAAGGTCAACCAACTAGCAGTACTAGCACCACAGTTAGTGCTCCTGATACAACAATTCCCAACCCTGTACATAGTGAAAAATCACAAACTGATTCAGCTACTAAGGTAGTAACAAATAAGACAGAATTGAACATTACAAAGGTCCAGTCCACTTTCAATCTAGAGAGTGAGATTGCAAAAATCAAAATCTCTGTACCATTATCCGAACTAGCCACTCAGAATGTATATAAAGGTCAAATTTTGAAAGCATTAAACCTAGGGGAAAACAACGATTTTGTAAATCTGAATGATGATCAACCAACCCTACTCTTTGGTCCAAAAATTGAAGGAAAGTTCCAGGAAGGGGTAGTTCCACCATTCTATATCAGTCTTAACATTCATGACAAGATCCTTCATAATGCCATGCATGACTCTGGTGCATCACACAATCTAATGCCTAAGGTAGTGATGGAAAGGCTGGGCCTAGAGATAACCCGACCGTACAAAGACTTATACTCATTTTACTCTAGTAGAGTAAAATGCCTAGGCCTAATCAAAGACTTGTGTGTGAGCCTAACCCAGATTCCTGCTAAGTGTATGGTCATGGATGTTGTGGTGGCAGATGTGCCACCAAAGTATGGCATGCCATTGTCAAGATCATGGGGAGCCAAACTGCAGGGAAAAATGCAGATGGATGGCTCATATGCCACTATCCCTATATTTGGCAAACTTAGAAGACTGTATAGAGAGTCTCAGATGAAATTCTTAGTCAGTAGCCCCGAGAAGCCTGAAAATTCACCATTATACTATGTACATACAGATCTAGACTCTTTCATTCTCTACAATGACCAGTCCCCAGAAGAGCCGAGATCAGATAACGGAGACACAAACGTAGAGCCCACAGATTCCCACATAATGGCTACTCTAGAATAATATGATGAAGAAGACCCTGGGAAAAATACTGAAAACGTGACTCTGAATGGAACAGAAACAGAACAAAAATAGCAAGCTAGCCACCTCCCTGATCTCCATGCCCATAATGAACCACAAAATGACCCCCCTTCTAGCACAAACCTCACAACTCAACATAATGGCGAATCCAGCTGTAGGAGAGGGGATGAAAATGAATTAAACAAAGAACCCCTGTGGGAAATGAATTTCGATGGGTCTTGTACTAGGCAAAATGCTGGAGCAGGGGTATGGATACGTGACACAGAGAGTAACCACACGGAGAGTCATGCTGTCAATCTGCATTTCAAATGTACAAATAACATTGCAGAATATGAGGCTCTCATTTTGGGCTTGAATCTGTTGAAGAAATTAGGAGCCCGTAGGATAGTTGTACAAGGAGACTCAGAGTTAGTTATAAAACAGGTGAATGGTGAGTATTCAGCAAAACATCCCAGACTAAGAGCATATAGGAATGACACTTTGGATCTGTTGAAAACATTCGTTGAATATAAATTAGTGTTCATTCCTAGGGGTCAAAACGTTTTTGCTAATGGATTAGCTTGCCTAGCTAGTTCGTATCCTAAGGCCCCCAATGGCCAAAAGATCATCATCCAGACCAAATTCAGACCTGCGGTGCCAGACAATGAAAAATACTAGCAGGTTTTCGAAGGAGACAAACAGATTAAGGATTTCCTGATAGGCAGAAATGAGTTTGAATTTTCTGATTCAGACTCAAAATCTGATAGCTTCTGCCTAGATGAATATTCCTCAGATGAGGAAGAAACACCCTGTAACGTAGAAACTCCCTGTAACATAGCAATAAATATTTTTTCTGACAAAACTGGAAATTTTAACGAAAATAGTGAAAATGCAGAAAACGAAGAGGTTGAGGTATTGCAGGCCAGAGACAAGAATATACCCAGAGGCCTGGCACCCTTAGAGGACATTTTTTACTTTGACGATGTAGCTAAAAGGCCTACTATTGAACATGTAGATTCAGATGTCAAAGAATGCAACATAGGCACTGAAGGTAAGCCCAAAATGATAAAACTGGCCAAGTCTATACCTGCAGACATGAAAAAGAAATACATATACCTGTTTAAGGAATTCATTGATGTGTTTGCATGGAGCTATGAAGACTTAAAGGCCTATGACACCAACATCATACAACATAAGATACCACTAAAGGAAAATTAGAAGCCTTTCAGACAAAAACTTCGTAGGATCAATCCAAAACAATTGCCTGCAGTAGAGAAAGAAATTAAAAAGATGTATGAAGCAGGCATAATAGTCCCTGTAAGGTTTTCTGATTGGGTGTCAAACTTAGTGGTTGTAAGGAAGAAGATAGGGGAGATCAGGCTATGCATAGACTTCAGAAACCTCAATAGAGCCTCCCTGAAAGACAACTACCCCTTGCCTAGAATGGAACATATCCTACAGAAGGTGGTGGGCTCTAAGAGAGTCTCCCTGCTTGATGGTTTTTCAGGATACAACCAAGTTCTGGTACTCCCAGAAGATCAACTCAAAACATATTTTACCACTCCATGGGGTACCTTCATGTATGTGAATATGCCTTTTGGACTGATGAATGCTAGAGCTACCTTCCAGAGAGAAATGGATATTGCTTTCTCAGATGAGATTGGACACTTTATAGTTATCTACTTGGATGACTTGATTGTATTTTCTAAAACTGAAGAAGAACACTTGAAACATCTGAGGAAAGTATTTGAAAAATGTAGAAGGTACGACCTATCCTTAAATCCTAAGAAAACTTCTTTTGGGTTGCAAGAAGGTAAACTTCTTGGCCACATTATATCTGAGAAAGGGATCAGGATAGACCCACAGCGAGTTGAGGGAATACTTCGAATCTCACATCCAAGAAACATCAAGGAATTGCAGTCCTTCATAGGGAAGATCAATTTCCTTAGAAGATTCATTCCCAACCTTGCTGAGCATCTTAGGAAAATGACTGAAATGCTAAAGAAAGATGCAGGAATTAAGTGGACTATTGAAGCCAAGAAATCTTTTGAGTCAGTAAAACTTGCACTCACTCAGGCCCCTGTCCTTATCAGCCCTAACTTCTCAAAATATTTTCTGATCTTTTCATTTGCTTCCCAACACACAATAGCTGCAGTTTTGCTGCAGAAAAATTCAGAAGGTAATGAACAGCCTATAGCCTTCTTCAGTAAAGCCTTAAGAGATGCACCCTTAAAGTACAACATCATGGAAAAGCAGGCCTATACTCTGATTAAGGCCTTAAGAGACTTTAGGGTGTACATTCTACATTCCCACACCATTTCCTATGTGCCAAATATAGTGGTTAAGGATATCTTGTCCCAAGACCCTGATGGGAAAAGGGGCAAATGGACTGCTACCATCTTGGAATACGACCTTGAAATAAAACCCACTAAGCTGATCAAAGGTCAAGGCTTGGCCCAGTTAATGGCTAAATCAAACTTGCAGGCCCTTGACATTAACATGATAAATGCCCTAGATGAGCAAGAAGGATTTCCCCATCCAACTGTTGAGGAGCAGTTTCAGAACTCTCCTTGGTATACTGATATCCTTTATGTGCTCACTAATCTCAATGTCCCTCCAGAACTATCCAAGACAAAGGCCAGATTCATAAAACTCAAAGCTCGAAATTACTGCATTATGAATAAAAGTCTATATTGGAAAAATCCAAATGGCCTTTTGCTGAAATTTTTGTCTGAAACTGAAACTGAAAGAGTCAAACAAGGATTCCATGCTGGGGAGTGTGGAGGCCACCTGAGTTGGAAAACCACTGCAAATAAGATACTCAGGGCTGGTTACTATTGACCTACACTCTTTAGTGATGTCCATAAAATGATTCTTGCCTGCCACAAATGCCAAATCTTTGAGGGAAAAAGAAAGCTCCTTCCCCTCCCTCTGCAACCGATCACCATAGAAGGCCCTTTCATGCAATGGGGCCTAGACTTTATAGGAGAAATTCATCCTGCCTCCTCTGGAAAACATAAATGGATCCTAACTGCTACAGATTACTTCACTAAATGGATAGAGGCTATACCCACTAGGAATGCCACTGACTCTGTCATCATTAGGTTCCTGTAAAACTTCATCCTATCTCGGTTTGGTTGTCCAAGGAAAATAATCACTAACAATGCTGCTGCTTTCGGATCCAAAAGAATGGTTGATTTCTGTCACATGTATGAAATAGCACTTGGACATTCAACTGCCTATTATCCCCAGGGTAATGGCCTAGCTGAATCATCAAATAAAATCCTGGTTACAATCATTAAGAAGCTGCTGGAAGAGAACAAAAGGTCATGGCATAAAAATTTGATACATGCCTTGTGGGCAGACAAGCTCACTACAAAGAAATCTATTGGCATGTCACCCTTTCAGCTAGTTTATGGGACTGAAGCAGTGTTCCCTACTAGTCTTGGAGTTCCAGTAATCAAGCTTGTTCAGGAGATCCAATCAGAGGAGAACAGTATGGTGAGAAGAATCAATGAAACTATCCATTTACAGCAAACTAGAGAGCAGGTTTATAGCAGAGCTGTCAGAGTACAGGAGGGCATAAAGAGACAGTTTGACAAAAGAACCAAGGCTTCATATTTCAGAATTAGTGACAAAGTTCTGAGATGGGATTCAAGAAGAGAGGACAAGGGAAAACATGGAAAATTTGATAGCTTGTGGCAAGGTCCATTTGTCATCCAGGCCACTGTGGGTCCTAATGCATTTTTCTTACAAGAACTTGATGGTACAGAGTTGTTTGGGGGTCCTGTGAATGGCAGGATGCTCAAACACTATTTCTGCTAATTTTCATTTCCAGTTCCATTTCCATTGTACATATCGTTGCAGTTTTACTTTCAGGAAAACAGAAAAAATATTCCAAAAACAGAGTGAAAGGACAGGTCCAGACATGCTCAAAACATGGACCTTTAAAGCGCAAAGAACAGATCCATATAAGCCCATGCATTTTCCAGAGTCAGTGCATACTCCAGACTAAGTGAATAAGCAAGGCATGTTTGATAGTCTTGGTCTGGAGTTTTCTCTTGCTCAAAAAAATTCTCAAAATGAGGCTCACGAAGACATCCTGCCTCAAGATTACTCCATACAAGAAGCAAAGAGTAGCTGGTCCTAATATGCTCAAAATCTGGACCAGCAATGAAAAGAAGAATCATCTCTAATCTGCCCAAAGCCAGAGCTGAAATCAAAGAAAAAGGTGACTCCAATATGCTCAAAACCTGAGCCACAGAAAAAGAAGGATGTTTCAAAGTTACAGACTTCAAGCCTTCAAAGTTTTGTTTCAATTTTCGGCACTTTCCATTCACAGCAAGTCATACAGCTTAATCTTGGCTTGGCTGTTTTTAAATTTCCTGTCTTAGAATGTAGGTGAAGAAACCTGTTGGAAAGTTTAATCCCAACAGGTAGTAGATTAGGTAGAGAAATAGATGAGGCCAACAGTCTAATCTGGCCTCATGGAGAAATAAGGGTAGATTTAGAGTAGGTTTGTTTTTGCTTTCAAAATAAAATAATGTAAAGGGTCTGCAAGCTCAAATGCACCCAAAGGGAACAGTTAGGACTACAGTTGGGTAGGTAGTTTGGTTGGGAAAATGTTTTTGTTGATATATCATGTTTGTGGCAGCGGAAAATCAATGAAGAAAGATGGCTTATGATAGCAGGCACCTGGCCTACTCCAAAGATCATATATGGTTTCTTGATTCCTCCAAGGAGAAGCCATCCCCATGTGGAGCCACTGTTAGCCCCCCTATGAAATTCTTGACAAGCAAGCTGGGGGCTGAATGATTTTTGAGCCTTCAAGGGATGCCTTTCCCTGAAAAACCATTCTCCTTGAAGTCTCTGAGTGCTTTGCCTTGTATAAATCCTATCTGCTGATCCATTTCTCAAAAGGCCCACTATTGCCCCTTTATACCCCTACAAATACCCCCATTTTACCCTCCCCTTTCCTTTGTCAAAATCCTTTTTCTTCCTTTTATCCCCACCATCACCCTCTTAAATTCTCCAAAATCCCCTTAAACTCCCCCATCACCCTTTATTTCCCTAATTCTCGACCTCGCCTCCCTATCGTTCCTTCCCTTGGGCCTAAAAATGCTTTAAAAAGTGAAAAAATCATATTTCGGGTCCTGACCCTTAGGCCGTAGCCCCGCGCTCCTTTATCTTCCACGTGACCCGATGCTATGACCGTAGCCCAGTTTTGAAAGGCGCTTATCACAGATCCATTTCGGGCGCAACCTCAGCCGTAGATCTCACCCGATCGAACGACTGTTATTGGTCCAAGCAGGTCTGGAGTTAAATGACCTCTGACCTGATCTATAGACAGAATTAGATGGTTCTCCTCCTTTCATTTTCAGTCCTTAATGTTCCATTCCATCTTCTATCCTTTAAGATCCAGATGATTTAGATGACTTTCCCAACTGAAAGCTTGCACATTGAACACAAATAAATCCTTTCTTGACTCCATAGCCCAATGGCTTTGATGTTCTCTGAGTTATCTATCTCTGCCTAAGCTTCCTCTTCGCTCATCCTTGTCTTATATTGGTCCTTCTTTTCCTGATTCCCTCCAACCAAACACAAACAATCAAACCAACAACCCTGAGCCTACAACTAGCCTAAAATCATAACTTAGAGCTTCAAAGACATATCCTTTGACTTGTATAGAGAGATCCCTCTTTGGACCTAGGAGGGCTAGATCCTAAGGTCCCAAAGTGGTTCTATGTTGTCTCATCTTTTGGTCTCTGTCAACCTAGCCAAAACATGGGAACCCCAACAGAGAAGTTAGCATTAGCTGCAGTTCAAGCAGTTCAAAATTTTCGTCATTATATCTTGTTGCGTACTGTGATTGTGATTTCTGAATGCAACCCCATGACTTACATATTGTCTAAAAAATTATGGGGGGGAAATACTCGAAGTGGATTTTTATCCTCCAAGAGTTTGATTTGGAGTTTACTATGGCCAAGTTGAAGAATTCATTAGTCTTTGTTGATTTAATCTGCTCTCTTCCTTCTGACTCTGCTCCGACTGGTTCTGAATAACGCATGCCAGATGATACACTTTTTCTGGTTTCCACCCTCGATCCTTGGTACAGTGATATCATTGTATATCTTCAGACTTCCACTTTTAGATCTGACTTGACGTAGGATGCTCGCCGACGCATCTGCCATCAATCATAACATTATCATATAGTCGGAGATACACTCTACTGTGTCGGAGTAGATTCCATTCTCCGTCAGTGTTTTACCATCGAGGCTAAGAGAGTTCTAAATGATTGCCATAGTGGCGCTTTTGGTGGTCACATGTCTAGTTATGCCACTACACAAAATATTCTTTGTGCTAGGTATTTCTGGCCCTATATCTTCAAGGATTACATTGTTGTTGTCCGTAAATGTCATGATTTCCAGATTTATCAGCGCAAGATGCATGCGCCATCTTCACATCTCCACCCTATTATTACCATTGGTCCCTTTGTGAAGTGGGGCATCGACTTTATGACGTGTAACCCTCACTCGGCCAGGGGGCATGCGTATATTATCGTAGCCATTGACAACTGCACCAAATAGGCCGAAGCAATGCCTACACATGCCACCTATGGTAAGACAACCACTTAATTCATATTTAATCACATCATTTCTAGGTTTGGTGTCCCTCAAGCCATCGTTACCGATCATGGTTCCCATTTTTATCATTATATGGTGGCAGAGTTGACTTCCAGGTTGGGCTTGCATCACAACATCTCAACTTCATACTATCCTCAGGTCGATGGCCAAGTTGAATCCGTAAACAAAGTTCTAGTCATTATGCTTCAACGTACAATTGGGATCAATAAATCCAATTGGCATCTCCTGTTAATTTCAGCTCTCTGGGCATATCAAACCTTAATCAAGGATGTGACCGGATTCACTCCATTCTAGCTTGTTTACAGTCTAGAAGCTACCCTTCTGATTGAATGTAAAATTCCTTCACTCAAATTAATTTTTGAATTACCGCCCAACACTTCACCTGAAGAAGAGCGTCTTCTCTACTTAGAGAGGTTGGATGAAACTCGTTGTTTTGCTGCTTTGGTCATCGAGGCACATAGAAGTGAGTCAAAGCCCATTTTGACCAATCAATTTCCCCTCGCTCCTTTGTAGAAGGAGACCTCGTCCTCTTGTACAATCAAGCTCATGATAAGCTGGGGGCAGGAAAATTTCAACCCATGTGGCATGGGCCTTACATCGTTAAACGTGTTTTGAAGAATGGGGCCTATGAGATTATTGATTACAAATTTCATCCTTTAGATCAGCCCAGGAATGGGTTGTATCTCAAGAAGTATTATGCATGAGTCATTAGTGCATGTTTTGTGTACATAGGTGTTTTTTTTCATTTTTTGTACATTTTTTTGGCTTGGTGTGTTTTTCGAACATTTTCCTACTTATTAGGTCATTTCTTATTGTGAGGATGTCTATTACCCCTTATCTCGGTTTCGCGAATGGTGCTTCCCCCAGTACCCAAAACTTGTCTTCAGCAGCCTGGGTGATTTTTGATCCTGTTGGTGAGTTGATAGACCTGCAAGGTATTTGTCTAGGATGGACTACAAACAATTTCACTAAATATAGTGTTTTCATTGAACTATTAACCGAGGAAATTTCCCTCGACATTAGTGCATTTTTTGTAAATCTACACTCACGACTTGTTATTCTTCATCTTAATGGGCATTATTTAGTTAGAAACCCGCACATTTTAAGCTTGTATTTACGTGTTTGTTTGCTGGAAAGGCATTTTGATTATATCTCATATCAACATATTCCTAGACAAATGAATACATTTACTGATACAGTGGCTAACATTGTATTAGATAAACATTTTCGTAATCTATAAAATCATCATCACATGAGAGACTCATATAAAATAGGAAATTATATATATATATATATATATATATATATATATATATATATATATATATATATATATATATATATATATATATATATATATATATATATATTTATCGATCGAAGGTTTGCATCAGTGAGCACCATAAATTTCAAAAAATATGTGTGTTTTTGTTACATCCTGAGACATCATGTCTCTCAAGAAAACGCAAAAATAAAAGCCTAGGTGTTTAATTAGCATGATGATCATGATAGCATGTCACTGCCCAAACAAGTCACCTCAGTAAGCCGTGAACTCGGTTCGACACCCCTACAGTATGTCTTTGATATGCATGAGGAACATCATTAAAATGTGCATAGTATGGGACCCCAAGGGTGATTCCCTCTAAGTTGTGCATGATCTCTTCCTCCTCACCTTGAGGGGCAACGTCAAAGTCACGAGGTATTCGCCTCGCTATCAGAGACATCCCTGCAGGTCTCTCTGGGCCTACATCTACAAATGCATGGATAAAGTGTCAGAACATATATACCAAAAAAAAGCATATTACTCATAAAAATTTTAAAAATGAGTCTTACCAAGTGCTTCATCCCAATCCTCTCCTTCCGGGAGTGGAAGGTCCGGATCACCAATAAAATCTGCGCCAAAATAGGGCCAGTCCTCCACGATAATCAACTATCGATGGAGCCAATCAAAGAACTCAAGTCTCCAAGACATCTGCTGACCACCCCTTGACCTTGGCATCAGAGCTGCCCATCGGGCCATCCGTGGTTCCAGTTCTAGTGGTGTCGGGACTATCACCTCATGACGCTGAAAGATTGGTAGTAATTCTAGAATGAACGATACTTGGATAGATCCATAACCAAATTGTTTCAATTTGGTCTTCTTGCACTTTGTTAACTGAAATTTTATATTGATTTTCACGGCCTCTACCCAGTTGTAAATGGTTGGTGACAGGTAGTCTACAGCAAGAAGTAACTGTGCTTTTGTTTCTTCATGTGGTGCTTTTGATCCCACAGCTCATGCGATATTGTGTAGCACTACGCTCAGTATTATATTTGGGCTAGTCTGGATTTCCACCTTCCCGCTTCCTGATCCTTTTTGTGCCCCTAGACATACCCTGTCAATTACCATGCCCATGATCTCCATAGTGGGCCGGGTACTGGTCATGATTGGTGCTACCCCCCTCTGCGTAAATCCTATAATGAAGTAGATATCCGAGACATCAATCTCGAGCTCCTGATCTCGAGGAATGAATTTTTCCCAATCCTCATCCCAGATACTGATCAAGTATTGTAGCAGCTCTGGTTGAGCTCTAAGACACGGTGTCAAGAAGAATTTTTTCAGTCCACAGTCTTTGAGAGCTTCCATGCATCTCTCATTTCCCATGGCAAGCTCATCCTCTTCACTGTGTTCCCGTTCCTTCCACTCGATCACCATTTTTCTCAATCTTTCACTTGCAAACATGTTCATATGGACATTATTAGCCAAATCAAACGCTGAAATTTGTGAAATTGGAGTCTTCTTGCTTGAATTATGAGCTTTGAAGGGTCTGCGCAATTGGCATGACTTTTCTAGAAACAGTCACGCCAATGGGTGCACCCCAGTGCAAAAAATCTGGTGGTTGGCGTGAGTCCGTGCCCGAAACCCGCGCTGACCACCGTGCCCTATATTTCACAATTTCTCCCTCATAAATCAGAACTAAAGGTTGAAGGTAATGAAAGAATGATTAAAATGTATGGGATGGTGTCGGCTCTTACCTGGAACTGACGGATCCGAGATCAGTCTATTGGATTGCTCGCTATCGTCACTGCAAAATCGTAAGGTAAAATGGGTCACTATTGCTCCACAAGAGGTAAAAGTGAAAAGTAATTATTTTTAACCATTTTTGGCATTTTATAACTTTTCAGAAACCTAACTAAGTTTTAAGACATGTTTTTCGATTATTACATTATTTTTTTTCGAAAAATGGGTTTTACATTTGCTTCTTGTGCAGTGACAGGTTTTTAAAGTGATGGTGATGAAGTCATGAGTTCTATTTTATACTTTTTCGAACTTGGTAAAAACATGAAAAATTAACTACTGGTGTCATATTTCAGCTCTTTTCTGACTCTCTAAAATTGAAAATATTTTTGATACTCTTGTTTTTTTGAACTCATTAAATGGTTGCGAAACAATATCTACCCAGTATACGTTTACCCCTTTTTCGAGTTGGGATAGATTATTTACGAAAAAGGAATACCTTAGCCAATCGCGACTAAGAGGTTCTTTCAGATATTGTTTTCTACATTTTTGGATCTGAGAGACTATTTACGAAAAGGGACATATTGGAGTTTTCCTTTCCGCTTCTTTTCAAACTCTCTAAATATGAAATGATGTCGAGTTATTCCTTTGTCAGACTTGTTAAAATCTGATGACATCAGACATCGTCACCATGACGTTCATCGAGTTCCTCCTTCTTAGGGCTTGTAAAATGTACTAGGATGGATTTATCCGAAGGACAAACTTACAGCACAAGCATATGTTATCCCCTTCAAGCTTGTTTTAAAAAATAATTGGGGTACTCACTAGAAATGGTGGGGGAAAATTGAACCAGTTGTCAGTTATGTTGGCAGTATGTCGCTCTTGAACATGACACTCGTCTGCATTCGTGTCAGGTTGGGGACATCTCATTTCGTCATTTTTGCCTCTGTGGGTTTGGGTAATATTTTTTGACCTCTCATCTACTCTTTTCCACGTCACCATGACCTCAGATCCCTTGATGTCAAATACTGCCAAATCTAGAGTCGTGTCGCTGATATGTTCAAGAGAAGTTTAGGCTCTGCAGTTTTCAATATCCCTCTGATTCTCTATTGGTCATAATTCACTATCATTCAATTCCTCTGTCTCGTTTCGATGATGTGGGAAAAATTATAGCCCTCCTTCGACCAGGTCACTTCCTGTCGACTTTAGCTCATTATCCAAGAAATTGTTCTAGAGACTCCCTAACGGTACCTTGGAGCCTGCATGCATCAATGGTAGGTTCTTCGCATTCGATGACAGGTCCACATCATTGGCCTTCGATCGAGTGATTCTACGGGTGTTCGACGCCAACTCATTGTTCACATTCCATGGATTGTACCTACTGTACCTTGAGGACCATTGTCATTATTGGTGGTTTCTCTCGCACCTGTTAACAACTTTCATCATTGGCTAGTAATCAAGTGATTTTATTGCATGTTCAACTTCAGTTCATATATTCACATGCTTGAATTTATACTTGTATGGGTTGAGATTGAGCACAAGACCCTGGATTTTGTCTGATAAAATCTAGGCTGTGGGATATTATGATTTATCATGACTTTATTACATGACTCTTTTTTATTGGATGGCTGCAACCATACCTGAGTCTATTTCTTGATCGTTAGTACTGGATGGCTGCATCCATGCCATGGATTTTAGTTCATATATACTCTTTTATGGATGGTTACGCCCATGCCACATGTTCGTGTCTCAGAGATATCAGTTTTACTTTTAATTTCAGGTCTTCCGACAGTGATGTTTAGTTCTAATGCATTCTCTTAAAGCATTTCACTCCTTCCTCTCTCTCGGACCTCATGCTTTAGGGGGCATCTGTTACACAGCATTTTGACACTGTCCTTGCAATCCCCATCCTGCACATTGGAGGCTCATTTCAGTGGTAAAAATAAAGTGTCATGCCTTGCAAATACCACCATTGCATCCCTTATCATAAGTCTAACATTCTTTTTGTTGACTATTTCCTGAACAGACCACCAAAAACCCTTATTTTTGCCTTGGCGCTGGTAGCCAGTTATGCCCTCGCGCTGATGAGGTAGATTAACACTGGCCCCCGTTCCAACTGGTGCTCTATCTCAGTTATCCACCAATTCCAATCTTTTTATGGAATTTTTTTTTAAAATAGAGGTGAATTTTTTATCACAACACTTCGTGGATGAGTCATGGGGAGTGGTTCGACTGAATAACCATGACCTTCCTCCTTTTGCCTCTTGTTTCCACCTTTTGGGGAAACCTCCCAAGGGATAATGCCTCCCTTCCACTATAGTAGAGATCCCAACCTCCTCCTCTTCCTCTATAAATATAGCCATCCTCCATTGTTGAAGCTATTTGAACTGAAGATAATATAGCAGAAATGTTGGAGAGACAGAATGGAAGAATCCCTCATTGAGAGAGCTTAGGCTTGTGCCTTAATCCCGTCTGAATTCCCTGAAATTCATTGAGACATGCTCCAATCAAACCCCACTGAAGGAGGTTACGACGTCAAGTCTTGGTTGTAACTCTTTCTTCTATTTAATATAGATGTATAACTATTGTCTGGTTCCCATTTTGCGTTGATGTGTTCTATTTGATGCAATATGCTTAACCCTCCTTGACTGGTTAGTAATTATGAATGAGTTCATTGTTGCATATGTTGCTCTTGTTTTTTGATCTTGTGCAGGTATCCAAGCATCACTGTGAACGGATTGTGATTTGCTGAGGTAGGAACCACTACAACATCTATGACGATAGCTTTGGACTCCAGGTAGGTCGATGTACTGCGTCTATTTCATTCAGTAATTAAGAACCTACACTCTAGTTTGTCTAATTGTTTCTAGACCCACTCTCAGGCTAGAGGGATCATCTCTGTCCGCAGAGAGGATTTACCTTCATAACACTTATA
Source organism: Pinus albicaulis (assembly GCA_034641835.2). Taxonomy (NCBI): domain Eukaryota; kingdom Viridiplantae; phylum Streptophyta; class Pinopsida; order Pinales; family Pinaceae; genus Pinus; species Pinus albicaulis. The sequence goes on along the minus strand of CM076582.1, from coordinate 1,333,300,297 downwards.
TAGCTCAATTCTCAAAGATATCACTTCTCCTGTAGTGCTTACAAATAATAATTCTACTAGTTTGTCATAGATGTATTTTTACTTCTCCAATTTTTCTACATATGGGATGAGAGAATCCTTTATTAATTCTATAAGGATTCTTCAAGCCCTTATCTCCCCCTTCATATACTTCATTAGATATTGGGATTATTCTTTTGGTGTTTCAGTGATTAAACCCTTAACATGTGCAATGAATTCATTTTCTATAAGGATCAAATATTTCCTCTTCTTCCATGCAAGGAAATTTGATGACCCAACCATTTTATTACTCTCCTTGCAAAAGGAAGTCATTTTGACAGTATATTCAGTCATAGATATAAGGATACTTACTTGTCAAGTGAATATGTTCTTTTGATGGTGATGTCTTCAACTTGATGTCTTCTTTATTTTTATGATGATGTTTGCTTCCTTGAATATTGTTATGAAACCAGCTCATAAAATAAAATAAAATATAGATCAACGACTTAGAAATCAGCCTCTTCGAGGGGGAAACCTCTTTTACATCACATAAATGAACAATTATTGGATGATACAAATTACAAAACCTTTTTTCTATATATAGGATTACAAGGGTCACAATATAATCCTAGCTAACATAACAATAACAATGTAAGGGCACAACAATAACAATAGTGGACTTCTATGGGGAATAATAATAACAATATGGGGACTAAATGGGCACAACAATAGCAATAAGGGGGTTACAATAACAATAAAAATAATGTGATACACTAGTATTATAGGGACCTAACATGCCCCTCTCCTTCAAAAAAGTGTTGTCCTCAACGCTTGAGTAGTTATAGATGCCTCTATATAAAATTCTCATCCTCCCATGTCGAATCTTCAGCGGGTAAGTTCTTTCACTTGCTAAGATATTCTGAAATTGATCGATTTCGTAGCTGTCAAGTTCTTGTTTCCATGGCTAATTTAGGTTCCAATATGATTTTTCCTTCCTTGTCAAGTTTTGGAAATATTGTTTGAACTCGGAGCTTGTCACCTATAACCTTCTTTAAGCATGAAACATGGAAAACTGGGTTCACTCAGGAAGATGCAGGAAGCTCCTATTTATATGTCATAGTACCAATATTTTTCACCACCTTGTAACGACCATATTACTTTGGTGATAATTTATTATCCTTCTTATATTACTTGAGGAACATTTGTTTGTATGGTTGTAGCAGTAACAATACTCAGTAGCCTACATCAAAACATTTTTCACTATGATGTTGATATGCTTGTTGTTTCATTTGATTCATCGCCAAAGTAAGGTTATCCTTCTGTATAACTTGTTGTTGATGCTCAATGTGATCTTCCATTGCTTGGACCTTATAATTTTCTCTTAAATATGATGTGATGGATAATGGATGATATCCATAAAGTGCCATAAATGGGGTCATTTTTGTTGCAGTATGGAAGGAAGTGTTATACCACCATTCATCCAAAGATAACCACTTGACATATTGTGTTTATTTATCATATACAAAGCAACAAAGATATATTTCCAAAAATTTGTTCATTATCTCAGTTTGTCCATCAGATTGAGGATGATAAGATGAACTATCAGCTAGTGGAGTACCCAAACAAGAAAATAATTTTGTCCAAAAATTTCCTGTGAAAATGGGATCTCTGTTGCTTACAATAATCTTTGGGTTTCCATGTATCTTTTGAATTTTTTCCATAAATTCAATAGCAATTGTACTGGCTTTAAATGGATGAGATAATTCACAAAAGTGTGCATACTTGGTAATTCTATCAACTACCACCACGATGACACTCTTTACTTCGGACTTTGTTAAACATGTGATAAAATCCATTGAAATCTCTTCCCAACGTTGACTTGGAATGGATAAAGGTTGTAGTAGACTCGAGGTCTTAATTGTATCAACTTTATTTTGTTGTTAGACCAAAAATTCTGCCACAAACTTTTGAATATCAAATTTAAGGCCATCCCCAAAAAAAAAAATATTGACCTTGTGGTGAGATTTTAAAAATACTGGGTGTCCTCCTAAGGGAGAGGTGTGCAATTCCAAAACAATCTTGTGTTTTAGTTGGGAATTCTTACAGATATTTAAGTGATATTTGTACCATAATGAATAATTTTTCCAACTAAAAGTGTCATATGTACTAAGATCTTGTTGCAAATTTTGAATGAGTGTCCACACTTCTTCATCATTATTCCATTCCTCCCTTGCTTTAGTTATCCAATATGGTTGGATAATATAAATGGCATAAAAAAATTCTTCCACATCCTCATCATTTCTTGGGAGTGCATATGCAACCACATTTAGCTTCCCTTCTTTGTAGATGATTTCAAAGTCATAACCCAACATCTTTGTGACCCATTTTTGTTGTTGTTCTAAAGATAGTCTTTGTTCTAAAACATATTTAAGACTATCATGATTTTTTTTTACCTTGAAGTGTCTTCCCATTAGGTAAGGTCGCCATTTCTTTAGTGCATGTAGTATTGCCAATGTTTCCTTCTCGTAAATAGGCTTTTTTAAATACTTTCATTTGATTGGGCGACTTTCAAAAGCAATGGGTCTTCCTTCTTGCATTAAAACAACACCAATTCCATTTCCTCAGGAATCACATTCCACACTAAAGGCTTTTGTGTAGTTTCATGTAGCTAAGACCGGTGCTTGGCACATTGCGTCTTTAATATTTTCAAAGGCCTTAGTTTCTTTTTTAGTCCAATAAAATGCATATTTCTTTAGTAATGTTGCTAGAGGAGCTACTATTCTCCCGTAATTCTTAACAAACTCACGATAATACCCTATTAACTCGAGAAATTCGCGCAGATCCTTTATGGTTCTGGGGATTTTCCATTCCTTAATGGCTTTAATTTTGTTAGGGTCTACCTTAACACCTTCATGAGATACAATATGACCCAGATATTCCACCTCTTACACTCCAAAGAAAAATTTGGAGGCTTTTGCATATAATTGTTTCTCCTCCAATAGTTTGAGCACCCTAGCAACATGTTGAACATGATTGTTCTAAGACTTGTTGTAGATTAGTATATCATCAAAAAATACTAACACAAATTTTCTAAGGAAGGGTTTGAAAATGGAATTCATTAACCCTTGAAATGTAGAAGCTTCATTGGTAAGGCCAAAAGGCATGACCAAAAATTCATAATGACCCTCATGAGTTGTAAATGTTTTTTTTCAGAATGTCTTCAGTCTTCATTCTAATTTGATGATATCCTAAACAAATATCCAACTTGGTGAAGTAAATTTATCCATGTAATTCATCCAAAAATTCATCAATGAGAGGAATGGGAAATTTATCTTTAAAAGTGAGCTTGTTGAGCTCCCTATAATCTGGACACATGTGCCATGATCCATCCTTGTTGCACACCAATATTGTTGGAGTAGAGAAAGAACTTTGATTAGGTTTAATTATACCAACCTCTATCATTTCTACAATCATACGTTCAATTTCGCTCTTCGAGGCATAGGGACATATGTAAGGCCTGATTCTTGGAGGAACACTTCCAGGAATCAAATGAATAGCATGATCATAATCACGAATAGTTGAGAGACATTTTAGATCTAAAATACCTTGGAATGATTGTCTAATACTTTTTGGAGATCTAGAGAAATAGAAAATTTCTATGTTTGAAACTCTAGTGAGCATAATTGTGTAATTACGCTTCGTTGTTCCTTTTTAGAAGATTTTTCATGCCATTAGATCTTACTATCCTTCTTGGTTTCCCTGTAATACCCCTTAATTCAACTCCCTTTCCTTCCTAAAAAACATTCAAGAAAAGTTCTTGAAAATTATAAGTCATCGAACCCAAAGATTGCAACCATTGAACACCTAGTACCACATCAACACCACCCATTGGAATGGAAAGAATTGGGCTATTCAATACATATTCCCCCATGGTTAACTTTATATTATGGCGCTTTCCAGAGAAATTTATAGTTCCTCCATTCGCAACCATCACTTGACAGTCTAGTGCTGGATATAGGAAGCAATTCAATTCCTTAGCTATCTTGCAATGAATAAAATTATGGGTACTACCTGAATCAATCAACATTATTACCATTTTCTTCTTGACATGCCCTTCTATATTGAGAGTTTGAGGAGTGCTAATTCCTACCAATGCATTACAAGATATGGTCGGATTCATATATTCTTTCTCTAAGGTTGGTTGCTAGTGTATATCCTCTTCTTTTGAAGTTTCTTGTTAATTTTCCTCCTCCTCTTCACAATATATGTAAAATGATTTCTTCTCAACACACTTATGACCTTTAGTGTATTTTCTATCAAAACTTTAACAAAGTGCTTTTTATTTTTTCTTCCAACTGTTGTGGTGTCAACCTTGTAGGTTATGGATGGCTAGGAGAAGCAACACTTCCATCTTTATAGTTGTGAGTGCTAGGCTTCCTTGTTTCCATAATTTTTCTTTCAATTTTTCTTTCCAACCTGAACGCCTTATCCAATGTATCAAGTTCCCAAAGGTGAACCTCATATTGGATGTTATCCTTTAAATTCCCTATGAAGACATCAATCTTATCTACCTTTGGAATATATTTTACCCTTATATTCAATTTTTGGAAGTCCTCAATGTGCTTCATCATTGAACCCTTTTGTTTGAGATTTATCAATTGGGTAAAGAAGGTGTTGCTCTTTTTATCCTCATAATGTGCTATCATTTCCTCCGTAAAAATTGACTAAGTGACAAGTGGTTTACGAGAACAAAGCCATCGATACCATACAAACTGATTTGTTTTAAATATAAAGTTGCAATGCATATATTTTGTGTTGGTTGCACATTATGGAGCTCAAAATATTTCTCTATTTGTAGTATCCATTTTATAGGATCCTTGCCATCAAACTTCCTCATATTGATATTTGGAATATGGTGGGTGTTAGGGTCCTATAATTTATAGGACCTCAAGGTGATTTAGTATTTTGTATTTGTAATTTTACATTGTAAATAATTTTCAATATGAAAATTATTTAAAAAAAAAAAAAGTATATATAAAAGAAAATGAAAAGAGGGTATGTCAAAAAATGAACACAAAGAAAAAGACATTAAGAAAGAAAAGTTGAAAAGAATAAAAATAGAATAAGAACCCCACAAAAGTAAAAATATAAATAATACTGAAAGTGTTGCAAATTTAAATGCCACTACTGGTAGATTAGTTTTATTTATGTCAAAATCCAATAAGATAGTTTGCAGCTTGTCTTAAAATGCCACAATGACTAGATTTTTATTCAAATCATATAGCTTAATCATGATTGAACAATTTTGAATTTATGTTAATTAGGTTAGTGAATAAATATTTTCCAAAAAAATTAATCTTGGTAAATCAATAGTTAAGTAGAAAATGAAAATGATTCAACTTAATCTGAATCAGTGGGAAAAATGAGTGATAGAAAAGGTTCGATTTTTTTATAAAAAAATTGATGTGGGTTTGCTAGCTTAAATGCAACCTAAGAAAAGAAGAATAAAATATTATTTTAGAAAAATAAATAAAATTAAATGGGTAGGTATAAGTTTTTTTGGAAGCCTTGAAAAGAAGTAAATTGGTTATCCTAAGTTTTGATTTTCAAAGGTATTCATGCATATGAAAGAAAATGGGATAATATGATTTTATCCTAAGTTTTTTTACTAAGGAAATTGGGCGCATAAATATAAAACCATGGCATATCATTATATATCCTAAAGTTTCTACCTTCATTAAACCTCCCACTACCCAACAATACGTCATGTCACTTCACCTTAAACTCCACCCATATGTCCTCCCATCATCTCATTCACTCTCGATACAACAATCCTTATCCATTTTCCGCCCCCCCTCTCCATCCGAGCTTTATTGCTCGCGGGGGGGGGGGGGTGTCCAAAAAAATCAGTTTTATTTTTCAGGCCCACAACAACGTGACGCTTCCTTGGCATTTCACACACCCCTCCGCTCAAACTGTTTACCGCCTCATATACCCCCCCCCCCCCCCAATTTCTTTCTCCCTGCAAAACCTAAAATTCTCTCTTATCCATTGCGTGCCAATCTTATCATGCCAGGTTGCATATGCCCATTACCAATTAACTCACTTCCTGAGAAAAATTAGTTTTTTATGCATTTAATTAATAATTTATCGTTAATACAATGGACCCGCACCACAATCAACAGAAACAGCCCAATTATGTATAAATCCATGCATTTTTAACATGTTTATCCTTTACCCTTCATATTTCTCTGCACTTTCATTCTTGTTACATGTTTACAGAGTTCTCGAGCAATTCATCAATTCATTAATAATTCCAGCATTGTATCTACTATGCCTTCTTCACATGACCAGAGCTTTACACAGTCCTTGTAAAACTTTTCCTCTCTAAACCCTTTTAATTCTCTGAAACAAACTACATCATGCCTCCTAAGAGGAAAATCCGAGTGGAACCAGTAAACCCATTGATCCATACTCCTGTCGATCTAGACCATATCCCTCTAGCCGACAAAGACTAAAAAAATCATGAAACCCTTTATGAATTTGAACTCTTTGAAATGTATTTTTGGCTAGAAGACAAATACATATACAAGTCCGATGATATTGGACTATGGGAATCAAACTTACCTCATTATATATTTCCCCATACCCAAAGTGTCCCCTGAATTAATCTGAAAATGTCAGGCCTGTTACATACCCACCCAGAGAGCCATAATTTCCCCCAGAGGAGAAATTATATTCACTATCACTGCATAGTCCATAGATCAAATGATGCAGGCCCCTTCTATAGAAAATGGAACCCCTTTTTCAGAAGAATCCCTTAATGAACTGTATCAGAAACTAGATCTTCCCAAAAGGGCTAAAACCCTTGATATTTTTCTAGCTGAAGATACTCAATTGCCTAAAAAGAATCCTCCTTACTCTTATTCCATTTTCCTTGACAAATCCAAGCAGATAATCACTGTCATTTCTTAACTCCTTGGATAATATTCTGAACAGTGGGTAGATGAGCCAATCATAGGTTTTCTTTCCACATTCTCTGTAGATTCAAAACCCTCTATCCTTTTTAATTTTAGCCAGTTCATGGCAGATGTTATTCATGACCAATTTGTCAGATTTCAAACAGAAGAGGTGTTTAAATATGCCTCGGTTATAGTTTATATGTTTTTATATTTTTAGGGAGACAAATTTAAATTTTCAATGTAGAAATTGGATGATGATGGCAATCAGCAGTCAATCATCTTCTGGGCTACCATGGTGATGAAAGAGCAGAAGGGATATTCATACAAACAGTTCATTGAATTTTTTGTACATCCAGCAATGATCATTCTTAGCAGTGCATCTGAACCAAGATTCAGTGAGGACATTAGAATAATTATGCATATATCAGATCAAACAAAGATAGGTGACTAGTATTTATACCAGAACTACACATAGTTGATCATTTATGGTTGTGATCTTGTTCCTTACAAGCTTCCAAAATTCCTCCCAATGAGCATTTTTTCTTTAAAATACATCAAGCAGATGTTGAATGTTGATGAAGTCCACTTTGTAACAGCAAATAAAAAGTCACAATTCAGGATTAAAACGCAGATAGGGCCATTCATTAGCAACAACATGTCCATAGGTGAGGAAGCAGACATAACTTTGAAGGAAATGAATTTTAGCCTCAGTTTCACCTAGTCCTATTATCCATTAGGAACCATTTAAAAATTAAGGGTAGAAAACAATACTACTCCTTATATACATACTCATAGGCTAGAAATAGAGAAATACATGAACCAAATAGCTTGGGCTGAAAACACTTTGCAAGAGGTTGAGGAGAAACTAGTCTCTACTTCCACATCATAGGCTCCTGTACCATGGGAGAAAGCAGGAAAAATACTTAGAGAAGAAGAGTCACCTTCAGTGACTAAAACTACAAGAAAATAATTCAAGATAATGTATAGGAAGAGGACCAAAATCAATCCTAAATTTAATCCAAATAAAGATTCAGAACATGAGGTTATTATAATTATTAAAGAGACACCTACCTCCTCTCAAGTTGGTGGCCAAACTACTCTCTCTCCTACTACTTCTACAACTTCTGTAGGTTTTAACCCTGAACAGAAATTATCTACACACAAATCTTATAACAGAAAATAAACAATAGCGAGAGCATAAAACATAAAACAAATAAACACAGAGATTTTACCCTGGATCCCAAATCGGGACGACCAGCTTGATTTTTCATTATATTCTTTTTAGTGTTACAACACATATATATACATGTCGAAGCATACATAAACCCCAATCCATTAACCTTGGATTAGAACATAACTGTAGTTCCCTTGACCGGATCTACAAAATACCAAGGGTTGAAAACCATCGTACCCCAAAAACCATGTGCAAACTCATGCACAAAACATGGGTGGGACCACACACCAAAAAAAAAAAATTATTCGGGGTGCTGCCCCAGACCCCGACAGGGGGGGCTACCGCCCCCCCTGTGACCCCCCTACTGCGCCCAGCACAACGTACAGTGCGTGTGGCTAGTCATGGAAAGAATATAACACATGCCCAACATTCTCCCACTTGTTTTTTTCTTTCCACAGGAGAGCTTATTCATTGGGCCAATTCTTCAACACCCATTGTTTCTCTACACCAAGAGAATTTCTGAGTGCTCACAGACTTTGTTAATGCATCTGCAACATTCTTCAAAGTGCCCACCTTTACCAGCAACACCCTTTTAGGCTCAACCATATCTCTAACAAAGTGATATTGGACATCAATGTGCTTTGTCTTTGAATGATAAGCAGGGTTCTTAGCCAAGAAAATTGTACTTTGGCTATCATAGTCTATCCTTATAGCTTGCTGTACCAACCCCATACTTGAACACAATCTCTGCAACCAAATTGCTTCCTTGCTTGCATGAGTGGATGCTATGTATTCTGCCTCTGTAGTTGAAAGAGCCACTACAGACTATCTTTTACTCATCCAACTGACTGCACCTCCAAATAAGCTAAACACATACCCACTTGTAGATATTCTTTGGTCCAGATCTCCAGCCCAGTCTGCATCAACAAAACCATGAATGCCCAAAATTATTTCCAATCTTGGTCTTCCCTAGTAGCACAAGCCATAATCACTAGTGCCACGCAAATATCGTAAAACCCGCTTCACTGTTGTCCAATGCTCCTTCCTTGGGTTTGACATAAATCTGCTCAATACTCCCACTGCATGTGCAATTTCTGGTCTAATACAGACCATTGCATACATCAGGCTACCCACTGCACTTGCATATGGAACACGTGACATATCCTCATCTTCTTCTTGTGCCTTGGGACACTATTCAGCAGACAGCTTTACACTTACAGGAATAGGAACATTCACCGGTTTACTATCCTGCATATTGAACCTCTGCAATTTAGTCTCTACATACTTCCTCCGGTTTAACCAGAGCTTCCTCTTTGCCTGAGCTCTCTTAATTTCCATGCCAAAAATATAGTTTGTAGCACCAACATCCTTCATGTCGAATTTGGAGAACAATTGGGTCTTCAAATCTTGGATAATTTCTTTGTCATTTCCAATCAACAACATATCATCCACATACAAGACCAAATAAATAACACGGTCACCAATTAATTTAAAATAAACACAGTGATCCTCGTGGGGCTAGTCGTGGAAAGAATATAACACATACCCAACAAATTCACAGGATCAGTAACAGGCCATTCAGATAAGTAAATTTGTTTCACAAGAGAAAGGGAAGACGATTTTTGATACATTTAGAGACATCAAGTTTAAGAATGAAAACATGAAGAATAGCACACACAGTCAATTCTAGAAGCATACTTCTAGTTCTCAGAGTAGGTTGTTGTCAACATTTTACTCTAAGAAAAGTAAAATGCAAATGGTCTTTCTAGAGGCACAGATTTCACAGCATAAGACAGTAGCAAATTACAAGAAAACTTCATTTTATTTTGACATCAAAGACATCCATCCCATTGATAAAATGGAGATGCACAAGAAAACAAGAGAAATAATTTCCTCTACATTGGCTAATACAACTATGAGTTTCTATAAATTGCAGGTTTCCTTAGAAAACATTCAGTCACAACTGAATATGGATAAAATATCCTCTCTGGCCAATCATACAAGAATTAAGTCTTTGGAAGATGTGGTGGTCAGAGTAGGATATGATCCTTCCAACATAAAATTTGCAGAGGATATAATAAAGAATAATAATGTTGACATAGCAGCATTGAGGAAACAACTGAATTTGTCAGCCAAAAAAGACCATATCACTAAAGATATTGAATAAACAAATTCTTAGAAGTCGGATATGATGAACCAAATCATGGAGAAAAATGCATAATTGATATAGATGGAGACAGATATGGAGAAAATTATCAAGGAGAGGGAGCAGGCGACAAAAATTTCTATGGTTCCTTTGGAGGATGTACCTCTTATATCCATCCCCACAGCTACAAATTCTACAACAAACACATCAGATGGTGCAAAAAAATTGACAAAGGAAGTGGAGAATCTGTTTATCTAAATAGAGGAAATTAAGAAGATTCAAGATCAAGTCAAACAGTGAGAGGATAAAAAATCAAGAAGTGAAGTTTCTCATGCAGCTGAAGCAGAGAGAGCTCAGAAACTAATTGAGAGTTTTCAGAAGTCAGAGAGAGAATCATTCATTGGGCATACATTGGGCCAAGTAAAATAAATCATCTAGACAGATATCATTGAATCCATTAATGAAATTCGGTCATGCAACCAGATTATATTTGAACAGAAGGAATTGATTGAGAAAGAAAATTTTTCCATAACAACTATCAAGGAAGAGATTGGATATGTGCCTGTTACAGTCAACAACATCATCAAGTTCTTAAACTCCAAGAAAAGATAGGATATGGATGACTTGGGAGTGGATGATAGAACAGAGACCATTTTAGAAGTGAAAAAGATTCTTACTAAGAAGAATCTAATTGTTCGGCTGGAAGAGAAATGCCACAGCTTAGATATAGCAGTGAGCAGGTTCTTTAGTAGGATTGAGCCTTTAACACAGAAGGGTTTGCCTTCTCTATTTGTAATTAATGATAAGTTGATAAATTTTCAAGACTATGTGAAGAAGCTAAGTGAAATTTCTAGGGACACTGCCAAATTATCCAATATCAAAGGCACCATGACAGGGAAAGCATTATTGGAAGCATTGAGTAATGATCTTTTCATCCAACATGAGGTAAACCACATCTTTGTCATAAAACCTAATTTTTCTAGATATACTAAAGTGGATGAAATTTACCAGAACGTAATAAATTTAAATATCTCATATGAAGATCAATAGGATAAGTTTTTTGAACTTCAGGAGTAAAGAATAAATGAGAAAGGTCAGTTGCATCCAGCACAACAGTCAGCACATCCCACAAATAGATCTACTCAGCAACTATTTCCACTAAAACAATGCCAGCATTCCAGATCACCTCCACCGAGCCTATTTTTTGTCATAGTTAGAGTTTATTATTCACTTTTGGCTAATAATACACTGTTTGTTGAGACAACATTAATTGTAATCAATTTTGTAATGTTTAGTATAAATACTTCATTGTTCGAATTATTCTAGGTTTATTTCTAAATATATTTTTCCTATCGAGAATTGTAACTTTCCATGTTTTGTTGGAGCATCAATAATACAAGGACTTATTATAGGATTCATGTGGTGTATTTAGTGGTGAAGTGCTTCTACTGTAACTATGTTTTCCATTTTTTTTCCTTTTCTTTTTGTATCGGAAAATCTTAATTGTAAAACAGAAAGTGCGATGAATAGGACATGCTAATTGGAACACCTTATTTTGGCTGCTTTTACAATTTGTATGTTTTCCACTAAAGTCAGATTGAAGAATACTTAATTTCTTTTCAATCTATGCTGAAATTCACTTTCCTCCCCTTTCCATAATTCATTTAAAATCTAAAAATATCTAGTTAATGCAACCTAGATTGCCCTGTTATAACTCTTTTAAATATTGTTGCAATATCCAATTTTATATTTTTGACTCCATTTCCCAATGGGAATATAGAAATTTAAGCAACCAAATCAATCAAAATCAAACAAACAACCAAGTACAGTCATAACTAGCCTAATATCCATTTAAAACAAAGTTAAATTATATAGAGAGATCCCTCTCTGAAGCTGGAAGGACTAGATCCCAACTTCCAAAGTAGTTTTGTTGTTGTCCTATATGTTTATTCTGTCGATCTTTTAAATACAGAAAGATAACGTAGTGGTGACGATACTGGGGACAAATTGAAAAAAATGTAATTTCTTTTGAATTCATTACCCTAGTTAAAACATTATATGATATGAATACTTCAAAAAGAGTGGTTTCCTTTTCATTTTTGTAAATAATAAGTGTGTTTGTGCCTTAGATCATAACTCTGACTCCTAAAAGAGCCTACACTAGATCTCATCCTGATCCAAATCCTGCAGTAATTGTAGATGACCTTGAAAATATACTGAGAAGAAAGAGCATAGCAAGGAACCAAGGAAGTAGCAGTCCTCCACATAGAGAAAATTCACTCCCAAAAGACTTTGTAACTCTACAAGACATTTAGTTTGACTTACCTTTTGAACACAGTTTATTTAGAACTGTGTTAGCCAATTGGGTATATCAGATAGGATTAGACCAAGCTACACTAAGAAGACATTCATCTGAAGCACATTCTACTCCTTCTTATATATATCTTCAAATTATCCAAGACTTTGATAAATTATAGGGTTTAGTCTCAGGTATTGACCTTTTTTTCATGAGGCTTATGTCTAACAATTTGTAGAACCCTCTGCTCTGACTTCTTACACAGAATCATCCACTTCATCACAATCTGTGCATTCTAAATCAGCAAGTCCTACCCCTTTTGTAGTCTCTACAACTACTCTGGTACTTTCTCATCAAGCACTCAAACTCCTTATTCTCCTCTATACTCAACCATATCCAACCTTTATCTCCACCAAAACCCCAGGATTCAATTCAGCCTTTATCCTTGATTCAAGCTTCACCTTTGATTTAGCCTCCACCTTTCATCCAACAACCACCCTTGATCAATCATTATATTGTTCATCCCCATATCCCTATAATGGAAGCTAGATATGTTCTCGTTGTCCTTCAAGATCCTTTGGCAAACATGCCATGGGATTATCAAACAAGAATTCCTCAATTTGAAGGAACTAGACTTATCACTGCCCAATAGCATGTAGACAGGATGAATAATAGTTTTGAAATTTAAGAGATAGATGAGGAAAGTGTAAAACTTAGGTTGTTTGCACAAAGTCTCACAGGAGAGATGAGGAAATGTTTTAAATAATTACTTACTGCTAGCATTAATGATCTCCTTGGATTCCATCAGAAATTCCTTAAATAGGTGGGAAATTAAAAATAACCCAACTTTAGATTTTATCTGAGTGTGAGAGAATTAGGAGGGCACCAGGGGAAAGTGTTCAGGACTATTTCACTATATTTAACAGTATATATAATGCAATTCCTGCTAACATTAAACCACCACAAGGTTTAGCCTTAATCAAATTCCTAGATGTCTTTGAGGCAAACAT